>CM012442.1:29355216-30000216 GCA_003999625.1 Oryzias javanicus
GGATGGATGGATGGATGAATGGATGGATGAATGGAGGGAGGGATGGATGGATGGATGGATGGATGGATGGATAGATCAATGGATGCGTTGATGGACGGATGGATGGATGGATAGATGGATGGATGTACATATAACCATGAACCCCCCCCACCCCAAACTTCTGCGCAGCTTCAAGCTCTGACATCAACAGCTGCAGCAGAACTGCACGCGCCTCAGAGAAAGCAGCAGGTGTGTGTGTGTGTGTGTGGGGGGGGGGGGTACCTTTTCCGTAGCTGAAGGGCAGCCGGATGCTCCTGCCCTGGTGGATGTGCAGGTACGTGAACCACACGGCGGACGTGAGCAGCACGAGCAGCAGCAGCAGCTTGAACTGCTTCCGGATCTTCTTCACGGGGACGCGCAGCATCCTGGCGGGAGCATCCTCCGGACGGACACGGGGGGGTCACGGGGAGACGAACCTGCTTCCACCGGGTCGAGTCCGGAACGTCACCTACAGCCGCGAGGCGCGCCTGCGTCCCGGACATCCAGGGTGGGACATCAGAGCGCCCCCCGCGCGGGAGCGGCCGCCTCCCTCCCCGGCGCTCATGTGACGGACGGACGGCCGGCGGGAAAAGGCTGAGGATCAGGTCTGTCCTGCGGTGGGGGGGTGGGGGGCAGCGATAATCTGCTCAAATCCTCCGCGCTCGAGCCTCTGCCGACACGGCGGCGCTCATTAGTCTACCGGCTTCGCGGGATCATCCCGCCGGACGGAGGTTTAGCGCCGCGCAGCAGCTGCTCACTTTCCGCGCGCGCATGGACGTGACGCTCGGATCATGTTCCCGGGAATTCACAGACAGGCTCGCGGGAAGCCCCGCCGGTACCGGATGAGGTTCAGGTGGAGCGGCTTTGCATCCAGGAGGGGGGGTCAGCTGTCATCCTCCGAGCCCCGCGCGGGAGGGGGAGGTGGAGGAGACGCGGCGTGGAAACGGCTGCTCCGGTCCCGCGCGCTCCGGCGGAGCGTCGTCCTCACGGCAGGTGCAGCCCCCTCCCCGAGTCCGCCATGCGCGCCGGAGGACGGGACGAGCTCGGCGGCGTTACCGGACGAACACCGACGTTCTCCGAGCGTGACGCGCGGCCGCGGATCCTTCAGCGGCGCGGGGGGGTCCGGGAGGCTTTCAGGGGGGGACCTGCCGAGCGCAGGTGGGTTTGTTGTGCCACAATGAACCACGTAAGAGCCCCCCCATCACCGGAGCGTCTGACGCTGCAGAGCAACCGAACCAGGAGGCGCGAGGCGACCAATCACAGCTCCGCTAAGGCACGGGGGCGGGGCTTATGCTGGCCGACCAGAGCGCGGTTCGCTGCTGGAGCGATCCATCATCTGGAAGGGGCTGAACCAGAACCGGGCCTGCTGCCGAACCGGGCCCGGACCTGCACCTGTTTGCGGAGCCCTCAGATGGTTTCAAGTTTGGAGAAACAAAAAGATTCAAAATCCGGAAAAATCGATCTCTCAGGATCGATTCATTTGCCTCCAATTCTAACTTTTAAGTTAAAAAACAAATAAATAAAAAATAACTTTCCTGATGGAACCCTGATCAGCCCATGAAGGCTGTGACGTCACACTGACCCCTTCCTGGGATGAGGAAAGAGTCACGTCATCACATGAAGGAACAAGTTGGAGATTCCTCCCTGGGAGGCAGAGACCCCGGAAGGGGGGCCCAAAGCCCCCCAGTGCAAAACAACAGTGATCAAAACAACACACAGAACAACAACAACACATTTGCTTAACGGCAAAAAATTAACAAAACATAAAATCCCTCTGTTTACTTGTGGAGTAAGTTAGCCTCCACAGCTAAGGCGCCTCCTTCAGTGACAGCATGTGGTGGAGGTTTGAACCCAACTAACTCCAGAGAACCGTTCCAGAAATGGAGCCAAAATCCCCTTAAATCTCGGGCCGAACAGGACAAGCATTTATTGAACACTCATTTGTAAAAACATAACTTTCTAACATAATTATGAACTAAATATAAAGCATTACTTACAATAATGCTAGTGTGAATGCTGTAAACGAAATTTGGCCACTGAAGATGCTAGTGCTGATAGCTAAAAATGCTGAAGCTGATAGCCAGCTGAAATATTAGCTAACAAACAAACAAAAAATAATAAATTAGGTTAGCTAAACCAGCTAGCATGTAGCTGAAAAATAGCTAAACTTCAAAACAGCCTAAAAAGCTGAAAAAAGTTAACATTTACCATAACTGCTAGCATGTAGCTGAAACATTAGCTAAACTCTTAAGTAGCCTAAAACAATCGTAGTAAATGCTAAAATAATCCTAAAAGCTAGCAGAATTTTAAAACTTTAAAAATGTAACTTTTTAACACAATTATGAATAATAAAAAGGTAAGAATATCATTCCAGAATAAATCAACGTTCAACATTTTTCTCTCCATAACAATATATTTTGTTATACAAGTTAAAAAATGAGCACAAAATAACATTGGACCATTAATAACAGTAAAATAAAATGATCTGGAGGGCCGGATAGAATAACCTGGAGGGCCAGATCTGGCCCCCGGGCCTTAAGCATTTGACAAATGCTTAAGCAACAGAACACACTGATTTATGGTATTGTTACTATTATGATAAATATAAATACATTTGTTCTTCAAGCGTAAATAAAGCAGAAACATAAAGAGAACGTAGCTTATGTTTGAAATATAAATTAGTTTCTAATTCTTTAAAGGTCTAAATGACTTTCTTTCAAAAATAAAAAACATCCTGTATCACATAAAATCCTCTCAATGCAGCAAATGTAGTAGTAGGTAGTAAAATGTCAGTAGTGATGAAAAATAACAGTTTGTGCTGCATCTCAACCAGAAATTCATAAATCTAAATAAAATACAAACTTGTATGTTTTTCATAATTATATCCTTGATTTTTGTATTCAAAAATTAGTAAATGGACCTTAAATTCTGGTGCGTGAATTCTGGTTGTGTGTACAGCCCTCAAACATCTGTTCAAATGTGTCAGTTTGGGTAAACTATGAAGCCAAACTGCTTGATGGGTGGATTTTTGGAGCATTATGGGTACTGTAGTCAAGATCCTGGTGGAGTGAAGCTCACTGTCCTTCAACTGTTTGTGAAGGAGTTAAAAAATGTTTGACTTTTATGGGTTTTTTTGCTTAATAAACCTATAAAATAAACCTAAAATATGTTAGTTTTTCAAATACTGTATTTTTCTTTAACCATGGATGACCCCTGATCAAACACATTCGTTCTTTAGGAAAAAGAATAAAAACCAAGAAGAAACTTTAAATCTTCACAGATTCTGATGTGTTTATATTTCCAGATGTTTTATGTTGAAGTTTTAAAAAAACACATTTGAAATGACACACTCTGCAACTCCCAAGGTGGCATCAACCCTTTGGGATTGATCAGTTCAAGGCGAGCCCAGTGTCCCTGTGGTGGAGTGTCCACTTTAAGATTAGAAAAGGTTCAATTATGACAGGAGTTCTTCCCAAAATAAGTTGGTGTTCTACAGACTGGAGAGCGTGTTAGCAGCTGAGGATAAGAAACTTAATGGTGTGTTTGAAATCCCTAAAATAAATATTTCAGTAAAAACCAAAGATCTTAAACCTCTGCAGAACGAGTCCGTCTGTGGGAGAGCTCCTGTGGTTCCTCCTCAGCCGTGGACGTCCGGAGACTCGCATGCAGCGTTTGGAATCATTTATGAATGCAACCTGCAGATCAAAGGACGCAGAACCTGTGAGAACATGACCTCATTTTAGCTCATCCCACGGCACCCTCCAATCCGTTCAACCGCAGACCATAATAATCCTCTCTCCATGGATTAATAATGTAATCTTCAGTGCAGAAACGGGAAGCTTTCACTGAAACCGTCTTCATGCTAAAAGAGCCTCTGTGGGTGTAATCGATGTTTGATCATCAAACTGAAGAGGAAATTCTCCACATGTCTAACTGTTTCATACACTGGGGGGGGGGGGGGGGGCACGCCTCCTCCCAGATCATCCAGGCCCCTCAATCTGAATAGGAAGGAGGATCAACATCATCTTTTCATCTTTTGCCCTTCAGCTTCTCACCTTCTTTTCATCACAAACATCCATGTCCTCACCCCCCCCACAGCTTTGATGAGAGCCTGAGCAGAAATGTCACAGGGATTAAAAGGTTGCACCCCCCCCCCCCCCCCCCCCGATGGGCTACCCCCTCCCTCTCCCCAAACAGGTGCAGGTGCAGAGCGAAGCGGCACGTCTTCCCGCTCAGCTTCCACAGAGAGAATCCATGAATGAGATCATCTTCCTGCTTCACTTTGAGGGGTGGGGTGGGGGGGGGGGAGACGCTACAATCCAGACAGAACAGGTTCCTGTTTCCACCTCTGGCAGGTGTCGGTGAAAAACCATCCAGACCAGGAATTCAGCCAAACGCTCAAAGTTGCCGAGTTACTGTGTCTCTGGAGAAAACAGGTCATTCAGCAGCCAGACAGGTGAAGCAGGAAGACAGGTGAAGCAGGAAGACAGGTGAAGCAGGAAGACAGGTGAACTAGGCAGACAGGTGAGGCAGGCAGACAGGTGAAGCAGGAAGACAGGTGAAGCCCAGCTGAACATCTGTCCTTCCACAAACATGGAACCATTCCCCCCACCCTCCCCCAAAGGATTATCCTTCACAACGAGAACAGCTTCTCAGCACCTGATGGAGCTGATTGGTGGTATATATGTATACATATATATTCATATATATAAATCAGTAGCTTTGAATGTATTGAATCTTTATTTAATGTTTTTAACACAGAACAATTAGAAAAGATCAAAAGTTTTGATTTATGGCCAATAAAACCATCAGGTGAGCATCAGGTAAGACACACCTGCAGAGAGGAGACATTTCTGTTTTTATTTCTGTGTTGTGTTTTTAAATTTGCCTTAAATGGTGCAACAACATTGTGTTATTATCTTTAACTTTTTCTGAACACGCGACTGTAAGGATTGAAACGTCTGCATGAATAACATGTGTGCAGAAATGAGACATCTGCAGGAATGAGACGACTGCAGAAATGAGACGTCTGCAGAAATAAGACGACTGCAGGAATGAGACGACTGCAGAAATGAGACGACTGCAGAAATGAGACGACTGCATAGATGAGACGTCTGAAGAAATGAGACGTCTGCAGGAATGAGACGACTGCAGGAATGAGACGACTGCAGAAATGAGACGACTGCAGGAATGAGACGACTGCAGAAATGAGACGTCTGCAGGAATGAGACGACTGCAGGAATGAGACGACTGCAGAAATGAGACGACTGCATAGATGAGACGACTGCATAGATGAGACGTCTGAAGAAATGAGACGACTGCAGGAATGAGACGTCTGAAGAAATGAGACGACTGCAGGAATGAGACGTCTGCAGGAATGAGACGACTGCAGGAATGAGACGACTGCAGGAATGAGACGACTGCAGAAATGAGACGACTGCAGGAATGAGACGTCTGCAGAAATGAGACGTCTGCAGGAATGAGACGACTGCAGGAATGAGACGACTGCAGAAATGAGACGACTGCATAGATGAGACGACTGCATAGATGAGACGTCTGAAGAAATGAGACGACTGCAGGAATGAGACGACTGCAGGAATGAGACGACTGCAGGAATGAGACGACTGCAGGAATGAGACGACTGCAGGAATGAGACGTCTGCAGGAATGAGACGTCTGCAGGAATGAGACGACTGCATAGATGAGACGACTGCATAGATGAGACGTCTGAAGAAATGAGACGACTGCAGGAATGAGACGACTGCAGGAATGAGACGACTGCAGGAATGAGACGACTGCAGGAATGAGACGACTGCAGGAATGAGACGACTGCAGGAATGAGACGTCTGCAGAAATGAGACGTCTGCAGGAATGAGACGTCTGCAGGAATGAGACGACTGCAGGAATGAGACGACTGCAGGAATGAGACGACTGCAGGAATGAGACGACTGCAGGAATGAGACGTCTGCAGGAATGAGACGTCTGCAGGAATGAGACGACTGCAGGAATGAGACGACTGCAGGAATGAGACGACTGCATAAATGACTGCAGAAATGAGACATCAGAGAAAGAAAGATTATTTTTTCTGCAACTGTTTTAAATGAAATATTTTTTATTTTTTCACTGTAACTGATTTGTTTTTTGTCGCCTCTTGGCCAGGACTCCCTTGTAAAAGACATTCCTTAATCTGGACTTCCTGGTTAAATAAAGGTTAATAAATAAAGAGACGTCTGCAGAAATGAGACGTCTTCATGAAAGATATCCATAAGCAGACCAATTGAGGGGTTCTGGGAAAACTCATGACCTGATGCTCATCAGCCTCATTTTAAGATTTTTTAAAGCCAAAGAATCAAAGAACATTTCAAACCATACGTGAGCAGGACAGCTGGACCTTAAGTTCGGCTAGACACCAGGGTTCTGCTGGACCGTCTGAACTGGGTTCCGCCTGGTCCAATAGATTAAGACAAATGAAAAAGAAGCTGCTCGCGGTTCTACTGTTCTCCTTCAAAGATTTCAGAAGAACAAACACCATCCAGATGCTGGAGAAGAAACATCCTGCTGTGTTCTGAAGCCGTGAAGGAATTGCAAATTATCCTCCAAACAAAATGTTTAGCAGACGAAAAGAGTTGTGTCTCAAATGTAAAAATGGGTTTTGAAAGCAAAGAAAAAGATTTTGAAACAAACAACTTAAATAGTTTTGTTTAAAAAAAAACATTTTGTTTACAATTTAGGACATTTTTGGACTCCAAACTTAATTTTTGTTCTCAAATATCATTTCATATGAAAGTCTTGAATGTCTGATAAACTGAGGAACTCTCTAGGAACCTTTTTCTTTTATTGGATCTGCTTAGACCAGGTACACAAGGTTCTCCTCTCCTGATATCTCTATTCTCAGACAATCATCCAATGTTGGTTCATGATGAAGACTTCTGGAGCAGCTGGAGAGTCAGCTGGTGGGGGCCGCCTGGACAGACCTGTTAGATATCAGTTTTCCTGTGGAACACTGCCCCCTGGTGTTGGAGATGAACACAGGCTCTTGATTTAATAATTAAACACAATCAATTTTATTTAAAAGAGTCTTCCAAGAACCCTGAGCAAAGCAAAGGTCGGTCAGTTCAAAAAATAAAAACACAATATATAATAACTGACAGGTTTACATGGGAAAAAGAATCTGAGATGCAGCAAACGTGCAGACCGTCAGGTGAGTGTTCTGTTAATTGTCCTGTTACAGAGATGTTCCTCTTCATCCATAAACATCTGCGGGATGAGGAGCTTTCCTTTGGGCTGCTGTCAATTTAGGGAACCGAGGAGGAAGTGTTTGAAGCATCTCCAAACCCCGCCAGCCGTCACTCACGGAGGAGCATGGTGTGTCTGTGAAGCAGGACACCTGCAGAGGAGGAGACGCTGACTGGAGGTGTCAGGAGCTGCATCTATTTGGAGAACGCTTCGGCGTTCACATTCTGGAGACACTGCAGGAGATGAAGAGGACCCACTCACCTGCCACGACTTCAAATGAAGAGGAAGAATCTAAAATAGATCAGAGGACGAGGAGTTCATACAAGCGTGACAAATCATTTAAACTTTCTCCCACTCCCGTCACTGTTCAAAGGTGGAAATGTGTTTAATGGTGGCGCAGGAACGTCTGAAAGTCCTCCAGGACGTCTTCCCCTTCAAACTGTTACGCCCTCTTCAGGAGGAGGGAGAAAACATTAACAACTTCTGGGCTAAGTAGGCCGTTTATCAGGGTGTCAGGTGGCAGGATTCACAACCATCGACAGTATAGAGCAGGGGTGTCAAACTCAATTGCACAAGGGGCCAGAATCCAAAACACACCTTAGGTCGCGGGCCGAGCAGAATAAACATTTATTGAATATTAAAACTAAATTTTTAAAACTTTAAAACCATAACTTTTTAATATAATTATAAACTAGATATATAGCATTGCCTGCGGTAATTCTAGTGTGAATGCGTAAGCTGAATTTGGCCGCTGAAAATGTTAGTGCTTATAGCTGAAGATGTTGAAATTGATAGCTAAAAACACTGAAGCTGATAGCCAGCTAAAATATTAGCTAAATGCCAAATTAGCCTAAAAAAACAAAAACAAAAACAAAACAAAACATAGTTTAGCCAAAGCAGCTAGCATGTAGCTTAAAAAATAGCAAAACTTCAAAATAGCTTTTAAAAAACAGAAAAATAGCCTAAATTAGCCAAAACAGCTAGCGTGTAAATATTAGCCTAACTTCAAAACATCCTAAAAAAAACATTTAAAAAAGCCCTAATTACCCAGAAAATATAGAAAATATTAGCTAAACACCAAATGGACAAAAAAACTAAAACAAAAAATGCCTAAATTAGCCAGAAACAGCTAGCGTGTAGCTGAATTTTTAGCTAAACACCAAAACAGCCAAAAAATCTTAGTAAATGCCAAAATAGTCCAAAAAGGTGGCAGAATGCCAATTTTTAAAACTTCAAAATGTAACTTTTTAACATAACCATGAATAATAAAAAGGCAGGAATATTATTCAACTTCAACCTTAAATAACTTTCAATATTTTACTCTCCATAAAAATATCTTTTGTCAAAACTATACAAGTTAGAAATAAGCGCAAGATAACATTGGGCCATTAATAACAATAAAATAAAATGATCTGGAGGGCCGGATATAATTACCTGGAGGGCCGGATCCGGCCCCCGGGCCTTGACTTTGACACATGTGGTATAGAGTAATCACTGGACATAGCAACCCCTCCCCTCTTGCATTCCAAACAGGAAGTACCTGCTCGCTCCAAGAAATCCAAAATCCCAAAGACTTCCACTGACAAATACAGTTTTGACTCAGTCATTTTATTTGGTAGAATAAACATTCTTTCTCTTTTCAACTTCTTGTTCCTAATCCTATTTTTTAGAGATTTTTTTCTTTATCACAAGTTATAGCAAACCCCTTCCAGGAAGAGTCTGCTCTGCAAGCTCCGCCCCCAAGTTACTTTAACCCTCACTTTCTACGGAGCCAGCGGGGATTAGCAAAACGGTTTCATTTTAGATGTTTTAGTGAGAGAAATACAGACACGTCACCGAGGCCAGCTCTGGGATGATGTCACAAAATGGGTGGCACCCACAAGGAGTGAAAGGCGGAGCCTCGGAGATCGAGTTTCCGGATGAGGCAAGCCAAGGGGAGTTTTTTGTATGAGACAATTCAAAGAGCTTTACGTGAAATATTAAAATAAACAATCAACTTAAACAGTAACTGTGTGGTTATTAAAATAAGATTAAAAGAAAGTAAAAAGAACTTAATTTAAAGCAAGTATAGATAAAAAGTGTGGATGTAAACTTTTGAATCAAATGCAGATGAGAACAGGTGAGTCTTTCACCTGGGTTTAAATCCACTGAGTCTTTCAACTGATCTAAAGTTTTCTGGAAGTTTGTTCCAGATCTGTGGAGCATAGAAGCTGAATGCAGCTTCTCCATGTTTAGTTTAGACTCTAAGAACTGATAAAAGACCGGATCCAGATGAGCGGAGAGGTCTGGCTGGTACATATTGGGTCAAGAGGTCAGTCATTTGGTGCTAAATTATTCAAAGCTTTATAAACCAGGAACAGAACTTTAAAGTCTATCCTCTAGCACAGGGGTGGGCAAACTTTTTGAATTTGTGGGCCACAAAGGGTTCTAAAATTTGGCAAAAGGGCCGGACAAGGAGCAGATGGAAGGAGTGATTTGATAATGAACCTCATAAACTAAAAACATAATATGGAATTTAGAGAAAACATGCTTTAATTTGGATTAAAACTCACATATATTCATTTAAAAACAGAAAATTGGGGAATTTTAATTTCTAAATTTTGATTTTTGTTCTCTTTTTCCAATGAGTTGATGTTCTTCAGAGGAAAATAAGAACTCAAAGAAATCCGAAAAATCACCTTCTGACTCAGAAAAAAACACACATGAACGTCAGAGAAACAACACCATTCATGAGAAGAAATCAGAAACACAATGAAAATAAAACAATAATTAGGATCTTTGATTCAATGTATTGTAATTTGGAGGGCCAGATTAAGTAGTTTAAGGGGCCGTATGTGGCCCCCGGGCTGTAGTTTGCCCACCCCTGCTCTAGCAGACAGGTAACCAGTGTAAAGAGCTCAGAACTGGACTGATGTGGTCGACTTTCTGTGAGAACCCGAGCAGCAGAGTTCTGAATCAGCTGCAGTTTCCTGATAAATACACTTTTATTGTAATCAAGTCGACTAAAGATGAAAGCATGGACTAGTTTTTCCAGATCCTGCTTAGACATCAGATCTTTAATCCTTGAGGTATTTTTGAGAAATATTTCCTGTTTTCTAAGCACGTTTCTAACCAGTTTAGTGCTGGCCCACTGACACCTACTCAGTCGTCTGAGTTGTACATCGTGGTCGACTATATCAAACTGAGATCCAATAAAACTAGCACTGACATTTTTCCACTGTTCCTATTCAAAAGTTTATCATTAGTCACTTTGGTCAGAGCCGTCTCAGTGCTGTGGTTCTGTCTGAAGACTGACCGTGAGACATAGCAGTTATTTTAAGAATTCATTTAGCTGATGGAAAACAGCTTTTTCAATTATTTTACTTCAAAACAATAATAAATAAATAATATTTCAAAAATATATTGTTATTTAGTATACTATAGGTCAGGGGTCCCCAACATTTATAAAACGGAGGGCTACTTCATGGGTACTGAGTCATGTGAAGGGCTACCATTTTGAAACAACCAATTTAGTTGTTGTTAGACATTATTAACAATGAATAATGATAATCATCTATGTAAAGACAATGATTTCTCAGCATAATTATCAATAATAACAACAAGCTAGGAAACAAATAACAAAATTCAGCATTTAATTCATCTAAGTAATTGTTATATTTTCAGATTTTCTCTTACGTCACAACATTTCATGGGAAAAGTTTCCCTATTTTCACTACGTTGTTGTTGTTGTTCAATGTTTATCAATTATGTAAGGTTAAAGAAAAATCAACTTAGACATTTTTAAACAAATCTTTTCAAATTATGAACTAATGACCAAATCTTCAGTATTTTTAACAAAATAAATTATCTTTGAAGTGGATTAGGTCAGAGGTAACCTAAATCTATCTAAAGTTCTCGAATCATGAACATATTTTTAAGACCTTTTCATTTTTAAATTTATGTAAATTAAAATGTAATTTAAAAAGAAAACAGATGCAAATAGATGCAGCTCACAAGTGAGTTTCACTATTTTTAAAAGAGACCTGAGGGCACCTTGTGGGGTCCTTGAGGGCTACCTGGTGTCCGCGGGCACCACGTTGGTGACCCCTGCTATAGGTCATAGGATCATATGGATGTTGTTTACTCTGAAAGGCTTAGATTAGCATCGCTAAGAGGTTAGCGAGTTGTGAGAGAATTCTGACGCAGCGAGCAGCTGGTGAGGGAAGTGACATCAGCAAGAAGTTAAAAAAGGTCAAATGGAGCTTTACCTTCTTAGAAAGGAAGGCTGGACGGCTGCATGCAGGACAGGCGAGAAGGAAACCAGAATCCCAGGAGGCCCAGTGAGCTTCATCCAGTCCTCAGGCACTAAGTAGCCGAATCTGCCTGTGCCGGTCCCAGTCCAGATAAAATACAGGGTTGTGTCAGGACGGGCATTTGTTGTAAAACTCTCTGCCAAACTCTACTTTAACTAATGATTACGATCTAAAGAGGTTTTTGAAGTATTTTCAGTTGTAAATTTAGGATTTTTGTTTTTCAACAATTTACAGTGTAAGATTATGTATATTACAAATACTTTGTCTCAAAATTATAAAGAGCAATGGAAACGTAATGTGTTACAAAAGCCAAAGATAAGAAGTTATTACAGTTTAAGGGACGTTTCTCTACTGAGCCATATGTTAAATATAATTTAAAAAGAAGACAGAGGTCTCTGTGTGCGCAGCTCAGAGCAGGAGTGCTGCCCCCTAGAGGTGGAAGTGGGGCGCTTTAAAGGAGTCCCAGAGGAGGACAGGTTGTGTACAGTCTGGGATTTGGGTTTAGTGGAAGATGAATTTCATTTTATGTTTCACTGTTCGATTGTATAATAATGAGAGAATTGATTTGTATAATGGGATACAGCAGAAAAACCCAGATCTGTTTTGGTTGTGTGAAGGAGAAATTTTGTAGTGTTTTTTTAAAAAATGAAATCTTTTGTTTGGTTAACTTTATTGAGAAAGCGTGGAATTTAAGACAAGATTTGTGATAAAGTGTTTATTTATGTTGATGGCAATTCACTGATGATTATTTGTTATGGCCATCTTACCTGATTTCTGTTCATTAGTGTCATATAAGCCCTTGTGGGCATGACACTTTAATAAACATCTTCTTCTTCTTCTTCTTCTACAATATTTAATGAATCACTTTGTTTGCTTCTTTTTCTTTTTCAAATGCATTTCATCATTTCTGTAACGAGTTTGAAAAATCTGTGTGTTCTGTCCTGTAGTGTCCACGATAAAGCGGATCAACCAATGAATGATCGGCTGTGAGTTTACCCAGAAGGGGGTGTTCTGAAAGAAGTGCTTAACAGTCACAGTCACACACTGCCGAACACCGGCGCCAAACATGTGGGGTTCAGGGTCCGGCCCGAGGACGCTGCTTCTGGTCAGGATTCAGAACGACGCTTTAGATGACAAAACTCTCATCATTTATGTTTTTCTTTTCCAACACATTTAATGTGTCGTCAAGACGATTGAATATCAGGAAATGAGGGAGAAAATAGTGATGGAAGCTGACTGTATTGAAAACTCATTTTCCATCCTGGTCAGAGGGAACGGAGTCCAGCTGTTCCTGGAACAGTTTCCTCGCTGGTGACGGCACGTTCACGCCACAGAACCGGCAGCTTCAATTCAAAAACTGAACAGGTTTAAAATCTGCCGACGGAGGACAGTCATTATGGACCTCGCCTGTGGAACAGCCTTCCAGAGAGCCTCAGGGCCGCAGAGACTGTTCATGTTTTTAAAGGAAGGCTCAAGACCTACCTTTTTAATCTGGCTTTTAGTTAAACTTTTGAGAGTTGTCTAATATTTTGTTTTATCCTCTCTTTTTACTTAATTTATATTTATTTATTTTTACTGAATTATGTGTATTTTTAAATGGATGTGTATGTATATATTTTTTTTTTTGTCCTGAGATTTAAATCTGCTTTTATTCATTTATTTATTTTTTTTTTTTTTTTTATCTTTTTTACTCCTTTTACATTTTTAATTCCAGTGTTTTCCTCTGAGGGATCCTCCACATCAGTGATTGCCCTTTCTCGGTAAACTGGGTCGCCGCAGTGGGACCTCCCGGGTCTGGCTCTTTGCTAGGATCTGGGGGGTCCTGCGGTGGCGTACTCTGTGAACTTGATTGGGGGCTCACTGGTGTGGACAGGTCCCTAAAATATCATTTCCTCACTGCAGTACAAAGCCAGATTTCTAGATTTCTATTTTTCCAGCTTTTTAGTAATTAGTTATTTTTATTGTTTTTAACTTCAAGGTGTGGAAATATGTCGGTGTGTGTTTGTGCGAGTTTGTGGAGGGGTGGGGGTGGGTTTTGAGGGCATTGTCCTTTGTTTTTAACATTTTAATATTTTTTATTAATTTATTTTATGTTAAGCACTTTGATAAAAAATGAACTTTTTGGAAAAGTGCTATATAAATAAAGTTGATTTGATTTGATTTGACAGACCGCACAAAGCCGGGAGCCGCTCGGATGAAGTTGCATTGCGTTTGCATTTATTTCTCCTTTAATTCTTCACATCCAAAGCAGTTTGACTACAGCAAAGAAACCAGAAGAGAAACCACAAAGTGAAAATCAAGGACAAAGTGTTTGAAAATCTAAATGATAAACTAGACAAAAAAAAAAAAAAAAAAATCAAATAATGATTAAAGTGATAAACTTTATAAAAGTGGTTTCAGCCCCGCCTCTGGATTTATCTTTAAGGATAACACTTAAAAAAATAATAATAATCTTGTAGACACTTTTGAAATGAATCCCTTTGAAAGAAAACAGAGAAAGTCACATGCGTTTGTCGCCAAAACACAAACGGAATTTTCTGTTTTCAAAACTGAGAAATACTTTTGATGATTCAGCATTGAGTCATTTTACCCCCCCCCCCTCCCCTCCCTCCCCCCAGGCCCACACAGCATCATCAGTCACACTTTCAGGGATGTTTACATTAAAAATATTATGATCATGTTCTCCGTTTAACACGTGGATCCGCGGGGGGGGGGGGGCGGAGCATCTCTCACCTGTGGGAAAAAAAATAAATGTCGCCCCCTGGTGGCCATGAACTACAACAGCTGGTTTCAACACCAGAGAAAATGAAGAGAACCAGCCGACCCCCCCCCCCCAACCCCAGCTCCCTTTGATGAACACACAGAATGAGAACAATGGGGGGCATTGAAGCACCTGCTGGGGGGGGGTCAAATTTCAGCAACAGTTTCACTCAACGGTAATATTGTTCTCATGAAAAGATGCAATCCAACACCAGACCGTGCACCCCCCCACCCCAGGGGAAACAAAGGTGTGTGTTGAATGGTCGGTTCTGGAAGCTCCGGGGTCGGTCTCCGCAGGAGGAACGCTGTGTTCCGTGAAGCAGAGCGTGTCCCCCCCCAGAACCCCCCCCAAACCCAAAACACACACTCTTCAGTCTTCTCATCCCTCCTTTTTAAGCCCTGATGTCAGCCCCAGTGGACGGGTGGAAGAGCAGCTGACATTACGGGAGGACGGGAGGTCACGTGACCCTGCTGGGCTGACTAAGCACAAATATTCTGCTGACGAGCCGCCGGGGCCGCAGGAACGAGCCGTGGGTCAGATTCAAGCAAAGGGGAAGTGAGGCGGAGCCTGGATTCAGTGAAGAACGCTCCTGAAGGAAAACCTGAGGACGCTTTTGGATCTCTGGATCCTTCAGAACGTCTCCAGCTCTGGACTGCAATAATAAAAATGTTCTGTGGGTTTTTCCTTCGCTGGAACCAGATATGAGATTGTGCTGAAAGTGATTTTAATTCTATCATTTGTAAAAAGAGGATTGTCTGATAAAATACTCTTGGTGAGAATGAAAGGACAGCTCATTTTCACAGTAGCTAATACTTCACAACGTAACAAAAGGTTTGATGTCAAAAAGTGAAATGTGCATCTGAACACGGGAGGGAGGTTAGAAGGAAACCCAAAGCAACAAAAACATCAACTCTATCCCATAATATGCCTGCATCACGAGTGTGCCGCATCAGGTGAAGGACAGGTGTCTGCGGGAGCAGCAGGTGAAGGACATGACGGGTGACCTTCAGGCGCCGCCGGGGAATAATCCCGCTGGATTGTGGGGGATTCCTTTGGATCTTGGAGGGTTTGTTGGGAATTCTTCCATAGATTCGTCCCTCTGCTGCGTCTTCATGTTGAGGCGTCAGCGGACACGGGCGCCGTCAGCTCCCTGATCTGACAGCACCTGTCCACGGTTTGTGCACGCCTGAACCTGCGTGACGAGCGTGTTAACGTGCTCTTCTGAACACGTCTGGATGTTTGGAGTTGAGACACAGACAGAACGGCACGGCTGTCCACTCTGTTCTGGAGGTGCAGTGAGTGTGTGTAGTGTGTTGGGCTGTTTGTTATGTGTGCCTGTTGTGTTATTTGTTGTGTGTGTGTTCAGTAGTGTGTAGTGTGCATGTTATGATTTTTGTTGTGTGTGTTGCGTTGTTTGTTGCGTATGTAATGTGAGTTGTTTGTTGTAAGTGTGTTGTGTGTGTTTTGTTGTTCGTTGTGTGTCTATTGCGTGTGTTGTGTAGAGTGTGTGTACAGTTAGTTCAGTGGTGTGTCGTTTTGTGTGTTCAGTAGTATGTGTTAAGTGTTGTACTGTGTTTACGATATGTGTAGTGATGTTTGTTGTGTGTTTGTGTTGTTGTATGAGTGTAGCGTGTGATGTGTAGAATGTGTGTATATATGGTTCAGTGGTGTGTTTTCTTTTCAGTGATGTGTGTGTATGTGGTGTGTTTACAATATCTATAGTGTTGTTTGTTGTGTGTGTGTGGGTGTGTGTGTGTGTGTGTGTGTGTGTTTGTGTGCTGGCCTCCACGTCCTACTTTCAAACTTTTGATTGACAGGTCTCACACCAGTCACTGCTTACTGACGCCATTCGGCTCCAACATGGCGGCGTCTGTATCGTGAAGAAATGGCGACTTCATCTGATTGGAGCAGGAAGTGAATCATTTTTTTCAGGTGGCGTCACTCGGTCCAGTTCTCAGATCCGGTTGATGGTTCCGATCCAACGCTGCTTCCTTACTTCCTGTTGTGCTGGAGGCTCAGTGGAGGGGCCGGGGGGGGGGTCGTCTTAAAAGGAAAAAGTGAACAATCAGAACCCTTCTTGCAGATGAACATCCAGGAGAACCAACACCAGAACTTTGGTGCCAAAAACTCCCTTTTGAGCATCAGGAAACTGAGTCAGTGTGGAGGCGGAGCCAACGACTGAAGCAGAGGTGGAGGGCTCGTGTTACTCCCCCCCCCCAAAAGAGTAAACCAGAGAAGTGTAAAGGAATGCTCGGTGACATTTCAGGGAACACTTGTTACCATGGTAACGTGGTTAGAAGGCAGCCTTTCTGTGTTTAAGATGGTGGGGGGGGGGGCTCAATCATCAGGAGGGACTGGAGATAACACTGAGGGTTCCCAGGGACCACGACACTGGGGGGCCTGGGGGTAATGTGGGGCATCAGTCATAAGAGCGGTGTGGGAGTGCCACACTGAGATGAAGGGAGGGGGCCGGGGACTTGGCAGCGAGATGTGTTCGTGGTCGCTCGCCACTGATCCGGCCTGCTGACCTCATGTTCTCTTCCTGCTGACCTCCACGTCCTGGCACTCCACGGCCGACAGCGCGATGAGCATCTGGGCGGCGTAGTACGTGGCCATGATGATGGCTCTGGAGTGCGGCACTGGGAAGCAGAACTTATTGACCGCGATGGTGAGGTCGGACACCATGAAGAGAACGGCGCCCAGGCACGCGGACAGCTTGGTCCAGGTCCACAGGTCGTTGGCCAGCTGCAGGCCGGCGACGGCCCGCCAGCCCATGAAGCCGATCAGAGCGATGTACACGGCCACCAGGTACGTGAAGGGCCCCGACAGGTACGGGTACAGCAGCAGGTAGGTCAGGAAGGAAACGGCCGTGATGAGCAGACCCGCCTGGACGTTCAGAGGCTTCATCCCGAAGGCGGATGACTACAGGATGTGGGTGACGGCAAACATCAGCAGACCTGAGGAGCATGACAGAGAACTCTGTTCACCAGGAACCGTCTAGAGCAGAGGTCTGCAACCTGCGGCTCCAGAGCCACATGTGGCTCTTTTATGTCTCCATAGTGGCTCTCTGGCTAAAGAAAAATAAAGTAATAGTGAATTTCAAAAAAATTTTAGATTAGCTATTATTTTAGCAACATACTAACATTTTTGCTGTTACCTACTGGAGTTTTTAGGCTAATTTAGAATTTTAGCCTCTATTTTAGCAACATGCTAACATTTTTGGTAATGTGTTACCTACTGGAGTTTTTAGGCTAATTTAGAATTTTAGCTTCTAGTTTAGCAACATGCTAACGTTTTTCTGTGACATTTTATGCTAGTTTGGAGTTTAGCTAAAATTTTAGTAAAATGCTAATGTTTTCAGCTAATTTGTTATCTACTGAAATTATTTTGGGATAATTAAGAATTTAGGTTCCATTTTAGCAACATGCTAACGTTTTTGGCTAATGTGTTACTTACTGGAGTTTTTAGGCTAATTTAGAATTTTACCTTCTATTTTAGCAACATGCTAACATTTTTGCTAATGTGTTACCTACTGGAGTTTTTAGGCTAATTTAGAATTTTAGTCTCTATTTTAGCAACATGCTAACGTTTTTGGTTATGTGTTACCTACTGGAGTTTTTAGGCTAATTTAGAATTTTAGCCTCTATTTTAGCAACATGCTAACATTTTTGGTAATGTGTTACCTACTGGAGTTTTTAGGCTAATTTAGAATTTTAGCTTCTATTTTAGCAACATGTTAAAGTTTTTCTGTGACATTTTATGCTAGTTTGGAGTTTAGCTAATATTTTAGTAAAATGCTAATGTTTTCAGCTAATTTGTTATCTACTGAAATTTTTTGGGGATAATTTAGAATTTAGGTTCCATTTTAGCAACATGCTAACGTTTTTGACTAACTTAGTTTTCTGAGGAATTTTAGGCTATTTTGAAGTTCAGCTAGTAATTAAGCAACAAGCTAGCCTTTTTGGCGGATTTGGCCTCTAATTTGTTTGTTATGCTAATTTGGAGTTTAGCTAATATTTTAGCAATATGCTAACATTTTTAGCTAATTTGTTATCTACTGGGGGTTTTAGGCTAATTTTGAGTTTAGCTTTTTATTTCAGCAACATGCTATAATTTTTGGCTGATTTAATTTACAGAGAAATGGTATGCTAATTTGAAGTTCAGCTAGTAATTAAGCAACGAGCTAGCTTTTTTGCTACTAAAGTTAAAAATGTAAAAAAATACCTTTTGAGAGATGCAAGTTTCTTTTTATATATATTTTTGCTTTTGTTCGTGCCAAAAAAAGACATTATTCACATTTATTAAAAAAAACAAAAAACAAAAAGAAGGTTATGAATGCAAAGGCTAACGTAAGTCAAGGCGGCTCCTTCTAGGTTTTGATGAGTAGAAAACGAGCCCAAATGGCTCTTTTACTGTTAAAGGTTGCCGACCTCTGGTCTAGAGCACACGTCAAAGTCAAGGCCCGGGGGCCGGATCCGGCCCTCCATGTAATTATATCCGGCCCTCCAGATCATTTTATTGTATTGTTATTAATGGCCCTATATTATCTTGCACTAATTTCTAACTTGAATAATTTTGACAAAATATACATTTTATGAAGAGAAAAATATTAAAAGTTATTTAAGGTTTAAGTTGATTTCTTCTGGAAGAATATTCCTGCCTTTTCATTATTCATAATTATGTTTAAAAATTAAAAAATTGGCTTTTTTAAAAGTATTTTGGCTTTTACTACGATTTTTTTAGGCTATTTTGGAGTTTAGCTAATATTTCAGCTACATGCTAGCTGTTTTAGCTAATATTTTAGCTGGCTATTAGCTTTAGCGCTTTCAGCTATTAGCTTCAGCCTCCAGTACGTGACAACATCGATTTTCTTACTTTAAAAAGGTCACGCTACAACAAAAACTCATCACTTACATTTAAATGTAAACGTGTTTGGCTCAGAGCGCCCCCCACGTGTAGAAAAGCGCTTCTCAGCGCAACATGGTTTACCCTCGGGACGGAGGACCTCCGCTTGGAGCGTGAAATTTAAAAAAATATATATCCCAGACAGACTTGCATTTAAACTGCCCCTTCAAATGGAGGGGGAGGGAAAAGGATAGAATTCGGATTGGGCCTAAGCAACCGGCTCCGACACACCCATGGACACAGGTACGCGGGGTTAGGACCCCTCAGCCTCGCCCCACTGTGGCTGACAGGCGGCGTCTCCTCACCGTGGACGAAGTAGCCTTGCTCCTGCCAGATGAGAAAGGCGTCGCCCAGAGCGGAGAAGATGAGCCCCGCCAGGATCTTGCGGGCGCTGGAGCGAGCGCCGAGGAAGCTGAAGCCGTGCGCCAGCAGGAACACCCACAGGCAGAAGATGGGCAGACATTTGATGAGAGCGCTGAACCAGGACGGGCTGGAGGTGGGCAGCCACAGCACGAAGTAGACGCAGGTGGATTTGAAGAACGGCACCAGCTTTGGGCCTTCGCTCTTCACCTGGAATCAGAGCAAACACGTCCGTGACCCCAAAGCCGGCGGGACGGTTCCATCGTCTACACACCCAGAACCCTCTGACTGGGCGTTTGCAGTCAGTGGCAGACGCGCTGCGCAGCCGAAAGCCGTCTGCACGTGAAAGAGGAAGCGTGCAGCTCTGCAGCCGCTGGTCTGTCCTCTCCAGAGATCGGGAGCTTCAGGGTTTCAGGTGAGCTTCTACCTGTCCAAACACAGCAGGTCCAGCTGGGTCACAAGAACCGGTCCCGGCCCAGCTGGTTTGGAAGAGGAGGAGCTAAGACAGAAGCTGAGAACTGTGGGAAAACATGGAGTCTACGTGGGGGCAGAAAAGAATGGAAAGAGAGTTATGACAGACAGGTATGGGGGGGTTCAGAGGGGGGGCCCATCAGGGTTTGAATCCCAGAATCAGCAGGAAAACGGGACGCTCCGTCAGCATGCCGGTCTGTAGTCACTTCTCTAAAGCGGCGGAGCGTTCAGCCGCTCGAACTCGTGATCGAACCCGGAGCTGTTGGAGCTCCGCCCCCCTCCGTTCTGATGACACGACGATAACAGAGTCAGGTCATCCAGGGTCAAGCAGGCCGCTGGGGTCACATCTGCTCATGTTTGCTTCCATTTGGACCCCGTGTGCGCTGACAGAACAGGAGTTCTACAGTCTAGAACAGGAAAACGGTTGGTTGGTTTCTTTTCCTGTTTCTGGGTTTCTTTGTCGTAAATCCGTTTTCTGTTCTCATGAAGGAAAAACCGGCACTGAAACAGAAATCTCTCGTATAACGGATCCATTTGACGACCCAAACGTCACCAGAACTTCTGAACTTCGTCCCAGCAGAGGGAGCCTGGATGACCGTCGGGCAGCTTTCTGAGCTTTTGAGGCCTGAGTCTCTGCAGAGGTCAAAGGTCAGCCTTTATTATTAGAGTGTATCAGACGGGAGAAGTCCGCGGGTCCGGACCGAGTTCTGAACCTTTTGTTCGGTCTGTTTTCAACTGCCTTCAACCAGACAGTTCAGACAGAACCTCTACAGACAGAACTCTGTGAATAGAACCTCTGCAAATGGAACCTCAACAAACAGAACCTCTATAAACAGAACTTCTGATAGAACCTCTATAAACAGAACCTCTACAAACAAATCCTCTACAAACAGAACCTCTGACAGAATCTCTATAAACAGAACCTCAACAAACAGAACCTCTACAGACAGAACCTCTTCAGACAGAACCTCTACAAACAACCTCTACAGACAGAACCTCTACAGGTAGAACCTCTACAGACAAACAGAACCTCTACAGACAGAACCTCTACAGACAAACAGAACCTCTTCAGACAGAACCTCAATAAACAGAACCTCTATAAAAAAACAACCTTTTAAGACAGAACCATTGCAGACAGAACCTCTACAAACAGAACCTCTATAAACAGAACTTCTGATAGAACCTCTATAAACAGAACCTCTACAAACAAATTCTCTACAAACAGAACCTCTGACAGAATCTCTATAAACAGAACCTCAACAAACAGAACCTCTACAGACAGAACCTCTTCAGACAGAACCTCTACAAACAGAACCTCTACAGACAGAACCTCTACAGATAGAACCTCTACAGACAAACAGAACCTCTACAGACAGAACCTCTACAGACAAACAGAACCTCTACAGACAGAACCGCTATAAACAGAACCTCTACAGACAGAACCTCTACAGACAAACAGAACCTCAACAAACAGAACCTCTACAGACAAAACCTCTTCAGACAGAACCTCTACAAACAGAACCTCTACAGACAGAACATCTTAAACAGAACCTCTACAGACAGAACCTCTACAGATAGAACCTCTACAGATAGAACCTCTACAGACAAACAGAACCTCTACAGACAGAACCTCTTCAGACAGAACCTCTACAGACAGAACCTCTATAAACAGAACCTCTACAGACAGAACCTCTTCAGACAGAACCTCTACAAACAGAACCTCTACAGACAGAACCTCTTCAGACAGAACCTCTTAAACAGAACCTCTACAGACAGAACATCTTAAACAGAACCTCTACAGACAGAACCTCAACAAACAGAACCTCTACAGACAGAACCTCTTCAGACAGAACCTCTTAAACAGAACCTCTACAGACAGAACATCTTAAACAGAACCTCTACAGACAGAACATCTATAAACAGAACCTCTACAGACAGAACATCTATAAACAGAACCTCTACAGACAGAACCTCAGCAGACAGAACCTCTACAGACAGAACCTCTACAGCTGTCAGAGTAAACAAACGGCGGTCGGATCTTTGGATCGGGACTTTAGATCAGGTGTTCTCAGTGTTATAGAAACCCCGGGAGGGGGGGGGGGGCATAAAGGCGACGAAATAATGCAGAAAACAAAACAAGTTCAACTTCAGAAGACACTTCGGTCACGTGACGCACTGAAAGTGTGAAAAACAGATGTGCGCGAGCGCAGCAGACCCGTCAGGGTTGGGGGGGGGGGGGGGGGGGGGGGGACGCCCCGGGGGGGGGGGGGGGGGCTCGGCCCCACCGCAGCATCGAAGACTGCAGATGATGAAGAGCAGCGGCTCGGTTCCGAGCGGAAGCAGACAAACTCTGCTGGAAACGCAGAACCTTCCGAACGGTACTCACCACGGTTACCGGGGAAACCATTTCTCCCGCGGTGCCACACAGACAGGTGAGCGACACCTGAGCTCGCCTGGACGCCGCTGGGTTTTTCTGCACCGGACTGTCAGGAGGATTGTTTTTGTCCTCGATGCAGGGGGGGCGGAGACAACACAGAACTCTGACGTCGACAAGTCTTCAGGTCCAACCAATGGGAACACCGAGAGCTCAGTGGAAGGCGGGGCTAAGACTCCGGCGCAGCGGCGATTGGAGGATTCGGGGGGCTCTTTACATATCGAAGCAGATGGTCTTTATTTACATTGTCTGAATCCAGCGGTGGAGAGATGACCGGAAGTCACGGATCCAGCGATCAGATCGGATTTTAGGGAATGACGAGTTGTTAAAGATCAGATGCTGATTTCCGAAAAGGTTTAAAACACAGAGGACCAAATAATGCGGACCAATCAGGAAACGCGGCCTGCCGACGTTATCACGAGCCATCCAGGCTCCTTCTGAGAACCCAGTTACATAACACGAGACAAATGCAAATCTGAACAATTCTTGATCACCTATAAAGTAAAAGAGGTGTCTTTCAGGATCTTTTCTTTCAAATAAGATTTAGATTGAACATTGATACACTTTATATATATATATTTTTTATTAACAGTTCGTCCTCAAGTTAAAGTGTTCTGGCAGAAATTTGTGATTTAATTCATGACAAAATCAAAGCTTGTTTTGTTTTGGAAGGACGTCTTGTTGGGTCACATAATCAGAGAATATGCAAAATGATTCTGGTCTATTCTTAATAAATCTCTTGTTCATTTTGGCCAAATATATTCACAAAACTGTAAATTCTCTGGACGAAAACTTTGTTTTATTGTATTTTTTCCTGATTTTAATTTGTATATTAATAGTATCTGAAAATGTGAAAAACAAAAAGCAATAAAAATGTTGTCTGTATGTGAAAGATTCAATATTTTGACGTGAAAACGAATCCCCTGGCTTACTTTTATCCTTTGGGGTTTTTTCTTACTGAAATATTCCATTTATTGCACAGCTGATTGTAAATCTCTGTAAATTGAAAAATGTGCAATAAATTTGTTAAAATAAAACTATTCATACACAAAGTTAGGGTAAGCAAACATATGAAATTGGTTTTAAAAAAAAAGAGCAAAAATTGCAAAAAAATAAGAACAGAGAAAAAAAAGGTAAGACCAAGAAAATATACTATTTAAAATAACAATAGTTTTGATGTATTTTGATCAATTAATTACATTGTTTTTGTTTGAAATGCATTTAATATACTTAAAATAATCAGAGAAATGAGTCAAGATATTTAGCAAAGGGAAAGTGTTTTTCCATTAACGCAAATGAAGGAAATATTTGCACAAAATAATAACAAAATAATTTCATTGTTGGGTCCAGTTTTTCCATGAAATAGAAAACATCAGGCAAAGAAAAAGATGGAAAATAAAACATTTTGAGTGACAACCAATTATGAATATCAGTATGTGTTTGCAACTAAATAAATGCTTTAATGTTTCAGTTTGGGATAAACAGAAAAAACATTTGAATCTTTTATGTAAAATATCTTCAATAGGGTCAGATGTTATTTTAAAATGTGTTTCTTTCATTTAAGATGCAAGTGGGTATTCTGTGTATAAAGAAAAAATATTTCTTCATCAGAGTTGTTTCTAGGTCACGTCCATTATTTGTATCAAGGTTGCAGTAATTTTTTTCCTTAAAGGTTAAAGTTACTAATTTATTGTTGGATTTTTTAAAATAATCTTTTATGGGGATATCATTAATGGTCAACGCTGGGAAGTGTAGTTCAATTGCATTACATTGTAATTTATTGTGAATTAGACCACGTCACGTGGTCCACGGTTGCCATTGTTTTTATCTGCAAAAACATCTAACTTTATTGAACTTTGATGTCAGGACAAACACCCGTAAAAATACACAATAAATAAAGTTACAATTTACATCAAATGACAGCCATTTATCTATATGGAAGTTGTTTAAGCCATAATTCAAAGTATTATGCATTATTCAATTGACAATTGAATTTGCACATTCATCATGCCTTAATCACGGCTGTGTTGTGACATTTACGGCTAAAAGGCTGAACAGAAATCTCGCATCTTTTCAATGTTTAAATGTTAACCAAAATGTTCAGTATTAACGATATTTGCTGTGTGGAATTTAGTTTTGTTTAACTACCGGTGTTGTTATTTTCTCTGAACTTTCGAGCGGATGTTGCGTAACGGAAGTTTAAAAAAATTGGGGAAATTTCAAAATAAAACACTTTTCGAACTTTTTCCATTGTAAAAGACTTTATCCTAACCGGTAAAATCTATAAATTCATTCGCAATCTTTTTGACGTTATAGTGACTTTAAATATAAATATTAACCGAAGTAAAATCGTATATTTAATTCATTATTTGGTCAAGAAGAACCTCTTTTGCTGAAAAAAATGAAGAAAAAACGCTGTAGATTAGCCGGAAGTGCGTGTCAGACTGTCATCTCACATCCGGTTTTAATCTCTGGATCTTTAATTTTCATCTCGCTCGTCTGAACTCTCAGCCTAGCGATGGTTGTCTCTGGTGACACTCTCTCAGATGAATTTACCAGCATCTAAGAGTTCCGATAAATGTCGCAGTTCTTTGTTGGTCATCAGAGGAAACAGGAAGTCCTCCTCCTGAGGGTTTACTGACGGGAACGGTGGCTAAGCTAGTTAGCATACTGTAGCATGACGTAAAGCAGACATTTCTCTGTCGTCTCGCCTCGTGGAATCCTTGGTTTTCCATAAGAGTTTGAGCTGACGAGCGCTTTCCAGTAATCTGATTACTCTCGGCTGGCTCCGTTTGCTTCGCTGCTGCGGAGCCTTCATCCTCTGCCGCAAAAATGATGGACTTTGACAACATCCTGGACATCGCGTCTCAGAACCAGGGGCTCAGCAGTGTTCAGGTAAGTGCCCAGGTGAGGCTCTGACGTCACACATTAGGCTGAAGGGCTGTTGAAAGTGTTTGCCCCGTCTCTGTTTGCAACTTCTTCTCTGAAGAGTTTCAGGTCATCAAACAGTCCTCATAGAACCCTGAATTCTCTGTTATGATCTCAGAGATGTACCTGAGGACGTGACGAAATCAGATAATGAGAAGCAGAATTCCTCAGATCCCAGTCTGGAAGAAACTGATCGATGGTCTTCATCCAGACAGAGGAAAAAGCTGCAGAACCGGATCAGGAGGGTCGTTCAGCGTCTGCTCGTGCTGCAGGCCTCACCTTCCACAGTCAGGGTTAAAGTTCATGACCCCCACCATCAGGAAGAGACTCAAACAAAACCAAATCTGAACTACAAGAGCAGAGAAGCTCAGTTCTGACAGAAACTCCTCAATCCGTTTGAGGGAATCCCCAAATTGGGGGGGAGGCAAACTCTTTTTCCGGACATTATGAGCGCACACGTCTAGACGATTACACTGATTTTCATATATAATATATATATATATATATATATATATATTTTTACTGTTTCATCTCAGTTTAACTTTTGTTTAATGTTTTTTTTTTCTCTGAGCAGAGACGATACAGTTTAGAAACTGGACCGCCCAAAAAAGACCCCAAGTCCAAAGGTGTGAATCCTGCGGCTGTTCAGGCGCTGCTAAAGAAGCGGACCAATGAGACCAAACTGAAAGGTGAGCAAGACCGTCCCTTCATTTCTGCAGCCTTCAAGGCGTTCTTCTGTTTTAGTGAAAAGCGTCTTCTGACGACCAACAAAAGGTTCTCCGTACTTTTATATCTATAAACGAGGGAGGAAATGACATGTATTGTTTTTCTTCTTTTTAGAAATGGAGATGAAAAAGCAGAAGCAGGATCTTCTGGCTAAGAGGGTCGAGTTGAAGTCGGATCGGAAAGCTCGGGCCATGGCGTCCAGGACGAAGGACAACTTCAAAGGTTACAACGGGATTCCGATGGTGGACGCTCCCAAAAAGAGGGGTTCAAAAGCAGATAAACAGGACAACGGTCAGGGATTTCAGAATAACTCCATTGACCCTCTAGACGACGAGGATAATTATGAGTACGAGCAGACGGACTCGGAGGAGGAGCCTGAGCCGCTGAGACCCGGGAGACCTGCAGACGTTCATGGGAGCAGCAGGAAGTTTCAACAGAAGCCCAGTGGCCCGCCCAGGCCTTCTGCTGCGCCCGCCATGAACTTTGCCGATCTGCTGAAGCTGGCAGAGAAGAAACAGTTTGAACCCGTCGAACTGAAACCCAAAGCTGTGAAAAAAGAAGAGCGGCTCCACACGGCCAGCGAGATCCGAGAAATGGAGATGGAACGCAAAGCCAAGAGACTCGACAAACACAAAGACGTGAAGCCAGAACGGGGACGAGACGCCAGGCCCCAGTCCAGCTCCAGCCTGATGAGGAGAACCCCTGCAGAGAAGGAGCAGAAGTTCAGTAAACCCCAGAAGAGCTCTGGAGAGAAACCCACTAAGAAGGGGGTCCCGTCTTCTTCAACCGCTAGAAGCTCTTTCTCTTCCTCCGTTCATGAAAGAGAAGGAGAACGAGTGAAGGCGTCTCGCAACAACGAACACAGAACAAGGCCAGGCTTGACGTCTGCTGCCGTCACCAGTAAAGTTCCTTCAAAACCCGCATCGTCTCAGGTCTCTAAACCTCCATCCAGCCAGAAATCCAGCACCTCAAGTGACCTTAGCTTCAGGAAAGAGAACGCAACCCTGCCTCAGAAAGGAGGAAATAGAACTTCTAGTACAGCTGGCTTGGGTCAGAAGTCTCAGCACGGGACCTCACAGCAGTTCAGAACCACTCAGGGTGGACCCTCTAAGCCGGGAGCAGCAGTCCGATCCGTAAAGCCCGCTAAAGGAGAACTCCCAAATCCTGGAATTCCTCCTGGTGTCAAATCGAGCAGCAACTCCATGACGAGACCTCCTGCTGGGGTTCCTCCTCGGACAGGGGGCCAGCCTCTCGGAAGGCCTGGAGGCACTCCCCAGGCAAGACCTGGAGGTGTCCCGCAGGTGAGACCGGGAGGTGGCCCCCCTGGAGGGATGGGATCTCGGCCCGGTAGACCCGGAGGACAGGTTCCAGGGCGGCCAGCTGGCGGCCCGGGACCTGCAAGACCCAAATGCACCGTGGTGTCAGAGACCATCTCATCGAAGAACGTCGGTGGACCCAGATTGGGAGCCGCGGCCCAGCCCGGCATCCCAAACAGGCCAGGGGTGGGACCTCGACCGGGGATGGGACCTCGACCGGGAATGGGACCAAGACCGGGAATGGGACCAAGACCGGGGATGGGGCCCGGACCGGGGATGGGACCTCGACCGGGTATGGGTCCCCGACCAGGGATGGTACCGAGACCAGGAATGCCACCCAGACCACCGGGTACGAAGCAGAAGCACTTTATTATTTCCGTTCGTTCATTTGATTTTTTTGATTTGCGCGACACTAAAAACGACTTTTAACTGTAAAACTACAGAGAAAGTGTTGTCGTCGCTAACACGGTCTCTGTTCACTGATGCTCCACTGGTTTATGAAAAACAAACTAAAATCTCAAGAACAGAAAATACAAAGCCAAGAGCAGACATTTGTGTATGGGCTGTAAACCCAGCAGAACCCTCTAGAACCGGGGTGGGCACACTTTTTGATTTGTGGGCCAGAAGTGGTTCTAAAATTTGGCATAAGGGCCGGGAAAAAGGAGCAGATGGAAGGAGTGATTTGGTAATGAACCTCATAAACTAAAAATATAACAAGGAATTTAGAGAAAAACATGATTTAATTTGGATTAAAATTCACATATATTTATTTAAAAACAGAAAATTTGGCAATTTTAATTTCTAAATTTAGATTTTTGTTCTCTTTTTGGTGATCCAATGGGTTGATGTTCTTCAGAGGAAAATGCGAACTCAAAGAAATCCGAAAAATCACCTTCTGACTCAGAAAAAAACACACAAACGCCAGAGAAACAACACCATTCATGAGAAGAAACCAGAAATACAACGAAAATAAGACAATAATTAGGATTTTTGATTCAATGTATTTTAATTTGGAGGGCCAGATTAAGTAGCTTAAGGGGCCACATGTGGCCCCCGGGCCGTAGTTTGCCCACCCCTGCTTTAGAACTATAGTGAAAATCTTTACAAGATCTGCACTCTTGTTTGCTAAGTCGTCTGACTTCCCAAACAATGATGGCTGATCATCTCCTGGAGGATTTCAAATCGGTTTATTATGGGAGTTTTAGATGTTCTTGCTCCTTTTGAGACTAAACGCTGTATATAGGCTCCTGAGCCTTGGATCAATGATCACACTCGCGTGCTCAGACGCTGCTGCGGTGACGTTAAATCAGGGGTCACCAACCTTTTTGAAACCGAGGGCTACTTCATGGGTACTGAGTCATACGAAGGGCTACCAAATTGAAATAATAAATTTGCTTAATTTGCCTTTAGTTATACATTATTAATAATGAATAATGATACTCCTCTATGTGAAGACACTGATTTCTCATCGTAATTATCAATAACAACAACAAGCCAGGAAACAAATATGAATATTCAAAACTTTATTAATCTCAACAAATCTTGTCACATTTTGAGGTAATGACCAAATGTAATGTTTTTAACAAAATTACAACTGCTACGTGTTATGAACACACTTTTGAATTGAACAAATTTCAATACTATAATTTAACTTTGCCATGTTACCACATACGTCTGTATCTGTTTCTTTGTTAGTGGGAAGACTGACATTGCATGCTGTTCACCAGTTTAGTGTAATCTGGTGTGTAGCTTGATACTGTAACTGTGAGCGAGTCTTTCAGATGTGCATCAGTGAGGCGTGTTCTGTGTTTGCACTTGATGAAGTTCATGTCAGAAAATGCTGATTCACAGAGATAGGTTGAACCAAACAGGCTGGCAGTCTTCATAGCTGCTGTGCATACTCCTCTGTACTTTTCTGAGTCAACAAGGCACCAAAAGTTTGGTGCACCCTGGTGGGCTTTGAGGTGGAGGTCATTTTGCAGTGTTATGATTTCAATCTCCACCTGTCCAGCATCCAAGTCAAACGTTGAACTTAGTTGCTCAGAAAAGCATGTCGTGTCCACATTCATGAAAGGGTTGGATATGAATGCCACACATGGCTCGAGCTGATCAATGTCACCAAACCTATCCTCAAACTCTTGCCCAAGTCTGTTGATGACATCACAGTATTTTTCTGCCACTCTGTCAAATGCCTGGGATGCAGAATCATTGTCTTTCTGCACCGACTGCATGGAGGGAAAGTGCAGCACTTTTTTCTCTGTATATCCACGAGGTTCCAGGTCACCTAAGCTTATCTACAGTTCATGTATAATGTAAGGAAGCCAAAAACGCCCTGCCCTACATCTTTTTCTTAAATCTTTTTCTTGAGAGAAAACGAGATATTAAATCTTT
Organism: Oryzias javanicus; assembly: GCA_003999625.1. Taxonomy (NCBI): domain Eukaryota; kingdom Metazoa; phylum Chordata; class Actinopteri; order Beloniformes; family Adrianichthyidae; genus Oryzias; species Oryzias javanicus. The sequence continues at coordinate 29,385,054 of CM012442.1, forward strand.
ATAAGGAAAAAGCGAGAAAACTGTTTCTTTTTAGTAGTTAACAACAAAAAACAGCATAAGAACACTTCATAAAAGTTGTTCTTTAACTGTTTTTTTTTTTTATTAGTGGATCTACGCTCCTCAAACGCTTTAATTTAGTCTCATTCACCCGTCCATTTATTCTCCTTAAATCTCCGCACAGATTGATTGACGGCAGACAAGAATCCGCGCGTGGTGCGTTCACTGAGCTTTGGAAATAAACCAACCCAAACAGCCGCTCAACTCAGTCCGCTACAAACTTTGTAATTTTTATACAATCGACACCTAAACAAATCCGTTCTTCAGAGAAAACGTCGACACTGTTTCATCAGTCGATTATATACGGATCAGTGCCGGTGTTCTACGTTTTCTCTGATAAAATGCTTCGTTTTGCTGCCGATATCCGAGGCTCTGTGAACGCACCATACGGAAACTCAGCAGCCCTGGGTTCTGTCTCCGTTAAGCAGGAATTTCGAAAAAACACAGTGTCGCAATGGCACGGTTTTATAAAAATGCGACAAAACACAAACCAACTCCAGCGATAAGTCATTAAAACACGGCCACCATGTGTGTGCTTTTTTATTTGATTCACTAACAAGGGAGCATTGTGGGTGACGTCACAGGAGTGTGGTGCGCGCTGGGTGTCAGAAGTCTGTTCAGTGGTATTTAAAAGAATGTCCATAACAAGTAAGCAGCTGGAACATTTTTCTTAATTTTTTTAATAAACTGTGTTTCCATTAAAGAAAATTAATAATCAAAAATCCAATTCGCGAAATGTCAGCGTTAATGTGAGCAGCAGCGGGGTTTGGGGGAAATAAACGGAGGGGGGGCTGGTTCACTCGGGCATTTGAAGAGCGCATCTCCACTAAAAAGTAAAAGAACTGACCAAAAACAACTTTTGTGGAGTGTTTTCTTCTATTGTTTATGTCGTTAACCACAAAATCAAGAATCTCAACACAGGTAAAATCTCAGTGTCTCCATGCGGGAAAAGGAGAAGGGGACGCGGCGCCCCATTATTGATTATCTCGTTTTAACGAGAAAACGATTAAATTAAAAGTGGGATAGGCCATTTTTGGCTTCAGCAATAATAAACATATATGTTAAGATGTTTTAATTCTTTGTGAAGGCAAGTGTGAGTTCAAAAAAATACATCACAATAAAATTAAAATTTTGAGCAGCTCACGGGTTGTGCTATTTTTAGAAGAGACCCGCGGGCGACTCATGAGGTGCTCGAGGGCGACCTGGCGCCCGCGGGCGCCGTGTTGGTGACCCCTGCGTTAAATGGAAAAAAGACGGGCTTCACGTCTCTTGAGAGAGTTCAAAAATGCCTTGACTGAATTTTTTTTTTGCTTTCATGTCAAATGTGTCGGAGAACATCAGCAAACCTAAGATCCTTTTTAACTCTTTAAAGTATGGAGAGAAAATAGACTCACTCTAAGTTGTGCGTGCATAATTCTTGATTTGTAACTCATATAATACATTTTGTGCAAAAGTAAAAAAATACATTTTACACATGCACAAATTAAAACTACAACAGCTTGAAACTAATTGCACAAAAAAAATCTTCAAAAAATACACACGAATCATCTCTTACGCACACACAACACATCAGTTTCACGTCTCATAAATTCGTCTGTGAGTGATGCGTTCAAGTACTACTAAAATGCTTGTTCACCATAGTTTTCTTGTCAGCTGTTTTAAACTTAGATTGTGAAAAATATACGTTAAAACTTGACATTTTCCCACTTTCTTAAAAATATATTTCCGATAGTTAATATAATAAGAGTCTAAATAAGCGTTTTTTTTTTTTTAATTATCCCTTTAAAAATAAGAATTATTCCAGAAAAGAGCGCTTCCGATGTGCAGGACACACAGAGTTCCGGTTGGCAAACGCGGCGGTTACCGGCAGCCCCGGCCCGCTTGGATCTGCGAGTTTTGAATGCTCCGGCATCGTGGCTGGTGCCCAGCCCTCGGGACGGAGCCTCGTGTTGGAGGCGCTGTCGGAGGAGCTGCTGCAGATCTTTCTGGAACTATTCTTATTTATAAAGGGATAAATGTTTTAAAACCGCCTATGTAGACTTTTTATATTGACAATCAGGAATATATTTTTAAGAAAGTGGGAAAATGTCACGTTTTACCGAATATTATTCACAATCAAAGTTTAAAACGGCTGACAAGAGAAGTATGGTAAACAAACATTCTAGTAGTACTTGAACGCATCACTCATGGACGAATTTGTGAGACGTGAAAAGAGTCTCATGATAGATTTGTTTACACATACACTGATGTGTTGTGTGTGCGTAAGAGGTGATTTGTGCATATTTTTAAAATATTTTTTGTGTAATTAGTTTCAAGCTGTTGTAATTTTAATTATATGCAAGTGTAAATTGTATTTTTTTTAATTTGTGATGTTTTTTTTTTTTTTTTTTTTTTAAACTTGCATAAAATGTATTATGAGTTGCAAATCAAGAATTATGCACACCCAAATCCAAAGTTATGCACGAATCAAGAATCACATACGCACAAATCAGAGTGAGTCTATTTTCTCTCCATATTAAAGTCTCTCTTGACCTCTTGGGATTTCTCCTGCCTGACTCCTTCGGGCCATGTCCACACGTAGCCGGGTATTTCTACAAACGCACATCTGCCGACCTCCGTTTTATAAAAACGGTTGCGTCCACACATGATCGTTTTCAAAATAATTCCGTCCACACGTCCCCGCATACTTGCGCTGCTGGGCGATGTAATGAGCATGCCAGAACAGTAGTTGGCAGTGTTTTCCTAAAAGTCAGTGAAAATCTCCGACGGCGTCTTTCAGGAGTGGCACGCCTTCGAGTAGTAGGAGGAAGGGATATTTGTTGTAAAATAGCCGACTGCAAAGCGCTTATTCTCCTTTGTTCCTCGACAAGAAAGCAGTAATTGTTTGTTAAAAAAAAAGCAATATGAAGCATCTGTACCAGCGTAATAATGAACACACTCCTCGGGTCCATGCTGAACACTGTAAACAGCGGCGCATCTATGACGGGTATGCACTAATTGTCGCAAAGAGTGACGTTTAAAAACGTAGATCTCCGATTATGCATGTCCACACGCAGACGCGAAAAAACAGAGTTTTCCAAAAAATCCACTTTAGCCGGAGTTTTCCAAAAGCTCAGTTTCAGTGACTTAAATCTTCGGTTACGTGGACGAATTAGCCAAACGGGATAAAAATATATGCGTTTTAGCAGATACTACGTGTGGACAGGGCCTCAGATTTACTCTATGAACAATTCTTAAAGTTTTTTTTATTGACAAACTCTGTGCTGTCGGGTTGTTTTTACCCTCTTCTTGCACCCTTGACCCCCCTGTTCTAAGTTCACCACCTGCTGTTTTGGAGCATTTTAAGCCGGTCTCTCTCTCTCTCTCTCTCTCTCAGATTTCTGAGATAGTTCAGCACCTGAGGCCTTTCTACTGCCCCAGTATCTGATTCTGTAGGCCTCTGGCTTATTGGTCTTGTTAACTCTTCTCTCGTCTCGGTGTGCGTGCCTGCTGCTTTCAAACATGGTGTTGTGCGACCCCTTCGACTTCAATATTCTGTCAAACTTTAGGCCAATCTCTGAGTTTTCTTTTCTTTCTAAGATTTTACAGAATGTGAATTTACAGAAGAATCGCGTTATATTTTTGAGAAGTTTTTGTCTGTTTTTAAATCCTGTCACAGCACTGAAACCGCTCTCCTCAGGGTGTGCAATAACCAGCTTTTAGCTGCTGATTCTGGGCCCTCCACTGTTAAAATTCTTCTCACTGTCACTACTGCCTTTGACACAGTGGATCACAGTGTTTTGTAATCCCGACTACAGCAGTCCGTCAGTGTGAAGCGTTCAGCGCTCAGTCGGTTCGGATCATATTTATGTAGCAGGAGTTTTTCCTGTCAGACTTAGACAGTTTTCTTCTTCAGAGACTCCACTCAAACATGGTGTACCCCAGGGCTCAGTGTTAGGCCCTCTTTTATTCTCACTTCACCTGCTGCTACTGGGATCCATTTTTTTTTTTTTTTAGGAAATACAAACTTCTACGCAGATGACATCCAGATCTACCTTTCCTGAAGTGTTTAGCAGACATCAAATTTTGGATGGAGCTGAACTTCCTGTATTCCCCCTGGTCGCTGCAAATGCTCGTTTAATTTTAAATGAAGGCTTTTTAAATACGTCAAGCAGGTCTAGTTTTTATCACTTGAGGCTAATCAGTAAAGTGAAGCCATATCTTCCTTATCATGCTCTGGAACAAGTAATACGTGCTTTGATCTTTTCCCGACTGAACTACTGGATCTCTCTGCACTATGGTATAGATCCGTCTCCTCGCCGCCGTCTTAACGGGGACCAGATGGTCACATTATGCTCTCTTCACTGGCTGTCTGTCTTTGGAATCTTTTTTTTTTTATAGGTTTTTTAAATGTTTGAATGGTCTGGCACCTCAGTATCTTTCTAAACTTTCACATTTTTACCGTCCAGTCAAGTCCTGAGATCTGAAGATCAAATATTTTTAGTGGTTCCCAGGACTCCGTTTGTAAATCCCAAACTCTGGAATGCTCTTCCCCTTTCTGTGAGGTCTGCCAGATCTGTCAGGGATTTTAAGTCACTTTTTAAAACTCCTCTTTTTAATCAGGCTGAGTAGATCAAGTGGGGCCAGCTTGTTTTATTGCTTCTCTTGTATTTTATTGCTTAATTTGATTTTATGTTCAGCACTTTGGTTGCTTCTGTTTTTGTAAGTGCTCTGCAACTGACGCATTGATTAATGGAGCGGTCTGCGTCAGCTCCAACAGAGATGTCTGCAGCTGTCTGTTTCTGCTGGGTTAACCCCAACACGTTTTCCATTTGCTCCCCAGGACCGATGCTGCCGCCCATCACATCCGCCTACAAGAGGAAGTATGAGGATGAGGAGGAATACGACTCTGAGATGGATGATTTCATTGACGACGGTGGCGAGGAACAGGAGGAGATCTCCAGACACATCAAGGAGATCTTTGGATATGATCGAAACAGGTAGGAGGTTTTCCCGTTCTCCGATAAACTCCAGAACAGTCGGTCAGCGTTGGTGGATCAAACCGGTTCCTTCATCGTCTGCAGGTACAAAGACGAGAGCGACTACGCCCTGAAGTTCATGGAGAGCAGCTGGAAAGACATGCAGAAGGAAGAAGCACGAAGGTACGGAAATGGACGCTCTTTTAGTTCCTTCCAGAACGGCGTTCCCGTGTTTAACCTCTTCGGCTTTCCCGCTGCAGCCTCAGACTGGCCGTTCAGGAGGACCTGGAGGAGGAGAAGAGGGAAGAAGAGGAGATAAAAGAAGAAAGCCAAGAGGAAAAAAACCAGCTGAAGCTGATCTGTCGCAGGGATGAAGACTTTATAGAAATGAGGGAAAAAGTGAAGGGAAGAATCAGGACCAGGCTCCGCCCACACCAACCCACACTGCCTTCCCTAAAGATTTTACGTTGATGGACAGAGACTGAATTAAAATGAATTCCTCATGAAAATGTTACAAAAGCAGAAGGCACTAGTATATATATATAAAACAGAAGCTCTTATAAAGTATTTATTTTCTCATGGAGAGTTAGAATGACCATCAGTCCAACATGAACTTCAGCCGAGCTTTGGTTCAGACACAGCGATAGATCTTTGAACACCGCAGTGGATCTTTGGATACAGCGATAGATCTTTGACCACAGCAGTAGATCTTTGGATACAGCGACAGATCTTTGGTTTGGAGACAGCGATAGATCTTTGAACACAGCAGTAGATTTTTGGATACAGCGATAGATCTTTGGTTTGGAGACAGCGATAGATCTTTGAACACAGCAGTAGATTTTTGGATACAGCGACAGATCTTTGGTTTGGACACAGCGATGGATCTTTGAACACAGCAGTAAATCTTTGGATACAGCGACAGATCTTTGAACACAGCAGTAGATTTTTGGATACAGCGACAGATCTTTGGTTTGGACACAGCGATAGATCTTTGAACACAGCAGTAAATCTTTGGATACAGCGACAGATCTTTGAACACAGCAGTAGATTTTTGGATACAGCGACAGATCTTTGGTTTGGACACAGCGATAGATCTTTGAACACAGCAGCAGATCTTAGGATACAGCGATAGATCTTTGAACACAGCAGTAGATCTTTGGATACAGCGATAGATCTTTGGTTTGGACACAGTGATAGATCTTTGAACATAGCGGTAGACCTTTGGATACAGCGATAGATCTTTGGTTTGGATACAGCGAAAGATCTTTGGTTTGGACACAGCGATAGATCTTTGGATACCGCAGCAGAAATCTGCTTAGTTCTGTTTTTTTTCTCTTTTTCTATCTGAAATCAAAATTTTCTTCAAATTTTCCAATGTTTCCAAAAACATTTCGAAACTTTAAACTGACATTTAAAGGACTTTGACAAAGAATTTCATTAAACTGTTGGTGTTTCTCACATGGATGTGGTCTGTTGTTAATAATGATGTTAAATAGATTTTTACTGAAAAAAAAATCCAAAGATTTGATTAAAATGTGGAGTTTCAATGAGTTTTTGTGCTTTAGTGTTAAAGCTCAGAGGAGTAAAGAGCCCGTGTCATTATTTCAGTCTAATCTTCTTCAAATATAAGCGTAAATTACAGACTGCTTCAAAATACTGAGAGACTTGATTTTTGTTTCATAATTTATTTTTTTTATTACATTTTCAGGAAACTTTCTATTATGCTACATTTTACAACGGTAGCTTTACAAAAATTGAATAAGAAGAGAAAAAAAAGAAAAGAAGACCCTGGTATAAGTAATTAGTCCATTCAAAATGTAAATGTTAACATAGATACTTCAAAGAGAAGAAAAAAACAAATCAAATACAAATAAGGGAAATATGACAGAACACTGGGGAGTGAGTCCTCATTATCGATCTCTATTTACAGTCTATTTTTTATTTTTACAATAATTATAGAGTACATACATTCAATTTCTCGTCATTTCTACACAAAGTCTGATCGTGATTGTCTAATGTCTTATAACAATCCTTCGCAAACTGAGTTAAATTAATCAAATTCCAATTGGAGTGAAGGTGTCCTTTTCTCCATTTCATAGATTTGGAGCATTACTTTAAGCCACTCTTCTATTTTAGGCACTAACCCGCTTCACCATCCTTTGGTAATTGCTTTTTTACTGGCTAACATCACAATAAGAAATATTTCATAGTCATCAGCTCTTTAGAATTTTACTATTTCAATCTTTTGTCAGGTTCATCACACTTGTTGAATACTTGAAATGAAACAATCTGTATTCACATACATCTTTAAGGTGGTCGCTGTAACTGCAGCACATACAAAAAAAAGGGAAAATCAAGAAAAAAATCAATTGAATTTTTCCAGAAAAGGAAACACACAAAGTGAAATAATTCATTTTTTTCTTTCTGGTCATTTAGATGATTTTATCCATGAGATGATAGAAACCTAAACGTGATCAGACCACCTTAAAATCAGCTGTTTTTGGCCAAAACGTCAGAAAACTGGCTGAGTAGATGAGTCTTCTGGACTGGGCGGATCCAGACTGACAACATAAAGGCTCAGCAAGACTTTGTTTGATGATCTGATCAGATCGGAACTTCAGTTAATTAAACCATGATCCAGTTTATTCCACAGAGTTTTTGAAATGACAAAAACCCTGAACTTTTATGTGCTGTTTTCATAATAGTCTATGTTTCTTTGCTGTTTTGTCCTCTGAGACCAGAAGAATCAAACCTGAAGGCTTCTTCTCAAATCTCCGCTTTCCTGTGATCTGAATCCCAACATTCATTTCAGTTTTGATGCTAATACATTTTAGCATGGTCGTCAAGCTCCACCTTCAAATATGCAGGGGGGCGGAGACAACTTATTTTACCTTTAAAGTAAGCACAACAAATGACTTCTGAATAAAAAGACACAAAATCCCTTCTAGAGCCACGAGTAGGAGGCCAAAGATGTGACCTCAAAGAAAGTCAGTTGGAGTATCTTTCATTCCCTTTAGAATCTTTGATTTCTACAATAAATCTAGACTCTGTCTCGTGTTTATGGACGAGGGAGGTGATCATTTCTAGAGCTCTTCTAGATTTTTCCAGACCGATGAGTCAGAACGTCTGAACCTACAGCAGGAGTGTCAAACTGAATCGCACAGGGGGCCAAAATCCAAAACACACTTTAGGTCACGGGCCGAAAAGGAACAAAATGTATTGAATACTCTAAAACAAAATTCTTAAAATTTTAAAAATGTGTAACTTTTTAAGCATAAATTTGAATAAAAAACAGGCAGGAATATTATCTCAGAACAAATCAACTTAAACTTTCAATAACTCAATATTTTACTCTCCATAAAATTATATTTTGTCAAAATTATAGAAGTTAGAAATAAACTAAAAAAATTAAACTATACTTTTATATCATTTTAGATTAAAAATAACACTTATAAATAACCAAGAAGATTTTGATCTCCACAAAATAACAATATGACCTGGAGGGCCGGGTATAATTACCTGAAGGGCCGGATCTGGCCCCTGGGCCTTGACTTTAACACGTGTGACCTACAGAAACGGATGACCAGGATGAGAACATCTCACCTGAGGTTTCCTCTCAGGATCTGGGATTCTTTGGAACCAATCAGAAGCTTTATTCTCATCTGAAGGAGGAAGCTGAGTTTGTCTGCTTCCTGTGTTGACCCCAAAACCACATTTGACCTCAGAGATTATCCTGAACTTTACTGGTTACTGGAAGTTGAGTTTCTTTGAGCAGGACCTTCCCTCATACACCTGTTACTCTGAACAGCAGGTTGCTGAAGGAAGAAGCTGTCATTCTTTGGATTTTTGCTGATCTCCTCACGCGCATGCGCACTGGCTCTCCGTTTCATACAAACGAGAACATCCCATGATAAGATCCATTAATCTCCCAAATCAGAGAAGATCGTTCAGAGCCTTCCCCAGGAGACACACCTGGACACGGCGGTGGGCGTGTCCGTGGCGGTGACGTCACTCCGCCGCAGCCGCCTCTTTGGTTACTCCTGAAGTTTGCGGAAGTTCTGGAGCAGAAGTTTGTTATCGGAGCCGCGTCGCCTGGTGAGAGAGGGAGACAGAAGAGAGATGGAGCTGCGCGCCGAGAAGATCCAGCGGATCCTGTCCAAGGTCAGTCCGGGGTCACCGCCAGGTCTGCGGGGGGTCGCGGGGGGGTCTGATCCCGCTTGATGGGGCACTTCACCAACCAGAAGAACCAGCTGTGCCACGCAGGACCAACCTGATCCTAGGAGGAGGCACAGACTGCTGAACAGGAAGACACGTGACGCAGCGTGAACGTCTGTAGATGTGAGGGAGAACCGGAGAGAGAAAAGTTTGGAACGATGGTTCTGATCAGTTTAAGCTTCAGATGGATCAAACTGATGGACTCCTGCCTGCTGTGTCTGGATCAGCAGCTGCGACCCTCTCTCTCTCCCCCATTTTAAATGGATGTGGCAGTGCAAAAGTGCTGCCACAAACGATTATTTTATTAGTCGACTAATCGGGTCATGCGCAGAGTGGATCATCTTCACCATCATTAAAGAATCCTTCAGCCTCTATCCTTCATTTGTTTCTTGTATTAAAACTAGGGCTGGGTATCAATAATAATTCCCAGAAACGATTCAATTCTGATTTTTTGTCCCGATTCTTTTGATCCATTCAATTAAATTTTGAGTTTACACATTGATACACATATTACATGTTTTCTCAAACAAAAACGTTCAGATCATTAACCCAATAAGCATTGTTCTGCTTCTCCTGGAGGGCGTTTCAGTTTGGCCACTAGGTGGCGATCGCGCTATAGCATTACACCCTAACCCAGAAAAAGAAGAAAGTATGACCTGAAAACAGTGCTTCAGACCATGTGTCAAAGTCAAGAGTCGGGGGCCGGATCCGGCCCTCCAGATAATTTTATTTTATCGTTACTAATGGTCTGATGTTATCTTGCTTTCATTTCTAACTTGTATAATTTTGACAAAATATATATTTTATGGAGAGTAAAATAATCAAATTTATTTAAGGTTTAAAACGATTTATTCTGGCATATTATTCCTGCCTTTTTATTATTCATAATTGTGTTAAAAGTTATAGTTTGAAAGTTGTCATTCTGCTCGCTTTTTGGACTATTTTGGCAATTACTAAGATTTTTTTAGGCTATTATGAGTTTAGCTAATATTTCAACTACATGCTAGCTGTTTTGGTTAATTTTGTCTTTAAAAAAATTTTTTTGGGAGGGTTTTTTGGAGTAGGGCTATTTTTTTAAGCTACATGCTAGGTGTTTTGGCTAACCTAAGTTTTTGTTTGTTTGTTTTAAGACTAATTTGCCATTAAGCTAACATCTTTAGCTGGCTTTTAGCTTTAGCGTTTTTAGCTATCAATTTCAGCGTCCTCTGCTGCCAAATAAAGCTTACAGCATTCACATTATCATTTTAGCATGTAATGCCATATATCTAGTTCATAAATATGTTAAAAAGTAACGTTTTTAAAGTTTTTGAAAATTTAGTTTTAGTGTGTTTTGGATTTTGGCCCCTGTACAATTGAGTTTTACTCCCCGGCTTTAGACCACTAATGGTTACTTTAAAAATATTTCCTTAAAAGAATTTGGAAAATTCATGATTTTGAGTTTATAAAGATGTCCATTTAGTCAGCAATGTATGATCCGGTCGACCGAATGTTAGCATTAGCCGTCCTAGTGGAAATCACATTAAAAGTTAGCATCAAGCTAGTGGACTTTAGCTTTATGAGCTAATTTGATCTAAATTTTTATGAATCGTTTATTGATCTGTTAAGCTTAAATCAATTCAAATCGATTAATTAGTTTTATCAACCCAGCTCTAATTAAATCAACATTTAATCAAATTAATCTGAAACAAGGAATTATTTTTGACAAAAGTTAAAGTTTTCGTCTGACTGACTCAAATATGAAAAAGTGCATGTTTTGGTGCTGAACAGCTTTGATCAACTTTACTACACTCCGACTCAATATAATTTACAATAACGACTACTCGGCTATTAAATTATTTATCGACTACTTTATTCATCGTCGATTTGTGGCTACAGTGTAGCACAATCTGATGTAATCCATTTGATTTCAGTACAAGTTCCGGGATTTGGCTGTTGAGGAGCTGGACAAAGTGAACCGGGTCTACCCGGACATGCAGGTGTCCACGGCCACGTTCAGTGAGTGTGTGGGGGGGTCATGAACCATTGACCCCCCCCCCCCTCCCCCCATCTTCAGATAATTTTCTATATTTCCACTTATGTCTTTTATCAGCTTAATCCTATTCTGGTTCATTTTGTTAGAACTTCTGGGGGGTTCAGGGGGGGTCGTGTAAATACCTGCATTTTTCTGTCCTCAGCGTTCAGCGACAGCACACAGAAAGACCTCCTTAAAATAACGGGGGTCATCCCTGTGAAGTATGAAGGTAAGCCCCGCCTCCTGACCCACTTTAAAGGACAGGAGCTCCTTCATTTTTCATGCCCCCCCTCTATCCTCAGGTCGCGCGTACAACTTCCCCATCCAGCTGTGGCTCCTGGACTCGTTCCCCTTCACCCCCCCAATCTGCCTCCTCAAGCCCACGTCCAGCATGGTCATCAGGGAGGGCAAACACGTGGACGCCAAGGGGCGGGTCCACCTGCCCGGACTGCACACCTGGGATTATGTAAGCTCTCCTTCTGTGTACCAACCACATGGCGCCGGGCTGTGGCTTCAACGAGTCCAACAGAACCTCTCTCTGCTCGTCAGCCAAAATCTTCAGTTGTGGGTCTCCTGCCGGAGATGATCGCCAAGTTTGAGGAGGATCCTCCGTTGTCCTCAAAGGCATCGGGAGAAGCTAAAAACCCGCACGAGCTCCTGGCTTTCGTCTCCAACCTGCAGCTCAACGACGGTGCGTCCTTCCCCTCAGGTGGTTCTGTGGGCGGGCTCTGTGTGGTCTAGGGCTGCCACGATTAGTCGACTAATCGACTATTAAAATAGTCGACAACTAATTTTATACTCGATTAGTCGTTTCTTTGTAATATGTGGAGTCAAGCTGTAGTAAAGTTGAAAGTTATAATGACATTCTGCTAGCTTTTTAGACTATTTTGGCATTTATTAAGGGTTTTCAGGCTATTTTGGAGTTTAGCTAATATTTTAGCTTCATGCTAGCTATTTATAATTTGGAATTAAGATAATATTTCAGCTACATATTAGCTCTTTTGGCTAATTTAGGATTTTTTCAGTTTTTTGGGCTAATTTGGAGTTTAGCTAATATTTCATTTACATGTTAGCTTGCTAATTCTAAATGTTTACAGTTTTTTAGGCTAATTTGGAGTTTTCCTATTATTCCAGCTACATGCTACCTATTTTGGCTAATTTGGAATTTTTACAGTTTTTTAGGGCTAATTTGGAGTTTAGCTAATATTTCAGCTACATGTTAGCTATTTTGGCTAATTTGGAATTTTTACAGTTTTTTTTAGGCTAATTTGGAGTTTAGCTAATATTTCAGCTACATGTTAGCTATTTTGGCTAATTTGGAATTTTTACAGTTTTTTTTAGGCTAATTTGGAGTTTAGCTAATATTTCAGCTACATGTTAGCTATTTTGGCTAATTTGGAATTTTTACAGTTTTTTAGACTAATTTGGAGTTTAGCTAATATTTCAGCTACATGTTAGCTATTTTGGCTAATTTGGAATTTTTACAGTTTTTTTTAGGCTAATTTGGAGTTTAGCTAATATTTCAGCTACATGTTAGCTATTTTGGCTAATTTGGAATTTTTACAGTTTTTTTTAGGCTAATTTGGAGTTTAGCTAATATTTCAGCTACATGTTAGCTATTTTGGCTAATTTGGAATTTTTACAGTTTTTAGACTAATTTGGAGTTTAGCTAATATTTCAGCTACATGTTAGCTATTTTGGCTAATTTGGAATTTTACAGTTTTTTAGACTAATTTGGAGTTTAGCTAATATTTCAGCTATATGCTAGCAATTTTAGCTTATTTAGGGATTTTTGTTTTAAAGCTAATCATATTTCAGATTTTCTTTACATCCACTTTGTCCATGATCCGAATAGTCGACTAATCGGAAAAACTAATCGATGATTAGTCGACTATTAAAATAATCGTTTGTGGCAGCACTAGTGTGGTCACAGTTGCTTAACTCTGTCCATTCCAGGTGGAGTCCAGCATCAGGACCAGCTGGGTGGAAAAGTAACGGTCATCGGAGGAGGAGACCTGGGAATGGCGTGTGTGACCAGCATTCTAGCAAAGGTGACGCTGAATATTCAGACGCTGAGGTGATGTCATCAGCTTCAACGGAGCGTGTTCCTCATTCTCGTTCTTCTTTCCACCTGCTTTCAGTGTCATGTGGATAAACTTGTTTTCATTGACGTGGCAGAGAGCTCCACCAAAGGCGGCAGCACAGATTTAGAGATTTTCAGTCTACCAAAGGTCACCGTGTCTGCAGGTGAGGATTTTCTGCCGCCATCAGTCGAGACGTCACCCGATCTGGGTTTAAAGATGGTTCACCTCCTTTCCAGAGGACTGTGTGTCTGCACGTGTGCGGTTGTGTGTCAGTACAGTCTTGTCATCTGGATCTTCAGGTTCTTCTTCCTCTGATCTGCATTTCTAGGAACTTTTTTTTCTGTCTTAGTTATTTTTGTTAAATTAAATTTAAAGTATCACCAGTTGTCAGACACCGAGGTGTGTGAAATTTGTTCTCCCCATTTAACCCATCTCCTGGGGGAGCGGTGAGCTGCAGACACAGCCGCACTCGGGAACCATTTGGTGGTTTAACTCCCACAATCCAACCCCTTAGTGCTGAGTGTCATGTAGGGAGGTACTGGGTCCCATTTTTAGAGTTTTTAGAGTCTTTGATATGACTCTGCCTGATTTGACCTCTGATTTGCCCCTCCAGTCTCAGGGCAGACACTCTACCACCGGGGGTGTCAAACTCAATCACACTGGGGGAAAATATCTAAAACACGCCTTATGTCATGGACTGAACACTATAAAACTAAGTTTTTAAAACTTTAAAAACTCATTTTTAACTTTACTATGAATAAAAAAGATAGGAATATTATTCCAGAATAAATCAATTTAAAGCTTAAATAACTTAAAAAAATAAAAATATATTTTGTCAAAATCATACTGGTTAAAAAAGAGCGCAAGATAACATTGGGGCATTAATAACAATAAAATGAACTAGAAAAGTTGCATTACCTGCGAGTGGCAATAGTGTTTGCTGAAAATAGTCTCTTAAGACACTGAAGCTTTTTGCTGAAAAAGGTGACGCAGTTTACTTTAAGTGCTGAAGGGATTTGCTAAAAATGCAAAAGTTATTTGCAAAATGTTAAATTGGCTTAAAGACTGGAAATTTTTGTAAACTATGAAAGGGCCCAAAAGTTGATATACATTTCTAAAAAATGTGTAGTAAAATTGCATAAAAATCTCTAATACATGCAAATTTTGCACAAATATTCAGTGTTATTTAAATATGAACCAAACTCCAAACTAGCCCAAAAAACCTCAGTAGATACCAAATTAGCCAAGAAAGCTAGCTCATTGCTCAAATACTATCTAAATTCCAAAATAGCCCAAAATTCCTCAGTAAACTAAATTAGTTAAAAATTCACCTGTTTCTATAATACTAGATAAACTAGTCAAAATGTTAGCATGTTATTAAAATATTAGCCAAACTCCAAAATAGCATAAAAAACCTTAGTAGGCTAGATGACAAATTAGCAAAAAACTGCTAGAATTTTGCTAAAATATTACCTAAACTCCAAAATAGCATAAAAAACTTCAGTAGATAATAAATTAGCCAAAAACGTTAGCATGTTGTTAAAATATTAGCTAAACTCCAAAATAGCTTTAAAAAAAAACCTTAGTAGATAACAAATTAGCCAAAACTGCTAGCATGTTGCTAAACTCTTAGCTAAACTTCAAAATAGCACAAAAACCCTAGTAGACAACGAATTAGTCAAAAACGTTAGCATGTTGTTAAAATATTACCTAAACTCCAAAATAGCATAAAGCTTAGTAGGCTAGAGGACAAATTAGCCAGAAGTGCAAGCATGTTGCTAAAATATTAGCTAAACTCCAAAACAGCATTAAAAAAAACCCTCAGTAGTTACCCAAATGAGCTAGCATATTGCTAATATAACAGCTCAAAGCCACATTTTTTGAAAATTATTATAAAAGATTGTAGCACTGCCCATAAATATATTTAAGAGCTGTTTGCTAATCTATTTAAAAAATTAAAATTTGAAGACTTTCTCATTCATTTTTCATGGAGCATACTTTTTGCTCGATATTTCAAAAACTATAAAGTTTATAAATGCCAATAATACAGGCAGTAATGTCCTGAACGAGCTGAATTTTGACCCCTGTGCTCTACCACAAGGTCTCTGAGTTGGTGTTGGTTGGTATGTTCTCTCTGAAGTTGGGCGAGGGCGAATTCGGTGTATTCTATAGAAACCAAAGTTCAGTTTTTCCTTGAGGATCCTTCATCTGCTGGAGCTCTAGTCGGCTGTGACCAGGTGGACCTGCTGACGTTCTCCTCTCCTCCGTCAGACTTGTCTGCCTCTGCGGGCTCCAAGGTTGTCGTGGTAACGGCGAACGCCTGGAGCAGCGAGCAGTCGTACGCGAGAGTGGTCCAGACCAACGTCGACCTGTACAGAAGCATCATCCCCACCGTGGCGCATCTCAGCCCCAGCGCCATCCTGCTGATTACATCCCAGCCAGGTGGGGGGAGGAGGCGATGGAGGAAGACCTTCCTGCTGCTTCTCCTCACCATCCTCTCTGTTCTCCTCCAGTGGACATCATGACTCACGTCGCCTGGAGGCAGAGCGGCCTCCCCCCGACCCACGTGATAGGGGCGGGCTGTAACCTGGACTCGGAGCGGCTCAACCACATCCTGAACATCAACCTGAACACCCGGAAACCCGCCTGGGTCCTGGGAGAACTCTCCGACAACAAATGTGAGTCAGAGGAGACAGAACCGTGATGCTGCAGCACCTGTCGGTCACACCCAGGGCTCTAAATCAACACCCGGCAAATGTGGATACAACTTTTAACTAGAAAAGTGCATTACCTCCGATAATGCATGTGTGAATGCATTTTGCGGAATGTGATTGCTGAAAATGCTGAAGATTTTTGCTTAAAATCAGCACAAAAAACCTGAAAAGTTGCCAAATTAGCCAAAAAAGCTAACACATTGCTAATATGTTAGCTTAACTCAGAATTAGCCCAAAAAACCCTCAAAAGTTGCCAATTTTGCCAAAAAAGCTAACACGTTGCTAATGTGTTAGCTTGACTGCAAATTAGCCCAAAAAAACCTGAAAAGTTGCCAAATTAGCCAAAAAAGCTAACACGTTGCTAATATACTAGCTTTACCCTGAAAGCACACAAAAACCTAAAAGGTTGCCAAATTAGCCAAAAATGCTAAGACGTTGCTAATGTGTTAGCTTACTCCAAATTAGCCCAAAAAAACCTCAAAAGGTGCCAAATTAGCCGAAAAAGCATAAGTGCAGAAAGTTTTATAACGATTTGAAAAATGTTCCCGTTGACTTAACATAGGGCTAAAAATTAGCATAAATTGCGCAAAATCGCAAAAACCGTAAAATTTGCGAAAACCAAAAATACAAGCAGTAATGTCCTTAACGACCCGAACGTTTTGATACCAATATTGCTGAAATTGCATAAAGTGTGCTTGAGTTTTTACGTGTCAAAAAACGTACGGAAGAAAGCGTAAATAGGTGAAAAACAATTGTGTGAATGCATTGAATGCATTCACACAATTTAGCGGATAGATAAGAAGTGACTAGCACTTAAGCACAAACATCCGTCCCAGAGTTAGTTCACAACATTCAAGTCTGACTTTATCGCACAGATTTAATCCTCACATTCGCAGCAGCAGGTGGTGCATTCAGGGACATTTTGCCTCACAAAGTGTGGTTTTTTAATTTAATGCAATATGCTTCCATAAAAAAAAGTATATCAAGTTATTAAAAAAAATATCTTGGAAAAACAGACTGCGAGGCACAAAGTTGACCACAGCTGTGAGCATCCAGCGGGTCATCCACAAACTTTGCTGCTTTGGGTCAAAATTGCGTCTGGATTGACTCACAAACATAAAAACAAACAGTTTCTGGTCAATATTCAGTACTTCCAAAATGTTTTGCTTTGTTATGTTTGCAGTTAAAGTAAGTCCATACTAAAAAGAAAAGGTATGTTTTCATTAAAACAAAAAAAAATTAGACATCAGAAGTGTCTTTTCTAGAAAAAGAACAAAAAAATCCCCAAAACATTTGGGTTATGTCTGAATTCCCACCCTGGTCCCTAAATACTAAAAAACGATATGGTGCACTATATGGTACAGAAACCAAAAACAGCCTGCCCTAATTTTTTTTTAATCATTGTCTCGTTATAACGAGAAGAACGTTCCCCTCTCCCTTTCACGTACGGAGACGCCAGAGTTTACCTGCTTTAAGTCTCTACTTTTTGATTAACAACAAAAAAAGTTGAAGAAAAAACTCAACAAAAGTTATTTTTTAGTCTATATTAGTGGATCTATGCTCTTTAAACGTCTTAATTCCATCTCATGCACCAGCCCCTCTACCTTTCCCCCCCCCAAACCCCGAATAGGTTGATTAACAGAACCCAGGGCTGCCGAGCGTTTCTGCACGGTGCCTTCACTGAACTCTGGTTATCAGCAGCAAGACAAAGCAGTTTATCGGAAAACATGTCGAACACCAGCATTGATCCATATATAATCGATTGAGTTAATAGTGTTGACATTTTTTCTGAAAAACTGCTTCGTTTCGCTGCAGATAGTAGAAAAATGTTGGGCCGAGTGGCTGTTTGGGTCCGTTAATGTCCGGAGTTCAGTGAACGCAACATGCGCAGATTCTCGTTGGCCCTGAATTCTTTCATTCTAAATGTTTGTTCCGAGGGTTTTAGGGAAATGAAGGGAGGGGGCTGGTGCATGAGAAGGAACGAAGGCGTTTGAGGACTGATAAAATAAAACAAATAATTGTCTTAAAAAAAAAAAAAAAACACTTTTGTGGATTTTTCTGGTGTTTTTTCACAAAATAAAGAAACTTAAAACAGGTGAAGTCTGGGCATCTCTGAGTGGGAAAGGAAGAGAGGAATTCTTCATTCTTCGTTCTTGATCATTTCCTTATAATGAGAAGACAAACTTTGTTTTCTCGTGATAACGAGAAATTATCTCGTTATCACGAGAAAACGATAAAAAAAAAAAAAATAGTTGGGGAAGTCATTTTCGTCCTCCGTACCGTGCTCACAACTTTTCTTTTGTTTTCCTGAACGCCGGAAATGACATCACCGATTTCACAAAGTAAAAAATAAATCTATACAAACATTTCGTAACGTCTTTTTGTGACTTCTCTCTCTTCTGATGATGAAAATGTGGAAGATTTATTAAAAAATTACATCTAAAAACGATTAAACACAATGCATTGTGGTCTATATTCGCAAATGTAGTGAGGATTGTTGCACCCCAGTTTTTCGCAAAGACTTCTGGGAAATTTCCATTGCACTCGAATTGTTTGAATTGTAGATAGAGACAGCACTAGAAAATGGGCAACGCGGTATATAGTGAGTAGGAAAAGAATTCAGAGATGGCAAAGGTCAAGGGTCGGCAACCTTTAACAGTAAAATAGAGATTTGGGCTCGTTTTCTACTGATCAAAATCCAGAAGGAGCCGTAGTGTCTATTTTTTGGCACAAACAAAAGCAAAAGTATAAAAAAAAACCTAGCATCTCTTAAGATTTGTTTTTTTTAAAAACATATTTTCAAAATAAAAGACGCTCTGTGTCAAACAAGATATTTTCAAGATATTGCTCAGCTAGTAACCAATGTTGTGCAGCACAAAATGTGTTTTTAACTCATAAAAGATCAAACTTTTTACCAAAGTTTTGTTTTGCATATAAAATCTATTCATTCTGGAGGTAGCATTGAGCAAACAAGACGTCTTCAGGTCAACATGGATGTAAAAACCTACATAGTTTATCATCTATGTTAATCTTAGAATCAATTTATAAATTCAACTGATCTAAATTAAATAAATGCTAATTAAATAATCCTTACTTTAAAAAAAAATGCTTCTTTTAGTTCTTTTTTCTCTCTGTCTTCAGCAGTCTTACACTGCTGGGTTTTGTTATTTTAGTTTGAGGTTGGACCTTGGTAGTCTTAGTTTTGCTGGCTTTGTTTATTGGTTTTTTTTTTTTAGGTAGTTTTGGTTAAGCAGCCATTAGCAGGAAGCTGCTGACTCAGACGGTCGACATGTCTGAGTCAGAAGTCTCCATGACTTATTTTATGTTTGGCCGAAGAGCCACAATGGAGAGATAAAAGAGCCACATGTGGATCTGGAGCTCCAGGTTACAGAGTCCGGACATAAGTTTTTGCGAGACAGTGAAATAACTGAAACTAAAGAAATAAAATGTTTTGCTTGGAAACACAAATTATTTTTCTATAGGAACGTTTGGCTATTTGGGTCCAGATTTGGCTGGTAGACTTTGTATGTTGACGACCATCAAAAAAGTAAAATTAGGACCCTGGTCACGCCTACTGAGCATGCTCGATGTTTGATGAAGCTCCTCTGCCTCACAGTCGCAGTGATGAGTAACATCAGCCCGAACTCCAGCTCCACTCCTGAGATTTCTCCAGGATCCACGTCCACCAAACCTCTGCTGGACAGGTAAGTCAGGTCCTTTAGCTTCAGGAAGCTGTGGGCGGAGCTTGGTCTGAGCCGTTTTCTCAACGTGTCCAGAGCTTTTGGGATGATGAAGAACAGAGGGCAGCGGTCGTGGTCTGTGGGTCTGTCTGTGGCCGACATCACTAACAGCATTCTGACGGACAGGAAGAAGACGCACTCCGTCTCCAAAACGCTGGCATCAAGGCTCCTCTTCCCCACGGTGACACCTCCTCACACCTTCAGGACAAAGCAGGTTCACCTTCTTTTTGTCTGGCTCCTCTGTCCCCTCAGGGCTGGGGGGGCGTCGGCACGGAGGTGTTCCTCAGCCTTCCCTGCATCATGGGAGCGAACGGTTCCACTCGCCTGGTCGGAGCGCTGCTGGGTCCGGAAGAGGACGCCAGACTGCGGGAAAGCGTGGCGTCCCTGTCCGACCTCATGAGCCAACTCAGGATATAAAAGGAGCCCCAGCCAACCAGCCCGTGAGGGTGGAGTGGAGGGTCTCGCTGGAGGTTTTTAGGAGATGGCTTTTCTCTGATAGAGGAATTTTTGTTACTGTTTCTGCAGAAATGGGCACTAAATTATTACTGAAAGCATTTTGTTTGGAGGTGACCTGATCCTGTGGGGGCGCCTGGCACTTAGGGGGCGACCTGGCCCTCTGGGGGCGCTCAGCTAAATCTCTGAGCTGATCTGGAAGATCTAAAGAAAAACAATGAAGGTTTAAAGGAGGACTTTATTTGAAATGCATATAAACCTGAACAATCTCAGACACTTTTCTTGATGCATCGTTTTTGTTTTTGTTTCTTTGTGCAGAAACTCTAAGCTTCAGGAGGGAGGGGGGGGTAATAAACACTAAAGCACTGAAAGTGAGTGACGTTTTGTGGAGAGGATAAACCAAACAGATGGAAAGTTTATGTCTTTATAAAAAATTCAAGTTGTCGTATAAACTGAAGTTTAGGTCAAAAACAACAGAAATGAGCCATGATGGATCGTGCTGTGGTACAGCGTCCTGCTGCACGCCAAACAACCCCCTGCCCCCGAACAGAAACTCCTCCTTCAGTTCCAATCTGAGGAAGAAGTCGGTCTGAAATGACGGTCAGTGCAACATCCACAGGAACCAAACCGACCCGCCCACAGCTGTGTTTCATCCACGTGCAAACAGGAAGTGGGTCATCAGGATGTAAGAAAATTCTCTCACAACTACCATCACTAGATGGCGCTTTTGAGTCTTTGTTTACAAAACAAATAATATTTTTACAGAAAAAACCCCAAATATTTCTGTGACAGAAAAACCAGAAAGCTGCCTGGTGCACACACTGTGAGAAGTGCTCCACCTGACCACATGCACCTCCACCCGCGTAGAATCTGGGCGTGTAAATTGACAGGTGCGAGCGAGCCTGATACAGACTCTTGAAAACTCCACCTGGACCATCAGCTGCAGACAAAAGACTTTAATATGCTGTCAAATTTCTGCCAAAAGTCAACCACGAGCATATATCAAATGCACGCAAGAAAGCACGCTCGCTCAGGACCGTCTCTACACCTGCTCCTTTACTCCTAAGCGCCTGGGAAAGTATTCTTACGCCGCTAAAATTAGTTCCACCCGCTACTGGAAGTCAGCTTGTGTAAAACTCAACATTGAGAAAAAAAACCAGGAAATTCCTGCGTATCTTTCGTTTTTCAAACTAAACTGCTTTATTTCAGTGTTTAAACTTCTCTAAATATACAATTATACAAATAATTTTTGATGTTCAGAAATGAAAAAAAAAAATTAAAATGAAGCAAATGCATAATGAATGCTTAAACAAATTTTCTAAGAGTTCCTCTTTTTGTGTTTTCTCCACCCCGTGATGGAACACTTTTCTAAGAAAATTAATTTAGACATTCATTGTGTTTTCTTCACTTTTGATTTTTTAAAAAGAGAACATGAAAATGTATTTGTTTTTCAATAGTAGTTTAGAAGAGGATTGACCAATGCGGAGAAGAGGATCAACCAGCGGTGAGAAGAGGATTAACCAGCACGGAGAAGAGGATTAACCAGCGGTGAGAAGAGGATTAACCAGCGCTGAGAAGGGGATTAACCAGCGCTGAGAAGATGATCCACCAGCGCTGAGAAGAGGATCCACCAGGGCTGAGAAGAGGATTAACCAGCGGTGAGAAGAGGATTAACCAGCGGTGAGAAGAGGATTAACCAGCGCGGAGAAGAGGATCAACCAGCGCGGAGAAGAGGATCAACCAGCGCTGAGAAGAGGATCAACCAGCATGGAGAACAGGATTAACCAGCACAAAGCAGAGGATCAACCAGGGCTAAGAAGAGGATCAACCAGCATGGAGAACAGGATTAACCAGCACGAAGAAGAGGATCAACCAGGGCTGAGAAGAGGATCAACCAGCGTGGAGAACAAGATTAACCAGCACGAAGAAGAGGATCAACCAGAACAGAGAAGAGGATCAACCAGCACGGAGAAGAGGATCAACCAGGGCGTAGAGAAAAGGTTTTACCAGCGCGCATGAGTAGAGGAGCGGACGCAGAGACTGTTCCGCGCCAGTGAAAAGTTCATTGCGTGCACGGAGTTTAAAACACATTCGTGAGGGACTTCTGGCTGAATTTTAACGCCATACTTCAACTCCACCTACACCATCAGCTGCAGACCAACAACCCACAAGCTCACTCACTTAAGTAAAAAAATTTTGCAGCCCTTATTCCCTTATTTTTTAGGCGCCCCAGTGCACCATGGGAAGACATCTGAGGATGAACTGGTGACCTGAGGCTCTCAGAACAGCCTTTTCTCCACAGGTCATTAACACTTTCATGCTCAGAAACCGAGCTTTACCTCATGCTGCCACCCAAGGGGGGGCATCATAGGAGCTGTCAAAAAGTCACTGACTTGGGCAGCTGCTGCCCCCCCGGACGCCCCCTGCAGAAGTCTGAGCTGGACTGAAGGAGCGGTGGCCGGTGTCCGGGCGACCTGGAGTGACCCTTGGGGGAGCCCGTGTACATCAGAGGGGCAGGGAATGCTGAGCGGTCACGGGGGCCCCTGCAGAACGGTTTGCAGGGGGTAGGGGGTCCCGCTTGGTCCAGGCAGGGGGCAGCGCCCCCCTGAAATGGGCTCAGTCTATCTGCAAAACTAGGCGGAGGAGGGGGGGCGTGGCGTCCCGCACCCAGCTGTCTCCTTGCTCCTCCGGCTCCTGAGGCAAACTGGGGAGGGGGCAGGTCCCGGGAGGAAGAGGAGAGAAGGAACGGGGCAGGAGGAGAGGGGGCGGGGGCAGCGGGTAGTGGGTGGGGTCATAGTCCCTGTCCACGGAATAGGGTAGAGTGCAGTGCATGCTGGGACATTCCTCAGGAGTGGAGGCCAGGAGTCTGTCTGCCAGCTGCTCGTCGTCGGACAGGTTGTCGTACTGGGAGGTGTTGGAGGGGCGTCTGTTTCCGGGGGGGGACGGGACGAACAGGGAGACGGGAAACTTGGACGGAGTCGAGGGCCGAAGCCTCGGAGGGGAGGACATTGCCAATGAACGGGTGGGCTTTGTGTTCTGGGGAGGGGGCGGAGGGGGGGTCGGACCCTGCTCACAGTAAGTACAGGGTGGGGGGGGTAGGTCTGGCAGATCATTGAAGTCCGCCGGCACGTCGATCACATCCGAAGCACTGGGCTGGTAGGGCGGGGGCCACTCCGCAGGCTCCTCCTGGCTCTGGGGGGGTCTCGTCTGCTCCTCCTGCTGTCTCTCATCCTGACGAACCTCCCTTGCATCTGTGAGCCCCCCCACTCCCGGAGAGGCGTGGTCGGCAGGCGGTGGAGGTGGTTGGGACGGGCTCGGGGATGGAGCCGTTTCTGAGGAGCATCTCGGACCCGGGACCGCCTGACTCCGGGCGCTGCCGTCTGCGTTGGCCCCCCCGCTACCCTGCAGCTTTATTTGGACCTGCGTGGGGGGTCCTGGCTGCAGCGGCTGCAGGAGAAGCCGGCGCTCTTCGCCTAAAGGCCTCTTAGGGAGCTCGTCAGACTTGGCTGTTAAGGAAGAATAACAATATGTGAGAAGAAACAAACAAACATTACAGCAGCCGCGGTTCTGTGCAGAACAACAGATGTTCTGGTCCAGACTCCATCAGTACCTAGAACCAGGTCCCGTCATTACATTCAGATCAGCAGATTTTAATCTTTTTAAAATGATCTCAGTGTTCTCCATGATATAAGCTGCAGACGATCTTCAGTTTCTTCACCAAAGCTTCCAGAAGAACACTCCAGAACTTCCTGACATGTATCAGATGTTCATCAGTCTCTACCAGAAACATGGATTATTGAGATAAAATGCGGCTGTACCTGGAGGAGGGAGGTTCATCTTCTTACTTCGTAGCTCAGACATGGCCGCCTGTAAGTGTTCAACCACCACGTCATCCTGGAACAGGAAGGAAGCAGCCAGCTGCTCCTGCAGGAACTCCCTCAGGTCCTCCAGCTGCAGGCTCTGCAGACGCTCTGACAACACAGCGTCACGGAGGTTAGAGGGATACAGATAAGGGTTCTGGTTCTGGTTCAACATAGAGGTTCTGGTTCACGTTGAACAAAAATATTCAGTTTCATGTTAAACGTAGAGGTTCTGGTTCAGGTTCAACATAGAGGTAAACATAAAGGTTCTGGTTCAGGTTCAACATAAAGGTTAAGGTTATGGTGGACCCAAAGATTCTGGTACAAGTGGAACATAAAGGTTCTAGTTCAAGTTGAATATAAAGTTTCTGGTTCTGTTTCAGGTTGAACATAAATGTTAAGGTTCTGGTTGAACATTAAGGGTCTGTTTAAACAAAAGGTTCTGGTTCAGGTTGAAAATAGAGGTTTCTTGTACTGGTTGACCATAGAGGTTCTGGTTGAACATAAAGATTCTGGTTCAGGTTGAACATAAATGTCCTGGTTCTGGTTCAGGTTGAACATAAATGTCCTGGTTCTGGTTTAGGTTGAACATAAATGTTAAGATTCTGGTTCATATTGAACATAAAGACTCTGGTTCAGGTTGAATATAGAGGCTCTGGTACTGGTAGAACTTAAAGATTCTGGTTCTGTTTCAGGTTGAACGTAAATGTTAAGGTTCTGGTTGAACATTAAGGGTCTGTTTAAACAAAAAGGTTCTGGTTCAGGTTGAAAAAATAGAGGTTTCTTGTACCGGTTGACCATAAAGGTTCTGGTTGAACATAAAGATTCTGGTTCAGGTTGAATATAGAGGTTCTGGTACTGGTAGAACTTAAAGATTCTGGTTCATATTGAACATAAACGTTCTGGTTGAACATAAAGATTCTGGTTCAGGTTGAATATAGAGGTTCTGGTACTGGTAGAACTTAAAGATTCTGGTTCATATTGAACATAAAGATTCTGGTTCTGGTTTTGCCTGAAACAGAAGTTTCTGGAAGTCAAATGATGGAAAGACTGAAATAAAATGGGAAACAACAGCTCTGATAAATCAGCCAATGAGCACGGAGGATGCTGGCAGGACGTCCAATGAAAAATGGGCCTGAGATTCTTCCCACGGCAACAGTGCTGGTTATGTAAGACCTCGGGCTTTAGCCGGAGCAGACGAAAGCTGTCTCACTTCTGTGCAGCTTCAGGGCGGTGTAGGCCATGGCGGTCAGCATCTTCTCTCCCTCTAACATGTAGATGTCCCATAAACGCAGCGTGAGCGTGAACGGGCTCTGTGGGCGGGGCCAGAAGCAGAAGCAGGTTTCTATAAACTACATAAAGCGAGTTGGTGAGTTAAGCGGCCAGAGGAAGACTCACTCTGTCTATGAAGCACTGCAGGAACCACTTGGTGGTGTAAAGCCCCGTGGTCATCTGCTCCTTATCCTGAGGGGCATCAGTCAGAGAGACCCCCCCCCTTTATATTTAGCCATACATTTTAATAACGTGGACAAACGTGACCTAAACGGCGAGAAGCATCGCAGGTGGACTCACCAGGTGTTTCTTCAGCCTGGGCAGCAGTTTGGAGAGGATGAGCTCATGGTGAGCCTGGAAGCGGTGCAGTTTGGGAAATCCCGGGATGAAGAACCCTGAGGGGGGAGGAAAGCACACCCAGATATTTTCCCAGCTTCAGACATGACTCAGCAGTTTTTCCAGATTCTCACCGTGCATGGCGTGCTTGCTGTTGGTGAGGAGCTGGGATAAAGCCCAGAAGGCGTCTTCTTCGTTCAGGTACATCAGCAGCATGGCAGCGATCTGACTCATCCCCTGGCAGTAGCTGACTTCCTGATGGGCCGGGGGGGGCGGCGGCACAGAGAGAGGGCAGTTTGAGTAAAACAGCATAAACAAAGTTTTCAGTATTTCTGTAAAAGAATATGCAAAGATGAAACGGGAACACCTGCGGACCGACACACAGATCTGCAGAAAGACGACGAGATATATCACTAGAGATGACATGCTAGCTTGTTGCGTACGCAGAGTTGGACGCCATATTGGAATGGTACAGATGCCTGTTTACTGATGAGTTACAATTCTACAAACAGAGCTGGAAAAACAAGAATGTTTTCACTAGTAAATTATTGCTTTCAGCTGATAAAGGAGAACTTTTTGAAAATATCTGAACCAGATTTGAGAGAGTAACTCTCAATATTGAACGTTTAAGCTGATCTTGTGTTCTATTCAAAGTCAATGGCAGCTCTAGACTTATCACCACTTTCACAATCAATTTCTGGCAGGACCACCGATGTTTTAGTTTAATGGAGGATGATCGTGGTATTTAAATGTGTGTTAGACCTGAGATCAGACCAGATGACCCGCTGGTAATCAGATTACTATGTGGAGAGAAATAAACTAACCAGGATTTCCTCAGTAGTGAAGAGGGAGGAGCCCATCAGTACTGAATCCCCGTCGGGTGGGCGGACCAGGAAATGTGTCGTATGTTCCCGCTGTCCCGTTAGTCCTTCTGGTAGAGTTTGGGCTGGATCCCCTTGTAGAACGGGAGCCTTCAGCACCAGGTGAATTTACCCACTGGCTCCAACAGTTTAATAAGTCCCAGCCGCTGCGTGCTTTTAAGCAAACGCCACCTGGACCTCGCCGCTCCGGGGCCGTGGATGGAGCGCTCACTGAGCCCTCTCTCCCGTCTGAAGGACCATCGGGACCGGTGCAGCCGTCGACCGGGCTGCTCTGTTCTCAGTCGCCTCAGACCGTGTGGCGCTGATCCGGGCGCGTACCGGCCCATATATAACGGGCGCTAGCGGTCTACGGCGATGTCAGCTACCCACCGATCCGTTTATAAACACGGACCGAGGAGTCCAACAGTATAAATGTTAGTCTGTGTGTAGATTTAAATAAATTCACAACCATGCATCAGGTACGCATTATGTTTCCAATACAATGATGTTAATTTTTTGCGCTTTGTACTAAAACATTATTACCATGACCTGAGAATTATTTTTCTGATGAACTGAGTTTTTTTCCTTTTTAAAATCGGACCAAAATCGAACATTTTATGGTCATTTGACTGTGTCTGCTAAACCACGTCTCTTTGTTTTTAGACCTGTCCAATATGGCGTCGCTCTTTACGCATCTTGGACAATCGTAAAAGGCCTGAGTGTCATCTCTAGTCATATTAACCTCTATGGACCTGAAGACACACCTGTATGCTACATTTTTTTATTTATTACTTGTCAGTATCCTATATTATTGATTTATTACTTATTACTTGTAAATATTAATGTATTTAATAAATCTCATTTTTTTCGTTATGCAACTTTTTGGCCTTTTTGTTGTGCCAAAAAAATGAATTTATCCTTTGTGATATGAATAAAGTTCAATTCAATATCCAGCATCCACATTCAGGTGTATTATCAGTCAAATCCTCGCAGCCACACGACTAAGATCCTGTTTCTGTGTCTACAGAACCACTGACCCAAACCCAGAGGCCCGATGACCATATTGGGGCAGAATTACAGACGTTTCCTTTCAAGGAAATACAGTAAATATGATTAAAGTTAGAAGGAGGTTAAAGTACACATTCTCCACATTTCTCTCTACCATTTGTGGTGAAGAAGACGAAGAAGACTGCCCACCCCCCACCCCCACCCCACCCCCCGCTCTCCCACTGACCCAGTTTTGAACGAGTCTGATGCGAGAGGAAGCACACAGCCGTTTCCTCAGCATCTCCGCCACAGAGGAAAAGCCTTCGCTGCGAACGTGTTCACGTTCGAGCGCGCTCCGACTGTCAGACAGAGTCAAACTACCGACCATCTCCGCTCAGATGAGAAACTGTAGAGTCTGAAACTTGTTTATCATCTTGTTCTCAGAAGAAGCGTTACGTCCGTTTCAAACATTTTTAGAACAGAAGGAAATTATTCAAGAAATGATTTTGCTTCCAATTCAGACCTGAGAATGAAAAGAAGAAGATCAAAGCTGATCCTAAAATTCCAAAAATGTACTTTTACCCCATAACACCTGAAGTGTTGCCAATTACAGTTAAACACTTTTAT
Organism: Oryzias javanicus; assembly: GCA_003999625.1. Taxonomy (NCBI): domain Eukaryota; kingdom Metazoa; phylum Chordata; class Actinopteri; order Beloniformes; family Adrianichthyidae; genus Oryzias; species Oryzias javanicus. The sequence continues at coordinate 29,413,228 of CM012442.1, forward strand.
ATACTTTACAATCAACGTAATTCCAGTAGATTCTCATCAAGCTGCTTTCCTCCTAAAGAATCTACTGAAATTACATCATTATCGACTGAAAAGTTTCTAGGCCTCAATTCATAAAATCAATTTGAACCGATTTAAAATCAATAAATCGATTCATAAAAATGTAGATCGACTGAGCACATACAACTAAAGTGCGCTAATGTTTAATGGAATATTCCACAGGACGGCTAATGCTAACCATGCTAACCCTTCGTTCGACCAACCCATACATTCCTGACTAAATGAACATCTTTATAAACTCACAGACTAAATTATTTTAAAGAAATATTTTTTTAAAGTCACCATTTGTGTTCTAAAACATATTTATTTTCTTCTTCTGGAATAAGGTGGAGTACTATAATGCGATCGCCACCTAGTGGCAAAACTACTTACTGCTGTCCCTGGACTGATGGTAAAAATGTCTCCCTATAAAAACATGAAGTTAGAAACAAAATGTAATAAAAGCATAAGGAAAGAAAAAAAGAAAGAAGTGAAACGCCCTCCAGGAGAAGCAGAACAATGTTTACAATGTTAATGATCTGAACATTTTTGTTAAAACTTCAAGACTGAGACTGAATGATATTAATAATCTTATCATTTCACTAATACATTTTACAGTATGTGAACTGGATCAGATTAATAGAAACATATAGTAAATCAGTAAATTATTAAAGTATTTCTAAACAAATGTGTAAATATATAAACTCGAAATTGAATTGGCGAATCAAAAGATTTGAAAAAAAAAATCGAAATCGAATTGATTCTGGAAATTATAACCGATATCCAGCCCTAAAAGTTACAGTAAATCAAACAACATAAACACTGGAGCTCCAGTGTTTAAGGGTTAAAAACAAGAACTTTTTCACAGAACCTCAGAGGCGTTCAGCAGGTCAGAACATTTCCACTCGATCCCAGAACCAGGACAACACAGAACCGCTCACCGTGTTGTAGACGGAGTACGCTGCCAGCACGTGGAACAGGGCCTGCTGTCTGGGGAGGGAAAAGGGATCCTGTTATCCATTGAAAAGTTACAGTATGGCAAAGATTTTGGGTTTAAGCGTCAGGTGTTAAAGAGTTAAAATCACACATTCTAAATGGGGGCGGGGACTTCTGAGAAGCAGGTAGAACTGCAGAGCCGTCCAGTGGCGTGAATAGGACGCAATACATGTCGTAGTGTGTGTGGGGGTGGGGGGCTTTGAATTAAAGGGAAAAGTTTCCTGAAAGAGATGAACGGATTGAACACACAGACGCCAACAGCTGGCCTCTCTGTGTGTGAATGGAAGAGTGGGCGGAGCTACAGCCTGGGTGTCGGCGAACATTACTGCCTGAGCGGCGTTTCCTGTGGAGCTTCGTGCTCTGACAGGAAGGCTAGTAAAATGCAGAGAAGAGGAAAGGCGAACTTTTGTTTTTTTGTTTTTTGTGTGTGTGGGAAGGGGGGGGGGGGTGATGCATGGGTGGTTTTTTTTTTTTTTTTTTTTTTTATTTAACCTTTATTTTACCAGGAAATCCCGTTGAGACTTACATCTCTTTTTCAAGGGAGACCTGGGCCAAAAGGCATCAAAACAATTCAAATAGAAATAAAATACAATAACAATAAAATACAATTAAAAACTATTGAAAATAACAACAGGACAATGAATAAAAGGTTAATTGAGAGTGGTGGGTGGGCCTTGCGAAACAAAACCGTGAGTCGTGGACCAGAACCTCTTTATTGCTTGTTCTGTGTAATAAAAGGAGCCTCAGCAGAACAGGAAGCAGACGGCGCTCCGAAGAGAACAGGTTCTGGTTTCTAAAACGGGACGGGACAGCTCGTGATGACACAGAAGTCACAGTGTTCCGATGTTGAGCTGCAGGAGGTCCCCTGGTGGAATCGTGGAGGTTTGCTGACTCCACCGGCGGGAGACACTTCAGACCAGAAACTGCTTTTAACTTGTTTCTGTGTTTTTTTTTTGGTGATGGAGATATTTATATATAAAAAAAATTAAATTAAAATGATTAATTTCCAAATTTTTGTGAATCAGGGGCAAATGAAAAAAGGAAGTTTGGAGAAAGATCATATTTAGGATGTAGAAATAAGATGGGCGGAGCTATGAGCTTTCTGCTCCGAGCTCATTGAAAAGGGGAGGAGAAGGGGGCGGGGTTTCACCGCCCCAACAGTCCCACCAACAACTCAGAGGTAAATTCCTGATGAACTCCAACCGCTCTGCAGAAATGATTTGCTAAAAACAACACAGATCTTTAGATTTGAGCCAATCACACAAGACAATCGGGGGCGGGGCTTTGGGGGTGGAGCCTCTGAAGCTGATCGTGTGTCACAGAAGGTTGTAAAAAAGACCAAAGGAGAGGTGGGTGTTGACAGGTTGGAAAACAAAGGAGACCCACTTGAGTCCGAAGCGGTCCATGAACATGATGTGGTTCCTGAAGGTTCTGTTGACGTCCAGGTCGATCTGCTTGATCTCCGGGGAGAAACTCCGAGCCTGCAGCTTCATCCTCTGAGGAAGACGATGCCAAACGGATTGAGAAAGTGTTCAGAAGCGAAGCTTTACCTGTCAGTCCATCGGTCCAGATGTTCCGCACGGACCTCATACGTTCCGTCGTTCTCCTCCTTCACCTTCTCCACGTCCAGCAGCAGCGCCCAGGCCTGGCCTCTGAGCTGCAGGGGGATGCCTTTGTACACCCGCTTCACCAGCTGAAAGCAGAAGATACCTCAGGAGTCAGGATGAAGGAGGGGGAGGCAGGAGGAGACAGGAGGAAGCAGGAAGGGGGAGACGATTCAAGATGGCGTTCTGATCGGTCCTTTCTGCAGCGCTCTGCACCTACTTGAGTAAAAAAACTTGTGAAATACTCTTTCCAAATGGACCTTGGTTTACTTTACTCAAATTTTTGAACATTTTTAAGCTTTTTGAGACTAACATGGTTAAAAAGCGTGACCATTCGGCTGTGATTGACTCCGAGGATACTTGTGCAGGAGGTGGCGCGCTGGCTAGTGGCGGCCACGACTGTTCGAGAGACCCAAACGCCATGGAGTCCGGTGACTTTGAAGAAGAGTTCCCGCTGCTTCCTTTAACTCAAATTAAGCCACCGGAAAACCCCTCAAAATCCTGCTCCCTCAAATGGTGACATTAGCACTCAGCTTGCTAACTTGACCAAGCTAATTAACAACAAGTCGGATGCTAAAGAAGATAAAATAGTTGGCCAAAGTGGATGCCGAGGGGGTTGAGGGTTGTTGAGCAACGGATGGATTCCCTGGAGACGCCAGTTAAACTCTTACAGAAGCGAATCTTACTCAAGAAAATGGAATCTAAAGCTTGTGGGAGTTCCTGAAACGGAAAAGGAAGACAATCCGCCATGTTGTTATCAAGATCCATCAGATGGTCCTACCATCGTGGAAAGAAAAGTTGGTGGATCCTGTTTTTTTTTTCAGGAATCCCATTCACTTCCAAAAGACATAAACTTTAGGAAAGGTCAGTGAGGGAACGATCTCTGGTTCTCCCACGGCACAGAAATGTCTGCAGGGGTATGAATTTTGAAAAATAATTTTAGTGGGGATGTCTTACATACTGAATGTGTAACTTATGGTCATCTTCTTTGGTTGGTTGTAAAGGTAAATCATATTCACTGCATATTGTTCATATATATGGATTTAATTCAAACTTTAGAGGACGGAATAGCATACTGGTTATCTAAATTTTCAAATGCACATTTGCTAGTTGGAGGTGATTTCAATGTTATGTTAGATGACCTAAAGGTCAGACCCCAAAAACCAAATGCAAAACTGAAACAATTCATAAAGAAATTTGATTTATGTGATATTTTAGGGAAACATTTCCAGACTGTAGGGCTTATACTTGGGGCAATAAAAGTGGATTAAGGCGGTCATGTTTAGATTTCTGCCTTCTATTAAGTAACATGGAGAAAGAGAAGGTTCAAGTCGATATTCTAACACCACTAACTGATCATAAAGCAATAACAATCAGAATTAAAGCCGCAAGCGGCGTTGGATGGCCCGCAGTCGCTGCCCGGCCCCCCTTCTCCCTCGCTGCCCGCCCTCTCCCTCGCTGCACCCACCGCCGCCGGACCAACGCCGCCGCACGCGCCGCACGCACGCGCCGCACGCACGCGCCGCCGCACGCACGCACGCGCCTCCGCACGGGCCGCAGCCGCCCTTGACAGTGACCTTTGACCCCAAACTCACTTGCTTAGCACTCACTGTAGAACCCTAAGTCCCTCCCTATGCTTTCTGTATAGCTGGTCTGAGATGAATGTGAGAAATTGATTAAAAAAGCACTTTTTTCAAAATGGCGGCTTTTCTGTTGGTTTTATCTCCATCGCAACCATTTTATGTTTTGTTCGTCTGAAGTCATCGAGCAGTTTGACGTCAAGATCATAAGGATCGGAAAAAGTACACTTTGGATTACCTTAGCAACGGGGGGTTATTCACTAACCACGCCCACATTCCTTATTTGGTCATATTCTATGTTATTTTGCCTGTTACAGCTTAAGGCAGGGATCAACATATTAAAGTCCCATAGGAATGCATTGAAGTATGAGTGTGTGTTAAGACTACGCACGCACGCGCCTCCGCACGGGCCGCAGCCGCCCTTGACAGTGACCTTTGACCCCAAACTCACTTGCTTAGCACTCACTGTAGAACCCTAAGTCCCTCCCTATGCTTTCTGTATAGCTGGTCTGAGATGAATGTGAGAAATTGATTAAAAAAGCACTTTTTTCAAAATGGCGGCTTTTCTGTTGGTTTTATCTCCATCGCAACCATTTTATGTTTTGTTCGTCTGAGGTCACCGAGCAGTTTGACGTCAAGATCATAAGGATCGGAAAAAGTACACTTTGGATTACCTTAGCAACGGGGGGTTATTCGCTAACCACGCCCACATTCCTTATATGGTCATATTCTATGTTATTATGCCAGTTACAGCTTAAGTCTGGGATCAACATATTAAAGTCCCATAGAAATGCATTGAAATATGAGCGTGTATTAACACTACGCCACTTTGCGAGCTCGCCACGCCCACGCTGTTCAAAATCTATAGCTTGTGATACCATTTCTCTTTTGCCAATGTCTTCCCATTGATGCCAAAAGCGTTAGAAAACGATTGAAAAAAGTCCCTGCAAGTCAAATGTGATTGAAGCTAATGCTAACGTTCGTTTTTTCATAAATTCAAGATGTCGGCCACTTCCCAAGGTCAAAGGTCAACGAAACTTTGGGGATTGTTGAAGACTCGTGCTAGCGGCGTGTGGGTCAAATTTCGTGACAATCGGACAAACTAAACGTTCGTTTCACCTCTCTGAAATCCAAAATTTTCAGATTTCGAAACAAAATGGCCGCCAAACCGTAGGTCGTGGAGACATCCCATAATAATGTAAAAAATAGCCATGGTTATATCCAACAAAGGTATGTTGGTTTCGTTTGCGAAATGCAAAATAAAAAATTGAAATTGCTGAGTCAGCACTTTTTTTCGCGACGGTTTTTTGCGTACCAGAGGCGCACCGTACGCATTTCGGTTTCGTAAGTTATGTCATTTCGTGCAGCTTGGGCCTCCGGACGCGCGAATACCACTTTTATGCAAATCGGGCAAAATATGTTCGACCTAGCTAAAACCGTGTCTTTCGCGACCTCGCAACATGCACGCCATTTCATATTCTACAACTTCTAATTGCAACATTTTTCTCCCAGTAGGCTCCCATTAATGCCCAACTAAGTTACAAAACAGTCGATAAAACCCCCTAGGAGGTATTTCTTTTCGTAGCTCGTAGCAAACATGTTTTTTTCGTTAATTTCAAGATGGCGGCAACTTCCCAAGGTCAAAGGTCAATCAAACTCTTGGGTGTTTGTAGTCTCCGGCTATGGACATGCTTGTCAAGTTTCGTGAAAATCGGACAAACAAAAGTGTCGTTTTCCCATATTGATGAAAACCGTGAAAAACGCCATTTCTCAGTTTTTGGCGCCACATTGGCGCCAAGGCGTGGGTCGTGTGGCCATCCCATAATGATTTCAAATGTTCCAGGGCTTATCCCCAACACGTGTCATTGGCCGTTTTTTGCGTTTTCCGAAATATTCTTTTTGTCGTCCCATAAGCGAAAATCGGCCCATTCATTTTTTTGGCGAGAACGCTCGCCGTGATGTCATCGTTTTGGGCGGGGTAACGCGCACTATGCCAAAAATTCATTTTCAATTTTCCCTAGGTGTGGTCCGATTTTGAGGTACTTTTCGTTCATGTGGCGGGGGTGTAATTTTCGTTCAAAGGCGCAGAAATTTTATGTTTTTTCACTCTAAGCAAAAACAATATGGTCCTTGCAGTCAGTAGACTGCTGCTGCGGGCCATAATAAACCTGATGACAAGTGACAGTGAGCCCAATTATATCACCTACTGGAAAATGAACAGTTCATTATTAAAACATAAATGTATTCATATAGAAATTGAGAAACTCATCAAACTTTATTGGAACAAAAGAAAAAATGAAAATAGAAGAAGACAGGGAGGAGGAGACAGACGATCAGCTCCGACTGTTCACAGTGAGGAAAACAAGCGGAGAACAGCCAAAGTGGGACGGCAGCGGAGGGTCTGAAGGGGCGGAGCTAACCTTCTCGCTGTTCCTATACTTGTCCCATTTCTTCACCATCTTCAGCCATTTCTGCACGCGCTCCAGCTCCTGCTGCTTTTGCTGCGGAGGACAGAGGAGTTAAGCCACGCCCAAATCCAACGCAATTCGCATGTCAGAGGCAGACGCAGTCTGAGGTCCCGCGGCGCCATTTAAGCCTGAAGTGTTTCGGGTGTCACAGTTCTGAGTGTTAAAAAATCTGAACTTTTACAAAAAAGAAGTTGCATCAACCATTCAGGGACTCTTCTTTAGCCCGTGATGTGTGGCTGACGTGATCAGTGGGTGGAGTCTAAAACCAACATGGAGGAGAATGGCATTGTTCTCCTGAACTTTGGAATATTTTCTTATGTCATTGAGCAACAGCAATTTTTGTTTTATTTTTCCCTCCTCTGACTGATGCGGGACAGTGAGTCATCAAACTGGGTCACAGAGACGGAAGTACCGGTGAAAGCGCCGCCATTCAGACGCAGTAGAAGGTGAAGCTCTCCGTACGGGACAGTCTCTGAATTATGTCATGAGTCAGAAAAAGAGACGGGATTACCGAGCTCTTTACAATAAAGAAACCAGATCTCTTGACATGATCCGGGTTTTACATTCATTGTAAATGGGATCATGTAGCGACGAAGCTATACACTTTAGCTCCTCCCACATATGTCTGCAGCCTCTAGAGCACTAGAGCAGGCCCGGGGGCCAGATCCGGCCCTCCAGATCACTTTATTTTATTACTATTAATGGCTCAATGTTATATTGCGCTTTTTCTAATTTGTATAATTTGACAAAATATATTTTTACTGAGAGTAAAATATTAAAAGTTATTTAAGGTGATTTATTCTGAAACAATATTTCCCGCCTTTTTTTATTCATCTTCTTAGCTGCTTTGTCCCGTTTGGTGCCTGCCGGGGCCTAACCCGGCTACTATTGGATGAAGGCAGGGAACACCCTGGACAGGTTGTGCATTCTACTAGCTTTTTTGGACTACTTTGGCATTTGTTAAGATTTTTTTTAAGGCTATGTTGGAGTTTAGCTAATATTTCAGCTACATGCTAGCTGTATTGATGAATGGTAAATGGTGTGTACTTGTAAAGCGCTTTTCTACCTTTCTTCGAGGGCCCAAAGCGCTGTACAGTCACAGACGCATTCACAGCACTAGCATTATCGCAGGTAATGCTTTACATTTAGTTCATAATTATGTTAAAAAGTTGCGGTTTTAAGTTTTAACATTTTTGTTTTGAAGTGTTCAATAAATGTTTATCCTGTTCGACCCGCGACCTAAGGAGTGTTTTGGTTTTCGGCCTCTTGTGGGGTTGAGTTTGACCCCCCCCCGCTGTAGTTCATGAACACATTTAAGCAAATTTTGACAGCGAATGCCGCTTTGTGAGAGCGATGGTGAAAAGTCTCCGCACCTTTTCTTCGAGCGCTGTTGGCGTGGGCAGTTCCTCCTCACTGCAGAAAAACATACAAACGTTACCGACAGAAAACCGGATCCAGATCTACGTGGAACTGGATCCAAAAACCCTCTGATGAACTCACTGCAAGAAGCCAAAACGGTCGGTGACTTTGTAGATGGTGTAGTCTGCATCTTCCCACGGGTCGATGTCGACGCCCTCCTGTCTGCCCTGAGACAACCAAGAAGATGACCTCAGTCCACCAGTTCTGGTCTGGTCAGACACTCAGCTTTGTGCCAAACAGAAACCGTGCTGACCTTGTCATATTTGGAAATGATCTCAGCGCGTTCCTCTGCTATCAGTGAGTCTATGTCCTTCTTCATATCAAAACCTAAAAGACAGCAGAGACAAACTTGACACTCCTCCAGAACACGGATCCACCATCAGCAGCTTCCACACATCATCATCCAGTTACTGTCACACGGCTGAGGACGCTCCGACTGCAGCTGAAGCGAGAGGAAGCAGCAGACGTGGGCGGGGCATGGCAGAAACACGTCTTCCATGAGGTCATTCACAGCTTCACTTTAAATATTAGAGATGTTTTTTAAATCTTCTATTTCAGTCTGGAGACGTCTGTGAGGGTTTGTGGTGACGGCGGGTCAGGTCAGTTCCTCCTCTTCCTCACATGATGAGTTTTGTTTGAGCAGCTCTGGACGTCACGATCTGGCTGCTTTTTCCAAAGTTCTACCCTCTCATTGGACTTATGACGCCATTAAAATGCTTTTCCGATGTTTTTCACTGGCTCTTGTCATTTTTTTTGAATTTTTGAGTTTTTCTTCATTCAAATTGTTGTGAATCCGGATCAGGCGAAAGTGAAAAAGATTATAGTCGTGAACCCTTAGACACCCATCAGTATATAGAGATGGAAAAAGCACCTGTGACATCACCTGCAGAAAAGGTTTTACCTCAGTTGCCATGTTGGAACCAGTCAGTAAGCAGAGATTGGTCAGAGTCGGTCTGAGTCAGTTTGACCAATAGAATGACCGAGGAACAACTGTTTCTCTACAGAACTCTGTGGCAGGGGTCTGCAACCTTTAAATTACCCCATGACATTTTTTTGTTGTGAGTTGTATTTTAATTATAATTATGAAGTTTTTAACCAAAATTCCCCAACCTAAATGTCATAAAAGCCATTTTTCATGTTGATCTGAAGCCTCTGATACCAAAATATCCTCTGAGGGGGCGTGGCTTTTGGTGTTTTTGACAGCTTTATCTCACTAGCGTAAATCTACACCACTGCCACATAAAAATGTCCAGCCGTATGGTTCTGATCCAGATGTCAGCTTGGACAAGGAAGTGAAGATTTTCGTGGAAAAAACTTCCTCCAAAATCCTGATTCTTCCTCCTTCCAGTTCACCAAAGACTCTTTTAGCTCATTATTGACGTTGCTGTGATCAATCCATTCAATCCATTGGTTTCTCAGAGCAGAAAATAATGAAAGCTAACATCCAAATGCTCTTTCATTCATTTACAATCCTTTCCAACTGCTGTCAAATGAGCCGCCGTTCACATTTCCGTGGTCACATCAAGAAGCTCCGTGGAGTCTGGTGGAGATTTTCCAGAGTTCTCAGCCCTGCTACCGTAAGTATTGGATGAAACTCACACAAAGAATCCAGTGAAGATCATTCATTCAAGACAGTTTGATAGACAGAGATTTAAAAGGAGAAATACTCAGAAATGCAAAAAAACTAAATGTTTTCTTATACATTTGTTCTCTTTCAAAAGGAAAATGCCACACAAACATGTTTAAAAACTCTAAAAAAAACTATTTTCATCAGAGGGGAACTTTAATGCTAAAAGAGCCATTTGGTCCAGTTTCTTACATACCAAAACCCAGTGAGAGTCACTTTGTTTACAAAAATATGCTTTAATTATATTTTAGTGACCATGATGTCATTTAATTCATAAATTTAGTTTTAAACATTTACAATAGATGAATTATAAAATTGTTAGATTATTCTATTTTACACACACAAGTTCATTTCAAAATAAAACATCAAATTAGATCTTCCTGTTGAAGCAGATTTATTTAAACTAAAAACAAAAATAGTCAAACATGACATTTTCTATTATTATGACATTGGTCTGCCTTCATCTTTTTTCTTTATAAACAACATTGGTGTAAATTCCAATTTTTTATACAAAATATATATGTGTAATTTTAGTCAAATCCTTTGAAGAACACTGTCTCTTAACAGCAACTAGCCACTGATGTGCAGCAGAAGATAAGAACGTGTGCTTTATTTGTATTCCAATAAAAGTAGATTAAAGCTTTTGTCATCATTTTCCTCAGTTATCGGAAATGTTAAATACCTAAACATTAATGAAAAATTTAATAAACTAAAACAAATGAACTAAAAAGAAAGAAAAATCATTATTTATTCAATTTATTTGTTTTTTTCTTCAAAGCCTAAGAGGGACAAAAGAACCGCATGTAGCTCCAGAGAGAGAGTCCTCGAGGGCCGCCCTCCTGCTGCTTTTCCACAAATCCTGTTTTATCTTCTTTGGATTACCTGGACCAGGTGTGTTTGGCCTATAAATGGAAAAGATGTAGGTAGGACACTGGTCCTCGAGGTCCAGAGCCTGATCCCTGAACCCTGATCTACGGGATTTTGGCTTCTTGGAACCACTTCCTGTTTGGAACCCCGGCGGGAAGGGGATATTCTGTCCAGTTCTTATAGAGCAGGTCTCAAAGTCAAGGCCCGGGGGCCGGATCCGGCCCATGGGGTAATTATATACGGCCCTCCAGGTCATTTTTTAGTATTATAATTAACGGTCCCATAGTATCTTGCTAACATATAGAAGCAAAACACGATTATGGAGACGGAGAGATCAGTTAGAATGACTTCTAACATAACGGGATAAAATAACAGAGTAAAACACTTAGACAACAAAACACATTGACAAAACCCACAGTTTAACCCCGATCCGCCCAGACAGGCAAAGGGAATGATATCCCACAATTCCTTGAACTGCCAGATCTGACAGCAGGCCCTATGTGTCTGCAACCATCACTACAGAATGAACTACAAACAGTGCGTCAGAGTTGCCAGAATAGGGGATATATAATATTGACAGGATGTTTTTCATGGGGAGTAAAATCCCTTGGGATATTCATAAGTTCATTTTTTTATATAAAATGATATACAAGTAAAGAAATTTGAGAGTTTTATCTTTTAACGTTTACTTTATTTCTAATTTGAGAGTAAAATATTGAAAGTTGTTTCAGTTTTAAGTTGATTTATTCTGGAATAACATTCCTGTCTGTTTTTATTCATAGTATTTTTTTTAATGATGTTTTTAAAGTTAAAAAATTTGCTGATAATAATAAAAATAACAATAAAAATATTGCTGATACTGTGATATGTATCGTGTATCGCGATATGTATCGTGTTGCCAGATTCTTGCCGATACACACCTCTCGTATCCACCTGTAAGGACAGCTACACTGACTCTAACTTGAATAAAAACATCTTTCCTCATGAACACCAACGATGAACTAGTGTCCCTGCTGTGGTTTAGGCTGCTGTAATGCTCCCCGATGGTGGGGGGGGCCGGAAGGCTAAGATCAAAACCCCACATTTCCAGCGGGTCGGGAACGTCCCTCACTGAGCAGATAGGAGGACCTCCTGGTCCAGCAGAAAACCTGCAGGAAGGAGCTTCTGTTCCATCAATGTTTTCCTGCGTCTTTGCTTCCTGTGTTGAGTCTCCAGGAGGCTGATAGCATTGTTTGGGGGTGAGGAGAGGAAACCAGAGCCCCCGCCCCCTCTGAACAGTCCTGTAGTCCAGACAATGACTGAAACAGTGGAGACCCAGCACCAGATAGAGGCCTTCATTTGATTACATTTAACATCAAAGATTTGTGGCTCGACCCGCCACGATTAGTCGACTAATCAACAATTAATCGACGATTAAAATAGTCTACGACTAATTTATTAGTTGTTACTTTATATTATATTGAGTCAGAGTGAAGTAAAGTTGAAAGTTATAATGGTATCATGGTATCATTTTGGCATTTATTGAGATTTTTTCGTCTATTTTGGAGTTTAGGTAATATTTTAGCTATATGATAGCTATTTTGGCTAATTCGGGATTTGTTTCAGTGTTAGGCTAATTTGGAGTTTAGCTAATATATCAGCTGTAAGCTAGCTATTTTGGCTATTTTTTTTTGTGTTTCAGGATATTTTGGAATTTAAAGCTAATATGTCAGCTACATGCTAGCTGTTTTGGCTAATTTGGGATTTGTTTCAGTGTTAGGCTAATTTGGATTTTAGCTAATATTTCAGCTGTAAGCTAGCTATTATAGCTATTTTTTTTCTTTTTTCAGGATATTTTGGAATTTAAAGCTAATATGTCAGCTACATGCTAGCTGTTTTGGCTATTTTTTTTAGGATATTTTGGAATTTAAAACTAATATGTCAGCTACATGCTAGCTATTTTGGCTATTTTTTTTTAGGATATTTTGGAATTTAAAGCTAATATGTCAGCTACATGCTAGCTATTTTGGCTATTTTTTTGTTAGGATATTTTGGAATTTAAAGCTAATATGTCAGCTACATGTTAGCTGTTTTAGCTAATTTGGGATTTGTTTCAGTGTTAGGCTAATTTTTGAGTTTAGCTAATATTTCAGCTGTAAGCTAGCTATTTTGGCTATTTTCTTTTTGTTTTTTAGGATATTTTGGAATTTAAAGCTAATATGTCAGCAACATGCTAGCTGTTTTGGCTAATTAAAGCTTTTTAGTCTAATTTGGCATTTAATTAATATTTTAGCTGGCTATCAGCTTCAGCGTTTTCAGCTTCAGTGTTTTTAGCTGTCAATTTTAGCATCTTCAGCTGAAAAATTCAGCTTCCAGCATTCACGCTAGCATTATCGCTGGTAATGCTGTACATTTAGTTATTAGTTAGTCTAAAGCTAAAGATGGTTCAGATGCGTGCTTTACATCCATAACCAGATTAGTCAACTAATCGACTGCAAAAATAATCGTTTGTGGCAGCACTTTTTGTGGCTAAACCACCAAATGGTTTCTGAGCGCGGCTGTGTCTGCAGCTCACCGCTCCCCCAAGCGATGGGTCAAATGCAGAGAACGAATTTCACACGCCTAGGTGTCTGACCACATATGGGACTTTAACTTTAATTTTAATGGAGGGGGCGGGGCTGAGGCTCTGTGGAGGATCACAGAGAAGCTGTGAATATGAGGACAGAAAAACCACACCAAGTAGGAAAAACTGAGGCACGAGAGGTGTGAAGCCGCAGGAGGAAGTGAGCTAACGGCCTCACATGAATGTTTGCAAAAAACAACCCCCCCCCCAAAAATAACCAACCCAGTTGTCCTGCATTAAAGAGCCTCACAGAGCAGCTCCTACAGAGGCTGAGGGGCAGCCTTCACATTTGGATAAAACCTGCTGTACAAAGCAGATGTGCTTTCAGCCCAGGGAGGGGGGGTGGTGGTGACATCACTTCCTGTTGTGACACAGAGCATTCTAAATGGAGATTTGTACTCACACACAGCACTGTGCCGACCACAAGCAGCTTACAAAGCAGTTCAGTCAGAAGCACAGATGAGAAGTTCTTTCAAACTTCTGCTTTGAGCCTTCGGAGGGGCGGTTCCTCCTCATGATCTCCTGAGGTTTGGACCCCAGCGACTCTTAATCTGAATCGGATCCGATTTACTTCTGAGGATTACAGGAGAGCCGAGGAGGAACCAAATCTGGGATTAGAAGGATTCTGACAATAATCACCAAACTATGACCACAAGTGTGTCACTGTGCGTGTGTTTTCTTCATCTGCACACAGAGATGTTGTTTGTGGGCGGGGCTTAAGTGTCCTTCGTATGTTTGGATAAAAAGAGTCGCTCTCCTGGATGGAACGTCCAGACTGCTGCATCGGTGGGGGGGGGGCACAGAATCCAGAATCCGTGTCGTCCCGGATGACCTGTGCGTCAGAGCTGTTGCCACGACAACACGAGCTTTTCCGAAGAGCTTCGCCAACCACTGACCACCTCAGACCCTCCCTAGTTCTCTGCAAAAAGGAAATAACAAGATGAAGTCTAAGGAAGCAGTCAGCACCACCTGCACCCCCGAACCTGAACTCAGCTTTTTTTTTTCCTACGGGGGTGGGAGGGGGGTGTCTATTTATAACGATGACCACGGCGTTCAAGTTTCCTGAGAACAGAGAGCTCATCAGCAAGGCAGAGCTTCCAGAGTGGAGGGGCCTTTGGGATATGAGGAGACCAGGAATGTGACGGGAATAGTTTTCCTAAACACAAAGCCATGGGGGCTGCTGAGAACATCCTATTTTCCCAAACGTTCTAACGTTTCCTCTGGTTCTTCAGGCTGATGCTCCACTATCTCTGTGATCTTTTGCTTCTGAGCTACTGCAGCAGCAACTTCTATCTTCTTCTACCAGATGTATTTCCCCCTGCTGCCTCATTACTGCCGTTTCTCACCTCCATGTTTGTCCTACATCACGTGTTCCTGTGCTTTCACCAGTGATTTCCTAATTCTGCCTCACATTAAATTATAACAAAAAAAAAAAGCCTAAAAACGTAAAGATTTGGATTATTGGTACTATTAAAGCTGGAGCGCTCTCAGGAGGGAAGAGGCAGCACAACACCTAACACAGGTTGCAGTTTTTCGTGTAACACCCGCTGCTAATACAGAATGGATTCAAATTCTAAATTTCATTCCAAAAAATGTTTTTTATAAATATCCTACAAAATGTTGTCATCCGTCTGGTGTGTGAAAATATTGTCCGACTTCAAAATGACCTCATCAAGGCGGCACACGAAGCGGCGTTAGCATCTTGCTATGCTACATTGCGGTCACCAAACCAACACTTTGTTTTGTCTTTCAGTTCCAACTGATCCCGTAAAAGAAATGGCCAAACGTCCCGTTGCTTCATCAGCCAAAAATAAACTTTACACAGAGATGATAAGCGGAAGTGACCGCGAGGGTGTTGAACTCTTCAAAATAAAAGTCTCTAATGAAAAGACTCATTCTTCAATGCATATGCATTGCTATCGTTTCATTAACCAGCCCTAGAGACACCTGATCTAGAGTCTCTGCCGGGCATTGCTCCTCGGCTCAGACGGGTTCCCGCTCCAGGTTATTCCCTCCATGAAGTTCCTATTTATTGCTTCATCTGCAATCAGACTCCAGATCCTTCATGTAATCTGCTGGTCACTCGCACTAAAATAACCCGTCTTCACTGGAGTGATCTGGTCTGAAGTGGGTGATAACAGTTGATAAAGTTTACCCAAGTCTCTCATCAGTGATCTCCAACATTCGGTGAAGGTTTCTAGAATTTTTAGGACAGGGGAGACCAAATCCCTCCCGCAAGGGCAAGTGTCAAGGGCCGCAACAATTAGTCGACTATTAAAATAGTCGACGACTAATTTAATAGTCGATTAGAAGTTAATTTAAATAATATGAAGTCAGAGTGTAGTAAAGTTGAAAGTATAATGGCATTATGCTCGCTTTTTTGACTATTTTGACATTAATTAAGGTTTTTTAGACTATTTTAATAGCTAATTTTTCAGCTTCATGCTAACTCTTTTGGCTGATTTCTGATTTTTTTCACTTTTTAAGCTATTTTGAAGTTTGGCTACTATTTCGGCTGTATGCTAGCTATTTCGACTCACTTAGGCTTTTTAGGATAATTTGGCATTTAACTAATATTTTAGCTGACGATCAGCTTCAGCGTTTTAAATCTATCAATTTCAGCATCTTCAACTATCAATTAACACCTTCAGCAGGCAAATTCAGCTTACAGCATTCACACTACCATTATTGCAGGTAGTTAGTTTAAAGCTACTGATGGTTGAGATGTGTGCTTTACATCCAGTTTACACGTGACCCGAAAAATAATCAGTGATTAGTCGACTATTAAAAATGTGGTTCGTGTTAGCGCCACCTTCATGTTTTCTAACCAACCTCATTGGCTAAACACACCTGATCCAGGTAATCAACAGCAGATGAGGAAGGATTCCTGTTGAACTATCAGGAGACCGGTCCTCGAGGCCTGGATTTGGTCACTCCTGATTTAGGAAGTTGAACTCATGGAAGTGCTACTCCTCAACTAGAGGGAGCAGCAAGGAGCCCAAAAGCAGAGATGGCTCTGCACCTGATTGGTTGTTTTCCTATCTAAAGGTGGAACTTCAGAGAAGACGAGCATGAATGGAATGTGGTTGATGTTTCTGCTCGCCAGGGTACCTGGAGTGGAATCGACCCGCCAGCCAGAACCATGAAGAGCATCCAGAGCCTCTGAAAGGTTCTAATGTTGGGTTCTTCTCCTTGTTAGGAACTTTAATCAGTTATTTTAGCTCCTTTATTTTCTTCGGGGTGTAATTAAACCTCAGCATCTAAAACGGTCATCGTTCTCAAAATGCAATTTTTCCATGCTAAATGTCAAATAAGACATTTTAACACTTTCTGACATCCAAGCATTGCAAATAAAGAACAATGTCACTCTGCTTTTTTTAGAGGTCGTTCTGTTGCGTTTTTCTCAAAGATCTTACAGTGTGTCTCCATGATTCGTTCTTGCTTGGTGACGGTGATCTACTGATGCAGCCACAGCTGGCCCGGGGCCGTGGCGGCGCCTCTGACCATCGCCACACTGGAGCCCAGGACGGTGAAGGATCTTGCCCAAAGACACAACGATTGGACGGGAGCGGAGATCGAGCCGCCGACCTGGTGGCTGCTCAACCACAGCTGCCCTCAAAGTGGACAAACTCAGCGTTTTTGCAGCTTATGAACGGACAGGAACACAGAAAGATCCCAAAATGGACGCATTTGACCCTTTTTCTGACTCCTGTCCCCCCCTTCACCCCCTCAAGCAGCTGCACCTGTCTGTCTGATCCAACCGGTCCACTGGATCCAGCTGTTGAATCCAGTTGTGACACTGGATCCAGGTTTTTAAAGTGGATCCAGTTGTGGATCTGGATCCAAGTCTTTAAAGTGGATCCATTAGTGGAACTGGATCCAGGTTTTTAAAGTGGATCCAGTTGTGGATCTGGATCCAGGTTTTTAAAGTGGATCCATTAGTGGAACTGGATCCAGGTCTCTAAAGTGGATCCATTAGTGGAACTGGATCCAGGTTTTTAAAGTGGATTCAGTTGTGGATCTGGATCCAGGTTTTTAAAGTGGATCCATTAGTGGAACTGGATCCAGGTCTCTAAAGTGGATCCATTAGTGGAACTGGATCCAGGTTTTTAAAGTGGATCCAGTTGTGGATCTGGATCCAAGTCTTTAAAGTGGATCCATTAGCGGAACTGGATCCAGGTTTTTAAAGTGGATCCAGTTGTGGATCTGGATCCAAGTCTTTAAAGTGGATCCATTAGTGGATCTGGATCCAGGTTTTTAAAGTGGATCCATTAGTGGAACTGGATCCAGGTTTTTAAAGTGGATCCAGTTGTGGATCTGGATCCAAGTCTTTAAAGTGGATCCAGTTGTGGATCTGGATCCAAGTCTTTAAAGTGGATCCATTAGTGGAACTGGATCCAGGTTTTTAAAGTGGATTCAGTTGTGGATCTGGATCCAGGTTTTTAAAGTGGATCCATTAGTGGAACTGGATCCAGGTCTCTAAAGTGGATCCATTAGTGGAACTGGATCCAGGTTTTTAAAGTGGATCCATTAGTGGAACTGGATCCAGGTTTTTAAAGTGGATTCAGTTGTGGATCTGGATCCAGGTTTTTAAAGTGGATCCATTAGTGGAACTGGATCCAGGTCTCTAAAGTGGATCCATTAGTGGAACTGGATCCAGGTTTTTAAAGTGGATCCAGTTGTGAAACTGGATCCAGGTTTTTAAAGTGGATCCATTAGTGGAACTGGATCCAAACTCAGTTCCACAGAGAACCAAACTCTGGGTTAAACTCTCGAGTTCATCAGAGCAGAACCTGCTGCTGTTCTGGATCCCGCTGCAGAACCGAACCGAACCGTTCCTAACATTAAATAGGCTTAAGTTGAACTCACTCACTCTCTCTCTCGCACGCGCGTGGCTGTCGGTCGATCAAGCGACCCCCCCTACCTTCTCTGCGGCTGTCCTCTTCTCATCATCCTCTCCCCCCGCAGTGATCCGCGGACTGAAGCGACCTGAGAGCGGGACCCCCTCCCCACCACCCCTCACGCTGCCCCGCGTGCCTAAACGCGCGAGCTGGATGCAGCTGTTCGACTCAGCCACCAGTGACGCTGAGAGGCGTGGCTCGCGTTTGACTGTGGCTTCGGTTCGGTGAACAGGAACCGGAACCGGCTCTCGAGAGGAAGACACAAGGTCCCTGACGTTTTCCTCTAAAAGTCTTTCCCGTTAAAAGACATTTATATCATTTTATCAGACAGAACTTCGGGATACATTTATTTATTTTTTATCGATTAAGTTTATTAATCCTTCCGAAGAAGTCCCGAAAAAGGTGCAGAGAGACGGTTTCCCCAGAGCAGCCGCGCTGTCGCCCTCTGCTGGACAGGAAGCGAACAGCGGCGACGCTCCGAATTTACGGTCAGAAAAAGTGGCGTAAAAAAGCGTCACGTGGTTTAAACAAGTTTAAAACATCATTTTTTTTTCACAGCTGAACGTATTGACATTCTTGCTCATTTATCTGAAATCTCGTCTGATGATAAACACGTGATCCTTTGATAAACTTTATATCAGAAAGCGGATAACGGATTCGGTTCTGTCCCGTTAACGTTTTCCTGTTCTCGCCCTCATCAGGACCGAGCGGCTCACCTGAGACGTCCCGTTAGGATCCCGTCGGTCTCCCGCCGCTCCGTCTGAGCTCATTCCGGTTTGAAGATCAAAGCCGCCGACAGTGGCTTGTCCGCCGAGCGCACGCGCGCGCCCTGCTTTCCCCCCCGGTGACGGTTTCCCGCTCGGCCTGGTGTCTACAGACTGTTTTGGATTTCCCCGTTCACGTCAGGATGCTCTATGCTCTACTTCACCTTTCATGTCGTCACACCCACTTCCGGACTACAGAGTCTTCTTCTTCTGCATTTTATGGCTGCTGGTCCTCTCAAAAAGTTCAAGTTACTGATGAAAATATGAAATGACTCAAATGATGCTCTTCTTATATTTGAGTGTTGCCAAGCATCCATCCTTGTATGGTTGTTGGTCCAGATGCAATGGCTTAACTTCAATTCAAGGTATAATCAATACTTTACTCTGGGGTGCCGTTTATAAATCTACAAAGTAAAATTTTGACATCAATGTTTTCAGATATTTTGCGTGTTTTATGTGAAAACAAACAGGTCTCCTTTTTCAAATGCATATGTTCACCTTTTAAATTAATGTATTTATAAATTTATTAACCCAATATTCTGTTAGAAAGCTAAATATTTAATTTTGAGCTAAATATCTATTTTAAAATTATATAGTTGACTTATAAACTACATATTTAATTTTATGAAAATAAATAGTTTGTGTCATGATTCGGTGCTTTGGTTTTGTCATGTTCTGTTTCCCCTGTCAGTCTCACCACATTCAGGTTAACCATCCACAGCTGTTTTCATTTAGTTAATCAACCTCAGTGTATTTAAGTGTCTGGTTTTCAGTTTCTCATTGTCAGGTCATCTGCTCATCCATGTTCTGTCACGGCACTGGTTTGTTCTCCTGGTTTTGTTTAAGTTGATTTGGTAAACGTTTATGTTTCTGCCACCAAGTCTTGTCTCCTGCGTTTGGGTCCTCCACCACCATCCCTGACAGTTTGCACATTAAATATTTAGATCTAATCCAAATAGTTATTTTTAGAAGTTAAGTCTTTTTACTATGTATTTAGTTTGGAGATAAATATTTAGTTATCTTTCTAAATATTTGTTAAAAAGTATTTAGCTTGTATCTAAATATTTAGGGTTTACAGAATATTTAATTGAACACAAAATATTACAAAAATATTTTTTTAGTTACAAATTAAATATTTAGCTTTTTTTAGTTTGGAACAAGATATTTAGTTTTAAACTTAATATTATTATTTTTAGTATATATATATATATATATATATATATATGTACACACATACAAATTAGAAGCCAGATACACCATGTAAGGAGCTTTGTCTCCCCCTCTGGTCACCGATGGAACTGTCTACAGATTTGAAGAGAATTTCAAGATTGGAGGTCCAATTCCCTTCATTTATGAGAACCATCTTTGACACAGCAGTTTTTTTAAATAGAAGATTCCACATCAGCTCTGTAACATTTCTTCTCCATCTTCCTTCTTACATCACCTCTACAGGGAAAAATCTCTTCATTAATATCTCTGTTGCTTTGGGAAACTGCAGACGTGTCACCATCTATTTAACCATAGCTCACGTATGTTCACATCTCACCCAAACGAGCTGCAGGAATCCCTCTCAGCTTCACAGTTCTCCTAGCTGAAGCTGTTTCAACTCGATGAGGTTCTAAAAACAATTATTTCATGTTGGCGATTAACACTATGACTGCATTCCTTCATCCACCAATTCTCTCTGCTTTCTCCAGATCTGAGTAGTTCTGCTCAAAGTCTTTGCACGATCATTAAGGTCATCTACATTCTAACCTCCACCTGATTACTTACTCAATATGTCCAAGTATTGAACCATTGGTCCAGTTTATTCCTGTTTTTCCCCATCAGAATACAGTGGAATCATAAATTTGTCATATCCGGTGTTTAGAAAACCAAAAAAACTCATGTTTGTCCATCATTACGCACATTTTAAGACACCATTTTGGCTCTACTTACAAAATGCCTCCATTGACGATGTTGAAATTTGAATTATTTGCTCTGAAATTCCGTTTTCTCATCTTCAGAATCCACTGGAATTGGGTTAATTGTGCAGTTTGAAGAATGTTTGTTATTTGGCTGGAAATTTAACTCTAACTTTAAAGTGTTAACTTGATCTCTGCATTAGATCACACAAACCACCACCAAGCTTTTCTCCTCATCTCCATCACCCACAGCTTCACATGTTACTGCAACAGGATCTGGAGCGTCTTAAAGAGATGCTCTCTTATCAAGAATAATCTGTTTTTTTTTTCCGGTGGCTGGAAACCTTCAGTTTTCAACGTGTTTGAAGGAAGAACATTTTATCAGTTATTCATGTTTTTTTTTTTTTTTTTTTTTTTTTTTACTCTGATGTTCGTTTAAAATGCTTATAATAATAACTGAGCTGTAAAGATCTTTTATTTAATTGAACATTTGGACAAAAAATCAGTACAAAACACAACTCAAACATACACAATTAGTCTGACTTAATCATCAAACTGGAGGCAAAAGTGATATTAACGATAATAATAATAATAACAATAAGAAGAATAACTTTTTTATTGAAGACTTCACAACTTACACAAACAAACACGTAGAGCAAAATATTTTCACAAGGGGGAAAATATAAAAATATACATGTTCCGGACATATATTAAAATAATAATTGAAAATTATAAAATGGAGCTTAAAAAAAAAACTACAAATAAATTACAATAATAAACAAAGAAGAATAACATTGTGGGCCTGTGTGTCCTTGTCCTTCATCGACGTCACCAGCGGACGTTCCGGTCCATCTGCACATCGGGCGTTAGGGGGCGCTGTCTGCGGAGAGCGGCGTTGCGCATGCGCGTGACGCAGCTGAAGGGGAAGTGCTGCTGTCTGCGCTTCATTCATGCGGCCGGACGTTAGCAGGTTTCCTTAGCGCAGAGGCGGCCGCGGCTCCCCCCGTGAAGACCGACAGACGCTCCGGTGAGTGTTCCCGCTTCT
This sequence comes from Oryzias javanicus, assembly GCA_003999625.1. Taxonomy (NCBI): domain Eukaryota; kingdom Metazoa; phylum Chordata; class Actinopteri; order Beloniformes; family Adrianichthyidae; genus Oryzias; species Oryzias javanicus. Next base: position 29,435,041 of record CM012442.1, read on the forward strand.
TCCACGACACCGTCGGTGTGCGTGCCCCCCCCCTCCTCCGCGCGCGCGCAGGGGGTGCGGAAACAGCCTCGTTCGGCGGTCGAAAACCGTGCCGAACGTGTCGGTGTTTCCTCGCGACCATCCGCCCGCTAGGTGTCTGTCAACCCCCCCACCCCCCCGCGCTCCGGTGGTCCGATACAGAGACCCGGACCCATCCGAGACCAACAGGGTCCAGCCCGGTTCCTCCGAGCCTTCGCGCGGTCTCAGAGAGAGCTGGTCAGTGCGGCACACGGAGGACCGGTGCGGGTCAGTGCGGGACAGCGCGGGTCCTCCGTGTAACGTCACTCCCATACACGTATATATATATTTCGATGTGTTCATAAACAGTCCGCGGTCACCAGATGAAGGTCAGCGGTGCGGCTTCCGTCCGCTTTGATGTCGTCATTTGGATCGTGTTTTTATTATTATGATGCGCGTGCGGGGTTTTCTTATCGTGCGCGTGCCCTGCGTTGCATAACGGCAGCGTCTCGCGGCGCTCAGGTGTTCGGCGGTCAGGTGTCACCTGCCTGAAGGTCAGTGGAGCCGGCAGACGGGACACGGTGTCCTCAGAATCTCAGCCGAGTGCCGTAGTTCTCCTGAGTTCGGACCCGGTTCTGGCTGATAGAACCCGGTTTATCTCCTTGGGGGGGGGATCGGCCCCCCATCCATGATGCCCCCATGGGCAGCATCATGGACCGTTCTGCCCCCGGTCTCACCCTGAAGGTGCTTTAGGGCTCATGAAGGTCTGAGATGTTTGCTGCGACCTTTCCCCTACTTTCTGCAGCGCGGGGTGGGTCATGTGATGCAGGGGGCGGGGCCTGAGTGTCAACTCCGCTCCAGGGTTGCCAGGTTGGGTGGATTTTCGCTCAATCGTAGCTTTTTTTTTATTAGAAATGTTTGTTTGCAGCAGAAACAGCAGCTCTGTTCAAATGTTTATAGAAAATATTCTGGAGGAAAAGAGACTGAAATGAAGTAAATCAAAGACTGCAGTGAAACGGGACCAAAGATTCTGATCTCTGTGGATCAGAACCGGTTCTGAACCGCACCAATCATTCATAAAAACCCAGAGTAAAATGAACTAAATCATCAGGGAGGCTGTGTGCAGAGTTTGACCTCTGATCAGAAGATTGCAGGTTTGAGTCCCGCTTCTCTTACCAGAGTGTCACAGTGTCCTTGAGCAAAATATGGAACAGCCCCTCCTCCCCTTCAGGTTACAGGTTGACATGTTTGGAAAGCACTTTTAGCCTTAAACCCCGCCCTGATCCTCTTCTGATTTGTTTCCAAAGCGCCCCCGGTGTTTTTGTTTTTGTGTTGAAGCTGTTTTAGCTCAAATCTAAAAACCTGTGTCGTTTTTAGGACATAGTTTCTGCAGAGCAGCAGGATTTCGTCAAAAATTCACCTCTGAGTTGTGAGCGTGGCTGTTTGGGTCAACCAACCCTGCCCTGCTGGGCAGCAACTGCGAGCAGAGAGCTTGTGGCTCCACTCCCACGTATTTTGTACACAACAAATGAGATCTCATTCCAACTGCATTTGTTCGCTTGCTCCTAATTCACAACAATTTGAATGAATAAATACTCAGAAATGCATTTTGAGCTTAATTATATTTATACATGTCCTCCATCAGAACAATGGCACAAAAACACCTAAAAATAAACTGGCCGGCACCTGAACGTTAACCGACCAACGCCTGAACGTTAACCGACCAACGCCTGAACGTTAACCGACCAGCACCTGAACGTTAACCGACCAGCGCCTGAACGTTAACCGACCAGCGCCTGAAGGTTAACCGACCTCCACCTGAACGTTAACCGACCTCCGCCTGAACGTTAACCGACCGCCTGAACGTTAACCGACCAACGCCTGAACGTTAACCGACCAGCGCCTGAACGTTAACCGACCAGCGCCTGAAGGTTAACCGACCAGCGCCTGAACGTTAACCGACCAGCGCCTGAAGGTTAACCGACCTCCACCTGAACGTTAACCGACCTCCGCCTGAAGGTTAACCGACCAGCGCCTGAAGGTTAACCGACCTCCACCTGAACGTTTACCGACCTCCACCTGAACGTTAACCGACCTCCACCTGAACGTTAACCGCCCTCCACCTGAACTTTAACCGACCTCCACCTGAACGTTTACCGACCTCCACCTAAACGTTTACCGACCTCCACCTGAACGTTAACCGACCTCCACCTGAACGTTTACCGTCCTCCACCTGAACGTTAACCGACCTCCACCTGAACGTTAACCGACCTCCACCTGAACGTCAACCGACCTCCAACTGAACGTCAACCCACCTCCACCTGAACGTCAACCCACCTCCACCTGAGCGTCTACCGACCTCCACCTGAACGTTAACCGACCTCCACCTGAACGTTAACCGACCTCCACCTGAACGTTAACCGACCTCCACCTGAACGTTAACCGACCTCCACCTGAACGTTAACCGACCTCCGCCTGAACGTTAACCGACCTCCGCCTGAACGTTAACCGACCAACGCCTGAACGTTAACCGACCAGCGCCTGAACGTTAACCGACCAGCGCCTGAAGGTTAACCGACCAGCGCCTGAACGTTAACCGACCAGCGCCTGAAGGTTAACCGACCTCCACCTGAACGTCAACCGACCTCCAACTGAACGTTAACCGACCAGCGCCTGAAGGTTAACCGACCAGCGCCTGAAGGTTAACCGACCTCCACCTGAACGTTTACCGACCTCCACCTGAACGTTAACCGACCTCCACCTGAACGTTAACCGCCCTCCACCTGAACTTTAACCGACCTCCACCTGAACGTTTACCGACCTCCACCTGAACGTTTACCGACCTCCACCTAAACGTTTACCGACCTCCACCTGAACGTTAACCGACCTCCACCTGAACGTTTACCGTCCTCCACCTGAACGTTAACCGACCTCCACCTGAACGTTAACCGACCTCCACCTGAACGTCAACCGACCTCCAACTGAACGTCAACCCACCTCCACCTGAACGTCAACCCACCTCCACCTGAGCGTCTACCGACCTCCACCTGAACGTCAACCGACCTCCACCTGAACGTTTACCGACCTCCACCTGAACGTTTACCGACCTCCACCTGAACGTTAACCGACCTCCACCTGAACGTTAACCGACCTCCACCTGAACGTTAACCGACCTCCCCCTGAACGTTAACCGACCTCCACCTGAACGTTAACCGACCTCCACCTGAACGTTAACCGACCTCCACCTGAACGTTAACCGACCTCCACCTGAACGTTAACCGACCTCCACCTGAACGTTAACCGACCTCCACCTGAACGTCAACCGACCTCCACCTGAACGTCAACCCACCTCCACCTGAACGTTAACCGACCTCCACCTGAACGTCAACCCACCTCCACCTGAACGTTAACCGACCTCCACCTGAACGTTAACCGACCTCCACCTGAACGTTAACCGACCAACACCTGAACGTTAACCGACCAACACCTGAACGTTAACCGACCAACACCTGAACGTTAACCGACCTCCACCTGAACGTTAACCGACCTCCACCTGAACGTTAACCGACCAACGCCTGAACGTTAACCGACCAACGCCTGAACGTTAACCGACCAACGCCTGAACGTTAACCGACCAACGCCTGAACGTTAACCGACCTCCACCTGAACGTTTACCGACCTCCACCTGAACGTTAACCAACCTCCACCTGAACGTTTACCGACCTCCACCTGAACGTTAACCAACCTCCACCTGAACGTTTACCGCCCTCCACCTGAACGTTTACCTACCTCCACCTGAACGTTAACCGACCTCCACCTGAACGTTAACCGACCTCCACCTGAACGTTTACCGCCCTCCACCTGAACGTTTACCGCCCTCCACCTGAACGTTTACCGACCTCCACCTGAACGTTAACCGACCTCCACCTGAACGTTAACCAACCTCCACCTGAACGTTAACCTACCTCCACCTGAACGTTAACCGACCTCCACCTGAACGGTTAACCAGCAAACACCTGAACTTTTAAAGATGCTTTACAGGTTTTTGTCTCTTTCTTGAAGTGATCTGCCCTTTTTCTAATCCCATTGGTCTAATCCTCAGACAATCATTTCTTATTCTTAGTGTTGGAATCAGACGATGTCATCAGGGTCATCATTTTGTACCAGTGACAACATTCTTACAGTTATTGGTCACGCTCGTCTATTTATTTACAGTAAATAAAAAAGTGGACAGGTTTCTGGAGTCGCTCTGAGGCTTCTCAGCTTTTCACCTGCTGGATGAGTTTACCTGCTCATCATCTTCTGCAGAAGGACGTGCAGGTTGGTGTGAAACCAGAGGAGGTTCTGTCGGTCACGCACGTCTAACCGGTTCAGAAAGAACCAAGAAAAGACAGTTAGAAGCTGTTCAGCTGAAACAGCCTGGGGGGGGCTACTCATTCAATAAAACTTTCATTTACCTCAAAATATTTATGACTGAACAAGAAAAACTGCATCACTCGGTCAATAAAAGCAAGAAGTATTACTAATTAATTTCCAGCTAAATGAAAAATTTATCAGCCATTAAAACAAAGATAGACCAATAAAATGTGTATTAAGACTAGAGTAAATGATAACGAATGTACCTAAAAACACATCACATGACCACAGATAAGATAAAGAGACTTTATTGATCCAAGGCTGGGAAATGTGAGCGCTGCAGCAGGTTACAGGCTCAGCTAACAGACAGAACAAACAGAGTGAAGAGGAAAAATCAGCAGGAAAAGGATGACGAGCTCTATAGTAGAGATGGTTCACAGTCCTCCTCCTTCACTACTGCAACAGTTGGACAGGTGGAAGAGTTTGAAGCCGAAGTCAGAACGCTCACTTGGTCCGTGTCCTCCTGACTAAACACTAGAGGTTCAAGTTCCGGAGCTGGAAGTCTCGGTCTAATCTTCACCTTCATGGATTTCATAGACATGAAGGTCTTAATTTAACCCAATCAGAGTAGAGAAAGTTTCTGTTGGGTTTATAGGGAGAAATGTTGGCTTTTGTATGAAAACCTGAATGTTTTCGCCCTGCTCTGCATTACAGGATTACCTCAATAGGGCAGGTTTGATAAAATCAATTCTTCGATTTGAATCGATTTAAGCTTAACAGATTTAAGGTTTAATGGAATTTCCCATAGGACGGCTAATGCTAACGCTGGGGCGACCTAAACATACATTTCTGACTAAATTAACATCTTTATATACTCGGGCATGAATTTGACAAAATATTTAAAGGAAATATTTTCTAAAGTAACCATTTGTGGTCTAAAAGTTTTTCATTTAGCTTTTTCTGGAATAAAGTGTACAGGTATAGCATGATCGCCAACTAGTGGCCAAACGGAAACACCCTCCAAGAGAGGCAGAACAATGTTTACTATGTTAATAATTAAAACATTTTTGTTAGAAATTCTCCTTTTGATAAACCATGTAACACAGGATGCTATTAACTATCTCATTATTTCCCTAATAAACGTTACAGTGTGTGAACTGTATCAGAGTAATGTAAATATATTCAAAACATATAGTAGATTATTAATAATTTCTAAACCACGTCTCAAAGTCGAGGCCCGGGGGCCGGATCCGGCCCTTTTGGTAATTGTATTTTATTTTCTTGTTATTAATGGCCCAATGTTATGTTGCGCTCATTTTAACTTGTATAACTTTGACAAAATATATTAAAATTGAGTGTAAAAATATTGAAAGTCATTTAAGGTTTAAGTTGATTTATTCCGCAATAATATTCCTGCGTTTTTATTATTCATAATTATGTTAAAAAGTTATGTTTTAAAACATTTTAAATTGTTATTCTGCTAGCTTTTTGGACTATTTTGGCATTTACCATGATTTTTTTAGGCTATTTAGGAGTTTAGTTAATATTTCAGCTTCATGCTAGCTGTTTTGGCTAATTTAGGCTTTCTTTTTGTTTTTTATGATGTTTTGGAATTAGGCTAATATTTATATGCTAGATGTTTTGGCTAAAGTAAGCTTTATTCCATTTTTTAGGCTATTTTGAAGTTGAACTATTTTTTTTCCAACACATGCTAGCTGTTTCAGCTAACCTAAGTTTATATGTTTTTTTTTTTTGTTTATTTTTTATGCTAATTTGGCTAATATTTCAACTGGCTATCAGCGTTAGCATTTCCAGCTATTAACTTTAGCGTTTTTAGTTATCAGTTTTTTTTCATCACTAGCATCTTCAGTTGCCAAATTCATCTTACAGCATTCACACTAGCATTATCGCAGGTAATGCTATATATTTAGTTCATCATTGTGTTAAAAAGTTTTAAAAATGTAGTTTTAGTGTGTTCAATGAATGTTTATCCTGTTTGGCAGGGGACCTAAAGTGTGTTTTGGATTTTGGTCACTTGTGTGATTGACTTTGACGTCCCTGTTGTAAAAAAATGGGTCTAAATATGTAAACTCAAAATTGAATTGAATTGAAAAACCCAACATGACAGGACGGTCCATCCAGGCCCCTCCCCAGCAACTCCCCTCTTCACTATATGAATGCAGCCGGACGGGTTCTCCTGGTTTATCTTCCTGCACATCTATCAACGTCTTTCTGGATCCGATCCTCCGATCCTCATGTCGTCTCAGGATTTGTTTGGGATTTCCTCTCATCATCTTGATTTCTTTCACCCCTTTCTCTCAGTGACCCCCCCTCAGTAAAGCCACCATGGCAGAAGCCCACCAGGCGGTGGCCTTTCAGTTCACCGTCACCCCCGATGGCATCGACCTCCAGCTGTCCCACGAGGCTTTGCGGCAGGTCTACCTGTCCGGCCTGCATTCCTGGAAGAAGAGGTTCGTCCGCTTTAAGGTGAGAAGAGTTGATGTTTGAGAAGCGGGAATTTCACCGACTGTTTGTTGAAATAAAGGGGGGGGCTTCCTCTGAGTGGGGGTTCACACCTGCTGTCTCCACAGAATGGCGTGATGACCGGGGTGTATCCCGGCAGCCCGGCTGGGTTCATGGTGGTGGTGGTCTCCTACATGTCCTACAACAAGTTCAGGCAGCTGGATCCTTCTCTGGGGCTGATGGCCCGGCTGGGACATTACGTCCCCATCAGGTAGGGGGCGCTGAAGTTCATACCAAAGGCTCCCTGTAATGTGAGTGGAGAGCACTCCATGGTCTTTCCATATTGTTCTTGTTGTCTAGAGGTCTGGGGGAATAACTACAAAACAATGTTACATTTGCTTTCAGTACTTCAAAAGAGAGCAATACGAATCATTCACAAAGCAGGTTACCTGGAGCACACAAACAAACTATTTATACAATCAAAATGACTCAAATTTTATGATCTAGTAGACTATTGCACAAGTCAAATAATATTCAAGGCAGAAAATGGTTTATTACCAAAAAATATTCATTTATTAAAAAGGAGGAAAAATACTGTCTCTGGGGGAAAAATTAATGCATAAAGTATGAACAAACGAGAAAAGGTTTTTTTTTGTTACTATATGTGGAGTGAAACTGTGGAACAGAACCAGTAAGAGCTTGAAACAAGGTCCAAACAAAAGAGTCCAAGTATAAATACAGAAATAATATATTTGATAAATATGAACAGATACAAAACATTAGCATTTGTAAATATATTTGATTATAAAATGAGATGTTATTCATGTGGATGTTTGTGGAAATGTGAGTTACATGTGTGCAGATTTTAACTCGGTACTGAACTTTATCAATGTCTGAAATCAATGTTTTGAACTGAACTGGCTCCAACCAAATGAGTCGATTAAGTCGCCTATTTTTCCTGATATGGACGCCACCATGTTGGATGTTGTCAGTAAGCAAGGATTGGTCCGAGTTTTTCCTGAGTCATCATTTCTATAGAAACCATTCTAACCAATCAGAAGTGAGATTATTGGAAGGCCACACCTCTACTACTGAAAGCGGGCTCCATTAAATCCGTTAAATATTTTGAATGTTGGAGGTGGGGCCACCAGGCTCCACCTACTTTTACTGAGGCATCTGATTGGTCAGTTTATAACTTGACCTTCAGAAAAATTATAATTGGAAAAAAAATACTGACGCTTATACTGACCAATAGAAGGACAGCTGTTTATTTCTCTATAGAAGTCTATGGGATTTTAGTTTCTTGGAGCCACTTTTTGTTTTTTTTTTTGCTGTATGTAGTGGGGGGGGGGCACTTAGTCCAGTTCTCATTTACAATCAATGGTTGCAAACTAAGGAACGCTTCACTCTCAGTGACTGGAGAACCACAGGTCATGTACAAGTCCATGCAGTGTTTCTGCTTCACTTCTGTCTGCTGATTTTCCCATCATGCATTGAACGTCTGTCTCCCTCTTTCTGCAGCAAATACATCTCCACAGACAGCCAGAGGATAGTGGGGGGTGTTCTGGTCGGCACAGGCGTGTGGGTCACCATCATCATGATCATGAGGAACGTGTTGAAGTCTCTGCTGTCGTGGCACGGTTGGATGCTGGCCCGCCATGGTACCATGTCCTGGTCTACAAAGCTGTGGCTGGTGAGCCTCTTTCCTCCTCCTGAAGCCAAATCAGAGGAAAACAAGTTTTTATCTCAACGTCAAAATGAAGAGCTTCAGGTTTCATGGGCTGCTAGTTAATAAGTTATCTGGTTCTAATCAGGTCTTAAGCAATAGAAACATGCCTTCAGATCCAAAACCAGAATTGGCTTCTCACCTGGTTCTGAGTAAAGTCCAGACCGAGAAACTAACTAATGAGAGTATTGTTGATTCCAGAATCAGTCAAGCAGACTCGTCTACTAAAATTGATTGCTCCTGATTTAAGGTCCAAAAAATAGTGCCATTTATGAGTGTCTGAGAGGGGCCATTTAAGACAGAAACTGGACTGCCTTCCAAAAATGAATCATATGAAAGGATAAAATGAGCCAGCAAGCATTTATGGAGTGTTTTGGCAAGAGTTTGACGAGAGTTTGGAAAATTGGGGAGCATTTAGTGAACATCTGGAGAGCATTTGGGGAATATTTGGAGAGAAATAAGTGTTTGGGAGTGTTATGAGAGCATTAAGGACGTGTTTCGTCAGTGTTTGTAGATCATTTGGGCAGCATTTGGGGAATGTTTGTATAATGTTTGGAGAGCTTTTGGGGAGTATTTGGAGAGCTTTAAGGGAGTGTTTGTAGAATATTTGGGGAGTGTTTGGATACGATTTGGAGAGCGTTTGGGGAGTGTTTGGAGAGCTTTAAGGGAGTGTTTGTAGAACATTTGGGGAGTGTTTGGATACGGTTTGGAGAGCGTTTGGGAGTGTTTTTGGAGTATTTGGAGAGCGTTTGGGGAGTGTTTGGGGAGTGTTTGGATGAGGTTTGGAGAGCGTTTGGGGAGTGTTTGGAGATCGTTTGGGGAGTGTTTGGAGAGCTTTTGGGGAGTGTTCGGAGAGTGTTTTGTCAGTGTTTGATAAATGTTTGTAAAGCATTTGGGGAGCATTTGGAGACTGTCTGGACATTGGAGAGTATTTTTGGAGTTTTTGGGGAGTGTTTGGAGAACCTTTTAGTTTTTGAAGATTGATATGAGAGTGTTTTTGCAGCATTTGGAGATTATTTTAAAGTTGTTACGAGAGTGTTGGAGAGCATTCTGTGAAGTGTTTGGAGAGCACTTGGCGAGTGTTTGTAGGGCATTTGAAGTGCCTTTGTCGAGCTCTTTGATTAAATCAAATGGTTCTTCTCTGTTCTCTGCTCAGCTGCTTGTGAAGATCTTCTCGGGCAGGAAGCCGATGCTCTACAGTTTCCAGAACTCTCTGCCACGCCTGCCTGTCCCCCAAGTCAAGGACACCTGCGAAAGAGTAAGCCACCCGTTTCCAGACTCTTTTTTTTTTTCTTTTTTTTTTTTTTCTTCATGATTTTGATCAGAAGAATATTCCACTAAAAGTCGTTTTCTGTGGACTTTGAGCAGATGCAGATGTTTGTGTCAGTGCTCTGTTTTCCTGCATCTGTTTTGGCATTTCTATCACAACACTCGTGGTAAAATGGCTCTGAGTTCTGTAAATGTGGGTTCTGGAGCGGCAGGCGCTGTGCGTAATGAGGTGTCGGTGAAAGGTGCTGCTGTGACCCCGCCTCTCTGCCTGCAGTACCTGGAGTCGGTGCGGCCGCTGATGGATGACGAGCAGTTTGACAGAATGAAAGGCTTGGCTGAAGACTTCGAGAAGAATCTGGGCCCACGGCTGCAGTGGTACCTCAAACTGAAGTCCTGGTGGGCGTCAAACTACGTAAGTCGGTTTCTGATGGTAAATTGTAATTTCTGTTTTGAGGCCCCGCCCCCTTACTGTTTCTCTCCCTCTAACACAGGTGAGTGACTGGTGGGAGGAGTATATTTACTTGAGAGGTCGCGGACCCATCATGGTCAACAGCAATTACTACGCCATGGTGAGTTTGAACATTCCCATCTGAGGCCAATTACCCAGAGTTCCTTGCTGTTTCTGATCCTTTGACGGCAGACGCCGTAGGAACTATCGTCGTTGTACATTTCAGGTCAACTGTACTGTGAAATTTAGATAAAACACTGAAATGATGAATTTTATTTGACTTTTAGGGCTGGTAATTGATTAAAAAAATGAACTAATTAATTGCAAATCTGGAAAAAAATGAATCATGATTAATCGCAATTAAATTTTTTTTTGTTACAATATTTGCCAGCCACTTTTTATCTCCAAATAATTACAATGTGAAATCACAAGCAAAACTGTACATTTATAAACTATTTTTTTAACCCTTTGGAACCAGTAGCCTGAAAGTTTTTGTCTACTTTTGAATTTTACCTCTGTATTTTCAATTTAAAAGACTACCTGCTTGCTGATTTGGTATCATTTTATTTCAGCACAACCTCTCCTATGTGACACTAACTTTATTTTGTCATTTTTCCATGTTGTATTCACACACTAGACATCAAATCGTGCAAAAACAGAACATTCCTTCAAAGAAAAATGGGATTTATTTGACTGTGGAAACCCCAAAAATGTTTAACCAAGTGTTTTTACAACATGGACAAAAAGTTTTGGGTTTAATTTTTTTGGAATAATAAGAATAACAACAAACAAACATGTTTCTGAAGGAAAATACAAAAAAAAAAGATCCAGGCTAAAGTCACAGATACCTTTGGGTTCGCATATATTTCTGTTGATAGAGGAACATCACAGACCTCACAGCTCCATGATATGATCTCTCTTATGTACTCCAGTCTGGCTGTGTGGATGCAGTGATACCAGGCAGCCCAAAAAAGAAGAATTTCTCTCCTAAGAGCACTGCTGTCCATTGACATTTTTCTGGAATTCAGTTTTTTTTTTTAATTTTCAGGTTTTTCTTTTTCCCCCCATACATTTTCTTGATTGTGTTTGGGGAAAAAAAATCATAAAAAATTTTCTCTGGGAAAAAAAGTTTGATTCAGCTGGATTTCAGCTCTACAGAGGTGGAGGGGTGCCTGTCCATTCTGAACTGCTTGCCTCCCACGACGTCGGTGGGTTTAGTTTATTTTCGGTTATTCTTTCGGTTATTATCTCGTCGGTTATTTTGAAAAATTTATGTTGGTCCCTATCCTAAAATTTTTTGTACAATAAGGGGCACCGGCGTTGTGTAAAAACTGCAGAAACTCAGCGTTTCACCACAAAATTCCCACCCACCGACGTTCCGCCCCCACGTGTGAACAGATTCCAGCTGAGCAGAACTTTTTCCAGAACTGGGAAAAAAAAAAACAACCAAAAACTCTCTTTTATTATTTTTCACAACTTTAAAAAAAGGAGCTAAAAGAACAGAATTTCAGGAAAAATGACAAATTGACAGCAGTGCTCTCAGGAGAGAAACATTTATTTTTTGGGGTCTTTGGATGCTGTTTCCACGCAGGCAGATTCTCAGGTCTCATCATTGAGATGTGAGGTCTATGAGGTTCTTCTATCAACAGAAACTGTTTATGTTTGTGGCTTAAATAAATATGTGAATTTCATCTGGATTTTTTCTGGATTTTCATTGATGAGTTTGTTGAGAAAATGTTTTCTTGTTGTTTTAATTAAATTACACCTAAAACTTTCATTTTTGTAAAAACAGTTTGTTAAATATTTTTGGGTTTCAAATTAATAATTTTTTCCAGACATAATTTTCTGTTTTTGATTTTTCTCATTGTTTTGTCTAAGGTTTGAATATAACATGGAAAATTGATCAAATAAAAGTTAGTGTAACATAGGTGATTCTGCGCTGATCAAAAATGATTCCAAATAAGGAAGCAGGTAAAACAGAGTTTTAGGAATAAAGCCACTTTATTCTCAGCTTTTATTGTGAAAATTCAGAAAAATATCTTTACAGGAAGTAAGAAACTATGTTTTTTAAACATGATGTTTTCAGAAATACTTTTCTTTTTTTTTTTTTGGTCACTGTTTGTGGGGTGGTCCAGAGGCTCCGCCCCCTCGCCACCTCCATCATACTGCGATGACATGATTTCTCCTCCGCAGGATTTCCTGTACGTGTTCCCCACCTCCATCCAGGCGGCGCGGGCGGGGAACGCCATCCACGCCATCATGCTGTACAGGAGGAAGCTGGACAGAGCGCAGATCAAACCTGTGAGTGGCGGGACGTCCCGCTCCTCCTCACGGAGGTGTCCTGTAACGGCGTGGCGTGCTGAGCGCATCGTTGAAGTCTGAAGTTTCCTTCTGCTGTTTGACTTAAGTGTTTCTGTGCTTGGTGTCGTCTCCTCCACCCGCATGGCGTGTGAGCGTGTGTCGGAGCTGCAGCCTGCAGTCACCTGTGATGCATGAGCTTGCCCTGTTACTCACATGCGGTTGTCTCTGTTTTGTGCCGGACGCTGCGTTAGATTTACTTGCTGGCGAACAAGGTTCCTCTGTGCTCTGCTCAGTGGGAGCGGATGTTTAACACCACCCGCGTCCCGGGCGTGGAGACAGGTAAGAGGAGGGCCCTCCGCCCTGCCGGAAAACCCCGACGGCCGCGCTCGGCTGCAGCAGCGAAGCCTCAAGGCGGCGCCGGGCGCCAAAGACAGGCGGCGCCAGCTTTGGGGCTCTGCTGGCGCGCCGAGCCGGCGGTCCACAGGCTCCTACTCCTCGCTCCTCGTCTTCCTCCCCCTCCGACCCTCATCCCACCTCATCTGTGATGGGCCGTCCGGGTGGGCGGGGGGGCTGCTGCTCTCTGGGGTTTTAGAGAAGTGCTTTGTCATCTCTGTGTTTGACTCTCCCCTTTTGCTTTTCAGCTCATGCTGCTACACACTATTCCCATGTGCTCAGCCCAGTACGAGCGCGTGTTCAACACCACGCGTGTTCCAGGTGTAGAAACAGGTAGAGTCCTCAGCAGCGCTGCCTCCACCTGCTGCTCCTGTTCTTCTGCCTCAGAGAGCGTCGCAGCACTGCATGTGTGCTGACACTAGAATGCATGGGGGGGGGTGAACACGTAATGACGGGAGACAGAAACCTGCTCTCTGCGTTTGACTCTGTCACCAACGAAATGACAAAAGGAAAGATGAGTGGAGGCCCCCGCCCCGCCCCTCAGGAGGGGAGCTGGGTCCCGAGAGGCTGCCATGGCAAAGACAGCAAAAAGCAGGACCTTATCATCATTCCTCTGCCACCGTGCTTCGAGACTGACGGCAGATTATTATGTTTTTGGGCCTTAAAATAGTCGGATAACGGTATGACTCCACTACCCAGAAGGCTTAGGGGGGCAAAGAGGGAGGTGATTGGTCAGAAGGGTTGATGGGAAGTTTTTCTAGAGAATTGTTTCTCCTTTATCTGCAATATTCAGCTTTAGCAAAGAGAATATGACGCATAATTAAACTTTATTGACAGTAACGGTTCATATTGTTCATTTACAATACAAGATTCGCGTTTTTATGTTAAAGCATAAATGTATCACTACCCATAATGCTCCAGCAATTTTGTCAGAGGTGTACCAATCGACTGTATATGAGAACTGTACTGAGTGAAACCCCCACCCCCACCCCCGGCGTTCAAAACAGGAAGTATCTGCAAAATATTCTACAATATAAACAAAATAAAAGAAATAAATAGCTGTTACGCAGTTATTTTATTGGTCAGAATAAGCATTCTTTTTAACATCTTCTTGATAATCATGTAATTAAGGCTGAGTATTGATAATTTCCAGAAACGATTCGATTTGATTCACAATCGCCTGAATCAATCAGATTCTTTCGATTCTTCAATTCAATTTTGAGTTTATACATTAATACACATTTGTTTAGAACTATATTAATAATCTACTTTATGTTTTGAAAATATTTATATTAATCTGATACAGTTCACATTCTGTAAAAAGTATTAAGATTCTTAATATAATACAGTAATATATGATTTCTCGAAAGGAGAAGTTCTAACAAAAATATTCAGATCATTAACATTGTAAACATTGTTCTGCTTCTCCTGGATGGCATTTCAGTGTGGCCACTAGGTGGCGATCGCGCTTATTAATATAGCATCACATCTATAGCAAATAACTGTTTTAGACCAGAAATAGTTACTTTAAAAAAATATTTCCTTAAAAGAGTTTGGATGTTCATAAGATGTTCAATTAGTCAGCAATGTATGTTTAGGTCAACTTAGCGTTAGCATTAGCCGACCCATGAGAAATTCCATTAAAAGTTAGCATCAAGCTAGCAGAATTTAGCTTTATGTGCTAAATCAATTTATATCTTTTTGAATTGATTATTGATCTGTCAAGTTTAAATCGATTAATCGATTTTTATCAACCCAGGCCTAAATAAGACAAAAGTATCAATACATGTATTAATACTGTATTAATACAATACGTGCTTACTCGTCTCAAGTCACACAGAAAAAGACGTGTTGTGTATTTAATTCAAAATCATGGCAGAATGAAGGTTTGTTTACTATTCCGTCCTTTGAAAATGGCGGGTTATCGTGTGAACCTACATGAGTTCGGAGGTCAAGAGGTCGGCAGTAGAGCCTGTGGCTGCATCCGGACCGCAGTCATCTGTAGCCAGTGTGAGTCATCTTCAGTAGCGAGACCGCTCCGGCGTTCGCACCAGATGCAGTGTGAGTCCAGCCAATCAGCCCTGGTTGGATAAGGTGGTCGCCATAGAAACGCTGACTCAGACCACTCACTCTGGCTCCAACACGGTGTCGTCCAGTCAGTTCTCAGTCCAGTTCTCGGATACAGTCAACGGATCTTACTTCATAGTTGATCAAAGATGAACTCAAACATTTTCTTGGCGTCAAGTTCCAGATCAGGAAGAACAAACAGTTCAGGCACGAGAGTTTCAGGATCATAACAGGTTTTTAATAAAAACAATAAAAAATCTGGTATAAGATACAATGGAAGCTCTCCATTTTATCTCTTTTAGTTCCATCTCCATAAAATTTGGTCTCAAAAGGTGTTTTCTAGTTGATCTGAGGCCTTAATCGAGCAGTTAGCTTCTCAGTCGATGAGGAGTCGGCATGTTGGACGGACTAACCTCACCGTAAAGCAGGAACTGCTGAGCTTCAGGTGAAGACGCAGCCGTTTGTTCTGGGAGGTCGGTGTGTTCCTTTCCTTCTGCTGTCTTTCCTCAGAACCGGGTCGCTGCTCGTTTGAGCCCGAACCCCGGGGATGCTCAAACCAGCACCGCCTCAGTTCCCCGTCCTCCCATCAGCCCATCCTTCTCCGTAACCCCTGCATGCCCCACCCCCTCTCCTCTAGTCCTAGAACCTCAGAGCTCCTGTCACCACCCCGTCGGAAAATTGGACACGGAAACGCGTTCAGTCCTTCGGAGACGGCTGGTGTTCAGGAGCTCAGAACCGAGCCTGTAGAACAACTGCTCGTCCTTTCCTGGGTTTGCATCCCTGTTTCCCGTCTGCGTCTTCCTCCCGCAGACACTCTGCAGCACATGAACGAGAGCAAACACATCGTGGTCTACCACAAGGGGCGCTACTTCAAGGTGTGGATGTTCTACGACGGGCGGCTGCTGCTGCCGCGGGAGATCGAGCAGCAGATGGAGAGGATCCTGGCCGACGAGTCGGAGCCGCTGCCGGGGGAGGAGAAGCTGGCGGCGCTGACCGCGGGGGAGAGGTGGGGGCCTCGGCGCAAACGCCGGAGCCGTCCATGGGGGGGCGGTTTGCTGACCTTCTGCCTCCCGTCTGCCTCAGGACGCCGTGGGCAAAGTGTCGTGAAACCTACTTCAGCCGAGGGAAAAACAGGCAGTCCCTGGAGGCCGTGGAGAAGGCGGCCTTCGTGGTGACCCTGGACGACACCGAGCAGCGCTACGACCTGGACAACAAAGTCAAGTCTCTGGACAGCTACGCCAAGTCGCTGCTGCACGGGAAGTGCCATGACAGGTGGTGCAGACGCCCCTCGCTGCTCTGATGGAACCCTCATGCTCCTGTTTGTTCCTGAAGCTGGACTCTCTCTCCTCAGGTGGTTTGATAAGTCCTTCAACCTCATCATCTTCAAGAACGGCACCATGGGGCTGAATGCGGAGCACTCGTGGGCCGACGCCCCCATCGTCGGGCACCTCTGGGAGGTATGTGAGAAACACGTCTGAATCTGAATTCTACCTTCTTTACCCCTACATTCAGCCCCCAAAACGGAGAGTTATAGAGAAAAGGCATCTTAAAATTCTAAGGTTATTGAGACTGCCACAAAAGATTATTTTAATAGTCTACTAATCCCAGATTATTTTTCCAATTAGTCGACCAATCCCAGATAATTTTTTTAGTCGACTAATCCCAGATTATTTTTTCAATTTGTTGGCTAATCCCAGATTGTTTTCCAATTAGTAGGCTGATCCCAGATTGTCTTTCCAAATAGTCGACCAATCCCAGATAATTTTTTCAATTAGTCGACTAATCCCAGATTATTTTTCAATTAGTCGGCTAATCCCAGATAATTTTTTTAATTAGTCGACTAAACCCAGATTATTTTTTCAATTTGTTGGCTAATCCCAGATTGTTTTCCAATTAGTAGGCTGATCCCAGATTGTCTTTCCAATTAGTCGACTAATCCTAAATTATTTTTCAATTAGTCGGCTAATCCCAGATAATTTTTCAATTAGTCGGCTAATCCCAGATTATTTTTCCAATTAGTCGACTAATCCCAGATTATTTTTCAATTAGTCGGCTAATCCCAGATAATTTTTTTAATTAGTCGACTAATCCCAGTTTTTTTTTTAAATTAGTCGGCTAATCCCAGATTATTTTTCCAATTACTTGACTAATCCCAGATTATTTTTTTAATTAGTCGGCTAATCCCATATTATTTTTCCAAATAGTCGACTAATCCCAGATTATTTTTCTAATTAGTCGAAGTGAAAAGTCAAAGCAAACGTGCGTAGAAGTCTAAAATTCTGCTCTATGCGCTGTTGTGTGTGAGCACCTTTTATGGACCGCTCCTCTCTCTCACCTCCTCAGCGCAACCACTTGCACGCAGTCGCCCGTCCTCTCACTCATCGCAAATGACCGTTCACGCACATCTTGCAGAGAAAACAGTCGCATCGCCGCATCATTCCCCATGACTGTCGTCCCGGTAGATCGCTCAAAGTTGCAGGACGGTTGCGATAAAAATGTAAAGTTGAAAGATAAGCTACAGATCTCTGGATTTACGGGGGTTTTGCGTTGATAGTTGTGATCTCAAAATCCTGGAGGGACTGACTAGGTGAAACTTTTAAATCTGAAGGAGCTGCGAGAAGGAAAGCGCCGCTGATGATCACGCAGCGACTCCGAGATGCACGCTAACAGCGAGCCTGCATGAAGAAATGTCATCTGCTCCGCATTTTTACATTTAGGTTCAGGCCGTGACAAACTGATGCAACGATGAACATTGTGACGCATTTGAATTGGATTTATACCGATTCACGAAGAATTGTTACACCCTTACCGGTCCGCTACATTAGCGGGTTTCTGCTAGCGCTCAGGAAATGTATAACATCAGATTTATAACTTTAAAAAGTAATTTCTTACATTTAAATGTAAACTTTTTTTTCAACTTTTTTTGTCTGTTGACTTCTATAAATGGAGCTGTCTGTTGATCATCGCCACATTTTTGACAAGTTAAAATAAAATAGTTTAATTCTTGAAAATATAGTCAAAAACTGGCAGTGTGCTGCCCCCTACAGGTTGAATCGAAGTATTACAGTTGAATTTTGTGATCGGTCAAACCATTGTCGTGATCTGCAGCTCCAGTAATAACAGTCTTGCCCCCAGCCCCACCCCTCTGACTGGATTTTTAAATTTCCCTGTTTGGTTACCCCTTTAAAAGAAACTATTTCAGACACCCCTTCAAATGCCC
The DNA here is from genome assembly GCA_003999625.1 of Oryzias javanicus. Lineage (NCBI taxonomy): Eukaryota > Metazoa > Chordata > Actinopteri > Beloniformes > Adrianichthyidae > Oryzias > Oryzias javanicus. The sequence goes on from CM012442.1 coordinate 29,453,281, forward strand.
CATACGATTAGAGGGGTATGGATGAGAATTCGGATTCGGCCGCTGACCTGCAGCTGCTCCGCCTGTGGGGTTGAGCAGAAGAAAACCCGACTCTGTTGTGTTGCAGCACGTTCTGTCCATGGACCCCGTCAAGCTGGGGTACGCCGACGACGGTCACTGCAGAGGGAAGCCCCACCCCACCCTGCCCGGCCCCCAGAGGCTGCAGTGGGACATCTCCACCGAGGTAAAACCTGCCCGCCCGTCCGGTCCGGGTCCAGACGGGTTGGGGTTCAATAAGAAGCGTGACAGTGAGTCTGTGTTTAGTGCCAGGACGTCATCGAGAGCTCGCTGTCCGTGGCGCGGGCTCTGGCGGACGACGTGGACTGTCACATCATCCCCTTTGACGAGTTTGGAAAGGGGCTGATCAAGAAGTGCCGCACCAGCCCGGACGCCTTCATCCAGATCGCCCTGCAGCTGGCCCATTTTCGAGTGAGTCGTGCCGACGGCGAGGTTTCTCTCCCAGCAGCGGCGGTCTGTCCGGTAAAGGTTAAACTCCGCTCCTCTACCAACAGGACAAAGGGAAGTTCTGCCTGACCTACGAGGCCTCCATGACCCGTCTGTTCCGGGAGGGCCGAACGGAAACCGTGCGCTCCTGCACGGTGGAGACCTGCGAATTTGTCCGCTCCATGACCCGCGATGAGACGGTGAGCGCCACCATCCCGTTTGAGCGCCGTCGTTTCTGCCGTGTCTGACTGCTGCTCCCCGCCGCAGAGGGAGGAGCGCCTCCGCCTGCTCAAAGTGGCCGCAGAGAAGCATCAGAACTTGTACCGCTTGGCCATGACGGGACACGGCATCGACCGCCATCTCTTCTGTCTCTACGTGGTTTCCAAGTACCTGGGAGAAGACTCCTCCTTCCTGAAGGAGGTGAAGCCGCCTGCGGTGTGTGGAGATGCTGGGTGTGTCCAGAGTCTTTAAGGAGCGCTGTCGCCCCTCAGGTGCTGTCCGAGCCGTGGAGGCTCTCCACCAGTCAGACGCCCCTGCAGCAGGTGGAGCTGTTCGATCTGGTCAGGCACCCCGAATACGTGTCGGCGGGCGGAGGCTTCGGTCCGGTACGTCCACGGGAACGTGAGTAAAGACGAGTGAAGGCAGTAATGCTGACGCAGCGTCCGTCTGTGCTCAAAGGTCGCCGACGACGGCTACGGCGTCTCCTACATCATCGTGGGGGAGGATCTCATCAACTTCCACATCTCCAGCAAGCGCTCGAGTCCAGAGACGGTGAGTCTGCCGCTCCTCGGGGGGTCGCCGCCGCTCCGGTGCGCTCACGTCTCACCCCTGCCTTTCAGGACTCTCACCGTTTCGGCTCCAACATCCGGCAGGCCATGATGGACATCCTGAGCCTCTTCAACCTGGACGCCAAAGCCAGCAAGTGAGGGAGGGGCAGAGCCTGGCGTGCACGAGCCGCAGCCGCTCTCCAAGGATCACTTTCACTTTAGGCTTGTACAGAATCAGTGGGTGGGGTCGGGAGGATGTAAAGCTAATTGGATTTTCAGAATAAAATGCTTGTGTGCGGTCTCGTTAGGCAAAGCCAGCCTGCAGTCCAGGTGTCGCTCCGATCAAAGTCCTTCTTTTTAGGTGCCTTAGTGACAAACTCATGTAACGGAGGGCGAACCGAGCTGGAACCTTCCAGTCTGGGATCAAGTCGAGGTTTGCTCACTATCGCGGAGCTCCTCCCCCTGAGCTGCAGCTCGGCTGACGTCCTGGTGAACCGCCGCTGCTGGATCCCGCTGCTCCGCTCAGGCGGAGGTCATTTCAGTAGTTGGCATATCGTAACGTTCATCACTGCTGTGCACTCCGTTAAAAATCCGGGTCGGTCCACTTCGGTAGCTGCAGGGGTTGAAGCCCGGGTTCTGGGGGGGGTCGGTCCAGCACAACCGCTTCTTCTGGAGTTACTTTTAGGAACGGCAGTGGGAGGAGCTTCTGGAGTTCAGCCGTCAGTCCTTCTATTTATTTATTGTTTCACGCCTTTAGCAGCTGAATGTGACGCAATAATAATAATCACTAATTTAACTCTGATTTGTAGATGGATATGCTCTTTTGGTCGTCGGTTTGCTGCCTGTGGTTGTTGGACTTTTATCTGCGTAGATCTGATGTTTACACTGCTGCATGTTTTAAAGATGAAGCTGTAAATGTTTGCCTTTAATTTAAAAGAAGACGAGCAGCTGATGAACCAAACCTTTTAACAATAAAGTGGATGTGAAGCAGACACGTGTGAGCGCCTGTTTCTTATGTTCTCATCCTAACTCTGGACCCAAGCTCGATTCCACTGAAATTAGAAACGTTCCTGGTGGCGGCGGTGGCCTCGTCACAAGCGTTTGATTGGAGGAAAACATTTGCCCTTAGAGGAGGAGGAATATCTCCCACTAAGGTGTTCAGGGATTCCTTTAAACTGGAAGTTTGATGTTACAATTCCACTTAAATTACTTTCACAAGAATTTAAAGCGAGCGCTGCATTCTGCCGTGATGCCACCAGGGGGAGACAAAATCCCAGTAAAACTGCAGTCCATCAGAATTTGATTACAGGATTTTCATTGAGCTGCTTCTGAGGAGAACTGAGTTAATTTGAGTCTTTCTGTCAGAATATCGGAAAAAAGGATTCACACCATAAACTCTGGATCATGAAAAGTAGAAGCGCAGCAGCAAAATGAAGCTCAAACCAACCCTTCTTTGTGTTTTAAATGGACAGCAAGAAGTGGCGGTAATTTTCTTTATGGAAGTTGAAACATAAAATGTAGAAAATTTTGAATTTAAGTAAGTCTTTATAAACTCACAAAGTACTTTATAAAAGCTAAAATACAAGACAAATCAATAAAAGCAATACATATTAAATACAGGAAAAAGATGAAATATTCATGGCAGACAACTAAAAGGTTGGGGGAAGGTAAAATAAAATTAAAATATTAGCTTAACTAAAATGAAACCTCTTCAGTTGGCTTTTAAAACACTTAACAGATTCAATCTGATGCAGTGATGACAGGAGAGCTTTCCAGAGTTTTGGGGGTACCTGAAAGGCAAGAGCGCCTCTAATTTTAAAACGAGTTTTCGAAACGCTTAAAAGGTTCAAAGCTTCAGATCTTAAGGAACGACGAGCAGGAGTGTAAGGCTTTGGAGGGCCAGAAAGGTAGTTAGGGGTCTGTCCGTGCTAAGTTCTAAAAACTAATGTTAAAATCTATTTTAAAACCAATAGGAAGCCAATGTAACGATGAAAGGAGAGAGGGAACGACTGTATGTTCATTGGCTCCTGATAAAGTCTTGCAGCAGAATTTTGAACCATTTGGAGACATTTCATAGGTTAAGACAGGCAAGAAGAGGATTACAGTAATTGAAACGTGATGAAATAAAAGCATTCATTATCAGCTCAAATGATAATTTTTCACAATCTTTCTGGAGTAATGTTCAAAAGAAATTAATTTATCGAAGCAAACGCCAAGGTTCCTAACCAACACAAAGAATTCCGGTGTGTTTTTATTGTGGGAATTTTAGCATCAGCAGCAAAATGAAGAGTTTCTGTCTTTTAAAAGTTGAGAAGTGGGTGATTGTTAAGCAACCAGACTTTGATGCTAACCAGACGATCAAAGAGCAATAGAGCTTGATTTCATCTGCATAGAAATGGTAAGAAATGCACTTAAATTTACTGACAAGTTTCCCAAGAGGAAATCCCGTAAAACAGATCCTTGGGGAACACCGCTGGATAGCTTTTTCGTTTCAGAAGAGAGAGTGTTAACTGTGATATCGTAGGTTCTGTTGCTGAGACAAATGTAGACATTGATCAATAAAAAGAACTCCTTTTTTCTGTGTGGGCATAGAATAAACTAGATTGTTAATTTAAAAATGTCTTTGTTCTCTTAAAAGAAATAACAATCATAATTAAAGTTTTTGAGTTGAATATTCGTGCCAGTACTGAGTATCGGCAGTACTTTTGTCGTGGAGAAGTGGCGGTACTCTAAAGAACTATTTTCAGAAGTGTTGGTACTGAGTACTGGCGAGTACCAGCCCACTTAAAGCACTGGTTACACATTTGTTTTCCCCACATTTCTGGGGCTTTAAAGAAACGACAATAAAGAAAAAAAAATGGTTCTTCAAACTTTTAGATCCTGAACCAAAGTGAAACCATCAAGGTTTTCAGTGTAAAGATGCAGGTTTCCATCCAGAGGATGAAGAATGCTTTCTCTGTTCCAGTCCAGAGAACAAGACTGGGGAGAACTCGTGTTGATGACACGGTTCCTCCTGGTCATTCCTGGGTTTCTGCACATTTTCTGTTTTTTTAACCGTAGCCACCATTCACCTGCAGTGGTGCTGGTTTCCTCTGGTGGTCCTCCTGGTTCTGCAGGTGTCAAAGTTCACCTGAACTCGGGTTTGGACCAAACAAGAGAACTCGGGTCCTCCTGAGAACCAGGGTCTGTGTTCTCTTGCAGATGAACTCTGGTACGGTTCACTTCAGTGGGAATGCAGATGGACTTTCCAAAGGGAGGACAAGAACCAAAGAGAGGACAACCAATGGGAGGAGGTGCTGGAAGTTCCATGTGTTTTGAGGAGATCCAAAGCTTCAGATCTGAAGAAGCGGGAAACTCCTGGACCCTTTATGCCCCAACATGGTTCTTACTTTAGTTCGGTAGCTGTGGTGCTTTCAGGTTTTGTGTTGGATTGGGTTTAAAGTTCTGGTCTGTCTGGTTCAGGATTTCAGGTTTTGTCTCTGATTCAGGTTTTCGGGTCTGGTCTCTGGTCCATGTTTTCGGGTCTGGTCTCCTGTCCATGTTTTCGGGTCTGGCCTGTGGTCCATGTTTTCGGGTCTGACCTGTGGTCCATGTTTTCGGGTCTGGTCTCTGGTCCATGTTTTCGGGTCTGGCCTCTAGTCCATGTTTTCGGGTCTGGTCTCTGGTCCATGTTTTCGGGTCTGGTCTCTGGTCCATGTTTTTGAGTCTGGTCTTCGGCCCATGTTTTCGGGTCTGGTCTCTGGTCCATGTTTTCGGGTCTGGTCTCTGGTCCATGTTTTCGGGTCTGGTCTTCGGCCCATGTTTTCGGGTCTGGTCTCCGGACCATGTTTTCGGGTCTGGCCTCTAGTCAGATCCTTCCATTCCGGATTGGGTTTACTCCATCAAATAGAAAACTGGCTGACCGTGCTCCTGATGCACGAACCACTGAACCAAACCGCTCTGAGCTGTTCCGGTCTTCATCCGTTCCTCACGGGATCTTCAGTCATTAGCTGCAAGCTAAAGGAAGAGACTAAAATCATCTGGAGGTCTCAGAGAAGAGATCTTGTCAGCGACCCAACAAAGCTGTGATACTGAACAAAATTTGAAATCTACGTTCTGGAGTTCTCCATGGTCTTCTGCGGGCCTTTGGTTCAGTTCTTCCTGGCCGTACACTCGCACATCACCTGTCTAGTATCTCAAAAGCCCAAAGAGCTTCTTGGTCCCACTCACCCACAGACGCACCAATGGCAGCGCCAGCCCAGAACCACCAGAGGCAATGTGGAGTTCAGTGTCTGGCCCAAGGACACTTCGACACATCGAACCTGAGAACCATGGCCAGCCCGAATCAGCTGGATCTCCTCTGTTCCAGCGTGATCAGAACCCGAGTGGAGGGAGAACTCATCAACACCAGCTTCAGATTGAGAACCTGGAAAATCCATTTGTTCCTGCGGACGCTGAAACCTAAAACCTCCACTTGCTCTTTCTAAAAGTAGATCTTGGACGGATCCGCGGCTCTGCTTGTCACCAGTTTAATTCATGTGCCTGCTTCTGCACACCGCCCTCATAGACCAGCAGGTCGGGCTCTCGTTCCAGTTCTTCCGGGTCGTGTTTTCGGCCGGCCGGCTGCTTCTGGACAGCTGGTGACGTTTGGTGGCTCATGATTGGTGCCTGAAAGGGAAACCGGCTTACTTGCTGTGGGAACTCTGCTGCAGACTGGTTTGGGTTTCACGTCCAGACAGGGAAGATGGTTCTGGAAAACTCGGGCGAACCACGAACCGCAAGTGAAACAATTCACGCCTGAGTCCGTGGTCATCAAACGGTTAGCAGGACAGTAGCGTTCGTGTTGACATCAGTGGTAAAGTCCAACACAGTTGTAACAGCAATTGTACAAAAACTTAAAATCTTTTATACAATATAAACAATAGCTGATCGCTGAACTAAACAGACTTAATTAAACTGAAAAAAAAGAACCTGAAGGAGAGATGAAGACGGACAGTCGGGGGTGGAGACATTATCTGGCTGAGTTTTTTTGAAGAGCATCTGAATCTCCGTGATAACAGAGAGAGGGAGGGGGGGCTGGGGGCAGGGCTGCAGCCGTGCACTGTCTGACTGCACTGGACGGGGGGTGGGGGGGTCAGAAAGAGGAGATGAGCAGAGCTCCCAGAAGGAGCAGGACAGGTCGGACCTGTCAGCAGATGTTTCTGACCCGAGAGGAACCTCAGGTTAAGGATTACTTGACCTTTACTGTCTATTTTAACAATAATATGTCAACAGCCGACAAATAAAAACATCAAAAAGAAGAAAAAAAAATGTATTATTGTCAACAATTTTTTTCCTTATCTAGTTCATAAGGATGTTAAAAAGTTCAGGTTTTAAACTATTAAAAATTTAGTTTTTGGGTCTGGTCTCTGGTCCATGTTTTCGGGTCTGGCCTCTGGTCAATGTTTTCGGGTCTGGTCTCTGGACCATGTTTTCAGGTCTGGTCTCTGGTCCATGTTTTCGGTTCTGGTCTCTGGTCCATGTTTTCGGGTCTGGTCTCTGGTCCATGTTTTCGGTTCTGGTCTCTGGTCCATGTTTTCGGGTCTGGTCTCTGGTCCATGTTTTCGGGTCTGGTCTCTGGTCCATGTTTTCGGTTCTGGTCTCTGGTCCATGTTTTCGGGTCTGGTCTGGTCCATGTTTTCGGTTCTGGTCTCTGGTCCATGTTTTCGGGTCTGGTCTCTGGTCCATGTTTTCGGGTCTGGCCTTTGGTCCATGTCTTCGGGTCTGGACTATGTTTTCGGGTCTGGTCTCTGGACCATGTTTTGGGTCTGGTCTCTGGTCATGTTTTCGGGTCTGGTCTCTGGTCCATGTTTTCGGTTCTGGTCTCTGGTCCATGTTTTCGGGTCTGGTCTCTGGTCCATGTTTTCGGGTCTGGCCTTTGGTCCATGTCTTCGGGTCTGGACTATGTTTTCGGGTCTGGTCTCTGGACCATGTTTTTGGTCTGGTCTCTGGTCCATGTTTTCGGGTCTGGCCTTGGTCCATGTTTTCGGTTCTGGTCTTGGTCCATGTTTTCGGGTCTGGTCTCTGGTCCATGTTTTCGGTTCTGGTCTCTGGTCCATGTTTTGGGTCTGGTCTCTGGTATGTTTTCGGGTCTGGTCTCTGGTCATGTTTTCGGTTCTGGTCTCTGGTCCATGTTTTCGGGTCTGGTCTCTGGTCCTGTTTTCGGTTCTGGTCTCTGGTCCATGTTTTCGGGTCTGGTCTCTGGTCCATGTTTTCGGGTCTGGCCTTTGGTCCATGTCTTCGGGTCTGGACTATGTTTTCGGGTCTGGTCTCTGGACCATGTTTTTGGGTCTGGTCTCTGGTCCATGTTTTCGGGTCTGGCTCTGGTCCATGTTTTCGGTTCTGGTCTCTGGTCCATGTTTTCGGGTCTGGTCTCTGGTCCATGTTTTCGGTTCTGGTCTCTGGTCCATGTTTTGGGTCTGGTCTCTGGTCCATGTTTTCGGGTCTGGCCTCTGGTCCATGTTTTCGGTTCTGGTCTCTGGTCCATGTTTTCGGGTCTGGTCTCTGGTCCATGTTTTCGGTTCTGGTCTCTGGTCCATGTTTTCGGGTCTGGTCTCTGGTCCATGTTTTCGGGTCTGGTCTCTGGTCCATGTTTTCGGTTCTGGTCTCTGGTCCATGTTTTCGGGTCTGGTCTCTGGTCCATGTTTTCGGTTCTGGTCTCTGGTCCATGTTTTCGGGTCTGGTCTCTGGTCCATGTTTTCGGGTCTGGTCTCTGGACCATGTTTTCGGGTCTGGTCTCTGGACATGTTTTCGGGTCTGGTCTCCGGTCCATGTTTTCGGGTCTGGTCTCCGGTCCATGTTTTCGGGTCTGGTCTCCGGTCCATGTTTTCGGGTCTGGTCTCCGGTCCATTTTTTCCGGTCTTGTGTCCGGTCCATGTTTTCGGGTCTGGTCTCTGGACCATGTTTTCGGGTCAAGTCTCCGGTCCATGTTTTCGGGTCTGGTCTCCGGTCCATGTTTTCGGGTCTGGTCTCTGGTCCATTTTTTCCGGTCTTGTGTCCGGTCCATGTTTTCGGGTCTGGTCTCCGGTCCATGTTTCCGGGTCTGGTCTCCGGTCCATGTCTTCCGGTCTGGTCTCCGGTCCATGTTTTCGGGTCTGGTCTCCGGTCCATGTTTTCCGGTCTGGTCTCCGGTCCATGTTTTCGGGTCTGGTCTCTGGTCCATGTTTTCGGGTCTGGTCTCTGGTCCACGTTTCCGGGTCTGGTCTCTGGTCCATGTTTTCGGGGCTGGTCTCTGGTCCACGTTTCCGGGTCTGGTCTCCGGTCCATGTTTTCGGGTCTGGTCTCCGGTCCATGTTTCCGGGTCTGGTCTCCGGTCCATGTTTTCCGGTCTGGTCTCTGGTCCATGTTTTCGGGTCTGGCCTCTGGTCAATGTTTTCGGGTCTGGTCTCTGGACCATGTTTTCAGGTCTGGTCTCTGGTCCATGTTTTCGGTTCTGGTCTCTGGTCCATGTTTTCGGGTCTGGTCTCTGGTCCATGTTTTCGTTCTGGTTCTGGTCCTGTTTTCGGGTCTGGTCTCTGGTCCATGTTTTCGGGTCTGGTCTCTGGTCCATGTTTTCGGGTCTGGTCTCTGGTCAATGTTTTCGGGTCTGGTCTCCGGTCCATGTTTTCGGGTCTGGTCTCTGGTCATGTTTTCCGGTCTTGTCTCGGTCCATGTTTCGGGTCTGGTCTCTGGTCCATGTTTTCGGTCTGGTCTCTGGTCCATGTTTTCGGGTCTGGTCTCTGGTCCATGTTTTCGGGTCTGGTCTCCGGTCCATGTTTTCGGGTCTGGTCTCCGGTCCATGTTTTCGGGTCTGGTCTCTGGTCCATGTTTTCCGGTCTTGTCTCCGGTCCATGTTTTCGGGTCTGGTCTCCGGTCCATGTTTCCGGGTCTGGTCTCCGGTCGTTTTCCGGGTCTGGTCTCCGGTCCATGTTTTGGGTCTGGTCTCCGGTCCATGTTTTCCGGTCTGGTCTCCGGTCCATGTTTTCCGGTCTGGTCTCTGGTCCATGTTTTCGGGTCTGGTCTCTGGTCCACGTTTTCGGGTCTGGTCTCTGGTCCACGTTTCCGGGTCTGGTCTCTGGTCAATGTTTTCGGTCTGGTCTCCGGTCCATGTTTTCGGGTCTGGTCTCTGTCCATGTTTTCGGGTCTGGTCTCTGGTCCACGTTTCCGGGTCTGGTCTCCGGTCCATGTTTTCGGGTCTGGTCTCCGGTCCATGTTTCCGGGTCTGGTCTCCGGTCCATGTTTTCCGGTCTGGTCTCTGGTCCATGTTTTCGGGGGCCTCTGGTCAATGTTTTCGGGTCTGGTCTCTGGACATGTTTTCAGGTCTGGTCTCTGGTCCATGTTTTGGTTCTGGTCTCTGGTCCATGTTTTCGGGTCTGGTCCTGGTCCATGTTTTCGGTTCTGGTCTCTGGTCCATGTTTTCGGGTCTGGTCTCTGGTCCATGTTTTTCGGGTCTGGTCTCTGGTCCATGTTTTCGGTTCTGGTCTCTGGTCCATATTTTCGGGTCTGGTCTCTGGTCCATGTTTTCGGTTCTGGTCTCTGGTCCATGTTTTCCGGTCTTGTCTCCGGTCCATGTTTTCGGGTTGGTCTCCGGTCCATGTTTTCGGGTCTGGTCTCTGGTTTGTTTTTCGGGTCTGGATCTCTGGACATGTTTTGGGTCTGGTCTCTGGACCATGTTTTCGGGGTCTGGTTCTGGTCTGTTTTCGTTCTGGTCTCTGGTCATGTTTTTCGGGTCTGGTTCTGGTCCATGTTTTCGGGTCTGGTCTCTGGTCTGTTTGTCGGGTCTGGTCTTGTGTCATGTTTTCGGTTCTGGTCTGGTCATGTTTTCGGGTCTGGTCTCTGGTCATGTTTTCGGGTCTGGTTCTGGTCTGTTTTTCGGTTCTGGTCTCTGGTCCTGTTTTCGGGTCTGGTCTCTGGGTCCATGTTTCCGGTTCTGGTCTCTGGTCCATGTTTTCCGGTCTTGTCTCCGGTCCATGTTTTCGGGCTGGTCCATGTTTTCCGGTCTGGTCTCTGGTCCATGTTTTCGGTTTTGGTCTCTGGTCATGTTTTCGGTTCTGGTCTCTGGTCCATGTTTTCGGGTTGGTCTCTGGTCTGTTTTCGGGTCTGGTCTCTGGTCCATGTTTTCGGGTCTGGTCTCTGGTCCATGTTTTCGGTTCTGGTTCTGGTCCATGTTTTGGGTTGGTCTCTGGTCCATGTTTTCGGGTCTGGCCTTTTGGTCCATGTCTTCGGGTCTGGACTATGTTTTCGGGTCTGGTCTCTGGACCATGTTTTGGGGTCTGGTCTTGGTCCATGTTTTCGGGTCTGGCTTCTGGTCCATGTTTCGGTTCTGGTCTCTGTCATGTTTTCGGGTCTGGTTCTGGTCCATGTTTTCGGTTCTGGTCTCTGGTCCATGTTTCGTCGGGTCTGGGTCTCTGGTCCATGTTTTCGGGTCTGGTCTTGGTCCATGTTTTCGGTTCTGGTCTCTGGTCCATGTTTTGGGTCTGGTCTCTGGTCATGTTTTCGGTTCTGGTCTCTGGTCCATGTTTTCGGGTCTGGTTCTTGGTCCATGTTGGTTCTGGTCTCTGGACATGTGTTGGGTCTGGTCTCTGGACATGTTTTCGGGTTGGTCTCCGGTCCATGTTTTTTGGGTCTGGTCTCCGGTCCATGTTTTCGGGTCTGGTTCCAGTCCATGTTTTCGGGTCTGGTCTGGTCCATGTTTTTCGGTCTTGTCTCCGGTCCATGTTTTCGGGTCTGGTCTCCGGTCATGTTTCGGGTCTGGTCTCCGGTCCATGTTTTCGGGTCTGGTCTCCGGTCCATGTTTCGGGTCTGGTCTCCGGTCCATGTTTTCCGGTCTTGTCTCCGGTCCATGTTTTCGGGTCTGGTCTCTGGTCCATGTTTTCGGGTCTGGTCTCTGGTCCATGTTTTCGGGTCTGGTCTCTGGTCCACGTTTCCGGGTCTGGTCTCTGGTCAATGTTTTCGGGTCTGGTCTCCGGTCCATGTTTTCGGGTCTGGTCTCTGGTCCATGTTTTCGGGTCTGGTCTCTGGTCCACGTTTCCGGTCTCTGGTTCTGTTCCATGTTTTCGGGTCTGGTCTCCGGTATGTTTTCGGGTCTGGTCTCCGGTCCATGTTTTCGGGTCTGGTCTCCGGTCCATGTTTCGGGTCTGGTTCTCCGGTGTTTCCGGTCTGGTCTCTGGTCCATGTTTTCGGTCTGGTCTCTGGTCCATGTTTTCGGTTCTGGTCTCTGGTCCATGTTTTCCGGTCTGGTCTCCGGTCCATGTTTTCGGGTCTGGTCTCCGGTCCATGTTTTCGGGTCTGGTCTCTGGTCCATGTTTTCGGGTCTGGTCTCTGGACCATGTTTTCGGGTCTGGTCTCTGGACCATGTTTTCGGGTCTGGTCTCTGGTCCATGTTTTCGGTTCTGGTCTCTGGTCCATGTTTTCGGGTCTGGTCTCTGGTCCATGTTTTCGGGTCTGGTCTCTGGTCCATGTTTTGGGTCTGGTCTCTGGTCCATGTTTCGGTTCTGGTCTCTGGTCCATGTTTTCGGGTCTGGTCTTGGTCCATGTTTTCGGGTCTGGTCTCTGTCCATGTTTTCGGTTTGGTCTCTGGTCCATGTTTTCGGGTCTGGTCTCTGGTCCATGTTTTCGGTTCTGGTCTCTGGTCCATGTTTTCCGGTCTTGTCTCCGGTCCATGTTTTCGGGTCTGGTCTCTGGTCCATGTTTTCGGGTCTGGTCTCTGGTCCACGTTTCCGGGTCTGGTCTCTGGTCAATGTTTTCGGGTCTGGTCTCCGGTCCATGTTTTCGGGTCTGGTCTCTGGTCCATGTTTTCGGGTCTGGTCTCTGGTCCACGTTTCCGGGTCTGGTCTCCGGTCCATGTTTTCGGGTCTGGTCTCCGGTCCATGTTTCCGGGTCTGGTCTCCGGTCCATGTTTTCCGGTCTGGTCTCTGGTCCATGTTTTCGGGTCTGGCCTCTGGTCAATGTTTTCGGGTCTGGTCTCTGGACCATGTTTTCAGGTCTGGTCTCTGGTCCATGTTTTCGGTTCTGGTCTCTGGTCCATGTTTTCGGGTCTGGTCTCTGGTCCATGTTTTCGGGTCTGGTCTCTGGTCCATGTTTTCGGGTCTGGTCTCTGGTCCATGTTTTCGGGTCTGGTCTCTGGTCATGTTTTCGGTTCTGGTCTCTGGTCCATGTTTTCGGGTCTGGTCTCTGGTCCATGTTTTCGGTTCTGGTCTCTGGTCCATGTTTTCGGGTCTGGTCTCTGGTCCATGTTTTCGGGTCTGGCCTTTGGTCCATGTCTTCGGGTCTGGACTATGTTTTCGGGTCTGGTCTCTGGACCATGTTTTTGGGTCTGGTCTCTGGTCCATGTTTTCGGGTCTGGTCTGGTCCATGTTTTCGGTTCTGGTCTCTGGTCCATGTTTTCGGGTCTGGTCTCTGGTCCATGTTTTCGGTTCTGGTCTCTGGTCCATGTTTTCGGGTCTGGTCTGGTCCATGTTTTCGGGTCTGGTCTCCGGTCCATGTTTTCGGTTCTGGTCTCTGGTCCATGTTTTCGGGTCTGGTCTCTGGTCCATGTTTTCGGTTCTGGTCTCTGGTCCATGTTTTCGGGTCTGGTCTCTGGTCCATGTTTTCGGGTCTGGTCTCTGGACCATGTTTTCGGGTCTGGTCTCTGGACCATGTTTTCGGGTCTGGTCTCTGGTCCACGTTTCCGGGTCTGGTCTCTGGTCAATGTTTTCGGGTCTGGTCTCCGGTCCATGTTTTCGGGTCTGGTCTCTGGTCCATCTTTTCCGGTCTTGTCTCCGGTCCATGTTTTCGGGTCTGGTCTCCGGTCCATGTTTTCGGGTCTGGTCTCCGGTCCATGTTTTCCGGGTCTGGTCTCCGGTCCATGTTTTCCGGTCTGGTCTCCGGTCCATGTTTTCCGGGTCTGGTCTCCGGTCCATGTTTTCCGGTCTGGTCTCTGGTCCATGTTTTCGGGTCTGGTCTCCGGTCCATGTTTTCGGTTCTGGTCTCTGGTCCATGTTTTCCGGTCTGGTCTCTGGTCCATGTTTTCGGTTCTGGTCTCTGGTCCATGTTTTCGGGTCTGGTCTCTGGTCCATGTTTTCGGGTCTGGTCTCTGGTCCATGTTTTCGGGTCTGGTCTTGGTCCATGTTTTCGGGTCTGGTCTCTGGTCCATGTTTTCGGTTCTGGTCTCTGGTCCATGTTTTCGGGTCTGGTCTCTGGTCCATGTTTTCGGGTCTGGCCTTTGGTCCATGTCTTCGGGTCTGGACTATGTTTTCGGGTCTGGTCTCTGGACCATGTTTTTGGGTCTGGTCTCTGGTCCATGTTTTCGGGTCTGGCCTCTGGTCCATGTTTTCGGTTCTGGTCTCTGGTCCATGTTTTCGGGTCTGGTCTCTGGTCCATGTTTTCGGTTCTGGTCTCTGGTCCATGTTTTCGGGTCTGGTCTCTGGTCCATGTTTTCGGGTCTGGTCTCTGGTCCATGTTTTTCGGTCTGGTCTCTGGTCCATGTTTTCGGGTCTGGTCTCTGGTCATGTTTTCGGTTCTGGTCTCTGGTCCATGTTTTCGGGTCTGGTCTCTGGTCCATGTTTTCGGTTCTGGTCTCTGGACCATGTTTTCGGGTCTGGTCTCTGGACCATGTTTTCGGGTCTGGTCTCCGGTCCATGTTTTTTGGGTCTGGTCTCCGGTCCATGTTTTCGGGTCTGGTCTCCAGTCCATGTTTTCGGGTCTGGTCTCTGGTCCATGTTTTCCGGTCTTGTCTCCGGTCCATGTTTTCGGGTCTGGTCTCCGGTCCATGTTTCCGGGTCTGGTCTCCGGTCCATGTTTTCGGGTCTGGTCTCCGGTCCATGTTTTCGGGTCTGGTCTCCGGTCCATGTTTTCCGGTCTTGTCTCCGGTCCATGTTTTCGGGTCTGGTCTCTGGTCCATGTTTTCGGGTCTGGTCTCTGGTCCATGTTTTCGGGTCTGGTCTCTGGTCCACGTTTCCGGGTCTGGTCTCTGGTCAATGTTTTCGGGTCTGGTCTCCGGTCCATGTTTTCGGGTCTGGTCTCTGGTCCATGTTTTCGGGTCTGGTCTCTGGTCCACGTTTCCGGGTCTGGTCTCTGGTCCATGTTTTCGGGTCTGGTCTCCGGTCCATGTTTTCGGGTCTGGTCTCCGGTCCATGTTTTCGGGTCTGGTCTCCGGTCCATGTTTCCGGGTCTGGTCTCCGGTCCATGTTTTCCGGTCTGGTCTCCGGTCCATGTTTTCGGTCTGGTCTCCGGTCCATGTTTTCCGGTCTGGTCTCCGGTCCATGTTTTCGGGTCTGGTCTCTGGTCCATGTTTTCGGGTCTGGTCTCTGGTCCATGTTTTTAGGTCTGGTCTCTCAATTTAACAATAATATGTCAACAGCCGACAAATAAAAACCATCAACAAGAAAGAAACAAACAACAATTTTATCAATTTCAACATTTTTTTTCCTTATCTAGTTCATAATTATGTTAAAAAGTTGAGGTTTTAAACTTTTAAAAATCTAGTTTTAGAGTGTTCTATCAATGTTTATCCTGTTGACCCCTTGTGTGATTGAGTTTGACACCCCTGTAAGATTCTGGAATACACAGTTTGACCAACGGAGGCAAATTGGGAAAAATGTAAACTTTATTGCAACTTTGTCTTTCTACATTCTTGATTTACAGACAACACAGTCATGGAGATAATCCCAAACCCCCTAAATCCAGACAGTCCACCCAGATTTGAAGAGGCTTGTTAGTAAGACAGACGGCAAAGAAGCTCAGTTGATAGAAGTAAGGAATCGCAAATCAAGCTTTTTTATAAAAACGTACCACGGCAATTCTTAAAAGTTTCAATGTGGAAACTAGGAAAGCTCCGTTCGTGGTTCTGGAAGATCCCAGCTCACCCGCTAGACATTCAGCTCTAAGAGATTAAGACGTCAATGTGATCCTCACATTCTAACATAAGACATTCAGTAACCTGATTAGCTTCATTCCACCTGAAAGTAAACATGTTCAATCAGCTACTGCGGCGGTTGAATCATTGTCTCCTGGCCCGTTAAGAACAACAGAAACACGCAAAAAGACATAGAAAAGTCGTGTAAAGAAAAGCCTCCTTATGGGTAGAATTAAGAATGAGATTAAAGCAGACGTCAAATACCATCTAGGTTAGGTCATGTTCTACCAAACCACCAACAGAGAGGAACTCAAAGTGAAGGTCATTTTAGATTTACGTTCTCGTGTCTTCCTGATTATTCACAGCTTTTGTCAACTTCTGTGGGAATTAGGGTTTCATATTAAACACTGCCTTCATACTAAAGGCGTAAGAACCAGACCAGTTCACTGCTGGTCTAAAGATATCTCCTTTAACTTTCAAATAGCTAATTCTTTAAGAACTTTGGTCAGGGGTCGGCAACCTTTAACAGCAAAAGAGCCATTTGGGTTTGTTTACTACTGATCAAAACCCAGAAGTTTTACTTTAGTCTTTGAGAAATTTGGATTAACATTTATGGCCTTCTTTTTTTAAATAACAAATATGAATTATGTCTATTTTTTGGCACAAACAAAAGAACCTAACATCTCTCAATATGTGATTTCTTTTTTTTCCCCACTCGCATAAGATAAAAATGTGCTTTGAACTCATAAAAGATCAAACTTTTTGCCAAAGTTTTGCTTTGCATATAAAATCTGCATTGTTAGTGTTGAGCAAACAAGACGTCTTTAGGTTAACAGGGATGTAAAAACTACATAGTTTATCATCTATGTGCACCTCGGCCATCAATTTATCCATGTAATTAAATGGAAAGCTAATTTAAGAAATGCTAATTAAGTAATCCTTATTTTTTTTTTAAATGCTATTTTTTTCTTTTTTTTTGTTCTGCTTCCCCTCTTTGTCCTCAGCAGTCTTACACTGCTGGGTTTTGTTATTTTAGTTTGGGGTTGGACCTTGGTAGTCTTAGTTTCTGCGCTTTGTTTATTTGTTCTCATGAGGTGGTTTTGGTTAGCAGGGAGCTGCTGACTCCGACAGTCAACTGACTTATTTTATGATTGGCCGAGGAGCCACCATGGAGAGATAAAGGAGCCACATGTGCTGGTTGCAGACCCCTGACTTAGGTCAACATAAACACCGACATGATTTTGGTTTGGACCAACTTTGCTTGATATTTCTAAGGAAGACATACTATATACCCAATGTTGCAATTTTCCCCCTAATATGAACCAATTTGTTTGATCTCTAAAGATTTCTTCATGTATGAACTCCTCAGGGATGAAGAAACCTTTTAACATGTGTGACGGTTGTTTAAGTAAAATGGAGCTCTGCAACAGCAGACTAACACTAAGGCAAAAGCAGTGGCCTGGCCTCTGGTTGCTCTGGAAACCAACCGCTCTGGTCTGGTCATTTCAGGTAAAGAGAAAAAAAAACACCTAAGATTGAGCAAGACTTGTGTTTTCATGGTATCTCCATGTGCAGGTTTCTTTGTCCAAAGATCTTCACAGAAAGTTTTTGCCTAAACAAACAACTTTTTTTTTTTCAACATTTGGTCTTTGTGAGTAAATCAGACCGTTTCAGCCAACAGGTCTTTGTTCCTCCCAATCACTGGGTAGCAGCAACTAACATGTTAAAGACTGTAGAAAAGCTGGACGTAAACACGCAATTATTTTAGAAACTATACAAAAAAAAGCCCAGAACCAAAACAACAAAGAGGTAAGTCCGATGAACACGTTGTTTCTGTAAAGGAGGAAAATGCAACAAAATAAAGCAACAAAAAAACAAATTTGATCTATAAAGTGCAAGTAAACATTTCTTACATATCACCTCAAGGCAGGGCTTGACACAGGATCAATGGTCTCTAGTGGAAAAGTGCATGTTGACAAGACCATAAGTCCTTTTTCAAAGAAGTAACGTAATTGAAACAGTAACTGGATAAGGAAGGTGATGCCGCCAGTTGGCTCAGCTCCTCCGAAAGAAAACAGCAACGTGCTCCAGGGGAACAGGGTAGTCCTGCAGAAACGTCCCGCCGTCAAACACCTGTGCACTCCGACTGTCCTGCCACTGGAACCCTCCGTCAGGTAAATAAATGTCCCTCTGCACAGCCCCCTTCTCCACCACCGGGGCCACCAGGACCTGAGGACACACAGAGGTCAGTTCTGGCTTTTCGGGGTCTTTCC
Source organism: Oryzias javanicus (assembly GCA_003999625.1). Classification (NCBI taxonomy): domain Eukaryota; kingdom Metazoa; phylum Chordata; class Actinopteri; order Beloniformes; family Adrianichthyidae; genus Oryzias; species Oryzias javanicus. Next base: position 29,470,635 of record CM012442.1, read on the forward strand.
TCTGACAGAAATTCACCAGGACAACAAAACTGATTAACTGCGTAAAGAGTGAATATCCATGGAAAACATTGAATGAGTTCGGTGAGGTGTTCTGATCACTTTTACCAAGTATCTTCTAATAGCAGCCCTGGCGCAATTTCAATCAGGAAGACCTACCTCACCACGGGTGTGCTTGGCATTTTCTCAACTGGTCTCCACTCTAAGCCAATTGCTGCCTACTTTCTTCATAGCCAATGACAATCAAATCCCTGCCTTTAAATTAAATGACGCTTCTTTTTCCGGATTCCAGACATTGCGCCAACCCCGTTCTCCTCCTGGCCCTCCGACTCGGCTCGTCATTGCGCCGGTCGTCTTTCGCCTGTTCTCTTCCTGGCTTTTCAGTTCAGTGGGAGAGATTCCAGGTGTGTTCCTGTCTTGACCCGGACCTCTCCTCGCAACCCCTTCTGACTAGTGTCGTCTTGGTCACCATGAACTATTCAAACATGTATTTTTAGGGTTAGATAAGCTGATTGTTCTTGGTTTGTTCTGGGACATCTCCTGTCCGTCCTGGGTAAGCATCCCTCCTTCATGTGGACATCTCTAAGGTTTCCTTTTTTTTTTCTCTCAAAACCAGGTATTTTAGATGGAGGGTCTAAGGGCGACTATGGGAGACTATCACCACACAACACAAATAAGTTGCACGACTTGAGGAAGATGGGCGGATCTTAAAGGAGCTTGACCATTATTAGAAAGTAAGGATTTAAGATTAAAAAGACTGCAGGTAAAAGCTTTCTTCAGCACCAATAAGGTTTTAGGGTTTTCTGGGTCTGTGGTGGCTCATAGAGAGCAGGACCTTAAGGTAAGCCTACGTGTCCTTTGACGCTCGTATGGCTACCTCAAGGGACGTCCTGAAAACAGAACGTACCATTGTTGCACGTGTGGTAATTTTTTGTGAAGTGTTTGGAAGACTTATGACATACAGGTATGGTGTCCTTATGCCACACTCTAGTCACTAGGAAAGTATTAGTCCTCATGGTTAAATACAGGCTGTCTGCCAGCATAAAGCAGGTGAACCTGTGCAGGGGAGGACGGTAGTCCACGTATCACGTGAACAGCACTAACAGGATCTTTGGTCTGCAAGACTTGGAGGGGTAGAAAAAAAGGAAATATTTCTACGACACGTCTCGCCTACTTCCCCCTTACTTACCTTTACGTGTCACAGAAGTGTTCACTATGACTTGTCGCCCGCAGCACGCTCATAGATAAACATAAACATTTTCTCTGTTTTTGACCCTCAGACGTCCGTATCCGCCCATAAGACCAGCTGAAACTAAGTCTTTTGAGGGCTTCAGGGAGTATTCTGATCCAGCAACACATTCTCATCCCCAAGTCGTCACATTTTGGCGTTTGGTTAAGGCCCCTCCAGCTGCACTTTTTGATGTTTTGGGTGTCCCCAACTCGTCATCTTTTGACATGGTGGCTGTTTGTAAAATCAAGGGGTCCTCAGCCCTCGGGACCGGATGCGTACTGGTCCTTGGGATTCGTCCAGTATTGGTACCCTAACCTAGTACCAGTACCATAATCTTAACCCGGTACTGGTTCACATCCGGTACTGCATATGGCAATGGTCCGGATCTTGTATCTCATCCAGTGTCAGGATAGGGTTAAGGTACCAGTACCAGGTTTGAGTACCGGTGTGCTATGTGTCGCGGTACTGGACCGGTACCGGTTCGCGGCCTGGAGAATGGAGACCCGTGATTTAATGGGAACAGCAGGTACGTAAAAAATGACCATTTGAGGATGGCCAAAATGTCAAAAAGTGACGTGGAGCGCTCCTTAACCAAACATCACTATGTGACGAATCGGGAGTGAGAAGGAGTTGGATCCATTTAGCCTAACGGTCTCAGCAATTTAAAAAACTACATGATGGGATTCCCTGGATTCTTTTTTGTCTTCATAGTTGAAGTATAACCATGGTGATCATCACAGACCTCTCGTTTTTTAAGTGGGACACCATATAGAACTGGTGACTGTAAAAACACTGTCTCGTTCCTCAATAGTTTGGCTCTGCACAGGTATTCAGGTGAGACTTCACATCTGTGAGAGCAGTTCTCCTGAAGCTGGAAAGAAGAGTCACTTCTTATTGGTCAAAGGGAATTACCTCATCTCCAATCAAGAACTGGTCGTCAATGGTGAACGTGAAGGGATCAGTGGGACTGAGCCACCACATCGGCCGGTAGATGGGATTTCCTGTCATCTGCCACTCCTCGGCGTACTTCTCAACCAGGGGGACCACATCCTTCTGGTGCTTCCATATGTAGGTCCGAGTCAGGTTTAGCAGCTGTGGTTCAACAATCACTGTGGTTAGCAAAAACTCACTGAGGTGGAGAAAAACACTCAACTGAAGCGTGAAAACAATGCAAGAAAGAATATAAGTGATGGGCCCAAAAATTATGTATGCAGTGGTCATGTAGATGAGACAATAAAGACACTTTTAACCTTGTGACTTCATTGCTGTTAGTTTCTATTAGCCAAACATCTTCAGAATTTCTGAGAAGGTCACATACTCAAACAAAATTTGACCACGTCTTTAGGAAACTATAGTTTTCATTAGCAGGAATTGGAGCATTTGGAATGAGCTGAAGTCACAGCGTGGGTTTGAGTGGATTTTTCTCTAATTGAGAAGCCAGGCATGTGTGGCTTTGAGGTTTTTCCACTATTTGATGGAGGCGCTGTCGTTCCAATGACCTGTCTGCGACTGTCTCGAGTCTCACCGACTCTGGAAAGAAAGGTGCACATTCAAACTTCAGCAGAATTTCCCATAAAATCTTAATTTACCTCATGCAGCACGGGGGCCTGCTCTCCACTAAACATCCACTAACTTCATCCAGCTTTCTAAGTGAAGCGGCGCTGCATACCAAAATGGAAAACTCGCGGCTGTCAAATGTCTAGCTGTCCAAAAGGCCTATTTTTATCCTTGTCACGCGATACAAGTCATAACCATGCCATTTTCCTGTCTTCATCCTCTGCTACTGGGAAAAACACGTCCGATCGTTCCCACTCTGCCACACTTGTCAATTACTCGTGGAAATCTTAATCAGCTCAATAAAGTATTTTTCCAAGACTTGTCCTCAAATTCATTATCATTCCAGCCCAAACGGTCATTGAGCCATAAATCCAGAACAGAGGCTGTAATTCAGAACAGATGGACTCTAAACCACAGGTGAATGAAACCAGGAAAGGAGGGGTGGGTGGAAAACTTCTCATCCTCTGAGGGAACATAAACTCTTTTGGGAACCTGAGCCGCATCCATGAGAAATTCCAAGATCACTTGAGACGTCATTCTCTGTTTTCCTGCTGCCGGAGTCCAGCTCAGGATGATTCCGGCCGTAGAACTGGGAACGTCCTCGTAAGTGGGTTTAAAAAAACACATCTGGTGGAGGAACATGTTCCTCCTGTTTTCAGAACATTGGGTCGGCTTTGGGATTAATCCTGTCCGGTTCGTCACCTTAACAGCTGATGGGTTTGTCACTGCTGGGAGAAGCTGAAGAACTGCTGACCAATGAAACACCGTCTCCTAATTGCAAAATCTTCAACCACTGACATGGATTATTGACTGGACATATCGAGGTGTTGACCTCACCCATAGAAAAGGCCTTACCTCCATTTTGAAACCCGTTGAAGGGATTGGTCCGAGTCGGTCTGACACATTTTTATTGTCACCAATTATGAGCTTATCTCTGCACAACACAAAGATCACAGACATCCGCACGACTAATTTAAGATGGAAGTCGGAATTTAAGATGACAAAAACCTCAGTTGCTCAAGAACTACCTGCAGCACCAATGAGGTTCTTTGGTTGTCCGGGTCTGTGGCGGGTCATAGAGAGGAGGATCTTAAGGTGAGCGCAGGTGTGTCTTGCAGGTCCTATGACACTCGTACGGCCGCCTCAATGGAACATACCATTGTCGTGTGTGTGATAAACGTATTACTGTTTGCCCTTACAAAATCAAAGTCATCACCGTGGTTTCCTGATACGGCTGCCGCCATTTTGAAACCCGTCAACAGTGATTGGTCCGAGTCGTTCCAAGTCACGTTTATAGAGGAACTACTGTCGCCAATCTTGAGTGAGCTTGTTTGAAGACCACACCCCCTTCCACTAAACGCGGCTCGGGAGAATCTGCCAATCAAACGTTCGTTCGAGGCATCTGATGACTTGTAAAACAAAAAAAATATCTTTACAAAAATTAGGATTCTAAAAAAGATGATAAGAAGTGCAACAATGGTTCGTCTAACACAGGGGTAGGGAACCCTGGTCCTCAAGAGCCACATTCCTGCATGTTTTCTACCATATCCTGCTCTGGCATGTTCTTATTGGCTGAACACACCTGACCCAGGTAATTGTCATGAGTCCCTACACTGATTACCTGGTTCAGGTGTGTTCAGCCAATAAGAACATGCCAGAGCAGGGTATGGTGGGAAACATGCAGGAATGTGGCTCTCGAGGACCAGTGTTCCCTACCCCTGGTCTAACACATACATTTACTGAGTAATAACTGTCTATTTGTCACTGAAAGTCTATTGGATTTTGGCTTCTTGGAGCCAACAGGTACTTCCTGTTTGGAACACGAGAGGGAAGGGGTTGATATGTTCAGTGTTTTCTACTGTCAGTGGCTGGAACTCCGTTCTGTGACATGACACACTGACAGTGCTGTGATTGGTTAAGAAAGCATCACTTTAAGGATTTAGGATTATCACCATAATTTATTCCAATTTGGCGAGCCAAATCAAACAAGCCCCATGAGGCATTTGTTTTGTGATATTGTGCTATATGAATAAAACTGAACTGAATCACTTCGACTCGCTGTGCTGTTCCCATTGACTGTGTATGAGAACTGGACTGAGTGACTCCTCCTCCTTGGCGTTCAAAACAGGAAGGAGAAATTGTTCTCTTGGTCAGAATACCCATTTCTTTAAAACATGTTTATTGATAGTCCTCTTCTTTTTCAGGATATTTTTACGGTCGTTCAAGTTATTCACAGTATAAACTGACCAATCAGATACCTCAATAAAAGTAGGTGGAGCCAACGTCCAACGTTCAAAATGTTTGATTGACAGATTTCAAGTGGTAGGGCTGTGGCCTTCCAGAAAACTCACTTCTGATTTGCCAGAGTGGTTGCCATAGAAACTGACTCAGACCAGTCATTGCTTACTGAAAAAGTCTGGTTCCAATATGGCGGCGTCCACATTGCAAAAAAAAAAATAGTGACTGAGTTTATTTTATTTGATTGGAGCCGGAATAAACCATTTTGTATGGATGAAGTCACTCAGTCCAGTTCTCTGATACAGTCGATGGTTCTGGACTTTTTTAGTCTCCCGCAACTTTAGAACCAATAGAACCAGACCATCAGCGGCGAGGAGCGGCTCATGAGCTGAGATGAACGCCTCCCGCAGGATTTTCCTGATCAAATTTACCGTAGAGAAAGGGTTAAATGAGTAGTGAAAGTTCTATCCACTCTCAGCTGGAACACAGCGGCATCATGGGAACCGTCCATTCAATAAACCCCCCAACTTCTCTTTTCCTTTTTAAATATTCAAACAGTGACAAACATATGAAAAAGATTCATTTCCACTGAGGCAGCACAGACAGGATACCTGGTCCTCCCCACAGACCCAGGGGGGGGTCTTGAAGGTGATAACTGGCAGAAAGGCTGCGAGCTCCAGCCAGCGGATGAACAGTTCCTCATCTGTGACCGGTTCTCCGGACAGAGAGCCTCCTGCCGAGACGGAAAACACAGATGAAGGTCGGACCTGATGATGAACCTCCACCGATCCAGAGAGGATCTTTAACAAAGTCCCACCCCCATCCTCTCCGGAAAGTGTTCTCAATCATCTTTTCATGCCATGTTTTTTGCCAGAATCAAAACTTTGTTGTTGGCAGTTTATCAGAAATTCCCCTTTTGGGCGGGACCGTTTGCGAGGAACAACCCCGTCTCCCTTTCCTGTCATCCATCTGTTTAAATTCTAGCTTACATCTCCAACCTAACATTAGCGGGGCAACAAAAACGTATCAGAGTTATCCAGCCGAACAGTTTGGATCCAGATTTCAGTTCAAATGAGGGAAACAAAGACGTTTATGGATCAATTTGTCTGCAAGTGGATGCATCCAAATGGGGCGGAGCAGGGAGGTTATGGCCCCGCCCAGCTTAAATCGTCTACTCCTGATTCACAATTATTAAAAAAAAAAAAAAAAAAAAAGCTCAGAAATACAGTTTAAGATTAATTTTCCTTATAAATGTTCTTTATCATCAGAAAAAGCTACAAGAACGAGTTAGAAAAAGCAAAAATTCAATTTCCATTAGAAATTGGCAAACTTTTTGATCTGTCAGCCATGAAGGGTTCTAAAATTTGACACGAGAACCGATGCGTGGCATGTTTCGGTAATCTACCTCGTAAGAGAAAGAAGAAATAACATGGAATTTGGACAAAAATGTGCTTTCATTTTGCTGGAAAATAAACATACATTTTGAAACAGAACAATTTGATGTTTCTATTTCAAAACTGACGCTTTCGCTCTCATTTTAGAGCCAACAGGTTGATGTTCTTCAGGAAAAATGTGGGCTTAAAGAGATGCTGCCCTCATGATCGTCCACCGCTACAACTGTCAAGTTATTGTAGAGCACCATCTATGGTAGGGGTCTGCAACCACCTTACAGATTTGGGCCGGTTCCTCACTGATTCAAACCAAATAGGAGCCGCAAAGTCAAAAATGTTGCTACTTTTGATATAAATTATATTTCTTTTCTTTTTTTAAATGAATAAAAGCAGGAATTCACCTTTGATATAAACTCATTTCAAAATAAAAGACTTCCTGTTCCACTCAATGGTATTTTCTTGTTGTTTCTTTTCCTTTTCTCTACTTACTGCTGCTATTAACCTGTTTTTGCTTCACGATTCAACAGAAATATGTAAAAACACACAAATTTATCGTCTTTGCTTCCTCTGTGAAGTCAATAAACATTATTGTTCAGCATAAGAATGTCCTTTAAACACACAAAATAACCAGTCTGACAAAGATTTTGATTGTATTTAAAATCTAACAGTAGAGCATATAAGTTCTTTGAGGTGGTGTAATGTCAGCACACAAGCATCTCAGCTATAAGCCTAAATCATCTTGAATTTAATAAAAAAAAAGTGGGTAATTTTTAAAAGTTAGGGGCTATTATCATTTTGTTTTTCTTCGCCTCTATGGAGAGGTAAAAAAAGCCACATGTTACCCCTGATCTATGGGGAGATGCCAGAATCACAGGGAAAATGAATTATTATAAATCATAATTAAAAAAAAAAAAAAATCTCAGTAGTGTTTTAATTATGAAGTTTTTAACCAAAATCCCACAACCTAAATGTCTTAAAAATCAATTTTCACTTTTATCTGAAGCAAAATCTCCTCTGAGGGGGCGTGGCTTCTGGAGCTGAGCTGCTCTGCTTTGCCGGGCCAGATCAAACATTTTAATTTTGGCCCCTGGGGTGTGGTTTGTCCACCAGAACAGCAAAAGTTCTGAAGCCACTCCAGGACGGTTTTCCTACCGACGGCGTCGGGAATGAGGAAGTTGTATCCCAGGAGAGTGTGGTGCAGCAGTGAGGGAATGACGGCCTTCAGCCCCAGCGAGCTCCAGTCGGACTGCAGCGGCGTCATCCTCACGAACAGCGGCTTGTGGCTGGACCTGAGGAGACGGGGACAGGTGTCTTTAGGGAGGGGGGGCACCACATGCGTCCCAAAGGAAAAGAAGTCGGGATACCGTGTGGCGGCGGTCATGACGGTGGAGTCTCCCATCCTGGCGGCCAGGTCAGCCAGGAGTTCGATGTACTTGTCTCCTGCCAGAGCCGGCGGGGGCCGCAGGGCCTGCTCCTCGAACAGATTCCCCTCCCCCCCTTCAAGCGTGACGTACTCCATCCCTAAATGGGCCTGCAGCGACCCGAGTCGGTCCAGGAACCAGCTCACAGCTCCAGGGTTGGTGAGGTTCAGTTTCACGCAGAAGTTCCCTCGCCACCGACTCATGATGGGAATCTGGGGAGCATCGGGAGGGGGGGGTCAACTTCAGGTGTGTGTTTACCCCACTTCAGGTGGGTCTATACGGGGGTGTTTTTCCCAGGAAAACGGTTTTTGGGGTCTCACCAGCTTTCCCTGGGGGGTCGAGGGCAGGCTGAGCCAGTACGCCTCGGTACCATCAGTCAGGGAGGAGTGGAACCGTGGGCTGTCCACCCCCAGGAAGGGGGACAGGGTTATGGAAATGTTGAGAAGCTTCACGAGTGGGAGGTCCCTGGTCAGTCTCTTGGACGGCCCCCTTTTCCTGCCGCTGAGGAAGTCGTGGTCCTGGAGGAAGACCAGAGGGGGCGGAGCCAGTTTGAGCACAAATTCACAGATTTCGATTCAAGAGATTGGAAGACCCCGCCCTCACCCCCAACAACCTCTATGGGACAAGAGACAGAATCGGGTCTCATCTAGAGTCCCTGGTGAAGGTTTGACGACCCAGATGAACCCGCGATGTGTGTGTGTGTGTGTTAATGTATTTGCTTCTCTTAAAACGAACCTCACACTACAAGAAAAAACTCATTCCCACCCCCATTTAGACTCCTCCCACGTGAGGGTTGGGGAGGAACTCAGGAGAGAAATTAGTATCACCCTGATTTATGCATGCGTAAATTGGGTTTGTGTGCAACTTCGGATTTATGTGTGACATTGTATTTATTCTTAACTTTGGATTTGTGCGTAACATTGTATATTATACTGTGCTGTATTTGTGCGTGACACTGGATTTATGCGTAACATAGTTTTTATGCGTTACTTTGGATTTATGTTTGCGTGATTCTTGATTTGTGCTTAACTTTGGATTTGTGCGTACATTTTTCCTTATTTTAGGCATAACTTTGGATTCATGCGTGCGTAATTCTTGATTTGTGTGTAACATTGGATTTGTGCGTACATATTTCTTGATTTGGGCGTAACATTGTATTTATGCGTAACTTTGGATTTATGCGAAACATTGGATTTGTAGGTAACTTTTAGATTTATGCGAGCGTAATTCTTGATTTGTGAGTAACATTGTATATTATATTGTGCGTGACACTGGATTTTTGTGTAAGATTGTATTTGTGCGTAACATAGTTTTTATGCGTTACTTTAAATTTATGCTTTTGTAATTCTTGAATTGTGCTTAACTTTGGATTTATGGGTGTGTAGTTCTTGATTTATGCGTTACATTGGATTTGTATATAACATTGGATTTATGCGAACAAAATTCTTAATTTGCGCGTAACTTTGGATTTGTGCGTAACATTGTATATTATATTGTGCTGTATTTGTGCGTAACATAGTTTTTATGCGTTACTTTGAATTTATGTTTGCGTGATTCTTGATTTGTGCTTAACTTTGGATTTATGGGTGCGTAGTTCTTGATTTATGCGTAACACTGGATTTGTGCATAATTTAGGATTTGTGCGTAACATTGGATTTGTGCGTACATATTTCTTGATTTGGGCGTAACATTGTATTTATGCGTAACTTTGGATTTATGCGAAACATTGGATTTGTGGGTAACTTTTAGATTTTTGCGAGCGTAATTCTTGATTTGTGCGTAACATTGTATATTATATTGTGCTGTATTTGTGCGTGACATAGTTTTTATGCATTACTTTGAATTTATGCTTTCGTAATTCTTGATTTATGCGTTACATTGGATTTGTATGTTACACTGCATTTATGCGTGCAAAATTCTTAATTTGCACGTAACTTTGGATTTGTGCGTAATTTTGGATTTGTGTGTAACATTGAATTTGTGGGTAACTTTTAGATTTATGTGCGCGTAATGGGAAAATGTCAAGTTTCACCTGAGAATATTCAGGATCTAAGTATAAAGTGGCTGATAAGAAAACTGATGATCCAGCATTATAGCAGCATCTAAACGCATCATTAACGGATGAATATCTGAGACGTGAAAAGAGTCTCACACCAGATTTGTGCGTAAACATGGTTTTGTTTGTGTTTTACTAGCAATTTGATAGTAATTTTTTTTCATTCTCTTTATTCAGATTTTCATAGAAAGATAACATAAGTTAAATCAGATTTGTTCCCTAAATGTAAAACAATGCAAAACAAACAAACAAAAAAACCCACCATATTATACTAAACATTAAATGGAGGACATCATATTTAACAGTCAGTATGAAGTTCAGTTATTTTTCTTTCATAATCTCAAAAGAGTCCATGAAAGGTTCAATTCAATTCAATTCAATTTTATTTATATAGCCCAAAATCACAAAGAATTTTGCCTCATTGGGCTTCATGCAGGTAATTTTACAGTTGCAAAAAAATAGTCATGAAACATGAAAGAAAGATCACTAAAGACTAAACAGACTAAATAAACTGGATATCCTTGCTCTTAGACCCTCCCTCCCGGTAAGGAAAAACTCCTAAAAAACCATGAAAGGTTGCCAGGTTCTCTAAAACTCTTCTTGTTTTCTTTTAAGTGTAAATCTGATTTTTTTTTTTTTTCTTGTCGTAGATGTTTGATAATGTCTCGCATCAGTACTGAAGGGTGGGGGCCTCTTTTGTTTCCAGTTTTAACTAAATTGAAGCGTGTGGAGTTTAATAGTTTTCCATCATTTGGTGCTATGCCAAACAACAATTTTTAAAGATTTGTGAATGTAATTAGTTTCAAGCTGTTGTCATTTTAATTTTTGGATGTGTACATTTTATTTTGGTTTTATAATTTTTGTACTTATGCAGAAAATCTATTGTAATGAATCCAGAATTAAGTCTTACATCAGCTTCGTGTGAGTTTTAAAATTAGTTTCAAGCTGTTGTCATTTTAATGTGTGCGTGTATAAATTGTATATTACTCCCAAAATGTATTATATGAGTTACAAATTAAATGGAGGTGATCCATATTTCTTCCCATGAGGAGCTGCGTGGTTGCTTTGAAGTATCAGAAAACCTGAGATTCCACGAAGTTCAGTGTGGTTCCTCTCATGTTCACCCCCCAGCTGGAAGCAGGAACATGCTGTTCTCCAGTCTGAGAATTCTGCGAGCGTCCAAACAGAATGGGCTCGGTGAGGCCCCCCAGCACCGACCCCTGGTTGGAGCCCAGCGTGGGGCTGGTGTCAGGATCACCTGCTCCCGTTACTGTTGGCCGAGGTCCCGTCGGATCTGCGGCCCCCCCCGTTGGCCTGTCCTGCTCCAGGAGGTTCTGTTTTCTGTTCTCGTCTTTATTTGTTCTGTAAGGGAACCACCGTTTCCGCGGCGTTCAGAGTCGCTCCATCGTCAGATCAAATACAGACTGATCAGATCAGGATCAGCTTAAAGGGAACAAAACAACAGACTGAAAACTTGAAAAATAGAAATTGTAACTGAAAAAAGATGAAAATTAAAAAAAAAGAAAATTAAAATAAAAGTTTGGAAAGTTTAAAAAAATACTTGAATTAAATCTTGAAAATCTAAAAAAAAGGAAAATTTTAAAAAAATATTTTGAAAATGAAAAAACAGAAAACTTGAATTAAGAAAAAAATGTTAATAAAAATTACCAGTTAAATAATAATTTATCCATTAGTAACAGCTGCTGTTTGAATTTTCAACTTTTTTTTTCCTTTTCTGAATCTTCACTTTCGGTCCTCAGTTTACAGTTTCAATTTTCATTTTACATGGTCAAAGGTCAAAGCCCCGCCCCCATATAACATTAGGCTCAGCGAAAACTGTAAACTGATTACAGAAAGTGAAGATTCAGAAAAGGAGAAAAAAAAAGCTGAAAATTCAAAACAGCAGCTGTTACTAATGGATACATTATTTTTTAACAGGTAATTTTTACATTTATAGGTTTTTTTAATCAAGTTTTCAGTTTTTTTTTTTTTTTTCAAGATTTATTTCTAGTCATCATTTTCTTCAAATTTTCAAAACATTTTTTTATCCATTTTCTTAGCTGCTTTGTCCCTTTTGGGAGCCTAACCCGGCTACTTATGGATAAAGGCAGGGTTTATCCTGGACAGGTTGACAGTCTGTCGCAGGGCCTCAATCATGCTATCATTCATACCTAGGGGCAATTTAGAGTAACTAATTAACTGATGAAGCATGTTTTTGGACGGAGGGAGGAAGCCGGAGAGTGCTAACCACTGCACCACCATGCGGCCTCATGTACTGCATTGAAATTTTTAAACTTTTTATCTTGTCTTATCAGTTACAATTTTCAATTTTTCAAGTTTTCAACCTGTTTTTTTTTCTTCACTTTTGACCCCGTAACACGCTCACAGAACCACAGGAGTTCCAGGAAAAGCTCATTTGGATCATCTAAAACCAAAGCATGCTGTAAAAGGTCCGTCACCTGTGACCCCGGCGGGTCAGACGCTCTGACCTGATTGGTGCAAGAACCAGACGCGTCTCACTGACTTTCAGTGGAGTTGAGAGGAGACAGGATCCTGCCAGAAAACCTGTCTCCTCTTTTTAGAGACAAATCAAAATCTTCACTCTAAACTCCAAAGAGGTATTTTGGACCTTTCACTAATTTCTGAGCATTCTTCTAAAACCCGGCTCTCTGAACACCAGCCCCTCCCAACCCACAAAAACTAGCAGGTCATCACCTTGTGATGTCACAAAGTGAGAACAGCCCCTTCCAGGAAGAGTCTTTTAAACTCAGTGTGGTGGCAAATGTCAAAGGACATTCTGGTGAGGAATCTGCACCACATCCTGAACGTATCCGAGAATGGAGCAAGCAGACGGGGATATTGGGAAGGCGTTGCAGGAAGGGGGCGGACTATTTCCTGGAGGAGGTGCAAAGGAAGCGAGCAACAAATCAGGAGAACTGGTTTAAATGTGGATTCTTGAGCAAAGACTGAAATGTACGAGAGTCTCCAGGAAAAGGATTCACAAAATTCAAAAGTTTGTTTTTGTGGGCTTTAACACAGACACACTGTTGAGGCCGGTTCTAGGATGATGTCAAAGAAATGGGCCACACCCACAAGGAGCGAAAGGCGGAGCCTTAAAGATTGAGGCATTTTACTTCCTGGTTCACAAGAATAGCTGGTATTTCATCAATAATTTGTTCTTTTGTAACATATATTCACATCTATGGATACTTTTTACTCTAAAAGGTTTAGGAAAATCATATTTTAGGCCTTTTAAAAACAGGATAAGCCTAAGTTTTCCTCGTGTGTTTTTCAGGGAAAAATCCAAAAGAATCTGGTCATAGAGAAAAAATATGGAGCCCAAAAATGAGTAGCCAGAAACCTCTCCCCCTGCCAGAGTCATTAGCTGGAACCTCCTGTTTTAAGCTTTCGATGTTTTTTCTTCAAGTTTATCCTTTTAGCTGTTTTTTTTCTCTGTGATAATCTCTGTCAGAGAAAAAAAAGGCATTTTGTTGATCAGCTGATTGAAAGAGAATTAAAAAACAGCATTTTCCTGGCTTTTTCTTTAGAGGTAAACTCTAAATTTGAACACTGATTTAAGAGAAATAAAATGATTAATTTTTGTCCCATTTCAAGCTCATTTTGCACATTAAATTGCTAGAAAGTTACAGTTTCTTCACACTCAAAATCTTAAAAGCTGATAGTTCTGAAAAGTTTGTAAAATTTCATTTTAAAATGGGTTGCTGAAAATTGCTGAAAATTGCTGAAAATTGCCGAAAATTTCCGCTTCCAGCTACAGGTTGATACTGGCGCCATCTTGATGTGACAAGAGCAGTGCTTTAAGTGGGCCGGTGCGCTCCGGTGCTGAGCACCTGTACTTCTCTAAATCCCACGTAAGAGCACCGGCACTTCTCAGGACCGTCCGGTGCTCTGATTGGATCAATGTGTCATTTGAATATGTCGAGGACGCGCACGCGCAGATCATCCTACACATTTGGGATGATACACCTCTTAGCGCGCCACTCTACCAGGACAACACAAGCTCCTGATTATCCTTCCCCTCTCTCTCACTCATGGTGCAAACAGAAGTAAACACATCCGGATAAAATAATAAAGAGAAAAACAGAGTAACACAACCAGACAACAACTCACGCAGACAAAAACCCATATTTAAAATCGAATTTACCTAGAAAAACAAAAGTGAAGGTATCCCACAATTCATTGCGCTTGGCAGACAGCAAGCCAAATTTGTACGTCAACGTCAGTGGGCATCTCTACACCATGTTATCACTAGACAGAGGGAGTAACATCCCCGTATAAATGCCTTAGCTCCGGTGCCAAATCTACTGACAGTGACAGACCGAGTTTGTCTGAGTCGCGTTTTTAGGGCAGCTACAGTCGACAATCATGAGTAAGCTTATTGGCTGTTCACTGAAAGCAGCTCGGGAGAAGATGTCAATCAAATGCTCAAGGTGGGGGCCAGCGGGCACCACACGCTGTTTTGACGCGTCTAATTGGTCAATTTTTAACTTGACTAACTTGCGGTAAGGACAAAAATATCCTGGAAAAAATAATAATTTGCAATATAAACGTGTTAGGAAAATACATACTTGTTCAAAAAGGGTTATTCTGACAAATAAAATCAGTAATAACATTTTATTTCTCTTTAGAAGTTTACAGGATTTGGGCTTCTTGGTGCCTGCGGGAACTTCCTGTTTAGCACACAAGGGGGAGGGTCGAGCGGTCTCGAGATTTCTACACTACACCGTCAACACAAACTGAAAGATTTGTCTGAACAATGTTATAAGCAAAAAAAATTACTTTAGCTTTTTACTTTTTTACTTTTCAAGAAGCTGTACAAATGTGAAAGTAAATTAATGTTTTTAAGTTCTGGTATTTTTATGTATATTTTGAACATTATTTTGGCAGTATTTTGATCAGCACATTTAATTTAATGACAGCATCACTTAGTTTTTAAATCTTAAGAAAATGTTGCATTTTTTTGTTACAGTGTTGTTTGTTGCCTGGTTTTCTATTATGACATACATTTAAAAATGCATGTTATAATTGTGCACACATTAAAATAATTTTACAAACACATATTAGTGTTGGACTACATTAATTTTTAGACTAGACTTGAGCTCCCTCTTTCTTATTTCATATTAAGACACGTTGAAAAAAGGACTTCTTTTTATCGATTAATATTTACATTCAAGATAGTATTTTATGTTTCGACTTCCGATAAACAGAGCACCGCCACTTCTTGTTGTCCACTTAAAGCACTGGACAAGAGGCTCTTAAAGAAAATCTGCCTCCAGTTCATTGAAAAATGTCAAACGTGAACATTTTATCTTTGTTCATTGGAAATCTGAGATTTTATTAAATGTTTTTAAACCAAATTAACTCGTTTGATGGAAATTAGAAAAATAAATCAATTTCTGGTGAATTGAGTTCACCTGATGAACTCCTGAAACTTAGCAGGTGAATTCTAAATCATGTTGATTATGTGCCCCCCCCTTCTGAGGAAGTTGTTTGTCGCCATGGCGACAGCGACGAGCGGCTCTGGTTCTGTCCAGAGGAGAAGCTGCAGCAGAGCGCGAGGAGAGGAACCAACCATTTCAGAGAGGAGGGTGGTGGAATGCTCGTTGAGGCTGATGACCCCCTCCCCCAGGTGGTGTCTCCTCAGACGGTTGGAGAAGGTCCTCAGCTCCCTCTCCACCTTCTGCCCTGAGTCCACATTGGTGAGCAGCTTCCAAAAGGGCAGCCTGTAGGATACATAGGGGTCATAAGATGATGAGCGACACCCCTCCCTAAAAAAATCCAGATACCCAACTCACCACAGCGCCTTCATGCTGGGCAGCTCTCTGCTGCTCTGCAGGAGCTGCTGCTGCGCCTCCTGGTGAGCGGCCCGCAGGTGGGGGGCCACGCACACGGTGTACTGCAGCAGGGGGCGCTCCAGACCCGGCCGGGACTGCAGGCAGAACTGCTGCCGGCTGTCCAGGCCCAGCTGCAGTGGGCTGTCGGGGGGGACCAGCACCGCCACGCCTGCGGGACACAAGAAACAAACGTTGTCCAGCAGACAGGATTCAGCTGGACAGACGGAAGGTCGTCCCGCAGCGGCAGGTCCTGCAGGTCCTGAAGGTTCAGTTTCTACAGGTCCACATCCTGCAGGTCCTTAATGTTCAGGTGCTGCAGGACCAGGTCCTGCAGGTCCTGAAGGTTCAGGTCCTGCAGTGTATCCTGAAATTTCAGGTCTTGCAAGTCCAGGTCCTGCTGGTCATCCTGAGAGTTCAATTTCTACAGGTCCACGTCCTGCAGGTCATTCTGAAGTTTCAGTTCCTGCAGCTTCAGGTCCTGCAGGTCCTGAAAGTTCAGGTTCTGTAGGTCCAGGTCCTGCAGGTTATGAAGGTTCATGTTCTGCAGGTCCAGGTCCTGCAGGTCCTGAAAGTTCAGGTTCTGTAGGTCCAGGTCCTGCAGGTCATGAAGGTTCAGGTTCTGCAGGTCCAGGTCCTGCAGGTCCTGAAGGTTCAGGTTCTGCAGGTCCAGGTCTTGCAGGTCCTGAAGGTTCAGGTTCTGCAGGTCCAGGTCCTGCAGGTCCTGAAGGTTCAGGTTCTGCAGGTCCAGGTCTTCCAGGTCCTGCTAGTCATCCCGAAGGTTCAGTTCCTGCAGCTTCAGGTCCTACAGGTTCTGAAATTTCAGGTCCTGCTGGTCATTCTGAAGGTTTCAGGTTCTGCAGGTCCAGGTCTTCCAGGTCCTGCTGGTCATTCTAAAGGTTTCAGGTTCTGCAGGTCCAGGTTCTAAACATTCAGGACCTGCAGGTCCTGCAGGTCGTTCTAAAGGTTCAGGTCCTACCAGGTCCAGGTCCTGCAGGTTCTAAACGTTCAGGTCCTGCATGTTCTAATGGTTCAGGTCCCGCAGGTCCTGCAGTTCCTGCGGGTCCAGGTCTTTCATCAGAGCATCAGTGCAGAAGATCAGGATGGAGTGGCGTCATCGGTTCTCCTTACGCTGTTCAGAGGTGGGGCTTCTGCTTTAACCTCTCAGGACCTGAGCTAATGTTCGAGCTAACCATCTCATGTAGCCTCACAGACCGAGTTTAGCTGAATAAACTGCAGGAGAAATAAAACCCAAAACCTAACGTCCACATACGTGAACACCATCTACATCTTCCTCCAGTTTGGGTCCCTCTGACTCTTTTGCTTCCCTGCTGATCGTCCTCAGCATCCTTTGATTCCCCCCCCGAATTTCCTAAAAAACCCTTTGGACCCTGAAGGAAAATGAAATGACCTGATTTTGTGAAGCAGAAACGACTCGGCCCATGTGACAGAGGGAGAGGAATGCCTCCTCTTTCTCAGGTTACTCTCACCCCCCCCTCTGACTCCCACTTTCTCCTTCTCACTATCTTCAGGGGTCAGTCCCACCTAAACCCCATCAGTCGAAAACTGGGACCTGCGGCGGTCCAACTGGGCCTGAGAGCGGGTTCTCCTCAGACCTGCGTCTGGTTTCAACGTGCTGCATGTTCTCATGAGGGCCGGAAACTCGCGTACCAGTTTCTAATCAGATTATTTCAGATCAGCATTTAAGACGGACTTAAGCCGCAGAAGAGCCGTCCACCTCACAGAGATTCTCACGTGTTTGCAATGGATAATGTCAAAGAGATCCTGGTAACGCCTCAGCTGCTTCCCACAAAGTATTAGGTCTCCGGCGTCCCACGGCCGCTCGGGACACGCGGACGCTCCGGCTGTGGAGCCTCCAGTTTAAATACTGTAAAACATAAAACCTACAGTAGACCAGCAAACATGCAGCAGTTTTATGGACACAGAAGCAGAGACCTAAACACCTGAACGCTCATCCTCACAGGAAACCGCAGAGTTTCCAGGAAACCGGACGCCCAGATTCCGTCTGTGGTTTCCGCTGAGCAGCTGGAGCCTTCAGGACGGCGCTCGGATTCTCACATTCGATCATTTCACAGGAGAAGGGATGCAGACGGCGCAGGGAGCAAACAACGGCGTGATCAGAACGGTCTCATGAAGTTCCCATAAAACATGGAAAAATAACCTTCAAGCAGCAGCAGCAGCGAGTTTCAGGAGTTCTATGGACACACATGAGGGTTTACACGCACACACTGATCTGATTCACACACGCGTGTTGGAGCATTAACAATGGAAATTTAGCTCCCGTGCCCAAACCTTCAACCTTCCTCTGCCGGCCCAGCGCTCCAGCTGGTGGAGGATCAGTCAATAAGCTGCAGAAGAAGCTGTTTTCATTGATGTTCTTCTTGGTGGGGGGTTAGATCGGGGGGTGGGGGGGGGGGTGGGGGGGGGGGTGTCAAACTTAATCGCACAAGGCGCCAAAATCCAAACACACCTATTGTACACTCTAAAACTAAATGTTCAAAACTTTTAGAACGTAACTTTTTAACATACTTATTAACTAGATATATAGCATTAACTGTGATCATGCTAGTGTGAATGCTGTAAGCTGAATTTGGCCGCTGAAGATGCTAGCGCTGATAGCTGAAGACGCTGAAATTGATAGCTAAAAACACTGAAGCTAATAGCTGAGAACGTTGGGGCTAATAGCCAGCTAAAATATTAGATAAATGCCAAATTGTCCTAAACAAATAACTGATAACATGACAACAGATAGCATGTTGCTGAAAAAATAGCTAAACTCAAAATAACCAAAACAAACTTTTAAAAAGCCTAAATTAGCAAAAACAGCTAGCACGTATTAGCTAAACTATAAACAGACTAAAAACTAAAATTAGCGAAAACAGCTAACATGTAGCTGAAATGTTAGCTAAATACAAAAATAGTCCAAAAAGCTAGAATAATGGCAATTTTTAAAATGTTAAAACCGTAACGTTTTAACATAATTATGAATATATGTTTCAAATAAGTGCAAAATAACATCAGACCGTTAA
This sequence comes from Oryzias javanicus, assembly GCA_003999625.1. NCBI lineage: Eukaryota > Metazoa > Chordata > Actinopteri > Beloniformes > Adrianichthyidae > Oryzias > Oryzias javanicus. The sequence goes on from CM012442.1 coordinate 29,489,428, forward strand.
TAACAATCACATAAAATGATCTGGATCCGCCCCCCGAGCCATGACTTTGACACGTGCCTTAAAGGGTAACCAAACCCTAAATCACCTTTTTTTGGCTGATGACTTCTATAAATGGAGCTTTAAAGTGCTGTCTGTTGGTCATTGCTATTTTTTTGACAAATCAAAATAAACTTGTTTAATTCTTAAAAATGTTGTCAAAAACCGTCTGTGTGCTGCCCCCTACAGGTCGAAACAAGTATTACAGTTGAATTTCATAATTGATCAAACCATTTAAGTCCCACGTCATTTCAGAAGTCTCACATCATGATCTGCAGGTCCAGTAACATTGAGCATTTTCAAAATTTGGCTGTGGGCGGAGTCAGCCTCTAATCTCCCTGTCACTTCAGAACTAAAGTTAGAACTGTAGCTTACTTAGGTATCGCTAACTCTAAAACGTTCAGTATTTTACTCTCCATAAAAATGTATTTTATACTAGTTAGAAATAAACTAAACTTTAGGACAGAGAAACACAAACATTTATTACACTTATAAAAATCTCAAAAGATTTTGATCTCCATAAAATAAATCCTGTTAAAATGATCCAAATATGAACAAGCTGCCGAACAAAACTCCTGAAAATAATCATAAATGTTTTTTAACAGAAACAAATCAAATCATTCCATTTTCTTTCTCTGTGTTTTGTTTTTTGGCTGTTTGACTGTTTACTTATTTTATTCGGTTAGGTGTATTTCTTTCTGCACCATGAGTGAGTGAGAGGAAGGGAGAGGATGATGACACGTTTGTTATGTAAAATGCTGAAAGAAAGTATTCAATCAATAAACTGATCGCTCAGCCTCCATAATCGGAGAGTTGCTTCGATAAATTATCTGTCCAAGACAACATCGGGAAAATAAAAAGAAAAATATTAAACGATCTGGCGATAAACTTTGAGATGTAATTTAATGTCTAAGTATCTTTATCTATTACTGTACGTTTTGTATTTCCTTAATGCTTCGGGTTTCAACCTATTTGGACATGCCACTGGTTGGTATGCTCTATGTTTTGTAAAAAAAAAAACCTAAAAATCTTTAAATAAAGTTCTCAAACGATCTGGGGGGCCGGATCTGGCCCCCGGGCCTTGACTTTGACTCACAAACTTCTTTCTGGCTGTTCGGCCGAAACGTCTCCGTCGGATAAAATGATGGAGGGGGGGGACAAAGGGTCCTGATGGTTCTTCCCCCTCACAAGGTGGAGTGACTCTTTAGGTCATGTGACCTGTGTTATATAACAGTGTTTGTGTGTGTCCCATGTGAGCACACACCCCCTCCCATCAAAGGGGGTCAACAGCTCCCCTTCACTGCTTCCTCGGGTCTCTCTGAGGTGGAGGGAGCGTCGTGCACTAGTAGGTTGATGCTGGGACGGGTCTGTGCCCCAGACTGGAGTTTTCGTGAGCGGCTTTTTCCCTCTCACACAATGTTCCCTGTGTGAGAACAAAGATAATCTCCTTTCTATCAAAGCCTCTGGAGGGGACGGGGTGGGGGGACTCTCAGACCAAACACCAGATTAAGACAATTTGAGTCTAAAGTTCCCCGGCTTAATGCCCCCCCCTACACACACACACAGAATTCCACATCAGTCACATTAACCGTTCACATCCGCCGACGGTTCCCACCTTCCGCTTCGTCCCGGGACAAAATCTGACACCCCCGAAATAACCTGGAGAACTACTGGAGTCCACAAGGCCCCCGTCCAACCCGCTCTTTTTATAGGGGCAAATGGTAATTATCACCCCCCCCCTCCCTCATTTAGGATATCGGGGATTGGGGGGGGGGTCTCCCTTCCTCCTGTGGGGTCTAAATGAATCAGCTGTGATTCTTCCATCGACTGTATACAGAGTAATGGACAGTTCCAGCCAATCTGGTCTCCATTTTTCCACAATACAGTCGACCGGTTCGAGTCGGTCAGAGTCACGTTACTATGGCAACTACTGTCACCAATCAGGAGAGAGAAGCTGTGCATCAAAAATTTGAGGTTGGCCTCACCTGAGGAACCCAGGAAGTAGCGTTCCAGCACAGAGCCGAAGCCAGAGGGGGTGTTCCTCAGGTCGCTGACCACGAAGGGCTGCATGGGGACGTCCTGGTCGTTGATGGGCCAGGTCTGACCCCGGACGCCGGCCCCCCCGTACCACGACACGTTGGCCATGGAGAAGCAGCTCTGAAAGGAAAGCGCGCAGGTTTAGGCGAGGGCTGGGCCAGACCGAGCATTCGGGTACCGATCCGATACCGGTCAACGTCGCTGACATCAATACCAAAAGTGACGTTTTTCATAAGTGTGGAGGATGTGACAAAAACCTCAAAAACCTGTTGAATCGATGTGAAAAGTTTTTTGAGAGTTTCGCTTTTCAACATTCAACAGAATTAGGGCGATATTTTTAGTTAAATGAAAAACAGTTTATTAAAATGACATATTAGAAATTGATTAAAAATATGTAACTAATTAATCGCAAGCCTGCAAAAAAATTAATCGCGATTAATCGCGACACTGTTTTCTTTTTTCACAGTATTTACTCACCACTTATTGTATTTGAATATGAAATCACAACATTTAGACTATTTTTTTTAATTAATTAGTGCTGTAAACTGATCAAAAAAGTAATCAGATTGATTTTGTGTTGTAATCAATCACAATTAATCACATTGTTTAACCAGGTACATTTTATATGAAAATATGCAGCTTTTTTTCTTTTTTCTTTTCAATTTTTAATTTGGAGCAACACAAAACAAACAGATAAATAAAAAGAAAAAAATGCAAATTATCATACAATCTTCTGAACAAAAACAGAGAAATGTCATAAAAACTTAAATTAAATAAAAGTAAAAAAGTGAATCCAAAACAGTCTAGAAACCAAAAGAAACAAGTAATTATGATACGAAAATAAATCCAAATGTTTCATGATTGTAAAAACAACTGGTAGAAATATAAATAATTTGTAACTTCTTAGCCTTTAAATAATAATAATAAAATCTGGTGAAACGTCGGCAGCGACTCAGGTGGATCCGTGGACATTTGGATTTCCGGCATATTGATCCGATATGGATATTTTGGATCAATCACTAGTTTAGCTCTGACCTGGACGGGAACAGGAAAGTCACGACTGACGTTAAGGCTCTTCTTGACCTCTGACCCCCCCTAGGTGAGCCACTACATGAACTCTTGGGTCCCTCCACAGAGCAGCTGAAGGGGGTCAAAGGTTAAAGTTTCAGCCTCACCATGAGGCCTCTTCTGTCCCAAGCATTGACTGTATAAGGAAGAATTCATTTAAGAATTAAAGATTTAAGTATTAAGAATTTTAATTAGACCGTCTATGGTTCCAAGACACCCCCCCCCCCCCACCCCGATTTGGGTCAGCACTTTCTAGAAATCTGGAGTGCTTTGTGAGCAGCGCGCGCGTGCGTGTGTGGAGGGGGGGGGGGCATAGTGGTGTGTTTTCCAAAAGAACAGATCAACCTCCACATCAACTCCCTCGTGAATTAAGGTGGGGGGCACGGTGGGGGGTTTGTAACAAACTTTGAAGCAAAGTAAGAAAATTTCTGCAGAAAATTTGATAAAAGTCATAAAAGTGAATAAGCGGAGGAGCATGAAATGTTTGATGTTTTTTTGGGGAACTTCTCGATTTGTTTAGCTTCACTCTTTCAAAATAAACCCAAAGTCTTTGTGATGAGACTTTTGTTGCCTCGATTTTCCCACCGTTTCGACCCGCCTGTTTTTCACCTGAGCTCCAGTTTCCCGGAGGCGCGCGGAGGGGGCGCGTTTGGATGCTTTTTGCGCGCATCCAGGCGACACTTTGCGCGCGGGCTTCCCGCGGACCCCGAGCGCGCACCCACCTTCAGCTCCACATGACAGTGCACCGGCGCCCACGCCATGCTGTAGCACTCCGCCTCCGAGTCCTCTCTCTGCTCCAGAGAGATCTTCACGTCCGCCACCGAGTCCCACGTGTAGCAGAACTCGGTTTTGTTGAGCCAGCACAGATTCCTCACGAACGGAACCTCGGTGTCGGGGTTCCCGACGTTCCCCACATCTATCTCCACAAAGGTCCTGTCCTCCTCCAGAGTCTGGATGACCAGCGAGTGGGTCCTCCTCTCCCAGATCAGCCCGCTGAGAGTCCCCCGGAGGATCCAGTTCTTGTTGGGCTGGTCCACCACCTGCCAGTAAATGATCCCGATGGTCATTACGAAGAAGACCGCCACCCCCAGACAGGCTATCGCTCCTTTCCAGGTCTCGTTCATCTCTTTGGAGCCCGTGTCCCAAGTCACCTCTGGAATGGGGCTGGGGTTCCTGTTCCGGGCGGGGGGCATGTTGTTTGATTGATCAACCACAAAATCAAATTCTGGAGAGACCGCAGCAGTGTCCGCGCGTCAAAGAGCTCTGCGGCTGCGTGGTGTCATGGTGTTTCCTGCAGTGAGGAGCAGTCTGCTCATGGTCCGCCCGGTGCGTAACTGTGCGGCAGCGGAGCGCAGCGCTGAGCGCAAAGCCGCGAGAAGGTCCGATCCCTGCGCGCCGGAGGATGAATGGAGACGTGACTGAGCGCGAAGCGCTGCAGGGAAAACTTGCATTTGTAAACTGGCTGCAGTCAAATCACGACCCCCACCCCCCACCCCCACCCCCGTTTGGCACCGATGCCTACGAATAGCTCCCAAGACGTCGGGTTGCTTGTCCTGCACTTTCTGACGTAACGCCGGGCAGGAGGGAGGGTTGGGGGGGCTAGTGTGTGGTTTGGGAGACTTCTGAAGTCCCTCACTCACTGTGAGGAAGAGGTCACGGGTGATAAGAGCAACCCCGCTCGCTGCCCGCGTGCGTGCTGGCGGATTCTCCGTGCGTAAAAAGTTGTCAACTGGTTAGAAAAACATGAGAGGGACGTAAGTGGACAGAGGCAGCTTCTGGACACGCGCGCCTCACGCCAGATCACGTGGTGTCCCGAACTGAAACCAGTCTGAGAAAAAAATAAATAAATAAATTTGACATTTACAGCACAAAAAAATACCCAAAGTAGTTTTGAGTAAATAAATGAGTCCAGAAAATGAAAGCGAGTCCGAGTCCAGACTTAAGAGGAATCAGGATCTAGAATTCAACTGAAAATAGAATAGAATAGAAATACTTTATTCGTCCCAAGCTGGTAAATTTGGAAAATGTCTGCTGCAAAAATAAGAGCTCGATTCAACTGTCCAGGGAAATTCTGAGATTTCAGAATAAAATCAATCTGTGATGTCTGGACGGACACAGAGTGATGCTGAAGCTGAACTAAACCTGATGTGAACATCTCTGAGCTCTCAGTCTGTGCTCAGACTGTCTGCCCTCCATCACAGGAAATGGAGAATGAGAGGTCTGATCCATCTAGATCAGGGGTCTGCAACCTCTAACACTTAAACAGGCATTTGCTCCAGTTTCTTACGGATCAAAATCCAGCGAGAGCCGGAACGTCCCACATTATCGTTTACAAAAATAAACAATATTTATGTTTTTATGATAATTAAAAATAATAAAAAAAAGGAGATTTTAAATATTACAATATGTGTGTAACTGCTTTTATTTATTGTTTAACTTTTGACAGGAGCACACAATTCCTTAAAATTAAACACACCAATCCTGCTGAAGCTAATAGCTGAAAACGCTGAAACTAATAAAAATGCTGAAGCTAACAGCCAGCAAAAAAAGTCTAAATGATAATTTAGCCCGAAAAAAAAAAAAAAAAAAAAAAACGTAGGTTACACAAAACAGCTAGCATAGCTGAAAAAAATAGCTAAACATCGAAATAGCCTAACAAAAAACAACTGAAAAAACCATGTAGCTGAAATGTTAGCTGAACTCCCAAACAATCCAAATTTTTAAAAAAGCCAAAATTAGCCGAAATAGCTAGCATGAAGCTAAAATATTAGCTAAACTCCAAAATAGCCTAAAAAATCGTAGTAAATGCCAAAATAATCCAAATTGCTGGCAGAATTTTTGAAATATTAAAACTATAAATTTTTTCTCATATGAATAATAAAAAGGCAGGAATATTATTCCAGAATAAATCAACTTTCGATATTTTACTCTCCATTTAAATTATATTTCATCAAAATTATACAAGTTAGAAATGAGCGCAAGATAACATCGGGCCATTAACAACAATAAAATAAAGTGATCTGGAGGGCCGGATCTGGCCCCCGGGCCTTGCCGTTGACACCACGTGCTCTACAGCTGACATAACTGGGGGATCAGTTGCTCCTGTTCCCTTTGACACATTTCAGCCCCCCCCCCCCCACATCACATGACTCCAGTGGGGGTCAGGATTCGGGGAACCTGTGAGAACTTCTGCCTCCAGAGAGATCTGTGAAAGCGTCCAGCAGCGCTCCGTCCAGCAGCGCTCCGGCCCGCAGCGGCGGCGGGTCGAGAACCAAAGGAGGCCGCTCGAGCTCGCAGTCCTGCACGTGCACGCTCTGCAGACGGCTGAGCGTCTGCGCGTGTCTGCTTCTGCGCAGCCACACTCCTGGGTCAAAGGTCAAGCAAATGACTTCAGCCCATCTTCCAGGGGGGACGGTCTAAACTTTCACGCCATCCGGATTGCCCGTTGGCCTCACGGCTAATTATAGTCTGCAGACTGCTGCATGGCATGTCCCCCGTCCCCCCTCCCCAGTGAAAAACAGAGGAGCTGCACCGGCTGCCCCCTCTGTCCACCCGTTCCGTGGAGCTTGAGTGAGCGACGCAGACAAGCTAACGGTTTCTGTTTCCACGCCGCTGCCCAGTATCTCCTGTGGCAGCAATCCCAGCATGCACTGCTTCGCCGCCCGTGGATCCACCTGAAGCTTTCAGTTACGGAACAACAGCAGATGAGCAGAAGTGAAGTCCAGCAGTCGTTTGGTTTTTGTAACCATTCAGGGAAAAGCTGGAGGGTCCCGACGCTTCAGAACGAAACATTTACGGCAAAATTCCTCCTCCTCTGCAGCAGCAGGACCCTAAAAATCACACAGACGAGATCCTGGAACCAGAGAGACTGAAGGAAGTTACACAACTATAGAAGAAACAGAAACACACAACCAATAACACAAATCTCTGAGTCCAGTACACATCCTGCAGGTCAAACTTGTCGTTTCTTCTTCTGTTTCTCTTTGGATCCTTTCATGTGTTTTTGTTTTACTTCCGTCTCTATTTCTTCTCATAACAGAGGTTTTGCCAGCGCAGCAGCAAATCTTGTTACGCGCAGATACACAAAGTTCTCCCATCACGTCTGGATCTTCAATTTACTGCTTCCTTTCATACTTTTCCAGGATATTTAACACCGACGGCGTCTGTGAGTTGCGGGGGAAAGTTTCCGTTGGGCCGCCGTGCTTGAACTTGGCGGGACGGTCCCACAGTTTCCGTCGGTTTGCTTCAGCTGTGAAAATGTTCCTTCATCCACAGAAGGTTCTTCGTCTGCTGACGCAGGCCTTCGCACTCGCTGTGTCACTGTCAGAAGGGACGCTTTTCTTTTCCTGACGCCTCATCTGAACGGGCCGAATGGGATCGTGTCACATGCAAACATGACGGACGTGCGCATGTGACTAAAATATGAACTTTGCAAAACTCCCATAAAAAAACAACAAAAATTCAATTTAAAAATGTAATGAGATCTTTGGACCACAAGCAACACATCTGGAAAAAGCAATAAAACATAATAATAGAGGCTTACGGGATGACATCAAGCAAACTTAATCAAAGCGGTTTCACTTCAGGGTCTCCAAAGGAGCAGACCCGTGTTCAGGATCAAACATGAAGTGTTTCTAGGAGAACAGCAGGAGACCACATATTTGTCTGAAGGTCCATTCTATCAATATTTAATCAATTCTTAGAGTGCTGCTGGTTGACCTCTTGTTAAGGTGGTGGTGTGATGATCTGGGCCCGGATGATCTTGTAAGCCTGCGGAGTTTGTAGAATCAGCTGCTGCGTTTAAGGACCGTAGGGAAATTCCCCTCTTTGAATTAAATCACACTTCTGCCCGAAAGCAGATCTAATTATTTTCAGCAACAAAATTATAAAAAAAAACACACTGAAAATGTGATGACAGGCTAAATACTGAGACGTTTATTGATCCAATCATTGATATTTAGATATAATTTTAAAAAAATCCTCAGAGTCTCCAGTTTCCATGGATGATTTGTTTGAAATGAGATTACTTTATTCAATAAAAAGTATAATCATTTGAGCCAAACACTTCGTTTTATGAGCCCTCTATAAACTTGAACTTTCCTTTCTCTTGAAAAAATGTCTTAAAGTTGAATCAGATGCATGTCTGTAAACAAAATGGTGAACTTTTATAAATGGACTGACCTGTTGATTGGACGGATGTGGATCAGACACAATGCTCACTACTTTTCTTTGGTTTTTCTGAACGCCAGATATGACGTCACTCATTTCACAAAATCAAAATCGAATCCATGCAAACATTTCACGAGTTTATTTATGACTCCACTGCGTTCTGAAGGTGAAAATGTGGATGGTTTCTTCAAATATTGCATTTAAACATGTTTTTTTGTTTAAAATTGTTCAACTGCAATGCATTGTGGTCTATATTCGCTAATCTAGTGAGCATCGATGTACGCTAGTTTTTCACAAAGACTTCTGGGAAATTTGTAGCGCACTCGATTTTGGAATGAGTAGATTCAGACAGCACTAGAAAATGGCGAGCGCACTATAGTGAGTTGGAGGGAAATTTGGACAAAGCATATAAAGTCAACTCAGTTGCCATTCTTTTGCAATAGGATGCTTTCATGTTGGAATAGACACTTTTCAGACAAAATGGTGACAGGGCCGACAAAGTGAATCGTTACATCCTTTGCATTTAGAACGGCAAAGCTGACAGCTGAGCAATGTATGGCAACATTTTAAGCAAATAATAAAAGGTAACCTTGTAACTTTCAAAAGTAAAATGTACAATAATTATTTTATGAATGCCCTGCCAAACTGTATTTTCATTTCCTCTCTTCGATCGATCACAAATCAAAATACAAATTTGAATAATCCTTCAATATTTTATGTTTTATTGAATACATTGACCTTTCATTTGAGCAGATATTATTCTAACGGTTTCTATTTTGGCTGATGTTATTTGCACGCATTTTCCAGCACAAAAGCCGATAAAAATTCATGCTGGTCACATTTAAAGGAGCCTATGACTTTCATAAGCCTTTCAGAGTTAACTATAACCATGTATGATCATATATTACCTTTGGAACACTAAAAAAAAAAAAACAATTATTTATGAAATATTAGTCATTTTTCATGATTTTTTTTCCTACTCGACGGGATATTTTAGGGGATAATTATAAAAACAGGAATGGTTTGGTTCAACGAAAATGTTAAGAGTATTGTCAACTTTAGAAATAAGAGCGGGCAAGTTAAAAAAGAAAAATCTCTGGGCGAACCCTTTTTAAAATATTATGTAGAAATAGTTAATTTTAATATTTTTTTGCAACAGTTTCAATTAATTTGATGATTTTTTTCTTTTATTTTCACGCAGATCAGACAGCAGCTCACTGACCGCAGTAGGAAAAATGTAAAAAGTTTTACTTTAATGTGAGACACGCTGGATTTGTCTGACTAGAGCCAGAATGGTTATTCTGACCAATCAAATGCCTGAATGACAGCCGTTAGCAGGCACTTCCGCCGACAGGCTCCACTAGTGGCGCGAGGTCGCCATCTGCTGGTGAGAACATGAATCACAGTCATTTATCTATTGATCACAAGAGTGAACAGAAACGAACGAAAAATATAAGTAATTAAACGTCACGTGCGTGTCATTTCAATTCACTAATGAACAAGTGTTTTGTTTTTTTGCAATTTTTTTTTATTACCCGTTCAATTTATTACCGAACGCGGCTGTGAGACGCTGCACCCTTCGCGCATGCGCATTGTTAAATCGTTACCGGAAGTGCATGTCTGCACGTGCTGGCAACCTTGAAAGAAGTCAAATGCTCGGACCGCCGGCTGTTGCTGCAAACGAGCCGCTGTAACGATGACGATGAAAAACATTTTGTAAGTAGCGACTTTCCGCGGGACTGTAGCCGGGAACGCGGCCGCCCACTGCGCGCTTCCGGTTGTTTTAGCTTTAGCGCGTGTTTGTTAGCGGACTTTAGCGCATGTTAGTGGACTTTAACCTTATCAGTTACAAGATGCTGTGATGATTCGGGAGCCTCCGTCTTCTATTTTGACTTAGTTAAGGTTAAACTTGTATCGCGAGCTCTTCTTTCGGTCATACCTCTCCTCTGCAGAGAAACTGCTAGCATTAGCCAGCTATGCTAAAAACAATGCGCGTTCACGTCTCCCGGGCTGAGCTGCGAAGCTCCGATTTATGGGTTGAAATCAACACAGAGGATCTCCCCATGTATCAAGTGAAAGTCTTCGTCAATAGAGCTCTAATAGTAGCGTTACCATGGTAACGGGCCAACCAAATCTTATCGGAGAATCGACGCTCTGAGAGAACATTTGCTGCTGCAGAGGGAGAGCAGGGAGCTGCAGCTTAAAATGATTGCAATGATGAGATTCTGGATTTGGAATTAGATTATTTAAGAGCTAAAGTGGAGCTGAAAGAGGCTGTGACATCACAGGTAAAGGTGTGTGGGTCCAGAATCAGAGGAAATGAAGTTTCCTCTGTGACCCCTACCCTTGGCTGTCCACCGTCAGACCTGGGTTTAGAATGTTCCTGAACCCGACCGCCAAATGAGCTCCATGCTGAAATCCAGCTTCTTCTATATGAGGCAGGTGAAGGTGAAGCTGTTTTTCCCCTCAAACATAAATTTGCCTCCATCTCGCCTGGATTACTGTAGTTATCTTTATTTCAGACTCGGCCAGTCGTCCGTTCAACGTCTCCGGCTGGTCCAGAACACTGCTGCTCGGGTTCTGGTCAGTGTATCGGAGGGACCACATCACCCCGTCCTGGTTATCCTTTACTGGATCCCGAGTTCATTTCAGATTATCTGATTTGGCTGTTGCGCCTCTTCTCCGTACTTCTTATAACCAAACCCGGCGCCTCAGATCAGCTGATCAGTTTCTCCCAGAGGTACCGAGGTCCAGGGGGGAAACTCGGAGAGGAACGAGCGGTTTCAATCCGTGCACAGAAGCTGTGGAACACATTGCAGAAATCCACCCTGTCTTCTTAACCCTCGTGCTCTCTTATAGGGTCCAGATGACCCCACCCTTATATTGATGTGTGACCCCTCCCATTGACATAGGTGGAAAAGATTTAATGTCTGCCATGGACACCAGTGAAGATTAAAAAAAAAAAAAAAAAAATCCTTGAATAAATAAAGCTCAGCGTGCTGTCTTGTGACCCCACTTTTAATGTAAACATACCTAGTATAGCACAAGAGTTACAACATTTATCACCAGACCCAGAATGAAACTCTGTTGCTGTTAGAGCCGGGTGATTAACCGGTTTTATCCATTAATTCGGTGTTTTAAACAATTTATATTTTGGAAAAACTGGATTTTATAATTCCAGCGCTCTGCTTTCTTGGGCTTTCGTTGTTCAAAGTAAGATATGTCGCAAAGCACAGACATGAAAACAGTAGCAGCAAGTAAAGAGGACTTAGCTGCTAGGCTAAGGAAAAAAAAAAAAAAAAAACTAGCTCCATGAGGTGAAGCTCATGCGAAGAGTTTGGGAAGATTAGCAACAGATCTCCCTTGAAAAGAAGTTTTCTCAATGGGATGTCCGGGTAAAATAAAGTTAAAAAAAAAGCAGCAAACACTAATTTTGTTTGTGTGTAATTCTCGATTTCTAACTCGTATAATACATTTTTTGCGTGCACTTACCACTGTGTATTCACATGCACAACTTAAAATTACACCATTTTAAAACTTATTTCAAATATTAATAAACTATACACAAGTCTCCTGATGTGAACACACAAAACCGCATTTATGCACAAATCAGATGTGAGACTTTACCGTGGAAATAATGCATTCAAATACTGGTAAATATAAAGATGAACTTTAATCCAGAATCATAGTCTAAATTACAAAAAGAAAACATACAAAAGACGCAAAAACACTCATAAAAAAAAAACAGACGTGATTGTTAGAATCCTGGGTCATGCGCGCACAGATGGAGCCTGCTGGCTTTTCAAAGCCCAGATGATTTCTTCCGCTCATCATCCAAACTTGAAGTGGATATCAGAAAGTGTTAACTTCAGCTTCTTTTCTCTTCTCAGTTTTCCCATTTATCAGCTGGGGAACCCCCAACTGAGGATATTCAGACCCAACTGGTTTCTGACCCTGGTGAGGCCGGGAAAAGAGCAGCCTCCGGACACCGTCCAGTTCCGGGTCCCAATGGAGTAAGTTCCTACTTACAGATATACACAAATGGCTAAAGTGATGACAATGTTGCAGCACCCTGGTCGGTCATTGTCGGCAGCTTCAGACAGCCTCACACTATTTCCTGACCTGGACTCGGTTTCTGTTTCAACACATAGAAATCTAGTCAGTTAATGAAGTCTGTTCTTCTGTTTTCATTCAAGGATTTTGTCATTTTTGAAGTTGTTGCTCATTTCTCAATCGTTTTTGTGCATTGCTCACAGCAGCATTACAGTTTTCACCACCTCTAAGACCTTTTTCAAAACAATTAGTACAAACTGTAAAACATGGTAGATAACAGAAAGTGAGTCACTCTCTCAAAAATGGAGAGTCAATGACACAAAAGCAAGTCAACTGCTCAAAATGGGATGTTCATGTTTTTCTGTCAGTGTTGTCAAAATAAGTTACGACTCCGGCTTCTTTGAATGACCAAGTTAAAGATTTGACGGAGACGGATTATTCTGGAAGTTCTTCCCAATGACGTCATGTGAAGACAGCGTTACAGTATGGATCATGTATTGCATTTTGAAAGCTAAAAAAAAAAAAAATCACTGAATTTAAAATGTTTACATATTTGGAACTGTTTACAGCACGGGTCAAAGTCGAGGCTCGGGGGCCTAACCGGCCCTCCAAGTCATTTTATTTTTATGTTATTAACGGCCCGGTGTTATCTTGAGCTCATTTCTAACTTGTATTATTTTTACAAAATATATATATATTTTTGGAGAGTAAAATATTGAAAGTTATTTACGATTTAAGTTGATTTATTCTGGAATAATATTTCTGTCTTTTTATTATTCATATTTATGTTAAAAAGTTACAGTTTTTTTTTTTAAGATTAAGTTAAGATTTTTTGGGTGAATTTGGAATTTAGCTAATATTTCAGCTACATGCTTGTTTTTTTTCAAGTTTTTAGGATATTTTGAAATTTAGCTATTTTTTCAGCTACATGCTAGCTGCTTTGGCTAACCTAAGTTTTTCCCCCCAGTTTTTAAGCTAATCTTTCAATTAGATAATATTTTAGCTGGGTTTCAGCTTCGTCGTTTTCAGCCATTAACTTCAGTCTTTTTAGCTATCAATTTCAGCTATCAGCACTAGCATCTTGAGTGGCTAAATTCAGCTTACATCATTCACACTAGCATTATCACAGGTAATGTTATATATCTAATTCATAGTAGTTAAAAAGTTGCAGTTTAAAGTTTTAAAAATGTAGTTTTAGAGTGCTAAATAAATGTTTCTCCTGTTCGCCCCCGAGTTGACCTCCGGCTCTAGTATACTGCGATTTGGAGTGCTTGAGTTTGACTCTCCTGGTTATTGACGTAGTTTTGAAAGTGAAAATACTGTAAAACAGGCAGATCTACAAATCAATCATGGACAACTCGACGCTTCCGTCCGCCTGACCACATATTTTCATCTACATCACAGCAAATATCAGCTCTGTTGATGCAATGAGGAAAGTCTCTTCTAGAGAACCGAATCCACTATGAGGTTAAACTTCAGTCAAATGTTCCCCACGGGCAAATATCAAACTCCACACGCACGATGAACGTTCTATGGGCACAATTCTGCCTCCATGAGCGCTCCTGTATCCCTGTGCGCGCGTGGAACCACGACTGCACGCTCATGAAAGTTAGTGTAGCAACTCCTGTGAGTTTGTGTAAAAAAAATGCCTGAAAAACGGGAATGTCAACCTGTGTGTGATTGGGCCACTTTGCTGTAGTCCCCGCCCCGTCACTGTAGCTGGGGGCAATACTGACGCCGTAACGAATCCGTAAATCTTTTGATTTTCAAAGTAAAAATAAATGTAAAAAAATAGAAAGACCATTTTATATAATTATCATTTTTTTTATTGTTCCCATTAAAATATTAAATTAAAAACTGAACCAACAGAACAATATATTCAATATTTTAAGATTTCTGATAATAAAGTGTTTGTGTGGCGTTGTCCTGATCATTTATCTGGCAACTTTTGCGGACAATTAAGTGAAACTGGCCTAAAAAAATGATTGTTTTTTTTTCTATAGTAGTTTAGAAAATGATAATTATATAAAAAAAGTCATTTTGAATTTTTAGTTTTTTATTTTACTTTGAAAAACGAATGATACACAGATTAGTGATGGCGTCAGTACACACGGCAACTGTGGGGACCCATGGGGGAGTGTTCATGGAGCCAGAATTGTGCCAGTGGAACCGTCTCTGCGAGTGTGGAGTTTGATATTTGCCCGTCGGGGACTTTTAACGTCATAATCCACCCTCTGCAGGACTCTGCTGTGATGTCATCACCAGCTGCATTCATGGCCTCTAGCAGGTCATTTGGGTATGTGGACGCCGGTCACACCCAGGAAGAGGGAAACTCCTTAATTGGATTCAGAAATGGAGAATAGGGAGGAAGATACTCTTCCCAACATCCATCCAGTCATGTTCTGCAAAGTTAGGTTATTAGAAATCCTCAAGTAACAATAAATCACATGACTGTAAGTAGAGAAATTCTGTGATATTTCAAGATTACGATCAAAGCTGGAGAGAGCTTGATACATGCGTCTGCTGGTGACCCCAAACCAGAAAAAAATAAGAATAAAATTGACGCACAAAATGTTTGACATATTCAACAAGTTTATGTGCAAAGACACAATCAATTAAATGAAGCTTATTAGTTGTATAAATAGGGCTGGGCGATATGAGATTTTTTATATCACGATATAGCTTTTTACATATTGCGCGATAACGATATTTATCACGATATAAACCAGATAACTATATTTGAACACTTTGTGGCTCAAAAATGAAATGTAAACTCATCTGCAGGTTGTTTAAATTTAAATATTTATTTTCTATGACACTAAGCATAACAAATCCAATGGAAATTATGCAACTAGTTTTTTAATAACCAAGACTATATATATATAAATGAACTAAGCTGAAAATTAAAGCAAAAGCTTTCAAGTTTCAAAAGTTTATGAAATAGATACTAAACTGTTTCTTCAGTTCCATTAAAAAACAAAGCATTAAGTCTACAAATAAATTTTAATGTTTTCAGGGTTCACATAACAAAAATGTATTAATATACTACAAATTATTTTTGTTGTATTTAGTAGGGGTGTAACGGATCACAAAACACACGGCTCGGATCGTGTCACGGCTTTAAGGTCATGGTTCGGATCATTTTTTGGATCAGTAACAAGTAAAAAAACAACAAGAAAAAAAGAAGATAAAAGTCTAAAATTACTTTTTTGAAAAGTTAAAAATATATGTTTCAAAACAAAAAGTATTTAAAAGCATTAACTCACACGTTTTGAACTTTGAACATAAACAAAACATGTATTTTCTGATTACATGTACATGTCTGGAGAGAGAAAGGAATGCTTCATATTCTATCCCACCAAATTAAACTGCAATTTTGAAATTAAACTTTGATTATTTTTGGTATTAATTGTTGTATTGAAACTAACTGTGGCAACATTTAAATATGTCAAATAAGTATTATTAACCATAGTACATGTCCAGGTGACGCACTGCCATACTCGTGTTTTTTCTGGTGATTTTGGTCCCTAACGGCTTGCCATAGCTCTACCTTCCCCTGTCGGCTCTTGTCAGCTGAGTGCAGGAGTGCGACAGCGGCCGCTCCTCGCTGGAAGGTCTCCTGAACTCCGACACGGAGATGTGTACCGATGTTTTTATTCAGCTCTTCAACATAAATCAATCTCTCGGTATCCGCGTTTTTCACGAAGAGTTCCAGAAAAGTTTTGACGGAAGCTTCTCCCACACTCAGCGGGGCTTCAGAGCGACAGACTTTCTGATGACCGAAAGCATCAAATCTGACGCTTGTTAAAACTAAAACAGTGTACAGTAAATTAATTGGACGCCAAATGGATTCGGCGTGGACAGACAATGATTGTAATAAAGGGCGCTGGTAGAAGCCGGCTCGTGCGCGTTTTTTTTGCCTTTCATGCAGACGAAGGAGCTAATAAACACAATAATTAGATGCGAACACTTAGTCACCCTGTGGCAATTAACTCTCTAACTTTTACCCGTCTAATAGGAGAAAATCTTGCAACTAGCAAGTGTCATTTGCGGACCCTTCAAAATGAGTGTATTGCAATAGACTCATTCTTCTATCGAAAAAATTTTCTATCGCGATATCAATAATTATCGTTTTATCGCCCAGCCCTATGTATAAATAATAACTAATCAGCCTGGCCAAGTTTAGATCATTCTGATAAACAAGATAAAATCAAATCAAGTCATTAATTGATTTGTGTCTAAAAGGATTGAAAGAAAGGATGTGCAGAAATTACTAAATGTTGCTGTTGTGATAACTTTAATTCTGTTGTGAGAAATGCATCATAAGCATGAGTTCTTATGTCCTGTGAAGAGGGAGACGCAGTGATTCTGGTGGAGAACCGTCCGCTCTCGCTCTGGAACAACCTGTGCCTGCTTTTACTCCTAAAGTCTCTCTGCTGAAGGATGCTGGGAGCCCTACTTGTTATTCTGTCGTTCTGCCACAAGAGGGCGTGAGAGCTTCATGGTTATGTCTGGGTATGCCTTAGTCATTGGTTGTGCAGAGCAGGAGGTGAGGAAAGTACTTTGACTCATGAAAAATCCTGTTTTTGTTTGGAAACGACAAACAAACGCGTGGAGGATCTGGTCGGTGTGCTGCGTTTCTGCAGGATGTTTTCTGCAGTAACTGAACAGAGCTGTAACATTGAAACAGGCGGCGTGGCGTCCGACGTCCGCACAGCTTTTATGTGACTGCAGAGCACGTTAAGGAGAGCAGAATACCTTTGCCGTGAGAAGCCACAGAAAAGAGAAAGGCAGAAGCTTCTTGCTTTTTGCCAAAAACTGGAATGGAAGAATGTTTTTTTTTTTTTCGTCTGCGAGGTGAGGTAACTGAGGTTAACGGTTCTCTTCAGGCAAAAAAGAGGCCCAGAGAATACATGGAGAAGGAAAATGAAAGTTCTCAGCAGATCATCTGTGTCTCTGGTGGAGTTTAGACATAATCTGTTCATCCAGGTGCTTGGCCTCCCACTCCGATTTCTGCTTCTGCTTTCCAAACTCCTATGGCGCTTATGTAATTGTGTGTGCTAGCGTGCGCGCACACTTGTGAGTGTGGGTGCGGTAGTTGTGAGAGTGGTGTGGGTAAGTGCAGGGTGCGAGTGTGTTTTATAAGGGTGTGTTGAGGTTATTTTTTTTCCTGGTAGTCTTTGATGCTCGTCAGAAGTTCAGAGCTGATTGATGCTCTTCTATGAAGCCAGCGTGGGCTACAGCTGTTATCGTTGTCTCTGCACAAACATTGTAGTGATGAGATTCACACGCAGACGGTGACACTCGACACATTTCACTCCCACCACCAGCTTATCAATCAGTCTGAGTCATTCTGGCTCCGAGGACTGTAGTAGTGATCATTCTGGGTGGTAGGCGGTGTAAGTGTGGGTACTTTCTCCAGTATGAGCATCTGTTCTGTTGGGCATCGTTGGGCCGTGAGTTCAAATCCCGGCCGGGTCGTACCAAAGACTCTCGGCATTAATGGGTTGGATTGGGGGGGGTTAAACCACCAAATGGTTCCTGTGTCTGCAGCTCACCGCTCCCCCAGGGGAAGGGTCAAATGCGGAGAACAAATTTCACACATTTAGGAGTGACGACTAATAATACGCCTTTAAATTTAAAGGTGGCCTTCATCTTGAGGACATGGTCAAGTCCTTAGGAGACACCCCCCCGCTGTTTTCTATGCTTTTCTCATCTTTTGCTCAGAATCCAAAGACTCTGTTTGGAAGAACAGCTGGGACAGTCTTCCCTCATAATACAACTATGACTAACGTCTTCTCCACCCAGGACAGAGTAAATAAATACCCTACATTCCTTTCAAAAACAAAAAAAGAGCAAAAAACAAAAAAAGAGCCAGAATCTAAACTAGATTCTGTCCATGGGCCAAATACTATTATAAAATATATATATATATATTTTTGCCTGTCATGAAATAAAAGGAGAAATAAAGATTATGGTGAATTTATTTATTTAGATTCTGTATTTTTAATTGAAAAACTAGCACAAGCTAAAAGAAACTTTCATCCAATGAACACAGCAAACTGTTTATTTGTTCATTCATCCCTTCATCCATTTATTTACTCACTCGCTCACTCACTTGTTTATAAAAAGTAATTTTGTAATTTGCAAAGTTACACTGTGCAATAAAGGTGATTTGAAAAAAACAAACTCACTCATTCACTCTGGTTCTCTGAAGGTTCTTCAGTTGTCTGTAATGATCCATCTGTCTGTTTATGTGTTTGTTCATCCCTTCATCTATTTACCTACTCTCTTGTTGACTCACTTGTTGACTCACTCGTTCACTCACTCCTTCACTCACATGTTCACTCACTCATTCATTCACTTGTTCACTCACTCATTCACGTTTACTGACATGTTTACTGACATGTTTACTTACATGTTTACTCACTCGTTGACTCCCTTGTTCGCTCACTCGTTCACTCACATATTTACTCACTCGTTCACTCATTCATTCACATGTTTGCTCACTTGTTCACTTACTCGTTTACTCACTTGTTCACCCATTCATTCACTCACAAAAACAAAAACTCACATGTTTACTCACTCGTTCACTCACTCGTTCACTCACTTGTTCGCTCACTTGTTCACTCACTTGTTCACTCAATTGTTCACTCACTTGTTCACTCACTTGTTCGCTCACTTGTTCGCTCACGTTTGCTCACACGTTCACTCACTTGTTCGCTCACGTTTGCTCACACGTTCACTCACTTGTTCACTCACTTGTTCACTCACACGTTCGCTCACACGTTCGCTCACTTGTTCACTCACTTGTTCACTCACGTTTGCTCACTCGTTCACTCACTTGTTCACTCACTTGTTCACTCACTTGTTCGCTCACGTTTGCTCACACGTTCACTCACTTGTTCACTCACTTGTTCGCTCACGTTTGCTCACACGTTCACTCACTTGTTCACTCACGTTTGCTCACATGTTCACTCACTTGTTCACTCACGTTTGCTCACTCGTTCACTCACTTGTTCACTCACATGTTTGCTCACACGTTCACTCACTTGTTCACTTACTTGTTCACTTACGTTTGCGCACTCGTTCACTTACTTGTTCACTCACGTTTGCGCACTCGTTCACTCACTTGTTCATTCACATGTTTGCTCACTCATTCACTCAAACGTTCACATGTGTATTCACTCGTTCACTCACTCATTGACATGTTTACTCACTCGTTCACTCATTTATTCACATTTTTGCTCACGTTTACTCACTTGTTCACTTACTCATTTACTCACTCGTTCACTCATTCATTCACTTGTTTACTCACGTTTACTCACTCGTTCACTCACTCATGTACTCACGTTCTCCTGTTCTCTAAAGGTTCTGATGATCCGTCCTTTCATTCATTTTTCATCATCCATAAATCTAAACAATAACCGTCATTCTATACTCCGTGGTCTTTCTGTCACCTGAACTTCCCTTTTTTTTTCGGTGGCGGTGTCGGGTTTCTCCTGCCCTCTTTAACAGTTTTCGTGTCATCTTCATACTCGGAGTGAAGAACTTGTGTGCGCGCATTGTCTGTGTTGATGGGACAATGTAGGCACATTGTTGATGCCTCAACCCAACCTGATTATAGTTTTGCTAACAATGAGCAGCGGCTTTCTTTTGACTTCAGCCGCACAATGCCTAATTCTCCTATTTCATTTTTACCACAAAGCCGCTCTCACACCGCGTCCTTTGATGTTTGCTGTATGTTTGTTCATACGTGTTTTTATATGGCAGGCTTACAAAGGCTGCAGGCAAAGTCTGGAAAACCAACTTAATCATGTGTTTGCAGATTCCTCTTTTCAGTCTACCCGAATGCTTTTCTCATAGTTTAGGATTTTAATATCTACTCGTTCTTTCTTTCAGTGTCTTTGTCCCTCCAGTTCAATCCAGGTTTATCCCAAAGAATCTGGTTTAGTTCGTCTTAGCCAAACCTAAAGTTGGCTGTTGTCATATTTAGTTTGACTATTATTCTTCTAACTTAGCATTTAGCTGAAAACGCACTTTTGTCTCAACATTAGACAGTCATGGTTGTGTCCCACTAATGTTCAATAAATGAGTAAATGTCCCACTCTGGTCATCTTTTAATCTGTTTCCAAAGCATTCCAAGAATCTTTTAGTTAGTATTTTTCTATGACATAGTTTCTCCAGAATGGTAAGAGTGCATTAGAAATTCACATCCGAGTTGTGGGCGGGACTGTTTGCGTAGGGGTAAGCCTTTGTTTACGCTCTCTCCCACTAGCGTACAGCCCCTCACACCTCCAGCCTAACATTAGTGGTGCAACAAAAATGGCAGCTGTCCAGGTGTCCAGTTTAGATCCAGATTCAGCTCAGACGAGGAAAATGAAGACGTTCATGGATCTATTTGTCTGCAAGTGGATGCATGAGAACGGGTGGGAGCAGGTAGCTTGTGGCCCCACCCATTGTAGTTTGTATGCAACAACTGCAAGCTTTTTTCATCTGCTCAGAAACCCAGCTTTAACCTTAATTTTCTTGTATGTCCTCCATCATAAAAACAATAAGTCGTGCGTTCCCTGGACTCTGTTCACTCTTTTAAACACTAAAACCTTTTATTTTCCTCAGCATTTTAATTGAATCTGTTTTTAATCGGGCTTGTAATGATTGTTTTATGTCTCTTAGCTTGTGAGGTTTTATCTTTTATGTTTTTAACCTGCAAACTTTTGTCTTTTATGTTCTTGCCTTTTGAAGTGTTTGTTTTTATGCTTTTAAATTGTGAAGCACCTTGTGACTTTAGTCTGTGAACGGTGCTATATAAATAAAACTTACTATAAGTCAAACAGGCTGGCCTCAGCTGACACCTTAGCTATGGGAAAATAAATGTCACTTTTAATGACATACCTCCAATGATCTTTATTCACAGGATGAGGAATTTTGTAAATCTGATCTCACGTTAGGAGTTTTGTTTTTTATACAAACAAAACACTGAAAAAAAATGCTGCTGTATTGATAAAGAATAGTTGGTTCATCACTTACGTGTTGATCTTCAGAATTGGGTATTTCGGGTCACGTGTTGGACCACTGTACTAACTCCATTAGTAGTGCAACAAAAGATTATTGGAATAGTTGACTAATCACCAATTATTTTTCCCAATTAGTCGGCTTATCAGGTCGTGGACAAACTGGGTATAAAGCACACATCTTAACCATCATTAGCTTTAAACTAACTAAAAACTACATGTATAGCATTACCTGCGATAATGCTAGTGTGAATGCATTAAACTGAATTTGGACGCTGAAGATGCTAGTGTTGATAGCGGAAGAGGCTGAAATTGATAGCTAAAAAACTGAAGCTCATAGTTGAAAATGCTGAAGCTGATACCCTGCTAAAATATTTAAATGCCAAATTATCCTTAAAAAACTAAAAAAAAAAAGTTATCCAAAACAGCTAGCATGTAGCTAAAATATTAGCTAAACTTCAAATTAGCTTAAAAAGCAAAAAACGCCTAAATCATACAAAATAGCTAGCATGCACCTGAAATATTAGCTAAACTCCAAAACAGCCTAAATAACTGAAAAAAGCCTAAATTATACAAAATAGCTAGCATGTAGCGGAAATATTAGCTTAACTCCAAAATGGTCTAAAAACCAAAAAGCTTAAATTGACCAAAAAAGCTACTATCTAGCTAAACCTCAAAAAAGCCTAAAAAAACAAAAAAACCAAAATTAGCTGAAATAGCTAGCATGTAGCTGAAATATTAGCCAAACTCCAAAATAACCCAATAAAGCTTCTTAATAAATGCCAAATGAGTCCAAAATGCTAGCATAATGTCATTACAACTTTACTACACTCTGACGCCACGTAAAAAGCAACTATTTGACTATTAAATTAGTCGTCGACTAGCTAAATTGTTGATTAGTCATCGATTAGTTGACTAATCACATACAATACATGGGCCATCGTCAGTCTTTGGCTTCGTCACCTGACTGTCCCAACAAGCTGAACCGACTGATTTTAGTCTGTTTTTCTGACCTCTTTTCCCAGACCTCCTGCTGTGTGTCACTGTCCATTGTGTTGTTGAGTCCCAGTGTTTGTGTGTAACACTGACAGCACTATTTACCTTATAATGACTCTTTTGTCAGTGGAACATTAAAAATGTGTCATGCAGTTTTCTGTCAGCTTGTAGAAAAACCGTAAAAGTTGCTTTTGTCTGATGTTCAACTTTGTGGAACCAGATACCCTTTCACCTACTTTCCCAGGTTTTCAAAGAACAGGTGTAATCAGAGCGCCTTACACTTCTGGAAATGATACTTCAATCTGGCTGGGGGTGGGCGTTAGAGATGAACCATTGTTACACCCACCATTACCGAGACGTCGCAGGACGACTTTGTGGATCAATTTGTTCAGTAAACACAAGGACTTTTTGTCCGACCCATCACCTGGAGCAGGGAAGCTCCAGACTTGGACAACAGTTTTTCCAGCATTAAATCTGAAGCCCGGATTTAAAATCTGCTTTTCAACAGCTGCCTATGACTGAACCCGATTGGTCTCCTGTGACATGTGATGCCAGTCTGAGCTTGATGACTGAGGTTCTCTCGCCATCTCGGTCCTGGAAGAACATGTTTGTATAAAAATATACCCGTTGCTGAGGACTGATGCCTTAACCCTAGCAGTTGCTGAAGGAACTCTGAATCAGACGAGTGTTTAAACTGAGATGCCGGTCAGATGCGGCATGCATCACTATTGTCGGCTCAAAGCCCTCTGCCCCAGTTTAACCTTGTTTACATACAATCTCAACATTTTTTGGCTCAGCTTTCATCAGGAGGGGCTATTTCTGCAGCCATCGCAGTTTGAACATGTTCGGGCATGAAACTACCTCCCAATGAAGGCCTCTGGCTTAAGAGTGTTGTTGTGGGGAGGGCTCGGGTTTGGGATAAGCTCGCCACAACGTAACACTTTAACACTGGACATGTGGCCAGCACCACCTAAATAACACACTTTTGACCCACCGTTACTGTTCCACTGTTTATGCGAAGAGAAAATGACGTGAATCTGATCATTTGACGTGGAGAAAAGTGGCTTTTTTAACTTTGTGGGCGGAGGAAGAGTTAGCGGTAGTCAGAAGAGTTTGCGGTAGTCGGAAGAGTTAGCGGTAGTCGGAAGACTTAGCGGTAGTCGGAAGAGTTAGTGGTAGAGTTAGCTGCAGAGTTGGCGGTAGTCGGCAGAGTTGGCGGTAGTCGGCAGAGTTGGCGGTAGTCGGCAGAGTTGGCGGTAGTCGGCAGAGTTGGCGGTAGTCGGCAGAGTTGGCGGTAGTCGGCAGAGTTGGCGGTAGAGTTAGCTGCAGAGTTGGCGGTAGTCGGCAGAGTTGGCGGTAGTCGGAAGAGTTGGCGGTAGTCGGCAGAGTTGGCGGTAGTCGGCAGAGTTGGCGGTAGTCGGCAGAGTTGGCGGTAGTCGGCAGAGTTAGCGTTAGAGTTAGCAGCAGAGTTGGCGGTAGTTGGCAGAGTTGGCAGTAGTCGGCAGAGTTGGCAGTAGTCGGCAGAGTTAGCGGTAGAGTTAGCAGCAGAGTTGGCGGTAGTCGGAAGTGGAGCGCTGAGAAGTGCTTTTTTCACGTGGGTGCGTTCTTAAGCACAGGCGTTTACATTTAAATGTAAGTAATGAGTTTTTGTTGTAGCATGACCTTTTTAAAGTTATAAAACCACTGTTATTTATATTTTAGCATTGGAAGCTAGCGCACTGCCAACTATTGATGACGTCATCAAATGAAAGTGATATCCGGAATATGAAACACTATTTTTATATAGAAGTACCCACCAACTCCTTTTTACCATGGTAACCACTAGTGGTGGGGGAAGGGGTATCTATTTTTAGATGCATTGATTATGACCCACAAATGATTCAGAATCATTGTATGAATTTTAAATAATCGATAATAAAAGTTTGTAGAACCAGTGGAACTACATGCCAAGCGTTTTTCACTCTGACATTTTTCAAGAGCGCACAAACGTGGGCGACCTTCCAGATTTTGTTATCCGACCACCCCGACTTCGCATAAAGTGACCATTTAGAACCGTTTTGGCTTTCATAGTGTCGAAGGTTAATTTGATAAAAGTCACGTGGTGTGTAAGTTATGTCACACTAAAATTAAATATGTAGGAACAAAGCAAATTTGTGAAAACATGATATGCAGCTAGCTAGAGAATAATTTAGTAATTTAGTTTGACGTGAGTTACAGAGCGTTTCATAAAAGATGCTCTAATGATAAAACATAACATTATCTTATTTAAGGTTGTTGAGTTCAGGGGACATTTGTCCCTTTCGGTGCTGTGAAATATTTTTGATTATCAAACAAAATATTTTCATGTTAGAAATAGTATGTTCTCACTAAAAGTTCAAGTTCCCTTTAATGAAAATCCTCTTTTTTGAGTTTTTAACATGCATTTGTGACATTTTTCTTATGAAAGAGAACAAATGTGACAAGAATTCATTTTGTTTTTGCATTTCCGAGTATTTCTTCTTTAAATCTCTGTCAATCAAACAGTCCTGGACAGACTCTGTTTTTCATGAATGATCTTCTCTCTGCTGCACATGCACTAAACCCTCATCTGGTCCGAAGAGAGGACTGTATCTTCACATTGACTGGAGTCAAATAGAATAGAATAACTTTATTGTCATTGTACATTATACAAAAAAATGAGTGCAATCCTCTTTGGTGTAAAAAATAAATAGATAAATAAAATATAAAAATACCAATAGCTAAATTAAATTCAAACATGCATCCAAACAACCATACAAGAAGTTAAGAAATTATAATAAGAATTGATCCGCCGTTCACATTTCTGTGGTCAAATCAGCCATCACTGGATTTTTTGTGTGAGTTTCATCCAATACTTACGGTAGCAGGGCTGAGAACACTGGAGAATCTCTACCAGACTCCACGGAGTTTCTTGATGTGACCACGGAAATGTGAACGGCGGCTCATTTGACCGCAGCAATGCCAATAAATATAGGAGATTTAACTAAAAAAGTCTTGAAACTGGAAGGAGAAAGAATCAGGATTTTTGGTGGAAGTTCGGTCCATGAAGATCTTCACTTCCTCGCCCGAGCTGACATCCGGATCAGAACCATACGGCTGGAGATTACCGATATTGCTGGACATTTTTATGTAGCAGCGGTGAAGATTTACGCTAGCGAGACACAGAGCTATCACGCTGCTGCTCTGAACATCTGAGTTCTTTCAGATCCAGCCTTGCTGGGAACTTCTCACGTTTTAAATGGAATCCTGATGCCTTCATGACATTTCTGTGAACTCCGTCTCTGATCTGGAAATAATTTGGGTTGTGTTGCATCTTTTACATTTTTTAACTTGATGTACAGGATAAAATCCTGGATTCTATGATGCTAAGATGTCATTTTGGGGAAGAGTTATGTTGATGACTTTTACTGTTATTTACTAGTAACTAGTAGAATGGCCGGGTTGTTTTAAATTGTTCTTACAGCCACAATCCAAGATGTCTCATTGAAACTTGCATTGAGTTAATGCAAGTTTTACACAGGAAAATAGTTGATTTAATAAAAAACGAGGCTAAACATTGGAAATATGGTTCATGGTGGTTGATTATGTGGAAACAAGTGTTGCCGTTTTCTCCAGTGAGCTGCAGACATTCAGCGAGTCAAGTTTAACTCATGATGAAACTTAAATTGAAAGAAATGGTGTTTGGAAATTCACCTCTGGCAGCTTTTTGTTACAACTGTGTCCAGGTTCCGTATTTATTGGTTTTAAAAACTCATTCAATCAGCTTCATTATGTGGTTAAAGGGTAACCAAACCCTAAATCAACTTTTTTTGGCTGTTGACCAAATGGGGCTTCAAAAGTGTTGTCTGTTGGTCATTGCCAAATTTTTAACACAATAAACTTGTTTAATTCTTCAAAATATATGCAAAAAAAAAATCTGTGTGCAGCCCCCTACAGGTTGAATTAAGATATTACATTTGAATTCCTTGATTGGTCAAACCTATGGATGTCCCGATCACGTGAGCGGAAATCGGGCTCGATCACGTGGTTGAAGACTTGATCGAAATTGGGCTCCGTTGTCCGATCAGGATCGGATATTTCATTTATTCTTATTCTGATCAGCGCTTTATATTTCAATCTTATTATTCCGGATAAATACTCCACTAGAAGTCTGCATGTCATGATCACAAAATGTTATTCCTGGAAAACGCAGCAGAAAACGGCAACAGTTCAAGCAGAAGACTAATGTAAACAGCTAGCTAGTTAGTTAGCTAGCTTGCCGATCACGGATTCAGACTTCCGGGATCAATAACTCTTTTCAAAACGCTTTAAACTGACAGCTAGTGTCTCTAAACAACAACCTCTAAAAGCATTTCAACAGAAAAAGACAGAGTTTTGTTTCTTTTTAATGTTAAACTCTTCGTGCTGCAGACAGATGCTAAACAGCAGCTGCTAACTGCTACATGCTAGCGCCGTGATTTAACTCCTTAGGACCTGAGCTGTCCTTTGATATGCCTGTTTTATTTATCTGAAAGAGAAATAAAAGTTAAGAAAATGAACTACTCTGATAATAAAACCAAAAATGTCTTAAGAACTTAAAAAGAAGCACATAATCCTAAAAAACAAACAAACAAAAAACTAATAAATGAAAATGAATAATGATATGAGCTAGTCATAAACACTCATCAAATTCACACTTAAACAGTCATAAATTATTTTAAAGGACAGGAATCACATTTGGTCAAAAATGTTCAACAGTTCTAAAGATATTAAAGCTAAAGTCACTAAACTTTCTCACATGACTAATTATCAATTATAGAACAAGAAAATATTATTTTTATTTTTCCTAGTTTATATTTGCTCTATTTTTACTTGTTTATTTAAGTTTTTAATGATAAAACAAGATTAATGAAATATAAATAAGGGACAACACAAATCTGTTCAATCTGTTCATGTTTTAAATATGTTACAAAAGTATCAGATTGGGACTCGGTATCAGCAAATCCACAAAATCCTATGAAAAACCTGATCGGGACATCCCTAGTATTGATATCCAGTATTGATAATGGTCCTGTTGCCAAGCTCCACCCCTCTGACTTGATATTGAAGTTATGGCTATGAGTGAAGTCAGCCTCCAACTTCCCTGTTTGGTTGCTCTTTAACCATACACGCATAATTATTCTGTTTTTCTTCTTTAAATAGTGGAATCGAAACCATTCTTTTTTTGGCATTTAAATTTCAGAAAGACTATGACATTCTATGGTTTGGACGAGGATGGACAATTTCAAATATCCAAATAATACTCTCAATAAATGACAGAAAAAATTATACATTTAGTACCAATAGTACCAATCTCTTTTTACACGCTCTCCCACTAGCTTACAGCCTCTCACAGCCCCAACCTAACACTACTGTTGCAACAAAAATGGCACCTAATATCAGATCCAGATTCCAGCTCAGAACAAAGACGTTCATGGATGCATCAGAAAGGGGCGGAGGAAGCAGCTTGTTGCCCCGCCCAGCACATTTGTGACGTCACAAGACTGAACTTTTTTTCCTGATTCATCACTATTTGAATGAAGAAATCCTCAGGAATTGAGTCTTAATTTTCCTTAAAAACAGCCTTTTAATCGCAGGAGGTCCTTAATTTTACACATTATTACTTTGGAAATGGTTATTGTGACCCGTCCTAGCTATGGCTGGTAACTCTGGGTGTATTCATAGGGTCCATCTGCCAGATTCAGACATACCATGTCAGGTTTGTGGTGGTTTGACAAATGGAGTGGTAAATATAGAGAGTATTCACAAAATGGTCTCCTCATTAATCAGGATCACTGAACCCTTTGCTAATGATCCACAGGAGACTTGACATCTCCTTAAACCCTTTTCCTCTCTTCCAGCGTCCCGTCCCTGCTTTCTAGGAAAACCTTCCTCTCTGAGTAATGGTTCTGTGCTGGTCTCCAGCAGCCCGGTCACTCTGCTCTGCTTCACTTCTGCCTCGAACTCGCTGCAAGGCAGCGGTTGTGGGAGAGACGCTGCAGATCTGTTGGAAAGCACGTCTGCTTGCCACATCTCTGGAGCCAGATTTTGGTTTGACAGAAGAAAACTAGTGAGCTGGATAAATGAATAAATCATCCTGAGCAGTTCTTTGGGTCCATGAAAGGAACAGAAGCTTTCATTTCAATCACACACTCTTCATTTCTTTTGCTTAAGTTTGACTTCTGTTTTTGTTTGTTGTTCACATAGAAACCCCGTACAAGGTTATACTTCTGCAGACCGTTTGATTATTTGAACAGATAAATCGCAGCAGCATTTCAAGCCTAAGGTTTGTTTCTGAATTCAAGGACTAATAAAAAACCCCAGAACAAATAAAGTTATAAGAAATAAAAAGACAAATATATCAAAATTTTTTAATATATTTGGTAATTGATTTAAAAATAAGTAATATAAAAAAGGACATAATGACCCTTTATAACAGACATATTTGTACTTAGACATACAATACACACATTTAAATGTGATGGTCACAAAGAGGTAAAGTGAAACAGTTTGAAAGGTAGTGGGAAAAGTGAATTTATTAGAGATGTAACGATTTATTTTAACAATTCGATTTGATATTTGTGGTTGACGATTCATAGTGAATTTTGCTTCATTTTGAATGATTGGATCCCGACCAGAAATCTTTATCCAAAATGTTAACCAGTGTGACTCAGAGATAAATACCTGGTACTGAAAAGTGCAGGTGAAGTTTAAGTAAAGGACTAATGTCCCAATGAAGAACCGGTCAGAGAACTGCAGCCGTGGTCATAAGATTAGAGAAACCGATCACACCTGATTTGTTTTTGTGCCAGAGGTCTGTTTAAACAAATCTATTTTTACTACGTAGTTACTGGTTTATAAATCTTAAGTGGTTTTGGGCCTAAACACACATTCATGATCTTCTAGAAGTTTATGATTTGTCCAGATGATCGTGGTCATCTGGGGATCATTGTCTTCCGACCCCTCAGTTAAAATCATCGACTGTAAATAAAAATGGACCGAGCAGGTGGGACGTCACCCATACAAAAGACCTCATCTATGGCTCCAGCAAAATGATTTTTTTTCACATTTTTCCACCATCTGGAGCCAGTGGACAGTGATTGTTCCGAGTCGCGTTTCTAGGGCTGGGTTGAAAAAATCGATTTGAATTGATTTAAGTATAATAGATCAATAATCAATTTAGCGCAAAAAGCTAAAGTCCGCTTGCTTTACGCTAACGTTCAATAGAATTTCCCATGCTAACGTTTGAGTGACTGAAAAAATACATTGCTGACTAAATCTGAACATCTTTATTTACTCACAGGCATTCATTTTTCAAACTCTTTTAAGGAAATAATTTTTAAAGTAACTATTTGTGGTCTAAAATTCTAAAACTTAGTTTTTCCACGCATACTTTTGTCTTCTTCTTAGATAAAGTGTACCTCTATAGCGAGATCGCCACCTAGTGGCCAAACTGAAACGCCCTCCAGGAGAAACAGAACAATGTTTACAATGTTAATGATGTGAACATTTTTGTTAGAACTTCACCTTCAGAGAATGTATGTAACACAGTATGATATTAACAATCTCATTATTTCACTGATACATTTTACAACATGTGAACTGATTAATATAAATATATTCAAATTAAATAGTAGATTTTTAATGTATTTCTAAACAAATGTGTATACATTTTTAAACTTAAAATTGAATTGAAGAATCGAAAGAGTATCTGAAAAAATCGAATCGATTCAGGGTCTTGTGAATTGAATCGTTCTGGAAATTATAACCAATACCCAGCCCTACACGTTTATATGGCAACTACGGCTGCCAATCGGGAGTGAGCTCGTTCGAAGGCCTCAAACCTTCATTGAAAGCACCTCGAGGTGGGGCCAATTGACACCACATGGTTTTACTGAGGCATCCGATTGGTCAGTTTATAACTTGAATAACTTGTGATAATTAAAAATACACTGAGGGGAAAAAAAGCAGATTATCATGAAGATGTTAAAAAACATATCGGAGCAAGAAGGGTTATGCTGACCAACAGAATGACGGCGTAAGACGGCGTAACTGCTGTTCATTTCTTCATGGAAACCTGTAGGATTTTGGCTTCTTGGAACCAGCAGGTACTTCCTGTTTGGAACACCTGGGGGGAGGAGTCAATATATATGTCTATGGTTAAAACTAAATGGAAGCAGTTTTAGATTTTCTGGAACATGTCTATAAAAATAGTGGGAAAAAATGGACAGGTCAGCTGCAGTTAATACTTTTTTCTAAATCCAAGTTCCGTCCTGTCGGCCATGACTGTGCTGAGCACTTTAGCTTGATTAGATATTTATCTTCTTTATTTTATGTTTTTTTTTTTAAAACATATTTCATATATCGTTCAAATACTGTCAATGTTGATTTGTAATGTTGATGTTCAGTTTTTTTTTCCTGCCTGTAGGATGTTTCCTCAACAGAATTTAGAGTTCAAACCTTTGTCACGGCAGAGATTTGGATCAAAGGCTCTGTGGTTTTTATGTTTGGTCTTCCACCGGGTCTCGCACATTTGGTTGGGCTTTCCTGGTATGCCACTGATTCTGGAAGTCTCGGGTTTTATTGGACCAGTACCGCCTGTGTTCTTTTATGCTCCAATGCATTGTGGGGTGTTTTTACTTTGATGACTGCGCGTCAGTAGTAGCTGTAGTTCTCTGGAAGACTGAACCTCTACTTAGATATTTCCTGGACTCGGCCAAAGACTAGAAAAACGAAACCCTTTCTAACATTATTTTGGTCATGGTAACTCTTCAACAGTTGACGCAATTGACAAAAGTCCATCTTTTTCTGAAGAAACGCAGCGTCGCGCTGCAGAAAGGCGGATGTAATCAGCTGATTCTGTTCCACAAAAAAATACTTTTTTTTTTTTTAAGGGTTGAAACGGATCACAAAACTGACGGTTTGGATCTTGTCACGGTTTTAGGGTTACGGTTCAGATAATTTTCCGGATCAGTAAAAAAAAAAAATTTGACCAAAAAAAAAAAAACCAGTATGAAAGCCAAATTAATTTTTGGAAACGCTACAAATCATATATTCAATAAGCATTTAAAGTATTTCACACACACAATATTTATATATGTAACATCAAAACATTTGGTCATTGAAGCCTATTTATTAAAACAAACATATTTAAACTTTGAACACAAACAAAATACTAAAACATTTAGATGACATTTACATGTTTTTAGACCAAATCTACCAAAACTGAGAGAAAAGAATGCGTTGAAGATAGTGTTGAAGATACCAAATCTATCTGGATTATCCCTAAAAATTAAATCATAATTAAAATAGTTACAATTATTTTTTGGTGTTGATTACCTTATTGAAACTAGCTCTGGGAACATTTAAGTGTTTTATATAACTATTATCTATAAAACGTGGCTCTTGAATTGGCCCGTGCCTGCTTTTCCTGGTGATTTTTGACAACAATCTACAGCCCTAGTATTCATGTTTATAAGTTTAGTTTGCCATTTTTACTGTTAACACAATATAGAAACAAAACAAAACAAACAATCAATAAAAAAAGGAACAGGCAGAAGCTTATTCAATGCCTTTCCTTTAAACCTCGACAATGTACGAGCTGGTCAGCATGACAAAAAAAAAGATACAATATAAACAGATGCAATTAAATCAAATCTTTTTACATTTCTGTATTGTAATATTTTATACATTTATATTTAAAACTTTTATAAAACTGCAAAAGTGAAGTTTTTAATTAATAACTCAATTCATTCCATCATTTTACTACGATAACTGAAACGCATCTCACCTTAACATTGGTTTAAACTTTAACCCGTTCAAAATAATGAATTATACTGAGTAACCCTTGAAGTAAATAGTTTCTCTATATTTTTTGAAACTAACTTATGTTTTACTCTATACGCAATTTCTAATACCTTAATATAAACTTTGCCCTTTAATTTTAAACATTTAGTCAAACATAAAAAATTAGTTGGTTCACAATATTCTGATCTGTTAACTATTCTAATCTTTTTTTTTGTAAATTAACCAATGATTATATGCTAGTTTTTCCTGCATTTCCCCAAATCTCTGCACGATATGAAAGATGCAGAGCAAACTGCCACTTGAACCGTAAAATGAGAATCAAAACTCTTTTAAAGTCAGTTTACATACATCCCTGCTGATTAGTCGACTAATCGACGATTAAGTCCAGTAGGGCAGCCACGATTAGTCGACTAATCGACGATTAATCGACTAATAAAATAGTCAACGATTAATTTAGTAGTCGATTAGTTGTTGCTTAAAGTTGAGAGATGTAACGGTATTATGTTGGCTTTTTGGACTATTTCAGCATTAATTAAAGGTGTTTAGGCTATTTTGTAGTTTAGCTTATATTTCAGGTACATACTAGCTATTTTGGCAAATTTAGGGTTTTTTATTTAGGTTTTTGTCTATTTTGGAGTTTAGCTAGTATTTCAGCTACATGCTTGCTGTTTTTGGCCAATTTTTTTTAGGCTTTTGTGGAGTTAAGCTAATATTTCTGTTACATGCTAACTGTTTTGGCTAATTATTGTTTTTTTTTTTTTTCCTTTTTTTGGCTATTTAGAGTTGAGCTAATATTTTAGCTTCATGCTTGCTGTTTTGGCCAATTTAGGCTTTTTTCTAGGCTGATTTGGCATTTGACTAATATTTTAGCTGCCTATCAGCTTCAGCGTTTTCAGCTATCAATTTCAGCATCTTCAGCAGCCAAATTACACCATTCACACTAGCACTATCGCAGGTAATGCTAGTGTGAATATATCTAGCTAAGGATGGTTAAGAAATGTGTTTTACATCCACTTTGGTCTTAGCCCGATTAGTAGACTAATCACAGATAGTTTTTTCTGATTAGTCGACTACTAAAATAATAATTCGTGACAGCACTACTGTGCAGAACCTTTATTCTTCTTTAAAACCTTCCATCCTCTTCACTTGGACTGTGCGTCTGCCACGACCGTTCTGTTGTGAAGGACAGAGCAAAAGTCTGTACAGCATAGAAACAGATTTCAGGCATCTCTCCACCTGAAAGGCAACAGCTTAAGGTGCAGGACTGCTCGTGTTCAACTTTTTTAGATTTACACAACCCTTTTTTATCAAGGAAACATACGAGGTGATAGGAGACACCACATGCAAGGCAATTTTGACAGACCACAGAATCGCTATTAAGCACTTTGTCTGACGCATTTGAGAAGGGCTCTCTACCAGGCTAATCCAATTAGCCAGATTGATTATCAGTTAAAAGCCTTTCCTCCACTGGGCAGAGGAATCTGTTCCACATGTTACCCAGTGGGCTACCCTTGGCGAGGCTGACCCTCTGGTGGTGCTTTGTTCACTTCCTGTGTAGGGTTTCACTGGGCACGATCGATACTTGCAGACAGCTAATAGGATGAACACTCAGATTTCTCCTGTCTCTGCTTTATGGTCCATAGAATGAGAGCTGAATATGGGTTTGCACACCACTCTCCTGTCCTTTTACTGTAAATATCAAATCCTTCAGAGATTATGGGAATGCCGCTTGGAAATGTGCTGCATCACTTTGCCATAGATGTCAAGTTCCATGAGGAACATCAATCTTTAATTCAAAGTGTTTGTACTTTTTCACTATGTTATCAAATATCCTAAAGCTGAGCTAATTTATGACCTTTTTTCCCCTTTTTTTGAACAGAATGACAAAATATGATGTGAAAAACTACTTGGAGAAGATCTACAATGTCCCCGTTGGAGTCGTTCGCACCAGGATACAGTTCGGTGAGTTTGTACTAGTGGACATAACACTGCTTCTGCTTTTCTGAACTTCTCAACCTTTTGCATTTATTGTACAACTGAAAAAGCTCTTATCTAGTCAGAGCAATGATACTTTAACATAGAAACCCTGTCAACTGATGGAGTGCCATGGAGAGACTCGTGGACAGAATCGAAATCCAACTGAAAGTCCCTTATTGGTGGATGTTTTGCAGGACAGCCACTGTACAGCGAGAACTTTGCAGTTCTGATGATGAAAGAGGGCCATCCCCCCAAGCTGCTTAGACCACGCCCACTTTCCTTTCTTAAACTTATTTGAAAGTAGGAAGTACCAAATGTTACTTTTCCGTTGTGCTTTCCTTTGTCCCGCCCAGTTTGTTTTTGAGGTGGGTGGCGTCAAACCAGATTGGATGGCCAAATTATTTCAGGCTTTTCTGGCCACAACCGGCGTTTAAGAAAGGAGGAGAGAGGACAGACAGCATTAGTTTACCAATAAATATATGGGCTTCGTGAACCAAAATGAATTCAGGTGTAATAAAGTTGACATTTAACAAGATACTTTTACCTTCGGAGATCCTGTTTGGAATTGTGAAAATAAGTACGTTGAATCAACAGCTGTAAAAGAGTAGGGTTTGTTTGTTGAAAACGATTGATTTATCCATGAAAATCGATCTAGCACATAAAGCTAAAGTCTGCTAGCTCGATGCTAACATTTAATGGAATTTCCTCAACGCTCCGTCGTCCTAAACATATATTGCTGACTAAATAATCATCTTTATAAACCCACAGGCAGGAATTTACCAAACTCTTTTAAGGAAACATTTTTTAACTTAATTATTTGTGGTCTAAAACACTGTTATTACTCATACCGTTGTCTTCTTCTAGACTAAGGTGTAATACTGCAGTGCAATCGCCACCTAGTGGCCAAATTGAAACGCCCTCCAGGAGAAGCAGAACAATGTTAATGATCTGAACATTTATTTATTTATTTTTTAGCTTTTCCTTTTGAGAATCCATGTAACAATATATGTTATTAACAACCTGTATGTGAACTCTATCAGATTAATATAAATATATTAATAGCATATTATTAACGTATTTTTAACCAAATGTGTCCAAAACTGTAAATTGTGTAAACTCAAAATTGAATTGAATCAAATTGAATTGAGTGGATCAAAAGAAAAAAAAAATCTGAATTGAATCGATCCAGGTTCTGGTGAATGGAATCAAATCGTTTCTGGAAATTGTTATGGATTCGTAGCCTTACAGAAGAGGAATGTCATGTTCTCACTCAATGTTTGTGTTCTGAGGCTGATGGTCAAAAAGACACGAAGATTAATAAACAGATCAAATCAGATGGTCATTTAAACATCTGTAGTTATTTAGGTTACAGCTAGGCAATATGGACAAAAAAAATTAAATCTTTGACTCTTTTTTACACTAAATTCAATTGTAAATAGATTTGTTCTTCCTCCTTTTAACTTTCTTCAATAAAAATGACAAACTACAAAATATATTTAACAAGAAATTTTTATCTTAACATCTCCTTTGAAAATGCGCTCAAACACTAAGCTCAGCAACATGAGCTGTGAAAATGTCACTAGAGCGATGCAGCAGAAGTTTTGTGAGCTGCCGCTAGCGTTAGCATCTCATAGAGAAAGGCTTCTCGCATTTGACAGAGTGTCTGTTTCAGGCGTTGAAACAAATCTGTCGTACTCCCACTGTTGGCAGCTACAGCCTTCCAACAGATTTTGCTGGTTTGATGCTCCGAGTTTGAGGTCACCCCCCCCACTGGTCAACATTCAGTTTTTACTCACCAGCCCAGTTGGCTGTTAGATGAAGAAATCACCTAAAAATGCATGTTTTTTTTACCCAGTTGATTCCTTTTTATATGAAATAAGACAAAACAATCCTAAAAATATTCTAGCGTTTTGGATTCTTGCCACGACGTAAAGATGTAGCACAGTCACTTTTTCCATTATTAAATATTGTTCGACTTTAAACCGGTTTGTGGTCAAACTGGTGACACGCTGAACTGCTGGTAAGCATTAGCATTAGCATCATAGCCTCTGTGTTTAACAATATCACTGTGTCTAACACTTTTTTAAAATGCTCTTCTGCTGCTGTGAGTCCAGCAAATCTATCCTCCAGTTCTGTCTGGATCCTATTATTATTATTAAAACCTTTTTTTTTTATTTTTGCGAGATTTATCTACATCAGGGGTCTGCAACCTGCGGCTCCAGATCCACATGTGGCTCTCTTATCTCTCCGTAGTGGCTCTCTGGCTGAAGAAAAATAAAATAGTCAGTTTAAAAAAATTGGAGATTAGCCATTGTTTAAGTAACATATAAACGTTGCCTAATTTGTCTTCTTGTGGGGTTTTTAGGCTAATTTAGCGTCTTAGCTTCTACCGGAGAAAGGTAGTTTGCCCTCTCTCGGTGGGTGGAGTGCTCCTGCCTCAGGTGGAGGAGTTTAAATATCTTGGGGTCTTGTTCACGAGTGAGGGAAGATCGGAGCGTGAGATTGACAGGCGGATTGGAGCGGCGTCCGCCATTTTGCGGTCGCTGTACCGGTCCGTTGTGGTGAAAAGAGAGCTGAGCCAGAAAGCAAAGCTCTCGATTTACCGGTCGATCTTCGTTCCAGTACTCACCTATGGTCATGAGCTTTGGGTCGTGACCGAAAGAACGAGATCCCGACTACAAGCGGCTGAAATGAGTTTTCTCCGGAGGGTGGCTGGGCGCTCCCTTAGAGATAGGGTGAGGAGTTCAGTCACCCGGAGAGAGCTCGGAGTAGAGCCGCTTCTCCTCCGCATCGAGAGGAGCCAGTTGAGGTGGCTTGGGCATCTGGTTCGGATGCCTCCTGGACGCCTCCCTGGAGAGGTGTTCCGGGCATGTCCCACTGGGCGGAGGCCCCGGGGAAGACCCAGGACACGTTGGAGAGACTACGTTTCTCGGCTGGCCTGGGAACGCCTCAGGGTCCCCCCAGAGGAGCTGGAGGAAGTGGCCGGGGAAAGGGAAGTCTGGGCATCTTTGCTTAGACTGCTGCCCCCGCGACCCGGTCCCGGATGAAGCGGAAGAAGATGGATAGCTTCTATTTTGGCAACATGCTAACATTTTTGACTGTTATTTTTTTTTAGGCTATTTTGGAGTTCAGCTAGTAATTAAGCAACAAGCTATCATTTTTGGCAGATTTGGCTTCTAATTAGTTTTTTTATGCTAATTTGGAGTTTAGCTAATGTTTTAGCAATATACTAACATTTTTAGCTAATTTGTTATCTACTGGGCTCAAGGCTAATTTTGAGTTTAACTTTATTTCTGCAAAATGCTAACATTTTTGGCTGATTGTTACAAATGTTGTGCTCATTTTAAGTTCAGCTAGTAATTAAGCAACGAGCTAGCTTTTTTGCTACTAAAGTTAAAAACGTTTAAAAAAAATCTCTTTTTGAGAGATGCTAGTTTCTCTTTACATTTATTTTGCTTTTTTTCACTCAAAAAAATAGACATTATTCATATTTATTTAAGAAAAAGCCAAAAATAAGGTCATGAATGCAAATCCAAATTTCTTAAAGGCTACCGTAAGTCAATGTGGCTCCTTCTAGGTTTTGATCAGTAGAAAACGAGCCCAAATGGCTCTTTTACTCTTTAAGGTTGCCGACCCCTGATCTACATGGACGCACTTTAAATGAAAGAGCATTATAGATGAGATGAACATAAAAATAATAGGCATTTAGTTCAGATGAGTCACCTTTATGTAAGAGAGCAAATACTCATGATATATGAAGAAAAGGTCAAGTTATGAGTGGTAGAACCCTCCTTATGGTCCATCTGGTTCACATGAACATGAAGGAGAACTGATCTCTGGAAACTGTAACTGGTCATTCATGGGACTGCTCTCCTCCCCTTTAACTCCTATCATATCTTATTTTTTTGTTTTTTTTTTTTTTTGTTAGATTTGCTCTGTGATCGGCTTGCCTTTGTCGTTTCACAGTAAAGATTCTGATGTTCAGCCACCTTTCTCCAGCGTTTATCCTCTCGGATCTTAACGGCTTACACAATAAATGAGGGGAAAAAAGCTGAAATTTGCATGAAATAATGAAAGTCTTCATTGGTTTTTAGTCCAGTCGATGAAAGCTGGGTGATGTGACGATCCCAACCTGTGGTTCTTTGCTGGAAGGACCAACAGGAGGACCCTCTACCTCTGGAGGAGAGAAGTGTCATCGACAGAGAGATGCCAAGTCTGAGCAGCAGCAGTTTGCTTTGCTCATTAGTTGTTTTACTAGAACAAGGCTTGGAAGGAGAAGCCTCTGGTGAGGTGAGTTTAGGCAAAGCTGTGAGCATTAGGGGGAACACAGCGGAATAAAGAGGCGAGGGCGGCCAGGGCCCCAGGTTATCCCCAGCTGCGTCAGAGGAGGTTGTTCCTCTCCGCGTCGGGTTTTGCTCCATTGGCTGTTTGAAAAACAGGAGCAGGCTGGGGTGCACGAGGGGCTCAAACAACTCCTTTTACCTCCTTGTGCGGTGGTGTTATTTTGAAAGGTGTTGCCATGGTTACCTCTCAGGCCTGGGATTTGTAATGTGATAGCCGGCTGCCAGACCGCAATCTGAAAGTTGGAGAAAGTTTTCCTGTGTGCCAGTATGTTATGATAGGAGCTGTGCAGGGGAGGGGTGTGTGTGTGCGATGATGGGAAGCTGTACATTGTGTGTTATTGTTATTATGTGCACGCACAGCATACACACAGTTGGTTACTCCTGTCTACCACCCACACTGGGGCTTCTCTTACCCGCGGTGGCGTGAACGGGGTGTTTTACAACCTCACTTAGGGCTTTCCCTGTGCCGTGGACTGTCTGCTTGCTTTGTGTCACACACACACACATCCATCCATACATGAACCTACAAATGAGTCATTATAGTGGAATGTTTCCCTTGTTTTTAACGTCATAAACCGTTTCCATAGAAACCCCCAATACTTGGCTCCTACCGAGTTGACCATCAAACTTTTCTTCAGCAAACTGTCGCAGGTACAAATGTTCATAGTATCACTCTTTATATTGATGTAACCCTTGCCCTATCCTCGGAAGGTTTAAAGTGGGGTCATCTGGACCCCATAAGAGAGCACGAGGGTTAACATTTGTCTGCTTTCTGAACTTCATCTTCACAAAAAACACTCTGCATGCCTCCCGTCCTCATCACTACAGACTGACGAGAACGCGGGAGCTGGAATGACCACGTCCAGCTGCACACTACCTGCACATTTAAAGGTCCTTGCAAACAAGGACCCTCCAGTAACCCTTGGATTATTGTCTGAAGAGTGCCAAAAAATTTATCTGATTTATGTTATGGAGATTAAATGTTGCTGCTTGTCAAAGAAGGAGATGGTTTGTTGGTTTGAATCCTCATTATATTCCATCAACATGGCTGCCATTATTCCTGCAGATAACACTTTAAAAGTCAACAAATTCCACCAAAACCTATATAAAGAAATTTACAAAATTATATTGCAAAAATACTCTTATGAAATTAATAATTTGAATTACGTATTCGTAATTCATAGGTTTTTTTTTTCCCTTTTTTTTTTTTTTTTTTTGATGAACTGCAGAACTAAAAATCATCCAAAAGAGAACCAGATTGGATGACGTGTGAAACGATCTGCTGTGGGAAACGTTTAGAGACCAGACAGTACATCTGACCGTCCCGGGACACTTCATCCTCCATGATTACCCCCCCAGTAGATTCACCTTCTCTTTTTGTTCCATCTCATCTTGTTTTAGCAAAAAAAAAAGTTTATTGGCTTTCCTGTCAGATAGTGCTTGTCGATATGACGATACATACTGTATGGGCGATAGAAAAGTGTCTTTTGTGACGTTTCTCTTCAATTGTTTTTCTTTGTTTTTTTTTATTGCTGAATTTTTATGCAAAAATGCGTTTCCTACTAAGAACGTGAAACTTGTGCATTTTGAAAAAATGTTTCTCTTTTGTAACTATACAGCTACATTTTACTTGAAAAAATAGTCAGAGAAAAGTAAGTAATGGCATCTTTTGCCAAATTTGTTAAACAGAAAATATACTTCATTATGGTTATAAAGTGATTATATATCGTCATTGTCATATAAAATAAACTATATCATGATATACAATTTTTTTCCCATATTGCCCAGCACTACTGCCAGGCATGGTGTTGTGTCATCAGGCTTTCCTAACTCTGACGGGGACCTCTGTGGTTCCAGACTCTGATTTTAGATCTGGACCAGAAGTTTTACCAGTTTGAAGATTTTGGATGAAGCAAACTGATGCGGATCAGAGGTTACACCATGCCAGGAATTTAGATTAACAGGGATGTTTTTACAAGGGGCTCTTTGTTTCATTGGAAAATCTTAAAAAGTCTTAAAAGCCTTGAACTTTAAAGAAAAAGCCTAAATTAGCCAAAACAACTAGCATGCAGCCGAAATATTAGCTAAACTCCAAATTAGCCTAAAACTGAAAAAATACAAAATTATCCAAAATTAGCTGTAATGTGGCTGAAATTTTATCTAAACTTCAAAATAGCCTTAAATAACTTAATAAATGCCAAAATAATCCAAAAAGCTAGCAGAATGCCATTATAACTTTCAATTTTACTAAACTTTAACCTCATATAACGTAAAGTAACGACTAATCGACTATTAAATTAGTTGTCGACGATTTTAATAGTCGATTAGTCGTTGATTAGTCGAGTTTTCTCATATGCAAAGTCTTAAAAAGGTCTTAAATTTAACTTGAAGAAACATGTAGGAACCCGGTCTTTCTTCTAGAAGCTCAGGTGGATTGATGCTAGTTTCCATTGGTTTGTTATGGGATGACACTCGTGCTCATTTCCTGCTGTTGGAATTGTTCCTCTGTTTGAGCCCTTCTGCGACTTTTGTTTTTTTCTTTAAGCCACAAAAATAAGGACAAACTTTTTCTGCTTTCCAGGATCCAATAAGAAGAGGAACCACCTAAACCAGAAGGTCAAGAAGCCCGACTACAAAGTGGCATATGTTCAGCTGGTGAGGAGATGAACGACACACACACGCATGTTCACTAATATCTATCTAATGCTCCTACAGTTATAATACATTCCAGTCATCCAGACTTTGGTCCGTTTTACTTTTTACT
Source organism: Oryzias javanicus (assembly GCA_003999625.1). NCBI lineage: Eukaryota > Metazoa > Chordata > Actinopteri > Beloniformes > Adrianichthyidae > Oryzias > Oryzias javanicus. The sequence continues at coordinate 29,530,728 of CM012442.1, forward strand.
TTTATTAGTTACTGAGAACCATCAAGCTCTACTTCAGTTTGATCCCAAATCAAAGGAAATTCGCAGCTTTTTCTGTCACTATACCTCTGAACTTTAAGGAATGTGGTTTAAGACGACATAGATTAGAAAAGTTCGCTAGTAGTAGAATACTGGGGGGGAAATAATCCAATAATCCATGTTTATTTGACGGTTTCGTGGCTTGCCTTTTGAGGGTTAAAAAAAACGGGGTTGTCAAAATGTGCCCTAAAATAATTGGTGTTAGACTGAGGGACCTTCACTCTATGTGGAAGGAACAAGTGCTGAAGAAAGCCAAGAGCATCATGGGACAGCCCCAGCATCCCCTGACTCCAGACTTTTGTTCTGATGTCTTCAGGGCGTCGATTTTATGCTCCTACGTGGAAAACCAATCGTTTTTCTGAGTCTTCCTCAGCAATTACATTGTTGAATTTAGATAAGTGTTTTCTTAGGCTATTGCTTATGTGACATTGTTGGGTATTGTTGTAATGGAGCCAAGGAGTACTCATTTTAAACTATGATGGTCGGACACATTAATGGGATTGTGAGTGTGTGAAACTGCGCTGGAAATGCTGCAAATGAATAACCCTCTGGGACTAACAAAGTTTTCTGAATCTGATGGAAAAACTTAGCGTTATGCTTCTGTTACAGCTCAATCAGCCAAGACTCAACTTTATCCCTCACCATAAGAGTCTAAAGCAGGGGTGTCTCGAGGACTGGCCTCCTGCTGGTTTTCCAGAAATCCTGCTTCATCTACTGCTGATTACCTGGATCAGGTGTGTTTAGCCAAAAAGACGTTTCAATGGCAGGTTGGTCATTGGACACTGGCCCTCGAGGCCTTGGATTTGGACACCTCTGGTCTAATCCATTGACTAGTCTTCTAGTCTGCTCCGTGGGGATTGAATTCTGCAGCTCAGTCGGACATCTCTGCTATCCGGAGTGTGACGGGGACCGTAACCGTTTTGTCCCTTTCGGGGTCATGAGGGTGCCTATCCTGACTACTGATGGGTGAAGGCAGGGTATACTCTGGACAGGTCGCCAGTCTGTTGCAGGGCCTCAATCACTCACCCATACACACTCACACCGAGGGACAATTTAGAATAATCAATAACCAATGAGGCATGTCTTTGGACAGAGGGAGGAAGCCGGAGCAGGAGCTTGGTTCGCATAGCCGGCAGTAAGTCAGACCTGTTCCCGGTGCATGATGGACTCCGGCAGGACTATCCTTTATCACTGGTTCTGTTCATAGTCTTTATGGACAGAATTTCTAGGGATCTGGTTTGGGGACCACAGGATTTCATCTCTGCTCTTTGCAGATGATGATGTTGTGTTTGCTTCATTGAGCCAGGACCTCCAGTATGTATTAAAGCTGTTTGCAACCGATTGTGAAGCGGCTAGGATGAGGGTTAGCACTGCTAAGTCTGAGGCCATGGTTCTCGACCGGAGAAAGGTAGTTTGGCCTCTCTCGGTGGGTGGAGTGCTCCTTTCCTCAGGTGGAGGAGTTTAAACATCTTAGGGTCTTGTTCACGAGTGAGGGAAGATCGGAGTGTGAGATCAACAGACGGATTGGAGCGGCGTCCACCATTTTGCGGTCACTGCACCGGTTTGTTGTGGTGAAAAGAGAGCTGAGCCAGAAAGAAAAGCTCTCAATTTACTGGTCGATCTTCCTTCCAGTACTCACCTATGGTCATGAGCTCTCTTAGAGATAGGGTGAGAAGCTCGTTCACCTGGAGAGAGCTCGGAGTACAGTCGCTTCTCTGGTCTGGACGCCTCCCTGGAGAAGTGTTCTGGGCATGTCCCACTGGGTGGAGGCCCCGAGGAAGACCCAGGACACGCTGGAGAGACTACGTCTCTCGGCTGGTCTGGGAACGCCCATGGGTCCCCCCAGAGGAGCTGGAGGAAGTGGCCTGGGACTGCTGCCCCCGTGACCAGGTCCCGGATGAGCAGAAAAAGATGGATTTATGGATGGATGGATGGAGGAAGCTGGAGAAAACCCACACATGCACGGGGACATCGTGCAAACTCCACACAGAAAGGTCCCCAGTTGGTGGTTCCATTTCAGATCCGGGGCGTTCTTTCTGTGAGGCAAGAGCGCTAACCACTGCTCCACCGTGCTGTACCAAAATTGAAAGCTGCCGAGCTTTTTTAAAAGCGTCACCTGTACCTCAGAACTTCCATAAGCCTTACCAATACTTTTCGATATACTTCTCACATGCAGGTCAATGGCGAGTTAAATTTCCCTTGAGGTGGTCGTACAAGCCTCAAGGGAACTGTAAAACACACCTGTAAGACAAAGCCACTCCTCTAAGACCAGATAACCCAAAAAGCCATAGAACCTGCATGGATCGACCCCCTGTATGAGTGCAGGTGACCAAGACTGATAAATAAACAAATAAATTGGATAAACTGATCAAATTTAATTTAGTTGATAAAAACGGGCTTAAACCATGATGACCTTTCTCCTAACCTTGGCACAGTCATCTCTTAAACTCGAGTGCTTCTCCATTCAGTTTTCTAATAAGAAGGGATCTTCAGAGATATTTTCAGCTTGTTTTGTTCCCCCCAGTTGATCAGAGGCCGTTTCTTTCCGTTGTTTTGTGTCGGATGTTTCCATGACGGGCTCGTCGTTCATGAACCCGCCTGGTTTGTTGCTGCTCTCAGAACCTCCAGAATCGGTGTTTCACGCCTTCACTGTTCTGGCTCAGACCTACGCGGTGTTGAAGGTGTGGTGTTTCTAGGATCTGCTGAGTTTTAATCAAACAAAGCTGCTGCAGACCTGCTGCTGTGTTTGTGTGATCAGATGTTTCCTCGGCACTCGTTCCCAACAGTCAGCGGGTTTTCCTGTGGAATGACTTCTTTACGTTGTTCTGTGCAGCTGAGGATAAGTGTGGATCCCTGTTGGCATTGATTGTGCCCTCAGCTGCATTGGCGGGCCTTTGATCAGCTTATGCAATGTCACAGTTCTTGTGTTTGCAAAGGCAGAGTCTGACTGCTGCGTGAAGGCCTTTCCAGCACATTCCAAAGATTCCCAGGACAGTGAGGGTCTGGACTTTGTGCTGGCCTATCAATGTGTGAAAATGTTGTCTCATGCTTCATGAAGCACTCATTCACATTTTGAGCCTAATGGTTCTTGGCACTGGCATCTTGGAAATCGGCCCCGCCATTGGGGAAGAACAAATCTTTTGATGGCGTTGGAAACATGAATGACTGCAGGAGTCGTATTCATCATGCTGGACCTTGTTGTTTATGAGGCAGGTAATGTTTCACTGTGTTTTTTTTGTCACTTGTTCCCTCTTTTTTTCCACTTGTTTAAGAGGTTCACTCCTGCACATGTCAAAGGTCAAAGCAGGCCCGGTGATCCATCAGGTCTGTCCTCCAGTTTCCCCTGCATTTCTTGCTACTGATTATCTGGATCAGGTGTTTTCAGGCAGAAAGAAGACACACCTGAGTCGGCTAATCAGCAGAAATCCCAACAGGGAGAACTGGCAGAGTGGTGGATCTCCGGGACCAGGATCAGGCAACTTTAGACTGAAACATATTGATAGGGGGAAAGAAAGAACACACCTCTTAAAGACCCACACCAGTGAAAAAGGTGTTTTTGGTGTGTCTAATAGGGCTGCCACAAACTATTATTTCAATAGATAACTAATCACAGATTGTTTTTTTTTTTTTTTTTTGATTAGCCGACGAATCAGACCATTCGTAAACTGGATTTAAAACTCCCAGATATTGCATTGGACACTTTTTTCTGTTATTATTATTATTTTTTTTTATGTTCGCCACTTTTAAACTTTGTCGGCGTGTTGTTATAATATCTGAGTCTTCTTAGAACTTCCTGTGACATCACTATTACCCGAATTAGCACTGCAGGGCATGTGTATCAAAGACGCGGCATCGTAGTTTTGAGACTCTTAAATCAATTGTCGACTATTATAATAGTTGGCATAGTCATGAACAATCGACTAATCGCGGCAGCCGTTCTCTAACAGCCGTTCTCATGATAGAGAACATTTATGAAGAAAATTAAAGCCAAGACTCCATTTCGGACATTTTTTTTTCTAATTGAACTTGTTGGGTATCAGAAGCAGATGAAAAAATGACATTTGAAAAAGTCTGTAATTTTTACATACAAATTACAACAAACAAATAGAAAAAATTTGTCTTAGCTGGGACCTGGATCAGAACTTTATAGCTCAGATATTAGCTGCCATTTTTGTTGTGGCGGTAATGTTGGGTTGATGGTGTGAGTGTAAGCAAAGGGATGACGGGAAATCGGGGCAGGCTTACTCTTCACCAATGGTCCCGCCCACAACTCAGAGGTGGACCTCATGCCGCTCTGCCGAAACTATGACCTAGAAAACAACAGGTTTTTACATTTTGGCCAAAAACAGCTTCATCCTCATAAAAAGATGACAAGGAACGAAATGGATCAGAGGATGATGGGAGTAGGACTTTAAGACCCGCCGCTGACATCACTTTTTGACCTTTATAACCACTGTTGTTCATTCACCTGTAGCTCCGATATTAACCTTAAAAGGCTAATAACGTGTTGTTCCTGCCGTCGGATCAAAATGCGATCAAAGGCAGTATTGACACTTGTTTACACCTTCCACTCCATTCTTGAAAAGGATCAATAACAAAAACGGTCGCATCAATTGTGAGGGGGAACATAACTGAAGCCATCTGAATGTTTCAGAGGGACGTCCTGTTCTCTGACTCGGGGTAGGGGGATGGGGGTAGACATCAGTGATGAGACGTGTGCGTCCTCTGAGTTGGAGTGTACTGTAGTGTACTCTGATGTCATGCAGACCCGCTGCTCCCTCTGTACCTGAGAGGACCAGCTCTCCGGCGAGCCTTCGTCCTCTTCCTCACTTCTCCTTCCTACCTCGCCTGGGCGCTCAGAAAGCCTCCTTTCTTTTGCAGCGGCGGGAAGAAAACAAGATTGTTCCTAATTGACACCACATGTGGGAGAGTGTTCTGTGGGTAGATGCTCGTGCCCCCCAGCCCTCATCCTTCCCTCCTCTCCCCCACTGCCTTCATCAGCTAATACTGCAGCCGTAAAACCTTTCAAACCTGCTGCTGCGTGTTCCTGCTCTGCGGTCGGGGAGGCCTCCGTTAGCGGCGCTCCGTGACCGCCGCTCTCCTCCGGCTCCTGGCGCAGAGGTAGCGCCTGCCTGTGTGAAATGTGCCCTACGTGTGGGAAAGTATACATGTGTGTGAGGGGCTGAGAGGGGTAAACAGGCGAGGTAACTAAGGCCATGATGGAGTCGTGCCAGATCAGGGAGGTCCAGAGATGGGGCAAAGCAATCGCAGGCTATGAGACGGGGTAGTTGTTGGGGTGGCAAAAACAGCAGCAGAAAACCAAAAGTCCTCAGCGTTCCGCAGCTTTCCGGCCGCACGGCTTCAGCGGGACGGGCGTGTTTCAAGTCGAACTGCTTTTACGCCCCGCCGTGCTCATGGTAACACTGGCGTCGGATTTTCGCAGGCAGCTCACATTGTTCCGTCCGTTTGATGCTGTAAAGGGTGGATGTTGGAAAAAGTGAATCTGGATTGCACTTTTTGACCTCGGTTGTAGACATGACTTCATAAAGAGTCGGTGTAATTAGATTTCTCGTCTGGTTCAAGCTCCTTGAATGTGCCGGCGCTGTCACCGGGCTCGTGAGGGCGCAGACGTTCATCTGGAGATGCAAGCAGGGACAGAACCTGCTGCACACCATCGGACCAATATTAAAAGTAATGTTTCTGGCGGGTTGGTGAGCTTTTGGTCTCGTTAAGTGTCTTTGCACTTCGTAAACACAATCCAGATGAAGCTCCTTTTGGATGATAGTTGTTGGGTCACTTGGTCAGCGGGCTGTGGTTTTTTTAATCTGTTATTTGCAGATGAGGCTCCTCAGAGGACGGACGGACTGCTGAAGGGTGACGAGTGTAGAGACTGAAGGACTGAATGGAAGATGTGGTTATTTCAGGGCAAACTCAGCTGAGAACTTCTGAACATGTTGGTCCAGACTGGCTTTGCTGTTGCAAAAATGCTTCATTTTTCTGGCTTTTTGATGGAAAAACACAAAGAAGTTCATGTGTTGATAAAAAAAAAAGAAAAATCAACAATTTGAAAAGATAAAAGGTAATTTTTCCAAATATATGAACTTGAACAATAATAATTTTAAAGCTTTAATTATGAATATTTAACTTCTCAGTTTAGTTTGCATTAAAATACTATGACATTGCCTTATGGTTCTGTAGTTCTAAATTGTCTTCACATCTACAGAACTTTGTTGTTTAAAACCAACACAGACTAAAGCATGGGTTTTACTCACTTGACGATGTTATTACTGGACTCTATAGAGCTGTGGCTCAGCAGGCGATCCTCATTGGCTGCTGGGCCGTTCTGAGGCGGGACGCTGAGCTACAACACCTCCGTTTGGTGGACTGGATGATTACCAATGATGTGATCCCCAGTGTCACATGATCTGACTTACACCAATAAGCCTTCTTGTTCCGAAAAATAGCCGTACGTTAATGTAGCGGCGTGAACTGTGGTCGTTTCATCTCAGTAATCTGACCGGTGAGAGGACGCACTCTGGGAAGTGTTAGGCCACAGTCCAGCCTGAGGTTGGGACAGTTGATGCAATCATATCTAATGTGAGTGCACCGTTGGGCCTCGTTTCCACTGAGCGGTCCAGTATTTTTGGCTTTTCCCATGTAAAGTGGACCCATTAAACAGTTCCTACCCGTACCTTTTGAACACCCCCATCTGTTGTCATAGAAAAATGGAATGTGATGGTCACTGTAGCCACCCATCAATTGGCAGAAAAGGATATTAGGAAGCACCAATATAACGCTAAACTAGTGATTCTTCTTATCCACCAGCAATCTTCTCTCAAACAACATTATATTCCTGTGGTACACAATGTACAAAAAGTAAGACAAGAAAAAGATGATCAGCTGGATGACCTCTATTGTTGTTGCTTCTCAACTCGTCGTGCTACAGTGATACTGTAGCGGTCTACACCACGCGTGCAGCGTAAAAACAAACCGCTCAATGGAAGTGAGGCTTAAATGAGTGGAAGCGCTCACCAGAATGAACCGGTCCGTACCGTGCCTCCAGTACCGGACCGCTCAGAGGAAACGAGGCTTTATTTTACCCTGTGAGACCATGTGACTTCTATCCCCCGCCCACAAGAAGATGATCTAGAATCACAACGGCTTCTAAAAATACAAACCAAGTTCCTATTTAAACTAGATAAATGGGTTAGTTTCTGGGTTGGAGTTACAAAAAACATTTTAATTTTTCAGTGGGAGTAACGCCTTTTGTTTTCAAAGGCCATGCACACACGCCTGCTGGGTCCTCGTGAAAAGTGGACCCTGAACCCTGTACTTGATGTGAGATGTTTTGGAGAACAGCGTTTCCCTCCACGAGAAGAAACTGCTCACCAAAACAGATCAAACTGAGAAAAACTCCTGACACGGGGTCAGACGTGCTGGTCACCGCCTTCGTGTTTTATTTACATTTGTTTGTGTTTGCCATGGAGACGCTCTGCCAACAGGCGGCTGGGTGTTTATGTGTAAAACATAGTTTTGGGGTGACTGGCTGCTGTTGCGGCCGCTGTCCCAAAGACATTTGGAGACCCTGTTGGAGAAACCGTCCACACCAGTGTCTATCTGTTGGTTACCAAAAACCAGCCAGTCTAACCAGGTCAGGTTTAGAGGCTTTGGCCGATCAGACGTGGTTAATTTGACCTGATCGTGTTAGTAAAAATCTCTCTCATGCTTGTGTGGTAAACTGCTTTGGTGGTGTCCTCCTGGATGGAAAGTCCGGTGGGGTTCTGAGAGTCCGGTTCTTGGTGTGCCATCTCTCTGTCGTGGCTCCAGTTAGTTCCTGGCATCATGGAGCTCCTGGCTGAAGATCCGACTGTTGGTACTCCTCAGTCGACGGTCCGCCGAGGCCAGCGGTTCTCTACTTATCTTCATCATCATTTATTCATTTATAAAGCACCTTTCACCACCAGACAAGGAGGCCCAAAGTGCTGTACACAAAAAACACATTATGTTACAATCATAAGAACAATTAAAAAATAGATTAAATCCTATTTAAAAAGAAAAAAAAATTTACATGATTAAAAGCAGCTAGGCTGGTTCTATAGCGTGATAGTGGAGGAACAGTTCAGCTTTAAAACTCTCCAAAAGTGTGACAGCTCTAATAGTCGGTGGCAACTGATTCCACAGTTTAGGAGCGCAGCACAGAAAAGGAACGATCTCCCCGGAATTTACATTTGGTTCTCGGAATCAGTAACAAACACTGGTCCGCAGAACGGAGTCTGTTGCTACGTAATAATAATAATACATTTTATTTATGTCCTCCTGAGTCCCAGAAAAAGAAAAGTTTGGGAATTTCTTTTTTTTTTACATCACATCAGTCTTTGGGGTGTTAAAAACATAACTCCAACAAAAAAAATTTAAAACATGTTTTTATTTTTGTTTTATAGCATGTCCTTTGGAGAGGACATCCGGACGTTTATGGAAAATATTAACATATGAACACATTAACAATTTCTTTTTTACACTTACATTTACACTGTGACATTTAGAACTGTACATTTAAACTTTAACCCTTTGAACTTAAAATTTTAGTGTAATTTCTTTTCTCCTGAGAGAAATGACACTTGACCAAGATAATGTCACATGGTAAGCAAAATGGCGGCCAGTCCACACGATTTGAAGCAGTACTGCCTATGGCATCTCTGGTGTTTCCAACACAGGCATGAATCTTAGGAGATGGACAAAGAAATACTGTTAATTTCTGTAATTAAAGTATTTCAGCTGTTTGCTTACTTAAAATATTTCTTATTGAAACATCAATCCATTAAAACAATATCTCAGAAGCAACATGTTAGTTCTGGCGATAGCGGACGATGAGTCCTCGCCTCCGTTACTTTTGTCGTCCTCTTCCTCAGTCGACAACGACTCCTCTGCACTCTCTACCTCATCTGCATCTGTGACTCCTTGTGGAGTCTCATCATTTGACAGTCTATGTCTGAATCTCCATCAAGGATTTTGTAAAGAATTTTCTCTGTCTCAGTCAGTGAGCTGGCTCAATCACATTGTGATAAAGGTGGAAAAGTTAGCAGGCCAGATGTCCTCGATGGAGTACTACACAAACAAGACATTTTTCATGTGGAAAAATAAATAAACTTCTCAGAAAACTCACTAATATTCCTAAGATAGTTATTTACTGGAATCAATCTGAATATTTAACTCACAAAACTCATAATTTCAGTAATATAAACTTACTTTCTTCTTCCCATAAAATGTGCTTACTGCGATGGCTGCCATTTTGAAGAATGAAAAAGGTGTTTTGTCAAGATCCCACCCCAAACATGTGATATCATTGGAAAGCCCTGGATGTCCTCTGTAAGGGCCAGTAAGATTTAAAACATGCCATCTATGGTTTAGAGATACAGACCAAAAACTAATGTACCCCACAGAGGACAAAAATGAATGGCTGGGACTCAGGAGGATATAGCACTTTTAAAAGACGCTTACAAAACAAATTACATGAAAAACACTAAGAAGAATTTAATTAAAAAAAATAACAATAATAATAAATAAATAAAATACAGTTGCAGTAAATTAAAGATTTAAAAGGCAGTTTTTTAAAGCAGAGTTTTAAGAGATTTCTTAAATGAGGAAAGTTCAGTGCAGTCAAGGACGTGTTGAGGTAGCTTGTTCCAAAGCGTAGGTGCAGCGACGGAAAAGGCTCGTTCTCCCCAGGTCCGGAGCTTGGTCCTACAAGGACAAGAGGTTAGAGTCGGAGGAGCGAAGAGAACGAGACGGGGTGTGTCGATGGAGCAGATCAGTAAGGTAGGATGGGGCCAGCTTATGGAGGGCTTTAAAAGAGTACATATTGGCCAGAGTAACTTCTGCCGCATGAGAAAAACTTTCTCGATAATTTTGCATGTGGAGGAAGACTCCCGGTTTTGTCTGTAAACAGCAGCTTTGCTGTTCTCTAAAGTCAAAGGCTCTGAATCAGTTTCCTCATTGAATCTTTTCTTTCCAAAGAAACTTTCCAAATACATTATATTGTTTGGTTTTTGTTAGCTTTTGCCTACTAGCGTAGAGATCCAGGTAGCTGCTTAAGTCACATGACCAAGACGAATGATTTGAACAAAATCTGTCAGTTTTCCAGAATAAAACTTCTTTCAGGATCAGAACATAAACTAAACAAAAATAATCTAGTTTGTGCATGTATTTATCTTTTTTCTGTCTGGTACCAAGTGACCCAGGGACCGGTACCGGTCCGGGGGTCAGGGACCACTACCTTAAGTGACGGATTAACAGTTTAAAAGTCAAAAAAAAAAAAAAAAAAGCGAAGCCCCCAAACTTTTCCTGCTCTGAGTTTCCTCCCTCTTCATAGCACACAGAAGGTGTGTTGGGACCGAGGTGACCAGGTGAGTCCAGGTGTTCATGGACGTCAGCCGACCTTCTTCCTGTGTGACTGACACTAGATGGCAACATTTTGCTGCGCAGCGGAGGTCGGCGGCCTCCCGTCTCCCTCCCAGCCTCACAGCAGACGTGAGCGACGCGTCCACGTCCGTCTGTGTTTCTAACAGAGTGACCCGTGCTGTGAGGAGGGGGGGGACAAACGCCATCGGCCCGCCCCTCTCCTTCCTCCTCTCTGCTCCACAGAGGTGCTGAATCAGGGCCGAGCGGGAAATCTTGCTTATCTTTGTGGAATTTTATTATTTTTAAGCGTTTGGATGGGGATTGCTCGGCTGCTTTTCCCTGCTGTCACGCAAACCCTCTGATTCCTCCTCTGCTGAACCTTAACTTATCTGGCCAATTAACCCTTTCACACCAGCTGTGTTTCTGTGTTTTACTTCTGTTCTGCTGCGTTAATCGGCCTTCATACTTTTCATGTCACGATCGGCTTTGATCCAACTTTTCTTCTGTTTTTACTTCTTTTAATTGATATTTGTAATGGACCGTCATTATTCAAAATGTTATTGATTCTATTCACTTCTGTTCTCCTAACATAGGATTACACAATATTTCACAGGTTTTTTTAAACGTCCAGCAAATAGTTATTTTTACATCTTTTTGAATTTTATCCCAACACTGTTTCCATCGGTCTCTCTGAATGTTTTCAGATTTTTTATTTAATTTTTACGAATTTAAAAATCTATTTTTAAAAACAAAATTTTTCTTTAGTTTTGTTGTTTTTTTAAGCTGCTTAACTTTATTTAATTTTTTTCCTTTCACGAAATATTAGGAACATTAGAAACACAAAATCAAAAACAGAATACAACACAGTCCTACAACTTTATAAATAAAAGGGAGCAGACAGAAGAACAATGTTCTTATTTTGTGCCTGCACCTGCTAAATCAAAAATACTCGTGTGTGTGTATGTGTGTATATATATATACAGTATCTCACAAAAGTGAGTACACCCCTCACATTTTTGCAGATATCTATTTATACCTTTTTAATGGGAAAACACTTCCAAAAGGAATTTTTGACAAAATGAAAAGTAGTCAGCGTCCATCTTGTATAACAGTGTTAAGTTGTTTTTTCTGAAAAATAAATCATAATAGGGGCATTCAATAGCCAAAAACCTGGTAGTGAGGGGTGTACTCACTTCTGTGAGATACTGTATATATAAACAAATATATGTAATAAATATAAATCTTTAGATGTCCCCGCTGTTGGCCATTCACAAGCAATACAATAAAATACACAAAATATGAAATCAACTACTTTTAACATAATTCTCTGATTTGATTCTCCTAAACATGTTTTTAAACTGGAGAACATTTGTGCAACTTTTCAAATCCTTTTTTTGCAAGTTCCAAATTTTAACACCAATAAAAGAAAGACACATTTGTTTTAAAGTGGTGCGAGCAACTGGGTACTTCAAATCAAATCTCTATGATTTCAATCTTCAGAACTAAAACCAAACATCTTCAGAATTCGCTCTGGCGGAGTTTGCTGAGGATCTTTGTTGGGGACAAACCTCTTACTCACACTTTATTCAGTCATTTTAATTGAGTTGATGGATAAAGTGTGCCTGAAAAGCTGCAGCACCATCAAGGAGAACTCCAACCTCCAGACGAGTGTCAGGAGAACATCCACCCAAGAATGTGAGGGCTGGAGCCAGAGGACCAGAACCTGGACAAAGATGGTACCACAGATGTCCTGTTCCTAATGTCAGACCTCTCCTGACCCACAAACACAAGAGCCTTATCTGGGCTGAGGAGGAACAGAATCCGACTGTTGCTCTGGGGTCCAAACTGCCTCGTTTCCACTGAGCGGTTGGGACCAGACCGGCCTTCTCCTGGCCGGTTTAGAAGGTCTGGGCAATAGACCGATGACGTAGCCGTGCGTCATAATGGGGCTACTACAGTAATTCTGTAGAGGATGGAAGAGGTGAAGACCTTCATCTACTTGGGCAGAATCATAGACCTTCAGGGGGGGAACAGATGTGGACGTGAGAGTCCACATTGGAAAGGAAAGGGCAGCATTTCACCAGCTGAAGAGAGTATGGGCAGCCACAGACCTGACAACTAAAACAAAGGTCTGGGTTTTCAACACCATGATGAACCCCATACTACTCTACGGTGGTGAAACTTGTAGGACTACGGCAACAACAACAACGAAGAAGATTCTGAAAGTCCACTGGCCAAACACAATCAGCAACCAAGACCTGCGACAGAAAACAAGACAGCAGCCCGCGGGAGAAGAAATTCTCCAGAGGAGGCAATGGATTGGACATACTCTCTGGAAACCTGCATCCAGTATCACAGGGCAAACCTTAACTTGGAATCCCCAGGGAAGAAGGATGAGGAGGAGACCAAGGAATTCCTGGCACCGAGACATGGAGACAGATGCTAAGTCCATGGACTACATGTGGGGACAGCTGGAGCGACTCGCCCTGGACCGGACTGCCTGGAGAGCCCTTGTTGGTGGCCTATGCCCTAGACGGGGCCTCAGGTGAAAGTAATTACAGTGGTTCTCCGTATTTGCAGATTCGGCGTGTCTCCAGTCCCTAACCCCCACAAATACGGGGGAAATACTGAATAAAAAGAATTTAGTGTTGCAGGAAGACTGTGGGACGCGAAGAAAAAATACTGGCAAAAAAAACCTAAAACTTTCAGCTTGGATCTTGAGTCAAGAAAGTGCTGGTTGGATGATTGATGTTGTTGTAATACCTTACTAACAATCAATGGATTCCTCTAACTGATAAGTTAAAATTTTCTATGGACCTAAGGAGACCAAAAATGGTACGGATCAGTCCGACCTAATGAGCCCATTTCAATATACTTTTCCAGTCTGGACTGCTCAGTGGAAACGAGGAATTGGAGAACTTCATGCTGCTCTGCAGACCAGCTGGATGGAGATCCGGTTTTTGGCACCTGGTCACACTGCCGCAGGTACCAAAGGCTGCTTCAGGGTCAATAGAGCGCTCGGTTACTTGCAATTTGCTTCCGAAAATTCGAGTACGAATATTCGTGATGTCCCAGATCGCTGATTCACGATCTTTATAAATATAGTAGAGTGTAGTAAAATATTATCTGGGGACAATGTAGTTTCTGCTCTGAAATGCAGAATAATATTGGATTTTAAGTTTACAAACTAAAACGAAAGCCAGAAGTAAATATATCTTCGTGTCGGTGAAGCTTCCTGTTTTCAAAATAAGACTAGCGAGAGCTTTTTTTCCTGTTCAGAAAACTGAGACTGAAGTTCCGCTCACTGACGCAAGTTCTAAAAAAAACTGAATCAGCCTTAACACCTGAGCTTTAGCCCCAGTGTTCTTTTGGTTACAGTAATTCCTCGGCTGTTGATGTCATTACCGTAACTTCACTGAAGCGGAGAAACGCACCTCGCACAGCTGAGAGGCGGATCTGATCAACGTGAATCAGCTGATTCTGCCGCGGGAAAAAAAAAGGTTTTTTCATACGAACTCTGCACCAATATGTAATGCTTCGAACCTAAAATGTTAAAGAACTTTGAGGATAGATAACTGGGGAGAACATTTTCAGGTTTTTGTGTTAAATGATAAAAAACAGTGATTTTTTTTATGATTATATTAATGCTGTGCTAAACCAGAAATTTGACAAAGTTTAAAATGACAAGCACAATTTCCTTTTATCTAAAGCTTTGTTTTTATCAGTTTTCTTGATTCTGATCTCTTGTTCTAAATAAATATATAAATGATGGTGATTTATTTCAAATTCAGTTTTCTCATCCAGTAAAAAGACCAACAAACATTATTTTAAAAATTAAGAATCATGGTCCGATTCGTGAATCGAATCGTATCGCCACTAAACCAGCGACCCACAGTCCTGGGGGCTACTGCGCTGATTGACCAGTGAGCTGACCTGAAGCAGATGAAAGTCTGTTGTCAAGATGAGATGAACGCAGCTTCCAGAGGCTGATGTCCTCCATGCTCCAAGTTCATCTGTAGTGGTCCGTTACGGAAGGAGGAGTACGGTACGGATCAGTTCATTCTGATGGTTTCCACTCAGTTAAACCTCGCTTTGTTTTCACGGCGTATCTGTTGTGTCGACCGCTAGCTAGATGGCTAGCTTAGTGTTATCCTCGTGCTTTCTAATGTTGTCATCATTTTCTGCCAATCTGCAGGTGGCTACAGCGACTCCGCCCCAACCGTCACATTCTACTTTTTTATGGACCTTCTTGAGAGATACAGGTCGGAACTGTTTAATGGGTCCACTTTAACGCTCAAAATACCGGACCGGACTGCTCGGTGCAAACGAGGCCTATGTTTGTTTACGGAGCATCCTCCATGCTCCAAGCACCGATGCAGCAGGAGACCAAACCATCTACGTTCAGAAGGCTGACGTTTGGGCTGAAAACAGCCCCTTATCTAGCTGTCTGTTGGTTTTTTAATCTGCTGATCATCCTCTGAGATCCTCATCATTCAATTAAAATGAAAGAAAATATTAATATCCTTAAATGTTTGTAGAAGGCCTTTATTTCCTCACTTTCATCTTAAATGTGAATCCATCTCAAGTCACTTTGATTCAGTTCCTTCAGAATCAACGGGACCTCCAGGTTTTAAAGAGAAACGACTGAAGCTTCAATGCGGGACGTTCCACCTGGTGCCTAGAACTGAATCGTAGTACTGGAACAGCTACCGACCGATGGGGTAACCCACGGCGTCCACCTCCTGAGGGGAGGGGGGGGGGGGGGGGGGGGGGGCTCTGACCAGGCAGTCTCTGGAAAGATGGCAGATTCTCTGAGTTCTGCTGACGTTCTCTCGGATGGCCCGTCAACACCCCTGGAGTGTAAATGTTTTTGGAGGAACAAACGGGCTGATCCACTCATTAGTGTGTGAATGTGTGTGTGCGAGAGGCCAATAAAAGGAAAAACCTTTCCTGGTAATCAGGGTTCTGTGAAAGCCCCCCCACCTCCCATCTCCTGATTTGGAAAATTTACTCCCGAGTAAAGGTTCTGTGTGAGGCGGAGCGCGCAAGTTTCATAAGAGCCGAGCGGAGAGGGGGCATGAATTATGGAGAGCGGAGCAGAGTTTGAACCCCCCTTTTAGGAAGCTCACACGCAAACCCTCCCTGACTTCCATCCAAGCTTCTGTTTGCTTTTTCTGACGCTTTCATTCCATGATTCGGCGTCGGGAAAACGCCGGCGTCCCCGTCAACAGCAGAGGTTCTGCCAGCGGCAGAACGTCAGACCTCCATCCTCCTCGTTCTGATGACCTCTGACCTCTTGACCTCCTGACACAGCTGCCACTTTGATCGGCCAATCAGCACGCGGCACCACCCATGTTGTTAGCAGGGCCGCCTGATGGATGCATTTCCTGTTTTGGTATTTTCTCCACCAGCTGGTCCACACATTCCTCTGCGAGTCCGGGAGGGGGCGGGGCATCGCCCAGATGTTTGTGTGCACGCCGGGGTGAGAGAGTGAGTTCCAGTCTGTTTGGGGCTAAAGCTGGGGGGGGGGGGGTTGTGAGGGTTGTTTACATGTGAAGACAGAATGGGGGTGCAGTGGGGGGGTGAATGACATACATGAAGGGGATAATGATGGTGAACAGCTGTTTGTGTGTGTTTGTGCTGGGGGGTTAAGGGTGAGTTTATTTTGAGGTGCCAGAGCGGGACGCCCTCAGTGATGACGGTTTGGTTCCTGGTCATTGTTGGCCCCGCCTCCTTGGTGCTATTCTGGTTCCATGCTGCTGCTGTGGGTCCAGCTCCATGAGGGGGGGTGGACATGTCCAGACATGACCACCATCAGCTCTGCCCGCATACACTCCTCATTCTGTCACTGCAGTTGTTTCTGGGCAGACTGTGCATCAGCGGACACCCCGCACTAAAATATGGGGGGGTTCTGAGCCGAACACCAGAGGCAGTGTTTACCGTCTCCATGATCCCATAATTCCTGATCTTTCCCGTCATCGATGGATTCGAACTGAGATCTAGTTTCACCTTAAAGCCCCGAACAGCTGACGGATAATTAACAGTAATTATCGAACTTCTGAGGGAATACCCTGATACACAAAATATACACACAATATACACAATATATACACACAATGCATATATGATGCACAATATACACACAATACACAATAGACACTATATACACACAGTGTACACTATACCCTATAGACACACAATGCATACATGATGCACAAAAAATACACGATGCAATATATATATATATATATATATATATATATACGCACAATACACTCAAACACACATTATACATGCTAACACAGAATATTCAATATACACACAATGCACGCCATGCACACCATACACGCTCTCACCCCGGCGTGTAGTTAGTTGCCCTTTATAATACTGGAAGCTTCATGGTTTGGTAAGACTGTGGACCGTCACTTAGGTGGTGATCCAGTTAACCAATCACAACAACCGATTCACAGATCAAACCACAATTCTTACTGCTAAATATATTACATTTGAATAATTGATTTGTCTTTACTGTATCTTTACAAAATACAAATATTTAATTAATCCACGTCATTTATACTTTTATTTAGAACAGGAGATCAGAATCAACTAAACCTAGTTTAGTCAATCAACTAAATTGAGGTAGAACCTCAGTAGCTCCAATGCTCCAAGATGCCAGAATGGATCAAAAGTATTACTTTGGTTATATTTATGAGGAATTAACATTATAATACACTTGAAAAGTTGATTTTGCATGATATAGGTCCCTTAAACTCTCTTCTGTTGGGGAGGCTGATGTGTTACAGCGTTTCTAATCATTCGAGCTGAAATTACTGCAATAATCCAAAGGTTGTAAAAAGCTCCTAAAGTCTTCGGTTGTCTTTTCAAACCAGAGCAGTTTTCTAACCATCTGAACATTTGAAGTCAATTCCCGTCGATGCTGTTACAGACTTCCAGGTGTTACTCTGCTGACTTGGTGTATTCGATATACCTGTGGTTAACGTGGATTTTTCCCAAAAAACGGAGCAGTGGAGGCGCCCGATGCAGCACAGCAGGTTCTGCACGCCAACAGGTTTCTACACATCAAAACCCTCCGTCGTTGTGAGGATGAGGCTTTTCTAAGTAGTTTGGGGGTCACAGAGAGGAATCCTCACAATGATGATGGATGGATCCCTCTGCTCCTTCCTTCATGGGTCCATCTAGAAAGCCGAGCTCCGCTGTTCGTTCTGTTTGGAGAGTTCAGAGCTAAAGTTGACCTGGAGATGAAATTACTGACCAGTTTAAACCCAGATTGATGGGATTGCTGAAGTAGAAGTCAGTTTGATCTGGGCAGTAATGTTGAAGCTGTTGAAAGCAGCTGAAATTGAAAACAGCCTTCAGTGTAATAAAATGTTGATCCAAGCTTCTGTCCTTTCAGCACAGATAAAATTTAGTGGCATGAAAGCTGCTCTTTGGATTATTGGAAAAACTCGACTCACTACAATGGAGATGTGATCGTCTCTGGAAGCTCCTCGAGCTTCGCTCCTCTGGTTCACGTTGCTGTATTCAGAGTTTCCTTTTGTGACGAACCGCTGCCGATGTCTGTGTCCTCCGTCTGTCCTCGGTGTAGTCGCTCGTTTGTTGGATCAGGTAGATTTAACAGACTTTCAGACGGGGCTCTAAAAAAAATGAACATTTAAAACCTGTTCAATAGAACCTTTTTTTGTATAAACGAACTTTGAAGCGACTTTCAGGCTACTGATCCTACTCTCTGCCTTCACGGAGCGCTGGCAACGTCCACCAACGGTAACCTTGCCTGTGTCGAGTAGGGCTGTAACGAGTACCCGGGTGCTCGGGTATCCGCGATCTGCTCCCGAAATTACGAGTACGAATATTCGCGACATCAAAGATCGCTGATTCGCGATCTTCATAAATATAGTTAATCGTAGTGAAATGTTATAGGTAGCTTACGAACTAAAACAAAGCCGAAAGGGAAGCGGTACGGCAGCCGAAAGTAAACAACTTTGTGACGGTGAACTTCCGGTTTTCAAAGTAAAACTAGCGAGAACTTTTTTCCGTTCAGAAACTGAGACTGAAGTTCGGTTCTCTGAAAAAACTACTGAGAAAATAATTAGCTTTAACACCGGAGCTTTATCTGCAGTGTTTACATTCTTTTGGTCATGGTAAGTCTTTAACAGTTGACGCAATTAACTAAACTCCAGTTTATTCTGAAGAAACGCAGCCTCGTGCTGCTGAAAGGCAGATTATTCTGCCGCGGAAATAACGTCTTTTTTCATAGGGGCTCTGCACCAATATGTAATGCTTAGAATGTAAAATATCGAAGAACTTTCATAATAGAAAACTGTGGAGAGAATCTTCAGGTTTTACTTTTAAATGATCCAAAACAGCAGTGATTTTTATCCTTTTTATGTTACTTTTTATGCTACTTCACCAGAAGATTGACGAAAGAAAAATAAGCTTAAAATGACAAACGGCATTTCTTTCTATCTGAATCTTTGTGTTTTTTTAATCAGTTTTGTTGATTCTGATCTCCTGTTCTAAATGAATGTATAAATAATGATTAAAAGCAAATAATTTCAATGTTCATCCATCCAGTTAATAGACATTCACATAGCAATAAACGTCATCTTAAAAAGTAAGAATCGCGGTTCGATTCGTGAATCGTTGAGCTTGATTCGTGAATCGAATCGGCTCGTCACCTGGGCAACGATCCACAGCCCTAGTATCGAGACGTTTTCGGAAAGGGAGTCGCATCTCAGACCGCTTCTACCTGATACTGAACATTACAGTTACACAAATTTAGAAAGACTGTCGTGGAGTAATTGAAACACAAGTTATAGAGATAAAGACAGCAATAATGAGACGTGTCTTTCATGCTAGTTAGCATTAGCCCAAACAAAAAAATGACGATATTCGCACATAATTTTCTAAATTCTTTTTTTTTTTTTTTTTTTCACAAGCAGACGGCTTTATTTTCTTGTTGAACTCTCTTTTTTTTGTCCTTCCTGTGGATTTTGATGGATTCATTGGGGAGGGGGGGGGCTTTGTCTGCATAAATCACTCAGTAGACACTCAAACACACAAGCCTCACACCCAAACACAAAGAGGCAGACAGGAAAGCTAGTTTCAGCACAAACACATGGAGAAGGCCTGGAGATCGCTTTGGCCTCTGCTGCGGTTCGATGTATATGTTTCACAAAAAAAATATGAATGTTTCCTGCCAGCAGTGTGGAAATGTGTCCAACAGACGTTACACACTCACTCACACAGACACACAAGCTGGAGGCGTGGCCTGCTGCCAACAATAAGACTTGTTTAACGAGTCTCAGCGCTTTGTTGCCTTCGGTCTCGGGGCTTTGTTGTTTTTGTGAATTGTACTCTGTGAGGTTGGTATTAATCTTCACTCAGTGTATACAGAATGTGTCCAACAATGTGCTGTTAACTAGGAATTGTCATGCGACAGAGTTTGATTTAAGATGGGTGAAAGCTCGTTTGGTTTATTGCTTTTATTCCTCGTCTTTTCAGCGTTCAGTTCTTCTCACTTTTAACCTCACGTCTTCATCCTTGATTCCTTTTGCTCTTACTCTGCAGAAAACTCTGATCTAATGAGTGTGTGCGCGTGGACCGAAGGCCTCTGGGCCTCCAGAGTCTCCTGTAGATCGAAACTCTTCTTCCTGCTCGCTTCATCTCTCTGTGGGTGTTGCGATGCAGAAACACAACCCGGCTGGATTTTCCTTTGACTGAAGATTCTTTCTCATAAGCTACTCCTGAAAGCTTGTATATGAGGCTTGAAGCCCTCATTACCAGGCATTTAAGAGTTAAGGAGTTTAGAAGAATGGGTTCATGGAGAATTAAGCTCGGGCTTTGCGTTTAAAACTGATAAACTTGTGTGAACTGCAAGCTACTCTGCATGTAAAATGTAAATGTTTTATGTAACATAATCCATCCATCCATCTTCTTCCGCTTCATCCGGGACCGGGTCGCGGGGGCAGCAGTCTAAGCAAAGATGCCCAGACTTCCCTCTCCCCGGCCACTTCCTCCAGCTCCTCTGGGGGGACCCCGAGGAGTTCCCAGGCCAGCCGAGAAACATAGTATCTCCAACGTGTCCTGGGTCTTCCCCGGGGCCTCCGCCCAGTGGGACATGCCCGGAACACCTCTCCAGGGAGGCGTCCAGGAGGCATCCGGACCAGATGCCCAAGCCACCTCAACTGGCTCCTCTCAATGCGGAGGAGAAGCGGCTCTACTCCGAGCTCTCTCCGAGTGACTGAGCTCCTCACCCTATCTCTAAGGGAGCGCCCAGCCACCCTCCGGAGAAAACTAATTTCAGCCGCTTGTAGTTGGGCTCTCGTTCTTTTGGTCACGATCCAAAGCTCATGACCATAGGTGAGTACTGGAACGAAGATTGACCGGTAAATCGAGAGCTTTGCTTTCTGGCTCAGCTCTCTTTTCACCACAACGGACCGGTACAGCGACCGTAAAATGGCGGACGCCGCTCCAATCCGCCTGTCAATCTCACGCTCCGATCTTCCCTCACTCGTGAACAAGACCCCAAGATATTTAAACTCCTCCACCTGAGGCAGGAGCACTCCACCCACCGAAAGAGGGCAAACTACCTTTCTCCGGTCGAGGAACTTATGTAACTTATGTAACATAAGTTTAAAAAAAATCGTTTTCTGTTTCATTGTTCTCCAGTTTGGTTAAATAGTTGCTTGTTGAAGTGACCATAAACCCAACAGCATGTCGGCCATGTTGCAGACGGACCCGGCGGCAGAAAGTTAAAGTTAGTTGTCACAAACCTAGAAATTTGTTCTCCGCATTTGACCCAACCCCTAGAGGAACGGTGAGCTGCAGACACAGCTGCGCAGGGGAACCATTTAGTGGTTTAACCCCCCAATCGAACCCCTTAATGCAGAGTGTCAAGCAGGGAGGCACTGGGTCCCATCCTAGTCATACCAAAGACTCTAAAAGATGGGACCCAGTGCCATCTTTAAGAGTCTTTGCTATGACTAGGCCTGGATTTGAACCCACGACCCTCCAATCTCAGGGCGGACACCCTACCACTAGACCACAGAGCTGGTAAAGTGCTTGGAAGTCCTTAGCTGTAAACCGAAATTCCACAAAATTTCAGAGTTGTAGCTACTTTTACTAAAGCTCTTTGATGTGAATACGTGGTTTGGTGTTCAGATTAACTTAAAGGGGGCCATACCATGAAAATTCAACATTATACTGTTCGTTCCTCCCAATAATGGACCCCAAAATGGTATTTTAATCTGTTCATGCATTTAAGAGTAATCCTCTAACAACCTGCACTGTCTACAGCAGCCCCTCCCATACCCACGAAAACGAGCGGGTGGAAATGCGCTGAGGTCAGCACGATGTGAACCGTCCCCTCCTGTAAGAGTCTTCTCTGCCAGCACCGTCCCCAGTCTAACGTCTAACACCAACACTCAATTTCTCCACAGAGCTAGCACTGATCAGCAAAAAACTTTCATTTTAGATGCACAATACTGTATATCTTAATATACATGTATAAGAAAGAAAAACTCTAGGATGACGCCATGACTGTTGGTCCACTCACGTCCCAAAACCCAGATTCCAGGTTGGGTCCTGGTCTGATTGGATCACATTCAGATCTATCGTCGCTGCACTTGTGGGTACAAGGCAACAGAGTTTTTTAGCATGCCTCCTCACAAAAACACGGACTGTGAGGAGCATTATGGGTGTCCTGGAATAGATGGGGAGAAGAATACTTTCAGCTACCCCACCCCTCTCTCCATGGGGGGGTTGACCCGGATGGGCTTGGCGGTCGGGTGTTACACACTCCTGTGGATGTAGCCTGTTTTTTATTTCCCTTAAAGAAACAACTGTGTTTTGTGTTCTGCCAAAGTCTTACTAAAAAGTGATCTGTGCCAGTCAACACCATAACTAACCCCCCCTCCCAGCTCTTTCTGCATAAGGCAGAGTCATTCCCCCCTCTGCATTTTTGGCTAAGGCAGCTTCGTGTTGTCTTCCCTCTTTGGGAATGAAAGCATGCTCTGTGGTCTTTCGATGCATGTTTCTCTCTGTATTTTGGGGATTGGAGACAGACGGAGTGACATTCACTGTAGAGCCAGACCATTCCTCAACACCCGCATGCTGGCCCCAAACAAAATACTTCACATATTCAAACCCAATAGTTGATTGACAGTTGTTGTCATTGAAGCAATTTATTTTATTGTCATGGGCCTGTATATAACAGTTGAGAAGTTTATGAGTCACATGAGGACATCGGAGTATCGTTCTAAAAGAAGTAATGGAGTCTTCATGGAGTCTTCATGGAGTCTTCATGGAGTCTTCATGGAGTCTTCATGGAGTCTTCATGGAGCCTTCATGGAGCCTTCACGGAGCCTTCACGGAGCCTTCATGGAGCCTTCATGGAGTCTTCATGGAGTCTTCATGGAGTCTTCATGGAGTCTTCATGGAGTCTTCATGGAGTCTTCATGGAGCCTTCATGGAGCCTTCATGGAGCCTTCATGGAGCCTTCATGGAGCCTTCATGGAGCCTTCATGGAGCCTTCATGGAGATTCCATGAAGACTCCATGAAGACCCCTGTGAATGGGGGACTATTGCTGCAGTGCCTGTTCTCATTGGAGCGGCTGGGGTCCAGATCGGTAAAGCCGGGGGCTGCGGCGATGCCCCCTGTGGTCTGGCGGGGTCTTTAATAAGGGGATCCTCGTAATATCGTTTCTACACAGTAGTACCAAGCCAGATGATTCTCTTAGATCTGCAGTTTTTACTCTTTGTTCAGTTTTATTGACAAGGGTCCTATTGGGGGGACTTGGGGGGTGGGGTGGGGGGACTTGGGGAGAGAGGGATGTTCATTTTGTGTCTTTGAGTACATTTGTTTTTAAACACTGTGTTTTTTGTGTTTTAATATGTACTTTATTTGCTTTTATGTTAAGCACCTTGTGTTTCGGCCGAAGAAATGGCGCTATACAAATAAATAAAGTTTGAATTTGAGTTAATGGAGTCTTCATGGGGTCTTCATGGAGTCTTCATGGGGTCTTCATGGAGTCTTCATGCGGCCTTAATGGAGACTTCATGCAGTCTTCATTGAGTCCTCATGCAGTGTTTGAGTCTTCATGCGGTCTTCATGCAGTCTTCATGGTGTCCTCATGGAATCTTTATGAGGTCTTCATGCAGTCTTTATGCTGTCGTCATGTGGTCTTCATGGGGTCTTAATTGAGTCCTCATGGACTCTTTATAGGGCCTTCATTGAGTCCTCATGGGGTCTTAATGGAGTCCTCGTGGACTCTTCATAGGGTCTCCATTGAGTCCTCATCCAGTCTTCATGGGGTCTTTATGCGGCCTTAATGGAGACTTCAAGCAGTCTTCATTGTTGTCATGCAGTGTTATTGAGTCCTTATGAAGTCTTCATGCAGTCTTCATGGTGTTCTCAGGGGTCTTCATGGGGTCTTAATGGAGTCTTTGTGGACTCTTCATAGGGTCTTTATTGAGTCCTCATCCAGTCTTCATGGGGTTTTCATCCAGTCTTCATCTGTCTGTTAAAAAGGCGTTTGGAGTAACACCTGCAGCTGCTCTCTATAATCTATGTGTGTGGGAAGGTCTTCTGCTCTTGATCCAGGTGTTGGTGGCACAAGCTGTGCGTGATACCTGTGTACTCCCTGACCCGTTAGGCGTGTACAAGTTTTCTCTCTGTGGTAAACTGAGCAGAGTTGGACCAGCGATGCATTAGCTGTGGCTGGAGATGGGTTAGTATGGTATGGATATGTTTCTTCTGAATAAATGGAGATGGGAATGATACCAGCTTTCTTCTGAATAAATCAAGAGGAGAGAGACAGAGGGAGAGAGATGAGGAGAAGGAGACAGGAACGAGGGATAAGAGAAAGAGGGAGGGATGGGAGGGGAAGAAGCAGGGTTTCATTTCCTACCTCATCCTTTCTGGAGGAGGAAAGTTTTATTTAAATACCATTGACTGTATAATAGAGACTGGACTGAATGACAGTGTTCCAAACAGGGAGTATTTGCAAAATCTCATAACTACCATAGAGAAATAACCAGCTGTCATTCTATTGGTCATAATAACCATTCTGGCTCTGATTTATTTTTAACATCTTCTAATAATCAGAGGCCAATCAGAGGCCTCAGTAATATGAGGTAGGGAGCTGGCTTTCAGGTGCTAGGGGTGTGGCCTTCTAACAAGCTAACTGCTGATCAGTGGGAGTGGTAGAAACTGAGACGCACTCGGACCAATCACTGTTTACTGACGATGTTTGGTTCCAACATGGCGGCGTCTGCATCGTGAAAAATGGCGACTGAATGAACTTCATTTAGTTGGAGCCATAAGTGAACTGTTTTCTATGGAGGAGGACACTCTGTCCGGTTCTCTGATACTGTCAAAGGTCCTGGACTCGCGTGTTTGGTTTTAAGAGTTCTTCTCCTGTTTGTCTCATCAGGCTCAAGGCCAGACCTTCACCTTCCCCGACCTCTTCCCAGACAAGACCCAGGCCCCCACCGAGGGCTCCATGGAGGAGATGCAGAACAAGTTCATGGAGGACGAGAAGCAACGGCAGAAACTGGACCCCAGGAGAGGGGGGGTCACCGAGTGGTTTGGACTGTGACCTCCGTGGACAGCAGGTGTGGGCGGTCCAGGTGCATCCTGACGCGTCTAGCGTGTTCTCGTGGCTGGGGCCCGATGAGCAGATCCAGAACCAGAGGAGAGTGGACCATCTCCATCCTCCATTAAAACCAGATTCCCCATCGACCCCTCCTTTGTGAGACCTGGGACCCCCCCCGCAGAGACTAATTAAAGCTGGGTTTTCCAGAAGCGGACGGATCTGAGTGTGTGAGACATTTCAGTCTGTGGGTTCTGCCGGTTCTGCCTTCAGGGTTCTGGAACTCCCAGACTTTTCTCTCCTTCCACCAGCTCCTTCTGTAAAAACTGCTAATAAATGGTGGGCTGAAGGTTCTCCATTGTTTCCTCTGCTTTGGTTCTCAGTGGTCCAAAAACACCCCCCCACACACACACCACCACCTCCCTGCCGGGGGGGCTTCCATTACACTTGAAGGCCAAAGTTACAGTAAGTGTGCCCCCCCCACCCCAATCGACGATCGCTAATGCTGGCTCACTCCCAGCCCCTCCCCCACACAACTCATGTATCACTAAGGAAAGTGTCAATATTGATCCTGTTGGCCCCATTGTCTGCTGCCAGGAAGGTGCCCCCCCCGTCATAAAGGCGTCTGATTTAGAACAGCCCCCCCACTCCAAAAAAAAAGGAACAGCCGCTTCTCCTTGTTCGCACTCCTCTCTTCTTCTGCTGCTGTTGCCTGGGTGGGACCGCCTCCAAACAGCTGAGAGCCCCCCCTCCCCTCAAACAGCCCCCTGGTGAGCGTTGGGTAATCGAGTGTGTTTGCCAGGCAGTAATGCATCCCTGTTGTCCTCTTGTTCTGTGACGGGGAGACCCTGTTCCTCCTAAAATCACATCCGCCCCCCCAAACACCAGCTTCTCATTACACCCCCCTTTTTGTTTTCGCCGTCCAGACGTTTTCAATAAAGTTTCCTTTGAATGAAGCGTTCAGAGGACAGGCTGTCGGTCATGAGCTCATCCGAACACCTCATGATGAGAAGCAAAGACGGAGGAGCCGAACCGGAGGAGCGACAGGTGGAGGTCAGACTCCTCCCACCCCGATGAGCCCCGCCCCGAACGGTTCTGTTGGGTCAAACATCAGCAGACGGGCCTTCTGCTGTAGTGCTGCGGACGGTCTTTCCAAACGGCGTGTGGGAGGAGCTTCTTGTGACGCGTGGCGTGTTCATCCTCCCGGTTTTCTTCTGGCCTCCATGTTGACTCACTTTCCTCCTTCATCGCCGCCGCTCGACGCCGCTTCCTCATTGGTCCGCGCTGAGGTTTGCTCGTCAGTCAGAGGATGGAGGTCTGCGGGGAAACGGGAACTTCCTGTCTCCACTCGGCCTCTGGCGGCGGCAGGCGCCTGTACTTCTGGAGAGGATGCTGCATGTCATGCAGTGCACGTTGTGAGGTTGCAGAGGGAGGCAGGGCGCGCATGTGAGTGGGGGGGGGGGGCAGTGGCGAGATGACATCACTGAGAAAATGCTGAGCTGGAATTAGGGCTGCTGGATGAAAGAGGGCGGACCCCCCCATCCCACTGCTTTCTCTTTTCAGGCGTACAGTGCGGGTCCAACACCCCCCCCCCTCCCAACACGCAGAGCTAATGGAAGGGGGGTTGAATATTTTAAACATCGCTTCCCCTCGCCGCCGCCGCCGCCTCCAAAGCCTCTTTCCTTGTTCAGCTGTGCATTAGTCGAGTGCACACATGACCCTGTTTCTGCCACTGCGGTTCACATGTGGAAGCTGCATGACATCACTCCTTATTTTTGGGATGTGGGGAGGGGACCTTGAACATCCTCCCTCAATGAGGGCAGTCCTCCTCCCTGCTGCCGGAGCAGCTGCAGTTACAGCGTTTTGTCTGCAGGAGACGGGCCGCGTTCTGCTGCAGAAGAACCGATCAGGTTCCTCTGATCGATATGTCAGTAGAACCCTCCGATGAGTTCCAGACAAACACCTTCACTAAGACAACCGGCCCGGCCCGCAGAGGATCCGGACGGCCTCTCTTGGAGAAGTGCCACATGCATTCCTCCCTCCCCAGGTTGCCGTTGGTTCAGTCTGTGCACTCCGTCACCCCGCACGTGCACGGCGCGTGCACGTTTTAGCCGAGGTCCGGACGCTGACAGAAAAACTGCATCCTCAGGCTGTGAAGACCTGCAGATGTGCCTGCACGCGCGGCTTCTTGAGAAGCGTCGATGCGTGCGGAAAAGGCCGGCCGACGCGTGCGCGGCGAGAGTGTACGCGGCTGTAATGTGCTGCCGTCAGCCGAGAGCGCGGAAAGAGGAGATGGAGGAAACGTCTTGATGCTGATTTAGACTCCAGGAAATGTCCTGTTGTTCAGACAGGAGGAGCTCTTCCTTCTGATCCACATTCCAGCTTTCAAACTTCAGAGTCAAATCTGCTTCTTATGCCTGAAGTTAAAGAGGAACCAAACCTGGAAGTTGGAGGCTGACTCCACCCACTGCTGAAATTTGAAATTCCAGTCAGAGGGGTGTGGCTTGGGGGCAGGACTGTTGTCAATAGGCGTGTTTAAAATCTCCCAGCGCCTCGCCTGCATCGTCGACGAGACTAACGCCCCATTCACACTGGACGCGAAAGCGCCTCGAAAGCGCCGCGGAACGGAGTCCGCTTCCATTCGGCGCCCTTGTTATCCTATGGTGTCGTTCACACAAGGCGCGGCGCGGAGGGCCCGCGCGGTGCAGCGGATCGTTTCAGCGTCTGACCTATTTTGTGCGCGAGCCGCGAGCGTTCCGCGTCAATTCTGGCTGGAAGTTGCATGAAGATACATGAGAAAATCCGGTTTCTTTTCAAAATATAACCAGTTTTTCACAATAAAAAGCCGTGATTGACAAATGTGACCATGTTTTTGTGTCTAAACCGGCGGTAGACACGGATATAAACATACAATCACAACAAGCACGCAAACACGTGCGCGCGCGAGCACAGAGACACACAAAACAGACAGACACGCACACTTTTTTTTCTTTTTTCACAGACACGTACACACGCAGATCAACGTGGATAGACTCCGGTGCGGGGTGAGGAGTTTCGGGAGTTAATAAAACGACAACAGAGAGACAGAGAGCAGCTCATCTTAGCAGAAACCGGTGGTAATATTTATAAAACACACACAACACAGACAGACACGAGCGCGCACAGATCAACGCAGTGAGCAGACTCCGGAGCGAGTGGGCGGGGCTGCGGGATTTTGGGAGAGAAAAAAGAGATGCAGAGAGCTGCTCCTCTTAGCAGAAATATGGGTTAATAATTGTAGTTTAGCTCACACAGATCAGTACAGTGGGCCGACAGAGCGGGTGGGCGGGGTTTTGAGAGAGCAGTTTTTTTTAGCAGTAACATGGGTTAATGTCTGTGGGCTATGAAATTATCAACCATGGTGGCAAAAACAAAAAAAGCTCTAGCAGAAGCGCCTGTGGACCGCCGCGGAAAAATGCACGTCTGGTGTGAACGACAGAGCGGAGCGGAAGCGGCGCGGACTCCGCTTCGCGGCGCTTCCGCGTCCAGTGTGACCCCGGCGTAAGCTGCTGCAGGAGGGGGCGGAGAAAGGTGCCTGAGATGAGGGTGAACGACGAGACTGTACGAGAACGAGGAGTTGGGGGTTGTCCTCAACATTTGGCTGAATTTTAATACGCCACTCCTCCTAGTATGATCTTTTATAGTATTTGTTAACATCTTTCAGAGTAAAGCAGATAAAAAAATAGCTGCGGGATTCATTTCATGTGCCCTGTCCCAAATAAACAGATAAAATAGAAATTAAAGTTAGTTTTAGAGGCAACAATAACACAAATAACCACAGATTATTTAAAATCTTGTTTATTTGTCATCAGTGATTCACTACCTTCCAGAAAGAGGTAAAAAATAAACCCGTTTCCTTCATTTGACCAGTTATTTCACGTCAAACTACAAGAACATTCAGGACACCGTTTCCCACAATGCATTGTTTTGTAGTCATCAAGGTGGCTTGAAGTCAGTAGCGCAGTATCTATTTTCTGGCTGCGCTGGCTTAGGAAGGCGCCTTGAATCCGCCCCTTTCTCGCGATACTTCATGACGGCGCACATGTGACGTCAGTACAAGAAACTACCCAGCATGCACCGCAATCCAGGCGATCTGCGCAGCGCCGGGTCCGCCTGCATGATCTCAAACACACCTATTACTGGAGCTGCAGATCATGTCAGACTTCTTAAACGTACATGGTTCGACCAATCACAATCAACCTGTAGGGGGCAGCACACAGACTGTTTTTGACTATATTTTGAAGAATTAAACAGTTTTATTTCAATTTGTCAAACATTTGGGCATATCCAACAGACAGCACTTTTAAAGCCCCATTTATAGATGTCAACAACCAAAGAAATTTAATTTCGGGTTTGGTGACCCTTTAAACTAAATGTCTGGGGTAAATTTCTGTCAATCCATTCAGATTCACAGGATGCTGGAGCCTATCTCAGCCGCTCTGGAGGATTCAGTTGGTGTTCAGACAATAACACCAACCCCTTGGCACATGTCCGTCATTTTCGTTTGATGTTCTGACGAATGACACTAAACTGGAGAAACCTGGAGGTAAAACCAACGACAGACTCCTTTCATCCAGGTCTTTGATCTTTAGGGTTAGGATTGCTGAGAGAAGTCATCAGAAACGTTCTTATGGAACGTTCATACCGAACACAACCCACGCAGAGGAGGCGTCACGTTTCAATGTCAAAGCACAGAGACGATCCAGGTCCTGCGGCACAGCGGTCAACCACTCGGGGGTTCAACTTTGGGTACTCAACGTCTTCAGTGACTCAATCAAAGGGTAGTAAAATACATCCAATATGGCCGCTCAATGCAAGGATTTTTGTCCTGAACTTCCAACCAATTTCTTAACCCAGAGGGGTTGCCGAAGACTATCCCAGGTACTGTTGGACAAAGGCGGGATACATCCTGAACAGGTTGCCAGCCTGAAGCTCCCTATTCTACCCAGCTGCCCCGCGTACAGCGTAGCACGCACTCCCAACTATTGGGGTTGCCGCACAGACTCTGGGCGCTGGAGCTTGCAGACGGAGAGCCGCCGCGGGCATGATCACGCTATCTTAATGGGTTTTCTTGTCGTCAAGACAATAGTAAAAAGATCCTCCAGTCTTTTTGACCCTGAGACAGACGGAAATCACGTTAAACAGCCCTCAGGAGTGAAGTACACCCCACCAAGAGAGACTGACTGATCTCATCTGTAGAACTTTCTATAACATGTAAACCCAGGATACTCTCTCAACACAATCCATGTGTTTCATGATGCGGCAAAGAATGAATTCCGGAACAACAATGCTTCTTTCTCCACTGCTGTGACGTTCAGGCATCAACTCGTCGTGTGGTAAATTTGACGTGCAAATCATGTCCAGTGTTTATGCACCATCACACTTTTTTTTTTTTTATATCACTGCAGATTTTCCCTGTGTGGAAAAACTACCTGTACTTGTATCTGTACCTGTACATGTACTCATACCCGTACCCGTGCCTGTACATGTACTTGTACCCTTACCTGTTCCTATACCCATGCCTGTTCTCATACCCGTACATGTACTTGTACCTGTACTTGTACCGGTACCCTTACATGTACCTGTGCCTATATTCGTGCCCATTCCGGGTCTCAAACCCTTTCCTGTACCCGTACCTTTAGCCATACTTACAGTACAGGCCAAAAGTTTGGACACACCCACTCATTCAATGGGTTTCTTTATTTTCATCAATATTTAAATAGTAGATTGCCTTTTTATTTATGAAAGTATAAATAAAGCAAATTCCTTCATTTAAAAGCTGCTGGAATTCTTTAGTTTGACTCTGAGTTGATGTTGAACTTCGTTGCATCAAATGTTCTTTGTGACGCTCAGAGAAACCGTAAGAATCAGACCTACAGCGTGGATTCTACCAGCTCTGACGCTCCATATAGAACTTCAAAGCATAAATAAATAAATATTTAACTAAAGCTGACTCGTTAAAGACGGTATTTGAGCGGGAAGATCTCCTGTCTTTGACTGAAGACTTTCAGAGTTTCAAAGTGAACGTATAGATCTGGACAGACGCCTCCATCAGCTGTTGAGCTGGTTGAAGGATTATTGGTTTGTGTTGTTGTCAGAAGAGCTCCATGACCACAGAACTGGACTGGTGTTCCACTACAATGGTTCCACTGCTGAACTTCAAAGATGCGAGGAGGGGGCAGCTGTCGGGGGGGCTGAGTTAGTCGGATCAGTTTCTTGATGTTTTGTTTTTCTAAATCCATCTGAAAACACGTTACAAGAAGAAAGGTGAAGAAATGTCAAAATGTTTGACACACAAACAATCTTTTGACCCAAAGCTGACGTGTAAACCTGTAAGATTTCTGCATTTTAATGTATTCAGATTTTCTTAAAGATCGACTGACGAATACTGGGAGGAAGTTGGGAACATAGTGCGAACCAAAGCATTCAAAGGTCAAAACATAACAGCTTGGATGAAAACTATCATTACTAATAAACTTAATGAACGAGTTTGGATGTGTTTGTTTTTCAGCTGCTTTGAGTCCTTGAATCAACATGAAAGTGGTTGGATTTACCTCCAACACTGAGCTGATATTCTATGACCATCACCAATCAGGTGCTGGTGGAATGGAGTGTCAGCTCGGGTTTCGTGCTTCAGTCCCCAGAACGTTGGAGCCCTCTGAGAGTCCAGCATTCAGATGTGAAGTCAAAGATGATCAAACTGTTCGCTGTCTGTTCATCAAAGCCAGAGTGGCGTCCGTCCTCCAGCTCCGCCTCTGAATCTGATGTAAGCATCCAAAGGGGTCGATTCTTCCCAACG
The DNA here is from genome assembly GCA_003999625.1 of Oryzias javanicus. Taxonomy (NCBI): domain Eukaryota; kingdom Metazoa; phylum Chordata; class Actinopteri; order Beloniformes; family Adrianichthyidae; genus Oryzias; species Oryzias javanicus. Next base: position 29,562,633 of record CM012442.1, read on the forward strand.
TTAAACTCTTGGTGAAGGTGGTCACCGGTGAGCCTGTTGGTCGTTCTAAAGACATGAGATGGAAACAGGAGAGTCTCAACCGACTTGCTCTCCTCATTCAGTGATCCTATCTTCTGGATCAGGGGTCCCCAAACTACAGCCGGCCACCTCCACATTTGCCCGGCCTCCCACACATTTTACCCCAATCTGGCTTGGAGATTGTTTGCTACTGATTCCCTTCATGTAGCGCCACTCACTTCTGATCCCGTCCAAGTGCGAGAACTGCCAGGATACCATTTCCCACAATGCATTGTTTTGTAGTCATTGAGGCGGGTTGCAGTCAGCGCAGCGCCTGATTTCCAGCTGCTGAGTAAGGGCCTTGAACCCGCCTCTTTCTCGCAATATTTTCATGATGATTGACAGCTGACGTCAGAGTCAAAACTGCCCAACAACGATCTGCGTAGCGCTGCGTCAGCCTGCATGATCCCAAACACGCCTACTAGCATCAATCGCAGACAGAACTGCTATCAGAAAACTCTTCTTCTGCAGCATTAAACTACAAGAACATTCAGGACACCGTTTCCCACAATGCATTGTTTTGTAGTCATCAAGGCGGCTTGAAGCCAGCGCAGTATCTATTTTCTGGCTGTGCTGGCTTAGGAAGGCGCCTTGAACCCGCCCCTTTCTCGCGATACTTCATGACGGCGCACATGTGACGTCGGTACAAGAAACTACCCAGCATGCACCGCAATCCAGGCGATCTGCGCAGCGCCGGGTCTGCCTGCATGATCTCAAACACACCTATTACTGGAGCTGCAAACTTAGCCTGTTAGCCTACAAACTGACCCGGCCCCGCATCAGTGAAGAAAAAAAGATATGTGGTGCTGTCAAGAGACCGTCTGGGGACCCCTGTTCTCAAGTGTGTAAGGACGGTCAGTCAGTCAAGACCCTGGTGTAAATGTTGGACACCCACCCCACCACCAAGCTAACATCACAGGATGGACAACCTGTAAAGAAGCTGAAGTTGGAAAAGATTAAAAACCAAAAACTGATGGTTTCTGAACCTCCTGGAGGAGCAGGTTTGACTACTGGTCGTTCAGGTGGACGGGCACTCAGGGAGGTCCAAACCTGAGTCCTGAACTCCTCAATCCGTTCAAACTCCTGGTCTTCGTCTGCTGATGTGGATGAAGGTTCTCCCGATGATGGAGGATGTTTGTTTCCCAGGCAACAAGAGGGACGATGGCGGCTTTGCTTCTGCCCCGCGGTGGAGCAGGGTGTTAGGAGAGCAGGACAGGAGTCTGACGGGCGTTTGGGGGGACTTTAGGGTGTATTTCCCAGGATGTGGGGGGCTCTCGTGACCTTTGACCCTTGTTCCTGGGACAGTCAATGAGGTAGACGGGGATAAATGGAAAAGTATGTCCAGCCGTCAGGAATGGAGGAGGGGGGGGGGGGGGCAGCGTCTCAGAGGTGGTGTAGTTCAGGTCAGGCTGTGGTCGGGGGGGCAGGGGGCAGGCGAGGCTGCGCAGCATTCAAATGGAGCTCCCACTGGGAGGTTTTACGCTACAAAATGGTTTCCTGTGACGTGGATGGCGTGTTTGATTCGAGCTTTGAGGGGTCTGGGGGGGTTCTCCAGAGGGGAGAATCTAGCACGCTCTCATTTCCGTCCGACCGACAGCCAGCAGAAAGTTGGCAGGCTGAGACTTCTCCTCCACACACAAACCACATTTTTCTCCTTTTTCCTTCCTAGCTTCTGCCGCTGCGGCGTGGCGTCTGCCTTCTGATGGATCGCTCGCAGAAACTGGACCCGCTCCGACCCGCTTCTCTCACAGCGGTCTGCTCGGGTTTCGGCTGATCAGTAAACGAGCGGCGTTCGTGTTCTGACGTCCGCTCGCCATGCGCTGAAGAACAGAACAGGCCGGTTTGCACGTATGCGAGCGGGCTGGCGCTCAAACGCGGCGTGGAAGCAATTGTAAAAATAGATGCCAGCTGGGTTTGAGGCGCAGCGAGAAGCTCGCGCGGACCGCGGCCGGGTCCTGCTTCCGTTTGTCGCTTGAAGGAGGAAAGAACGAGAGGCAGAAAGAGGACGAGGATGATGAAGGTCAAAGCGTGACGTAGGAGAGAGAGAGAGCGCTCCGCCAGCTACTGTTCCCCCCAGAGCCAAGAAAACGACAAAAATCAACACTAGATGTGTTTGCTTTGGGGCGGGGGGGGTCTGTGGAACCCCACTCTTTCCCAATCAGCAGTTTTCTCCCCCCTCCCGGCCCCTCGCCGTCCCTCCGGTCTTTATTTTCATGCTGTAAAAACTTCACTGCGTATAAACTTTGTGTAAAAGCGCGGTTACGCCGCGGCGTTTCGGCGGTGGAAAACCTGCACCTCTCTCCGTCCTGTTACAGAAATGGTGTTGATGGAATGACTGGGTTTCCCCATGATGTGGAGCCTAAGGGGGGGTTCCACGGCCCGTTCTCACCCCCGCCTCATGGCTGCCGTCAGACACGTATGTTCATGTATGAAGAAGCTACAGTTCGAGTGGCTTAAACTCCACTGTTATCCATCACATGTGGTTCTACAGAACCGTTTCCTGCTGTTCACTCTCACGCTCGGTTCTCTGAACTGTCCCGCTTTGTCAGGATGATTGTTTGCATGAATGAAGACGGCACTCCGTGGTCGGGATCAGTCAGAAACATCCGTCACAGGAAGAAAACCTGCATTTCTACGCGTCCATCAAGTAAACGGCGTGTACTTGTACAGCCCTTTTCTACCAGGCCCATAACACTTTACACAATAAGGTAATCAGATTACTATGTAGAGAAAAACAAACTAACCGGGATTTCCTCAGTAGTGAAGTGGGAAGAGCCCATCAGTACTGAATCCCTGTCCGATGGACCGGCACGTGTGTCGTATGGAAGACCGCCTGCCTACTGTCGCGCCGGTACCCGAGTCCTTCTGATACCTCGCAGCGTAGCATCGCGACCGGCTCCGGTTCAATACTAATTCCCGGCTGCTTTAAAGCGGACGTTCCAGGGGCGTGGATAGAGTGCTCACTGAGCCCTCTCTCTCGTCCGCGGGGCCATCGGGACCGGTGCAGCCGTCGACCGGGCTGCTCTGTTCTCGGTCGGCTAAGACCGTGTCGCGTTGATCCGGGCTGCACGGACCGGCCCATTTAAAACGGGCGCTAGCGGTCAACGGCGATGTCAGCTACCCACCGATCCGTTTATAAACACGGACCGAGGAGTCCAACAGTTTGCGTCAGTCTTTGTGTAGATTTGAAAAACATCACAACCATGCATCAGGTATGCATTGTTTCCTATATAATAACACATTTATTTAAAAAAAAAAAAAGTTTGAAATGGTGTTTATTTGTTGCACTTTGTACCAAAACATTTTTACCACGACTTGAGAATTATTCTTCTGATGATCAGGATTTTTTTTTTATTGAATTGGACCAAAATTGAGCATTTAATGGTCATTTGACTGTGTCTGTTGAGCCATGGCTCATTGTTTTTATACCTGTCCAATATGGCGTCACTCTTTATGCATCTTGGACAATCGTAAAAAGCCTACGTGTCGTCTCCAGCAATTAACCTCATTGGTTTTACAGTCCCATTCACACATTCACACACTGGTGGTGGCTCCGCTACCGAACACTGGCGCCGACCTTCCATCAGAGGTAATTTGGGGTTCAGTGTCTTGCCCATGGACACTTTTGCAAGGCGGGAATCGAACCCGTAATATTCAGATCAGGAGTCAACCACCCTGCCGCTACACCATGACCACCACAAAGTGATCAGATCTCCTGTAAAAGTCTACAAGCTGCATCCACTTTGCTGAATGTCCTGTATCCAAACAGAAGTGGGTGAAGATATTGTACACGTTGTAGATCCTGCAGACGCTGCAGATCCTGCAGACGCTGTAGATGCTGCAGATGTTTTAGATCCTGCAGATGCTGCAGACATTGTGGATGCTGCAGATGTTTTAGATGCTGCAGATCCTGCAGACGCTGCAGATCCTGCAGACGTTTTAGATCCTGCAGACGCTGCAGATCCTGCAGACGTTTTAGATCCTGCAGACGCTGCAGATGTTTTAGATCCTGCAGACGTTTTAGATCCTGCAGACGCTGCAGATCCTGCAGACGCTGTAGATGCTGCAGATGTTTTAGATCCTGCAGACGCTGCAGACATTGTAGATGCTGCAGATGTTTTAGATCCTGCAGACGCTGCAGATCCTGCAGACGCTGCAGATCCTGCAGACGCTGTAGATGCTGCAGACGTTTTAGATCCTGCAGACGTTTTAGATCCTGCAGACGCTGCAGACATTGTAGATCCTGCAGACGCTGCAGATTCTGCAGACGCTGTAGATGCTGCAGACGTTTTAGATCCTGCAGATGCTGCAGACATTGTAGATCCTGCAGATGCTGCAGATCCTGCAGACGCTGCAGATCCTGCAGACGCTGCAGATCCTGCAGACGTTTTAGATCCTGCAGACATTGTAGATCCTGCAGACGCTGCAGACATTGTAGATCCTGCAGACGCTGCAGATTCTGCAGACGCTGTAGATGCTGCAGACGTTTTAGATCCTGCAGATGCTGCAGACATTGTAGATCCTGCAGACGCTGCAGATCCTGCAGACGCTGCAGATCCTGCAGACGCTGCAGATCCTGCAGACGTTTTAGATCCTGCAGACATTGTAGATCCTGCAGATGCTGCAGACATTGTAGATCCTGCAGACGCTGTAGATCCTGCAGATGTTTTAGATCCTGCAGACGCTGCAGATGCTGCAGACATTGATAAAATAAACTCTAAACTTCGAGAAGAACGTTGAAGACATGAGCACTTTTTTCGGACTCTGTTCTGTCAGAAACTGTGATCCACATCAGGTCCACATGTGCAGCCCGGACTAGGAGAAGGCATTCGAGTGCGGCCCTCAGGATCTTTTATAGGGGTGCTCTGGGAGTATAGGGTGTACGGCCTGCTGTTGGGGGGCCATTCGATCCCCCGCTCGGAGCCGGAGCTCGTCTGCAGAGCCGGCAGTAAGTCAGACTCGTTTCCGGTGAGATTTGGACTTCGGCCAGGTTGGGCCTTCGTTTCAGAATCTGTTCAGAACTTTTATGGACAGACGTGAACTTCCTCTCGAGGTAACGGGGTCTCCGACACACAGAAGCTCAGCATTACCAACCACTGTTTTTTTTTTCCTGGTGGGGTGTCGTGGACACCTCCATCCAGGAGGAGGCGCTGTAGCAGGAAGCTCTCTCTCCACAGGATCATCTATGAAAAGTTGGAAGAACATCGGGACGTTCCTGCTGAGGCTGCAGCCTCCACAACCTGAATCCTCCAATGGATGGATGGGCGGAGCCTGGCCCTCGTTTCCCATGATTCTTGGCGCTCTGAAACAGATGGATGATCAGTTTTCTAGAGGATTTGGTTACAGCTTCAGAGCTGCAGCTTCATTATGAGAAATCGACCTCAACAAATGCATCTAATCTAGAGAGAAAGACGCCGGTGGGCGGGGACTGTGGGATTCGCAGCCCGTGTTTTCTCCAGGCGTGTTCAGATAGGTCAAACCCATTAAGAAGTTCTGCTCTGATCCAGTCTTGTCTGCTGAGAAACCGACCCGGTTCTGTTCTAAGCGGACATTTCTGCACGACTGCGATGTTTCTAAATTTCTGATGTCAAATCCACTTGAAGTTCCTCCAGAAAGGCTCACCTGTCACCCTCCAGGTGAACACGTCCTGCTTTTGAACTCTAGAGTCTTTTCATCTGCATTTATGGTGCGTACTGTGGGTATGTTTTTTCTGCGTTCTTACTGTGTTTCTTCTGTGTTTTTACCATGTTCACTCTGTGTTTTTACTGTTTGTTCCGTGTTCGCTCGGTGTTTACTCTGTGTGCTCTTTCCATGTTAATTCTGTGCTCTTTCTGCTTTTATTCCGTGTTTTTATTTCCGTGTTTTCCGTGTTTGCTGTGTTCTTATCATGTTTTCTTTGTGTTCTTAACATGTTTTCTCCGTGAGTCCTTACTATGTTTGACCCGTGTTCTTTCTTCTTTCTATGTTGACTATGTGTTTTCATCATGTTTTCTTTGTGTTCTTACCATATTTGCTATGTCTTCTTACAGTGTATGCTCCGTGTTTTTACCGTGTATTCTCTGTGTTCTTACCGTGTTTGCTCTGTGTTCTTACTGTGTTTGCTCTGTGTTCTTACTGTGTCTGTTCTGTGTTCTTATCATGTTTTCTTTGTGTTCTTACCATGTTTTCTCTGTGAGTCCTTACTATGTTTGACCCGTGTTCTTTCTTCTTTCTATGTTGACTATGTGTTTTCATCATGTTTTCTTTGTGTTCTTACCATATTTGCTATGTGTTCTTACCGTGTTCTTACCGTGTTTGCTCTGCGTTCTAACCATGTTTGCTCTGTGTGTTCTTACTATGTTCTTTCTGTGTTCTAGTTTGTACATGTTGCACAATCCCAACATTGATTTCCGTGAGCACAGACGAGGCTCGAGCAGCGACTGGGTTTGGCTGATCTGGGCACATTGGCTGCTGGTTTCCTCACACATGGTTTCTGGATCGTTCTTGAACCAGTAAAGTGGAGCACGGAGGCGTGGGGGGGGGGCCTCTGAGTTTGGTTATGGTAATAGGAGTGTGTTTTGGCCGGGACACCAGTTCCCAGCTCGAAAAACAACAATAACAACATCAACCTCCCTGCCAGCCCGGGCTGTAAGCTAATGATGTGCGTCGTTGTTCCAACACTTCATTTCTGCTTCTAAAAAGCTGGAACTTTTTGGCACCTGGATTGTAGATTCCAGGCAAACACAGGTTTGATTTCGGTGCACGCAACACGCGGGCGGCCCTCCTCCCTGCAGCCCCGACTGTGTCGAACTCCGATCCTGCGCCTCCTGAACACCAACAGTACAGGAATCCACAGAGATGAAAGTCTTGTCCCCTGTCCTGACGCCAGCAGGTCCTCCTCCTGTAACCATGTCTGTCTGCTGCTGCGTCCCGTCAACGTGAGGAAGACGTGACCCACTCCACCATCAGAGAAACCGGACTCATGTTGACCGACTTTGCTCTGGTTGGTTTCAGTCTTTAACCCGTCGCTGTCCGGAGACTCAACCAAAGAAAACAAGTTAAAAAAATACTTAAAACAAGACACTTTTTACTTATTTAAAGTGAAAAAATCTCCCCATGGTTAATTTTGACTTGGTAAAATTTCTTAAAAAAAAATTTTTTTTTCATTTGCCGATTTAAGACTAAATGAAATCTTGAAATAAGCTACAACAACCTATTTTAAGATATATTTCACTTATTGAAGACACTATTGTGACTCAAAATAAGTGAAGAATGCTTAAAATAAGAGCTAAATATACTTAAAATAAGAGCTTAGTATTCTTAAAGTAAGTGAATAATGCAAAAAATAAGAGCTTAATATTCTGAAAATAAGTTAAAAATGCTTAAAATAAGAGCTACGTATTCTTAAAATAAGTGAAAAATGCTTAAAATAAGAGCATAATATTCTTCATATTGGTGAATAATGCTTAAAATAATAGCTAAATATACTTAAAATAAGTGAATAATGCTTAAAATAAGAGCATAATATACTTAAAATAAGTGAAAAATGCCTAAAATAAGAGCATAATATTCTTAAAATAAGTGAAAATTGCTTAAAATAAGAGCATAATATTCTTAAAATAAGTGAAAAATGCTTAAAATAAGAGCATAATCTTCTTCATATTGGTGAATAATGCTTAAAATAGAAGCTAAATATACTTAAAATAAGTGAATAATGCTTAAAATAAGAGCACAATATTCTTAAAATAGGTGAATAATTCTTAAAACAAGAGCTTAGTATTCTAAAATAAGTATATTTATACAATTTTTTTCCCACCAAAAATATCTATTTTAAGCGCCAAAACAGTCCATCTATTTTTGTTCTAGACCATAATCATCATAAATTTTAAGTAAAAAGTAAAAAGTTTCAAGACTATTTGTCTATAAACTAGCTGAAAGTATCTCCTTAAATAAGATATTTTCAAGACAAATTGACTTTATTCTCTTAAACAAGTCATTTTAAGCTTATTGAAAAGTTTAATTTTGTCTTAAACAAGTTCAATAAGATGCTTACACTAGAAACTGGACCAAAAATACTTGGTAAGATTTTGTGTTTTTCCAGTGGCCAAATCATTTTCGCCGAACGTTCAGGTTCACACAGTCGGATGTAGAAACACATCCAGCATATTCATTAGTGAGGCGCCTAATGAGGGGAGGGGGAGTGGGGGGGTTCAGGTGACTCAGCTTTGCCTTGGAAACAAACGGAGGAGAGCCGTTGGTTTGAAACCCCCAGAGTTTTACTACAGACATTTAACAGGAGGGAAAAACAAGGTTATAGCGGCTTCCTGCACCTCCAGTACGGAGGATGGGGTCCTAACGGAGGACAACCCCCACCGCTGTTCGACTGCTGGGGAAGTCCTCGTCATCCTTCTGCGGCGCTCAAACGCTCTTTGTTTGCAGGCCGCGGCGGTCGGCGTCTCCGTCCAGAGAGGAAACTCTGAGGAACAAGAAGGAGCGCTGGAGTTGGTCACAAACTGCTGATCGCACATTTGTCTTCTCTGTGAGGCGAAGTGTGACGCGAGGAGCCGGGTCCGGGTTGGGACGTGACCCCCCGCTGGGGTCGGGTTCAGGCTGGACGACAAATGGAAATCAGCTCAACGTTTCAGTCGAACAAAAGAGCTCTGTCGGGATCGCTGGGGTAAATGTGACAGTAGCAGTAAAAACAAACAGAAGAGGCTTAATTCTGGAAAACCTGGCGGTACCAAAGTGGCGGCTAAACGGATCCGCGTGGACTTTCCAAACTTTATTTCATTTGGCTGAGAAGGAAAACTGCAAAGGGCTAAAATAACATGGAAGCACCTGTAAGCTGATCCTGGCAGATTGTAAATCCTGAATCACACGTGTGATTTAGGAACATGTGTTCCAGTGTAAAGGCTTACATTGTATCCTTGAGCCTGAACTTGCACTGCGTTGCAGTCAGAGGTGCTCGCTGTGCGCATGTGGCGCCGAGGCCCGACGGTCCTTCGGGGAAACCGTCCCGTTTCTGAGAAGCTGAAGAGAACTTCCGAAACTCTTGACGTTCATCCGCTCTTCTGTTCCCGCAGAAACCTTTACATTAACTGCTGTAGGCGGTTATATGATTACCTGCGTCTGCTTTCTCCATTTCACAAAAAAAAATGAATAGAATAAAACACTTAAGTTTCCAAAAACTGTCATTTTCTAGGACATCGTTTCAATTTCTGAGTTAATCAAAAATTCACCTCTGAGATGTGGGCGGGACTGCAGGCGCAGAGTAAGCCTGCACTGATATCCCATCAACCTTTTGTTCACACTCTCTCCCACTAGCTTACAGCCCCCTCACTCCTCCAACAGTGAGAGATATTGTTTCTATCCAGGCGTCCAATTTGGATCCAGATTCCAGTTTCAGACGAGGAAAACAAAGACGTTCATGGATTTATTTGTCTGTATCAAAATGGAGCAGAGTGGGGAACTTGTAGCCCCGCCCAGAGTATTTTATATATAGCATTTACATTTTTTTTGCACCTATACATCATATTGAAAAAAACAGGTATAGAAATGCATAAAAGTTGGGGCAGGGAGAGGGGAAAAAATCATTTGGGCTTTAACCAATAAAATCTTAAAATTAACATAAAATACAATTATAAAGTAGTTTACATTTTTCTTTTTTTTTATCAGGGATTGCCTTAACATGTTTTAAAATAAACGTCTGATATGACATTCACGACCAGCTGACTCCACATTTTGCAGCCTCTAGATAAACTAAATTGAGATTTTGATGTGACACATTTCCAGTGGTATTACATTGATGAATGTCTGCTTTATTTTATTTTTTTTTTTTGAGAACTTTAAAGATTTTTTTTTTTTTTTTTTACAAAACATAGAGCACATGAAAGAGGGCTTTGTATCAACAAAAAAACAAATTTCACTGATATACCAACCAGTGGCATGTCCAAATAGATTGAAACCCGAAGCATTAAGGAAATACAAAACGTACAGTAATAGATAAAGATAATTAGACATTAAATTACATCTCAAAGTATATATCAAACAAACACGGAGAAGAAGAAAAAAAAATATTGCAAAGTATCTTTTCCATAGATATGGCCGTCAGTAAACGTACAATGTCTGCTGTATTTTTAAAGTGAAATGTGAAATGTCCTGAGATAGCATTTCTATTAACATAATCTTATACTTAAAAAGGAAAATTTTATATTATTATTGTAAACATCAATAAAATTAAGTAAATGATTAGAGGGAGTTGGTGGTTTTTTGTCCAATCAGTATTTAGTTCAGAGTAGATGGGAAGCTGTTCACCCTCACAGTATTACAATATGACAGATGAAGGTAAATCTGACTGTAATATAAAGTAAGAATAGATTGTGAATCCAATAATCGATTGAATTTTCTTATAACACCAAGAATTTTACTTTTTTTTTTTTTTTGGTCCCCAGTCAACATGTTCTTTCTAATTCAGGCTCTCATCAACATAACTCTAAGGCTGGAGGATATAAGATTTTTATATCATGATATAGTTTTTTTCATATCATGCAACAATGATATATATCTCGAGATCAATCAAATAACTGTATTTATTAAATCTGAATGCTCTGTGGCTCATAAGAGAAATGTGTCATCTTCAGCAGGTTATTTAGATTTAAATATTTATTTCCTAAGGTGTGTTTTGGATTTTGGCCCCCTGTGCGATTGAGTTTGACACCCCTGCTCTATCAGATTGATATTCAGATGTTTGGGATCGTCCAATCCTACAATGTGACACCTAAAGCTTTTTGTAGATGACGGATCCTGATTCACAACGATTTTAAAAAAGAAAAATTCAAATGCAACTTTAAATCAAATTTTTTAATGTCCTTCGTCAGAAAAAAAACACACAAACATTACAAAAACAGTTTCATTGGAGCGCGTCTTTAAGAAACAAAACACAATAGTAGGAACTAGGGCTGTCGTGAAATAGTTGATGACTAATTTGATAGTCGAGTAGTCGTTACTTTATATTAAATGGAGTCAGAGTGTAGGAAAGTTGAAAGTTATAATGGTATTCTTCTAGCTTTTTGGACTATTTTGGCATTTATTAAGGTTTTTTAGGCTATTTTGGAGTTTAGCTAATATTTCAGCTACATGCTAGCTGTTTTTGCTAACTAAGACTTTTTTGGTTTTTTTTTTTAGGCTGTTTTAGAATTCAGCTAATACTTCAGCTACATGTTAGCTGTTTTGGCTAAATCAGGCTTTACTTTGTTTTTGTTTTTTGGCTATTTTTGTGTTTAGTTAATATTTCAGCAACACGCTAGCTGTTTTTGGCTAGCCTCGGCTATTTTAAAGGCTAATTTGGCCTTTTACTAATATTTTAGCTATCTGTTACAGCATTTTCAGCCATCAACTTCAGCCTTTTCAGCTGTCAATTTCAGCATCTTCAGCCATAAGTTTCAACATTTTCAGGATCTTCAGCTTCAGCCTTTTCAGCTGTCAATTTCAGCATCTTCAGCCATAAGTTTCAACATTTTCAGGATCTTCAGCTTCAGTGTTTTCCGCTGTCAATTTCAGCATCTTCGGCCATAAGTTTCAACATTTTCAGGATCTTCAGCTTCAGTGTTTTCCGCTGTCAATTTCAGTATCTTCAGCCATAAGTTTAAACATTTTCAGGATCTTCAGCTTCAGTGTTTTCAGCTGTCAATTTCAGCATCTTCAGCCATAAGTTTCAACATTTTCAGGATCTTCAGCTTCAGCCTTTTCAGCTGTCAATTTCAGCATCTTCAGCCATAAGTTTCAATATTTTCAGGATCTTCAGCTTCAGTGTTTTCAGCTGTCAATTTCAGCATCTTCAGCCATAAGTTTCAACATTTTCAGGATCTTCAGCTTCAGTGTTTTCAGCTGTCAATTTCAGCATCTTCAGCCATAAGTTTCAACATTTTCAGGATCTTCAGCTTCAGTGTTTTCCGCTGTCAATTTCAGTATCTTCAGCCATAAGTTTAAACATTTTCAGGATCTTCAGCTTCAGTGTTTTCAGCTGTCAATTTCAGCATCTTCAGCCATAAGTTTCAACATTTTCAGGATCTTCAGCTTCAGCCTTTTCAGCTGTCAATTTCAGCATCTTCAGCCATAAGTTTCAATATTTTCAGGATCTTCAGCTTCAGTGTTTTCAGCTGTCAATTTCAGCATCTTCAGCCATAAGTTTCAACATTTTCAGGATCTTCAGCTTCAGTGTTTTCAGCTGTCAATTTCAGCATCTTCAGCCATAAGTTTCAACATTTTCAGGATATTCAGCTTCAGTGTTTTCAGCTGTCAATTTCAGCATCTTCAGCCATAGGTTTCAACATTTTCAGGATCTTCAGCTTCAGTGTTTTCAGCTGTCAATTTCAGCATCTTCAGCCATAAGTTTCAACATTTTCAGGATCTTCAGCTTCAGTGTTTTTAGCTGTCAATTTCAGCATCTTCAGCCATAAGTGTCAACATTTTCAGGATCTTCAGCTTCAGTGTTTTCAGCTGTCAATTTCAGCATCTTCAGCCATAAGTTTCAACATTTTCAGGATCTTCAGCTTCAGTATTTTCAGCTATCAATTTCAGCATCTTCAGCCATAAGTTTCAACATTTTCAGGACCTTCAGCTTCATTGTTTTCAGCTGTCAATTTCAGCATCTTTAGCCATAAGTTTCAACATTTTCAGGACCTTCAGCTTCATTGTTTTCAGCTGTCAATTTCAGCATCTTCAGCCATAAGTTTCAACATTTCCAGGATCTTCAGCTTCAGTGTTTTCAGCTGTCAATTTCAGCATCTTCAGCCATAAGTGTCAACGTTTTCAGGATCTTCAGCTTCAGTGTTTTCAGCTGTTAATTTCAGCATCTTCAGCCATAAGTTTCAACGTTTTATGCATCTTCAGCTTTCAGCTTCAGTGGTTTTATCTATCAATTGCAGCATCTTCAGCTATCTGCACTAGCATCTTCAACAACCAAATTCAGCTCTCATCATTCACACAAGCATTATCCGCGATAATGTTTGTGTGAATAAATCTAGTTTTAGTTAGGTTAAAGCTAATGATGGTTAAAATGTGTTTTTCCTTCTCTTTGGTACAAAATAATCGGTGATTAATCCACTACTAAAATAATTGTTTGTGGCAGCACTAATAGAAACAAAAGCTAAAGATAATAATAAAGCAGTATAAATATGCAAATGGATCTGAGAAACCCTGGATGCGGTACCGTCTGCAGCAGCATAATCGACCGAGTAAATTTCCTGTTGATCGTAAGCAGATGATCCTCTCAGCTCTTCGTGGACTGATCTGATGTCGATCAGCTCCTCGCCGAGGCTTGTTTTTGCCCTCTCTAATGTGTGTGAAGTTTACTGCAGCTCTGAAAGGAAAAGTACTCAGCTGTCTGTTGGTCAGACAGACAATCACCCTGGATCTGTCTTATCTCGTGTCTGGAGTGTTTGCACGAGAGACAAACAGGCAGCAAACATTCAGCCGGCGTGAGTCACGCTGAGTTCATGCGCTGGTTTGTCTGTCTTTGTGGGGACCGCTCAGACGTTGGGAGGAATTCGAGGACCTTTTGAAGATCGGGCTTCTGCTGTCAGAGCTCAGGGGGATTGTGTTTTTGTGTTGGGTCACGGAGAGTCCTCGCAGGCTGTGTGTTCTTTTCAGTTTGCAAAATACTCCACATATTGCCTGAAACACACTGACCTCATCCATCGAGGGGTCTAAGCAAATTCATTGCAGGTGGTGATCTGGGCTGCACACAAAGCAGCAACGCTGGAAAACAACCTTCGCTCTGCTGGCGAGTGCGTGGACGAGGAGTCGTCTCGTCGTGTCTGTGAACAGGTCGGATCCAAGTCCGAGTCAGGGAGCAGATTCATCCAGATCTTTCAGAAGCTCACGTTCTTCATTTCTGCCTCAAAGTGATCTCATTCTGTTATTCAAAGCGGGTCGTCCTGCTGATGGTAAAGTGACCAACTTCTGCTCCGTCCCAAACAGGAAACGGTGAATGTGAGGAAAAGCGTCTTCACTCCTCTGGTGGAGACGAAGAGCCTTTTGGGGGCGCCACAGCAGCCCCCCCCCCCCCCTCTCTATTCTCCTCCCTCATGTCCTCCTACATTTCATCCATAATGATACAAAGAAATGAATCTGAAAGACAAAAAGAGAACAAATTCTGTTCTTTATTCTCATTTACTTCACCTCTCCTCTATTCTTTATTTTATTTAGTTCTCTCAGCTTCTTTTTGGTGCAGTGGGATTCACGTGTTGTTCCTCTTTTTAGATTCCAGGTGGATCGCCTTTGCTCCTGTTCTTAGCCGTGGACCACGCCTCTGGCTCGTCTTGGTTGTGGCCCCGCCCCCACCTGTCCCCCAGTCCTATCTGGCTGAACTCTATTCAAATATGCAGTTGTAGAGTTAGATAAGCTAATTCCTCTTGAGTAGTCCTGATAAATAACCTGTCCGTCCTGGAAGAGGATCTCTCCTTCATGTCAACTTTCCTAATTGACTAATCAGATGCCTCAAAAGTGGGTGGAGCCTGCTGGCCCCCACCTCGAAGATTTCATTGACAGATTCTCCTGAGCTGCTTTCAGTAGAAGGGGTGTGGACTTTGAACAATCCTGTAGTTTCTATAGAAACGTTGACTCAAACCGACTTGGACCAATCACTGTCGACTGGTTCCAACATGGCTACGCCCATATTGCAGAAAAATGGCAGCTGAATTGGCTTCTTTTGTCGACGAGTGTAAACCCACAGATCTGATGAGCTACACAGGAAACTAACTCCATCTGTCTAAATGAACTTCCGCCTTCCTTTCAAAATAAAAGACTTGAGTTGATTTGAAGCTGCAGCCGCTTCATGCATTCCTGGCAGCAGCAGCTCTGCGTGTGATGAGCAGCCAGACAGCTGTCCCCTTTTAGCGCTCGTCATGCCAGACTCCTTCACGTTTGATGTGCAAGATGCCCCTCCTGTGCTTCAAATGCCCCTTATTGACCTGCAGAGCAACTCTGACCCTCAGGGGCAGGTGAGGGGGGGGGAGGAGACAAGCTAGGGCAGTTTTTCAGAGAATTGCCTCCCAGCTTACCTGAATTTTCCTCAATGTTCAAGCAGACTTTGCAACATATTTGTGCTAGAGGTTCTTCTCCACCTTGAATTTCAACAAGTTTAGGTCCAGACTTATGGCTAAGTCTTTGTTAGGAAACGCCGAGGGTTTCCATCGCTTCTGTTCTCCGGCCAAATGTGGCACAGATGTGCGAGGAGAAGCTCAGAAGACCCATTCATGACTGTCATCTTCAGGACTCTTCACGTTCAAAAGAAACAACTTAAACTGTCAATAAAGATGTCTGAGAATTTTTTTTTTACAGTTTATTAATTCCCAATGTGGCTCAGCCTCATCTAGGCTGCCCCTAGTGGCCTCTGAGTGTCACTACAAGAAATCATCCATCTGGAGAACTTGCAGAGTCCCTTTCTGGGTGCCACAGGGTTGCTGGAGCCTATCCAAACTGCTCTATATTGATAGGGGGAGGGGCTTCGTCATTCTCTGCAATCCATTTTGCCAACAGTGTCAAGCATTTTGTTGTGTAGCAGGTTTTGTTTGCTAGTTTTGACAACAGTCTTCATTATGGCCTTAAAGGGTAACCAAACAGCGAAAAAAACTTTTTTTTGGTCTGTTGACTTCTATAAATGGAACTTTAAAAATGCTTCCTGTGGGTCCTTGCCACATTTTTAACAAATTTAAATTCCTGAAATGATGGTCTAAAACTGTCTGTGTGCTGCCCCCTACAGGTTGAAACAGGGTGGTACAGTTGCATTTTGTGATTGGTCAAGTGGTTTAGGTGCGAGAAGTTTCACGTCGTCGTGCTCTGCAGCTCCAGTATTAAAGCCCCGCCCATCTTTCAACACCCGATACTAGAGTTGGAGCTCACCCCGGTGGAGGTCACATGATCGCTAAACTGGTCCTTGGAAAGACATAGAGCCGCTGTGGGATGGCGAGGAAGCCTGCTTGGGTCTCCTGAACCTTACGATTGCTTTTTTTAAATTTTATTTTCATCCAGAGTTTTTGACTCGAGAGTTTTTTATTTTTAGCCTATATTTTTTTTAATAGCGGGTCATTCAGTTCAGTGACTAACAGAAGATATTTTAGGGTTTTTGGAGTCTTTGTTTGGGACCTTCTCACATCAGAAAACAAAACATATCTCTGTTTTTGTAGTTTCAGGTTTATTGTGGAGTATGATAAACATATTTTTATTAAAAAAAAAGTAGGTGGAAGTTTTATTAAAAAACGGATATGAAGCTTTTTTATTTAGAAGAATCAGTTTATCAATAAATAATTCAAACTAATTGTAAAGAAGAAACAGTCTGCAGACAACAAAGGGTTAATGATCAGGGAAGTTTTTTTTTTAGAAACTTGATGACGATCCGTCAGTCACAGCAGTAGAAAGGCTGAGGAACGCCGTTTTTAGTTTGAATCGCCTTTAAAGAGGATTTCCTCTTCGCTGGTTTCCTCTGCTGCAGGTTTTTCCGGGAGCCAAAGGCCCGCCTTGAACCCACCTTGAACCCAGGTTTCCTCCTCTTCCATGGGCGCCAACGCTGACACAGAACAGCCCGTTTTTAACAAGTGCTGACTCGGCATAAATATCACAAAGTGTTTTCTTCTGTTTTCATATTTCAATGAAGACTCCCTCATGTCAGGCATTATTTTAATTTAGAATAGTTAAGTTTATAAAATTATGACTGAGGTGAACCTCGAAGATAAACTAAGTAAAGTTTTTTACATTAATGACGACTTGAAGAGGTCTTAATCTCACCGATTTTAAAAACTAAGAAAAACATTGATCAAAAGTTTGTTTATTTATGAGTATTATATTGTGCTTTCCGAAGCTGCACTGTTATGATCCAGTTTGGCACAAGGAATCTTTTTTTTTGAAAGGAAATTCTACAATCAAAAAAAGTGAAAAACTGGATCAATTAACAATAACTCTGTATTTTTTTTTACATAAAAAATGATTAGTTTTCATCAAATTAAAAATCTGAGTTGATGGTTTACGCAACTTAAAAATATAATTTCATAAAAACGGATATTTTAAATGTAACGGATCAAATAATTTTGGTTAACTGATCTATTGTTTTACGAGCTTCTGTCAAATGTAATAAATTATTTCACATTTTGACACAATCATAGTTTTTCTTTATATTTCTGTTTTTATTATATTCATATTTTTATAAAATTTTCCAGAAAATAAACATTTGTGTTTATTATTAAAAATTAATTTGTAATGAATGCAAAACAATATTAAAAAATAAAACTTTGCGGCTCCTTCTGGGTATTGATCAGTAGAAAACAAGTCCAAATGGATCTTTTACTGTTAAAGGTTGCCGACCTCCGGCCTAAGGTGATCCAGAACTAAACCGATTCTCTTCACCTTCAGATTCTCTCCTTATTGAAATAATGCCTTTTTTTAATTATCCTCATATTTCAGGTTCAGCTTCTTGAGATTGTCATTTTTTAATGCATCAATGATTTGCTCTAAAGTTTGCATCCAAACAGTTTGATGTCATTGATGTCCAGATGTTTACTGTCACGTATCCGGAGCTGTTTTTATAAATCTTTTTCTTATAAAAGCTGAAATTTAAAAAAAAAACTAAACAAAAACAATACAATCTTTTTGTTTGTTTTGCTCACAGTTGAAACGTCTGGTCACTGAACCTTATCTGGTCACGGCGATCAAAGAGCACGCCCCCCCCTCGTGCCCCCAGGGCCCTCCAGAGGAGACGGCAGGTAGATGAGGATGAGATCAACCTCAGATCTGTAAGCAGCTCTGAGCTCACCTGGTTGCAGAGGTAGCTGAGCAAGACCTCTCCATGGACGTTACTAGTGTGTGTGTGGGGGTGGGGGTGGGGGGGTTACGGCCACATCCATCACGTGTGGGATCTTAGGGTCTTGAACCATACGGGAGGTCATGCACTGCCCTGAGAAGATCCACCTGATGGGGCCAATCTGCTGGAAGGTTTACATGATTACTTTTGTTGTTTTTAATTGTTTTATTTGTTTGTTTCTTTCTCTTATAGCATTTCAGGTCGAGTCTCCTTCAAAATAAAGGCAGCAACTGGGCGGAGTCTTCAGAAACCCATTTGGCCAGAGGAAAACAGTAAGTTGAGTCGTGTGCAGAATCTCTTCAGTTCAACTGTGATGCAGAGTTTCCAGTTTGGGTTTTCACTGGACAAAATTAAAACTTTTATTTCTTAACGCAAGAACACTTTTGTTCTAAAAAGTTACAACATCAATTTTGCTGGGAAATTTTTTCCAATAAAAAGTATCTCTTAAAAAAAATTAGTTAAAATATGACAATGCAAGATATATTAAAGTAGTTTTCTTTTATTTTTAAAGGATACCCAAAGCAGGAAGTTGGAGACTGACTCCACCCACAGCTGAAATTTGAAAATATAGTCAGAGGGGCGGGGCTTGGAGGCAGGACTGTTATCTTTACTGGAGCTGCAGATCATGACATCAGACTTCTGAAACTTACATGGTTTGACCAATCACAAAATTCAACCGTAATACCTCATTTCAACATGTAGGGGGCAGCACACGGATAGATTGACTATATTTTGAAGAATTAAACTATTTTATTTCAATTTGTCAAAGAAATTGGCTATAACTAACATACAGCACTTTTAAAGCTACATTTTTAAAGTTAATTTAAGGTTTAGTTACCCTTTAACTGTGGCTTATGTAACAAAATGGGAAATAAAAACATAGGAAAATCCTAAAAAAAAAAAAAAATGCATGAAAATGACTGAAAATGTAGGAATTTGAGAAGAAAAAAAATTCCTAATTTTTTTTTTTTTAATGACACTGGTGACCAAAGACCAAGGTCTTTGCTCCAGCCATTCCTGGGACATTTAAGACTTTACCAAAGGACCAATGACACTCAGAAAAAGGTTTTTAAACTTCTTCCTATTTCATTTCGGACTACATAATTGAGGTGTAATGTCTTTTATTTATAATTTATTTAAAAAAAAAATCAGTTTTCTTGTTTTCACCATGTATTTTTTGTAAGTTCGAAATAAAGAACTAATAATAATAATTAAAAAAAAGCAATATATTGACAATTTTTAAATACTTTTCCTCAGGTGAAAATCACCCGGCGATGGGGCTCTGTGGTTAAGGATCAGCTGAAAGACCAAATGAGGGAGGATCTCTGTGGAAGTTTCTCTCAGATTTTTTTCTGGTTTCTCCTTTTGTCCATAAAGGAAGAAAAACAGAAATCAAATCACGTTTGTGAGGATGTTCCATCCAGGCTCTGTGGAGCTCTGCTCTCATCCATTGACTGTATAAGTACGAACTGGACATAGCAAGCGTTGAAGTCCCCCATAGGACCTTTGGCCCTCACGAAATCAGGTCAAAGCCTTCGCTTCCTGATACGTCTGCCGCCTCAACAGCGATTAGTCCGAGTCGTGCTGAGTCACCTTTTTAGAGGAACGGCTGTCGCCAATCATGAGGGAGGTTGTTCGAAAGCCACACCCCTTCCACTGAAAGCGGAATGTTTGATCTGTCGAGCGGGAGCCACATGCTTTTACGGAGGCATCTGATTGGTCAGTTTATAACCTGAATAACTTGCGATAAAGAAAAAACATCTTCCAAAAATAATTATGATTAAAACAAGGAGAATGTATCAGAGCAAGAAGGATTATTCTGACAAATAAAATGACTGAGAAGTAACTGTCCATGTCTCAATGGAAGTCTATGGGACTTTGGCGTTTTTGCAACCTGCTGCTACTTCCTATTTGGAAAACCAAAAGGGAGGGGTTGCTCTGTCCCACAACGGTTTAACGGAGCTATCAGTGCTGAGGCGGGGGTGGGGGGGCCTGGAGACAACACATCACCGTCTCCCTGTTAAACGGACAGTGTGTGCTGGCGCGAGGGGCGGGTGGGGTGGGGTGGGGGGGGGTCTCTTTACAGGAACCACATGTTTCAGGATGACTGTCGACTGTTAAGTATCTGTTAACGCAGCCGCAGTTTGACAGGAGCCTTCGGTTCCACGGCTCCCGCCAGTTTCTGCTTCTCTCCCCGACAGAAGGCCTTCGCTCTCTCCGGAGCTCCAGAGACCAAACTCCACATCTTTCCTTCGTACGAAACGCCTCCGAAGCCGCTCGTTCCACGCGGCGGCTGCAGTGGCGTGTGCACGTCCTCTGCGCTTTACAGGCTGAGCTCATGCTTTAGTGATTTCCATTTAAAAAGGGAAGGTTAGCCTGCATTCTGGTGTTCATGTTGTTTAATTTTATGTGACAATTAAACCCAATTAACAGACTTTAACAGGAGCATTATCTGTAACAGAGCATCCTGCCATGCACTGCCATGCACTTTACTGCATTTATGCTCAAACTGCAGCGTTGGGGATTTTTTTTACGCTGAACAAAAAACAACCAGAAAAAGAGAAAAAAATTTTTTTTTCTGTTTTATTAAAGAAACATTGGAGGAAAACTTAATTTCTCTAAGCAGGTTTGCTCCTGTGCAGCCGCTGCATCCATCACCACTTCCATCCGTGGCTGGATGCCAGGTTGCCATGGTAACTCCGGCCTGTTAGGATGCAACAGGAACATTATTCTGCTTCTATCATCTCTGAGTTTGGAGCTGCGGCGGCTCTTTTTTTTTTTTTAGACGTGTGTTTGAGCGATTCTCTTTTCAAATCCTCCCATTTAAAATGCATGAGATGAGTTTGCTTCCTCAGCAGAGCGGAGCAGAGCAGCAGTTTTCTTTAAGTGGAACTTTAGGAGTCACACAACACGCAGCTGGTCTTTATTACTTCCCCTTTGGTTCATTGAAGCATAATTACATTCTGACTTCATCCCAACCTTAGCGTGACCTCTGCTCTCTGATTTGATGAACTGGAAAACTCTGGAACACAGCGAGCTCACATTTAGACACACAGACGGACCCAGATTTAGGTCCCACCTTCAAACAGGCGAACTCTGACGTTCTGCTTCAGTCTGAGATCATTTAGGTGAGACACAAACGGAAAGTTCTGCTCTGTGTTTGCATGCATGTGTGTGTTGATGATTGGACGCTCTTCCCACCTCCTCACGCTCATCTTCCTCAGATTTTGGGTTCCTGCAGGAGTCCGCGTCGCTCAAAGGGCACGGAGGTTACGTCGGGGTTGTTTATGGGGGATGCTGGACTGGGTGGGCTTGTTAAACATCATTAAGGCTCCTTGGCGTAATCAGCCAAATGTTTGGGAAAGGCAGAAATGTCCCTGTGAAGTGCCGATGCCACGCCGCTCAGCTCGCAGTAATGTTTACGGTTAGAACGACCGCCAAACCTGATTTCCATAAAGACGCCCGTCTGATGAGTCCTGAGGTCCGTGTGGGGCGTCTGATGTCCCTCTGACACCGTGTCAGCCCGTGTATTTAGAGGTGGTGTGAGGATGGCCCGGCCCCCGCACAATACTGAGCTCCCAAATGTTCACGAGGGTTTCCCTGGATTTAGAGGTGAGCTCATGTTTTTCAAAACTCCGACCGTTCTAACTTTAAAGCTGGTTTGGGCCACTTTTTTCCCCGCTCCACCCTTCGACCACAACAGGAATATCCCCACTTTCCCCGTCTGGAAACACGTGGGATGCAGGCGTGTGCGAGAGCTGGCGTTTTATGGTGAACAGAGAGGAAAGCGGAGAGTACGGGATCACACACTCCGAGTAAACACGGGTCATGTTGTGATGTGAAAAAGCCTCAGTGGGGGAGACAACACATGAAGTCAGGGTCTGCTGGGGCAAAGGTCTCCATGGAGGAGGGTCTTCATCATTTGGTTTTTGAGGAGGGTCTTTATTAATCAATCTTTAAGGGTCTTTACCATTCAGTCTGTTGGGAAATTCATTGTCTTTCGGTCTGTGAGGAGGGTCTTCATCATGCGGGACATGAGCGGGGTCGACTTTACTCTCTCCTGGACCTCCTGCAGGGTGGGCGGGACTCCCTTGGGGGGCCCTGGTTCATGCCTGGGGTTGGGGGATACTCAGAACTCCTGGGCAGTGGTGGGCTGGGTGGTGGGGCTCTCCGAGTTGTGGGGTCCCATGCCGAATCCCCTGGCGTGGCTGTTCTTCTGGCTCTCTGGTGTTGGTGGCCCCCTGTGGGGGTCTTCATGGCTGACGGGGTCGCCCTGGATTTCCTCCATCTGCTATACCGTACGGGTTTTAGGGGGGGGCTCCTGTCTTGGTGTAGGGATGACAGGACACTCCCCCTTCGTTAACACGCACCTGAGCACAGGTGTTAGCTCACCTTTGTACAAATAGTCTGCGTGACAGAATGAAATGCTTTCCGTGTGTTGGTTTGTATGCATTGTTGTTGTGTTGTGTACATGTTGACATGCCTGTATGTGAAAAAAGATATGTTTGAAACATTCGAGTGTGTGTGGACAGGCCCCGCCCCCTTCCACTAACATTCACACCTGACAGTAATGACAATAAACTTCCAGCAAATTGTTGCTTTGTGATTCTTTTCCGCTCAGTCAAAAAAAAAAAAAAAAAATGTAATCAATCTAAATAAAGTTTAGCCTCAAACTCAAAAGAGGTTTATACAAATATACACCTTGTGTGTCAGAAGATTCATAATCTTATGCCATAACGGTAAAATATGTCAAACACAAGAGGCCTTCAGCTCGGATATGTTTACTCAGCTGCTGAACAGGACAAGTTAAAATATGAACAAAAATGACTTAAAATCTGTTTTTCAGAGTTCTTAGGATAATGAGAAACTTTCCCCCACCCCCATCACAGCTGTCCCATAGCAGAATTGTTCTGGATGTTAGATTATTTGGACCTTCCTCTTACATTGTGATATTAGATATTTTCAGTTAGTCTTTTTGTTTTCCTCCTCTCTCTACTGCAGTCATGGATCTGCGGGTCCAACAGAACTTCTGACCCAAATGACCAAGAAAAGGAATGTTTTGAGAGATTACTTATGGCTGCTATTAGGATTACTATGATATGTTGTACAATAAAGTCCCACTCTAATCATCTTTTGATCTATTTTCAAAGCGTCTTTTAATTGTGCTCATGACGTTTTAGCCAAAATCTAAAAATCTGTGTAATTTTTTATAACATAATTTCTGTGGAGCTCCAGGAACTCTTTAGAAATTCACTTCTGTTGGTGCGGAGCAACCCTGCACTTACTCGAAAAAAAACACACCTGCAACCTAACGTATAGTTTCGGTCCAGATTCCAACTCCGATGAGGAAAACAAAGATGTTCATGGATCTATTTGTCTACAAGTGGATGCATCAGAAGGAGGTGGAGCAGGGAGCTTGTGGCCCCGCCCATCGTATTTTCTACGCTATGAATACCGTCTTTTTTAAACAGCATAATTTCTTGAATAAAGAAGTACTCAGAAATAGAGTTGCCACAAGCGATTAGTTTTAATAGTTGACTAATCGCCGATTACTTTTTCCGATTAGTCGACTAATCGGGTCAAGCGCAAACTGGATGTGAAGCGCACGTATTAACCATCGTTAGCTTTAAACTAACTAAAAACTAGATATATAGCATTACCTGTGATAACACTAGTGTGAATACTCTAAGCTTTTGAAGATGCTAGTGCTAATAGCTGAGGATTCTGAAATTGATAAATAAAATTGCTGAAGCTGAAAGCCAGCTAAAATATTAATTAAAAGCCAAATTAGCCACAAAAAAAAAAAAACCTGAAAAAAGCCCAATTTAGCCAAAACAGTTAGTTGGCAGCTGAAACATCAGCTAAACTACAAAATAGCCTAAAAAACTGAAAAAATCCTGAGTTAGACAAAATCAGCTAGCATGCGGTTGAAATATTAGCTAAACTCCAAAAAAGCCAAAAAAATGGGGAAAAACATAAAATTGGCCAAAATGGCTAGCATGCAGCTGAAATATTAGCTAAACTCCAAAATAGCATAAAAAACTGAAAAAAAATAATAAATTAGCTAACATAGCTAGCATGCAGCTGAAATATTAGCTTAGCTCCAAAATAACCAAAAAAAAAGGAAAAAAAAAACCATAAAATTAGCCAAAATACCTAGCATGCGGTTGAAATATTAGCTAAACTCTGAAATAGCATCAAAACATTGAAAAAAACTAAATTAGCTAGCAAGCAGCTGAAATTTTAGCTCAACTCCAAAAAAGTCTAAAAAATGGAAAAAACATAAAGATAGCCAACATAACAAGCATGCGGTTGAAATATTAGCTAAACTCCAAAATAGCATTAAAAAATTTTTAAAAAACTAAATTAGCCTACTTAGCTAGCAAGTAGCTGAAATATTAGCTGAACACCAAAATAGCATAAAAAAACCTAAATAAATGCCAACATAATCCAAAAAGCTAGTATAATGCCGATATAACTTTCAACTTTACTGCACTCCGATTCCATATAATATAAAGTAATGACTAATCGACTATTAAATTAGTTGTTGATTATTTCAACAGTCAATTCGTCCTCGATTGGTCGACTAATCGTGGCAGCTCTACTCAGAAATTTAATTTTAATCTGAATTTTCTTTATGTCCTCCATCATGAAAAGATGCCACGTTAAAACCGTTTTCCTGCAAGTGAATCTTTAAGAAAACATCTCTAGAGTATAACTTCCCACCGTTCTGTGGTATCAATGGAAATGGGGTCTAAACTGAGACCCCCCTGTCCTACGGGTGGGTGTCACGTCATCCGGGGGCCGTGGAGGGAGCTGCAGTTCAATCCAAGTAAACATGAAAATTATGTAAGGTCTTACAACACCGAAAAATTATGTAAACGCATTGGTTGCTACACAACAATGCTTCTTCTGTCAAAACATTGATGTTGTTGAAACAGCCCAATGCCGGCAAATATGGCAGGAGATGGTGCAGCAAGTAATTTATGTGTGCAGCAAAGTGAGGCTTTCATTGGTTAACGGGGCCTGCACTCATATTTAATCCTGTAATCGCTACATCTCCACCAAACTCTGCCTTTGGCAAGAGCCCAGACCTCCACAGAGAGCATGAAGAACTGTGTGTTTTTGAAGGCAGAAGAACGGTTGTTAGCGCCGGGGCTTGCGTAGTCCCCCCCCCCCAAACGCTGTAGGTGATGTGGGGAGGGTACAGCTGCGAGCCATCACTGCGCAGTCCCGTCCCTCCTGCATGCGTCACTGTTTGAACTTCCCTGGCTGTTTTTATTTGTTTCTGAGTCTAAATCATCAGAGGTCAAGAGAACCGGTCCGGTGAAGGTAAACAGCCGGGGGGAGGAGCCTTCCCCTCTGGGGCCGCCGCACGCACATCGGCCCGCGGACGCTCCTGGCTCGCAGACGAACCGTTTAGGAGGTTCGGATGGACGAGGGCTTTGCAGTTTCTCCGGGTTTGGGTTCTGTGACGTGTTCGGAGGGAAATCTGCTTCCCATCGCACTTTCTCACACAAACAGCCTCCTTACCTAATCTGGATAAGCAGGGAGAAGGAGGGACGGAGAGTCAGACGGTGGTGGATTCTCTGAAATGAATATTGCTCGGGGATATTGCTTTAACCTCTGTCCGCAGCGCCGCGCGCAGGGACCTCCCTGTTTGTTTGAACGGCTCAGAGTTGGCGAGGGGGCTTTCGGCCGCAAAAGGAATCCAGACAAACAAGACAATTCCTCTGCTTTTTAGAAGATAGTGAAGTTTCAGACAACCACCCCCCCCCCCCAAACACACACACACAATAGACTGAGACCAAAACTGTTTTGTGGGGAGGGGCAATTATTACTAGACGTTGATCAGGAGTTTTACTTTGTGCGTAGATCAAAAGGGGTTTTCAAAACGCCACCTCACTTCCTGTAGGATTTATTTGTTTTTGGGTTCATTTGTTGCTTGATGGGGGGGCAGACGTGAGCAACTCTTCTCCGCCACGCCCCGATCAAAATGTCACTGGGGGACCAGACGGTTCTGGCTGAACTTCAAAATACTTGCAGAGAATTCCTGTCGTTTGTGTTTTACTGGAGATGCTGATGTTGGGAGGTTTTGGTTAGACCCCTCCCCTTATCGCAGCCTGTGTCATCACCTTTCCCCTCCCATCCCTTAAGGAATGTTCGCAAACATTTGGAGGTTTTAATGACTCACTGAATATGACTAATCCTTGAGAGATCAATCAGCGGCTGTTCCTGAAGATTAACCTTTATTTTGAAAAATATATTTCCCTTTTCACGAGGGTTCAGTTGACCCTTCGCAGGGTGGGAGGCGTGAAGGAGGACGTCAGAGGTAGCGGGTGGTAAGAACAACAGTCTTTAAATGCAGGCAACGCGAACCCCGGCCACATCTCGAACTCCACTGTCCCACTTCAAATGCGGAGGAACATATTGAAACCCTTAGTTCTTTCTTCTTCTTACTAATAATAATAAGCTCCTCTCTTCTGGGCCTCCCTCCATCCTTCCAGTTCTCCCACCATCACTGCCCCACTCTCCCACAGCAAAGAGGGAGGGGGATTTATGAAGGTAGAGCGACGCGGGGATTCACTCACTAGCTGCATGTTTGACCAGTAGATTTAATAAAAAGCTGAAAAAAATATTTCTCAACAAATCAAACTTTCAAAGTTGATGAAGGTTTTCATTCATCTGGAGACTTTCTCTTGAGTCGTATCTGGACTGAAGATCGAACAATTTGGACCATGGCTTGGTCAGAGTGAGAACCATCCAGAGGTCAACAAATTCTCCTCCCACACTGACGTTTGGTTAAGGACCCTTCACCATCACTTTTTGGGTGTCCCCAATTTGTCGATTTTTACCGTTCTGGCTGTTTGTAAAATCACGGGTCGTGGTTCTGGATACGCACTGGTCCTCAGGACACGTCCAGTACCGTTACTTAACCCAGGTCCAGTACCCTGGCCTAAACCCAGTACTGGTTCGCGTCCGGGATTAATCCCAGAACTGGTCCAGTGCCAGGCTAGGGTACCAGCTTTGGGCACCGGTACCTGTTTTGGGTACCGGTGTGCTATGCGTCGCGGTACTGGATCGGTTCTGGCTCGTCACCCGAAAGTTGGGAACTTGTGATTTAATGGGAACAGCCAGTACGTCGAAAAATGACAACTTGGGGACACCCAAAACTAGGGCTGTGGATCGTTGCTCAGGTGGCAATCCAATTCGATTCACGAATCAAGCTCAACGATTCACGAATCGAACCACGATTCTTACTTTATAATATAATGTTTATTGCTATTTGTATGTCTATTTACTGGATGGATGAAAATTGAGTTTATTTGTATTTAATCATTAATTCTACCT
This sequence comes from Oryzias javanicus, assembly GCA_003999625.1. Lineage (NCBI taxonomy): Eukaryota > Metazoa > Chordata > Actinopteri > Beloniformes > Adrianichthyidae > Oryzias > Oryzias javanicus. The sequence goes on from CM012442.1 coordinate 29,589,874, forward strand.
TTATTTAAATCAGGAGATCAGAATCAACAAAACTGATTAAAAGAAACAAAGATTCAGATTGAAAGAAATGCCGTTTGTCATTTTAAACTTTTTTTTTTCTTTCGGCAATCTTATGTTTAAGTTCGCAGTAACGTAAAAAAAGATTTAAAAAAATCACTTCTGTTTTGGATCATTTAACATCAAAACCTGAAAATTATCTCCACAATTTTCTATCCATGAAGTTCTACAATATTTTACATTCTAAGCTTTATATATTGTTGCAGAGCCCATATGAAGCAGGATCAGCTGATTCACGTTGATCATATCCGCCTTTCAGCAGCGCGAGGCTGCGTTTCTTCAGAATAAGATGGAGTTTCATTATTTGCGTCAACTGTTGAAGAGTTACATTAACCAAAAGAACGTAAACACTGGAAGTAAAGCTCCGGTGTTAAAGCTAATTATTTTTTTCAGAAGTTATGCCAGTGAACAGAACTTCAGTCTCAGTTTTTGAACGGAGAAAAACTCTTGCTGATTTTACTTTGAAAACCAGAAGTTCACTGTCACGAAGTTGTTTACCTTTGGTGGCGGCACCGCTGCTCTTTCGGCTTTGTTTTAGTTCGTGATCTTAAAATACAACATTAATCTGAGTTTCAGAGCAAAAATACATCGTCCCCAGATAAAATTTTGATAATATTTTGCTACAATTTACTATATTTATAAAGACGATCAGCGATCTTGGACGTCACGAATATTCGTACTCGAAATTTCGGGAGCAGATCGCGAATACTTGAGCACCCGGGTACTCGTTACAGCCCTACCCAAAACACCAAAGAGACACGGAGAGTCGCTTAACCAAACGTCAATATGTGAGGACGTGTTGCAAAAGCAGAACATTTGTGCTGAAAGAAATCTAAACTCTGTGTCCCTGATAGTGACCATTCTGCTGAAACCAGACAGTAAACCCCATAATGCCCAGAGAGCAAAACATCAGTGTGTAATTATTTGTGAGCATAAATGAACGGGACTGTGACTGTAAATCACCTCAAATAATCTTAATCAAGAAAGAAAAGTGCTATATAGGTACAAACTGCTTAGCAGTTTCAAAGTATTAAGTAAAATACTTAAAGACTGAACCACTGATGTCTTTGTTGAGTGTTTATGCTGTTCTATAGCTGTTCTCAGCACAGGAAGAGAAATGAGTAACTGTTGGGGATAGAAAAAAAACTGACCAAGACTCACCTGTACGGGGGGTTAACCCAAATAGGTTCTGTGGATTTGGGCTATCTCAAGAGACATCATGAAAATGGAATGTACCATTGTCGTGTGTGTGTGGTGAGTGCACCTAGTTGTTAGTAAGGTGTGAGTACTGGGTGCACCAATGTGCATGTTCAATAAGAAACATATTCTTCCTCTCAGGTGTGCAGGTTCATTGTCACTTTTCACGTCATCAATTGGTTTGCCGAAGTACTCACTTTCTTCACAGCCAATCACAATCAAACTTCTACCTCCAAATTAGGTAAAGTTTGTTTTTCCAAATTCTACGCATTGTGTCTCCACCCCTTTGTCGTCCTGGCCCTTCGATTGGTGCGGTCCTGCCTGGTGCGAGCGCCGCGTTCTTTACGTAAGGCGTCGTTCAGGCCTCTGCGTCGCTGTAAATCCGTGTCGCTTGGTTCAAATTTTCGCTGAACCGCAGTGAATGAATGGGGGGATTGGCATGGAATTCATTACCACAATACTTAGTTACACAAATGAATACAAATAATTTTTCTAGAAGACTTTTCATTTTCACACAACTACGATAACAAAGCTGCACTGGACTACAACTGGACGTGTTGTTGGTTTTAAAGTGTTGTACTAGGCTGAAGTCATGTCCTGAATTCAGAGTTACCAACCTGCATTGAACCAAGATAATTGTGGAGTTTTTTTGTGTTTTGATTTGTTTTGTTTGTTATTATATTTGTCGTATTATTTCTATTTACAGTTTTTGTGGCATGTACATGTACAAGTATCTCTGTTTGTTTATGTAATTGCATTTGTGGTTTCAAGAAAGTGGGACCCCAGGAAGAATAGCTGCTGGCATGTCCATTAGCTAATGGGGATCCTTAATAAACAAACAAACAAACAAACATATGTGAGTTTCGGGGATTTGCGATGTAGCTAACCTGTAGCTAATATGAGCCATCGGCTGTAGCTAGAACGCTCCCGCGTCACACCTGAGCTGTAAAGCTAGCGATGTGAGTTCCTCCGCCTCGTCTACTCCACCTCTTGAACCGGGGGGGGTCTCTTCACTTGGTCCACGGTCTTCATAAGCAAGCAAGATTTCTCCAGCCGCCAAAATACTTTTATTTTTTCATGCGAAAAGTTTAAAAAATATCTTCACTTTCAAGTTATCTCGTTATAGAAATACGATTTCTTGTTTTGTCTGAAGGATTTGGGGGCGGAGTTAAAAAATAAAAGAAAATGTCTGCGTCTCACATGCTTTACGTGTTGTAGAAGTGCTCAGTAGGACCTGTTGCTCGCAGCGCGCCCATAGATAAACGTGAACATTCTCTCTATACGGTTCATATTTTCTGAAGGTGGTTTATCAGCAGTGAAAGCGGAGAAAGTTTTTGTTCTTTCTAAATGAATAAAAAAGTTTGTCTTTTCTCAGCACTGAATATGTTTTACTGTGTGCGTGTAGTTTAATATCAGTGTATCCTAATGTGGTGGGGGGGGTGAGCTGAAGCAGCATGAAGCCAGAACATTGTGGATGGGTGGGGGAACTAAATGGTATTTGATGACAGGATGAGCTGCCTCTTTGATTTATCACAGGCAATTATAGTAAGTGTGCATTGATACTGGAAGGTTCACCGATGCAGCTTCTCCCTGCGTCTCATCTGCATCCCTCGGGACGCTCATGCCTGTGGTCATGGCTTTGGTGACGGGGTTTTAACTGCTAGACGCTACACTGACTTACCCGTGTGTAAATCTGCCTGGGTGGGAAACAATTTGTGGCTCATTATATGTTGCGTTTATTTGCTCGCATTCGGCCCACGCCTGCATGATTTACATATTGACTGAGTTGAGATGCAGGTAGGACGTCGGAAGTCCTTCACGTGCCTGAACCCTTCTTATGGCGGCGGCGTGAACTGGTCTGGGGTGTACGGCGAGGGGCCTGGTTAATAACTCAGTGGTCTCACACTGCTCTAAAAACAGCAAAACATGCCCGACATCAAGGGAGCTTTGAGAAGGAAATGAGCAAAGAAAGAAAAGCACACAGCAGGAGCCGGAGAAGCCACATTTCCAAATTATTAATATTGTTTTTCAAAGAAACCCAAACACTCACAGCGGATTAGGAGGGGCCGGGGACGGGGGGGGGGGCAGGTAGATTATCTGTCCCAAACTTTTGCTCCGACTGATCTGTCGACATGCGAGAGAAACGGGGAGAGAAAGTGTGGCCTTGGTTATATAAAGCCTGAAAGCTGAATGAAACACTATCTTTATGGCGTTGTTACAGCAAGAACTGGAACTGGCGCTTTGGCCGAAGCTAAAAAAACATCCTCGGCCCTCAGCTTGTCCTTTTCATTCAGACTCTTTGTTTGCTTTCATCTAAAAGCAAGCTGGCTGCTCAGAGAGCTGGCTAACGTGGACACGGAGTCACACAATGTGCTCTTCAGTCTCCCGCTGCCAAGCCAGAACCAGACACTGCTCTAATGGCCATAACATTAGCCAGCATGGAAACGGAACGGCTCAAACACAATGCAAGTAATGTCATGCACGGGGAGGGGGGGGGATACATGCGGTAGTAAATAACAGGCAGGAGTTGTTTCAACAAGAACAGCCCTCTGAAATCAGAGACATATTAACAAACCCCCAGATTTCCCTGCTTGAGGAGATGTTTTTCTCCTCAGTCCATTGGGAAACACTGTTTTACTGATGGGATACGTTGTCACATTTAGTGTACAACGTGGAGGTCCATCTTGCTTCAATTAAAAACTCCAAGGCGTCTGGCTTTGATTAGGGGTCCTGGCAAACCCAAGGTGATTCCCTCCTTAATGAAAACCACCAGAGAAGTGGAGCTTTGCTACAAACTGGTTAACAAAGAATAATAGTGGAGCGGGGAAGGTATCACGCTCTCATCCGACTTCCCCTGCCGCTTCCTTCCTTCTGGCCTATATACTTTCCACGCCAGACTTCGCAGGGCAGCGCTGGCTGGGGGGTAAAGAGTTGAAATGAAATCAATCTCTTTCCTGGTAACGCGTCTTTATCCGTGGCATTCCTGCCTTTCCCTGCTCTTTCCCATCCGTTGCTGTGTGTGTGGATTTCTGTGAAGCCGCTCTGTCTCAGCAGAAGCAGACTTGTGTTTCCGCTCATGAGGGATGAAGATTTACTCCACAGCAGAGGTCTGTTTGTTGTGATTTGACGTTGAACCATCGATTTCCCTCTGTGGCCACACAGTCACCTCATCCCTCATTGTGAGACCAATGGTATTTGTTATTTACAAGTGCACTACATCTTATCTTGTGACCTTGTCACTCTGTAAGTTCAAATTCCAGTAAGACCATAACCACAGATGCTGAACTGGAACCATTAGGCTTGTTGCACAGACTGAGGGTGACAAAGCTCCTCAGTGTTTGTGTGTGGAAGGAGAGGCGGGGCTTACACGCAGAAGATCCGCCCTTCTGACATCTATGGACGCAATTCAATAGTGGATTTTGGATCTAAAAGCCCGGGTGGTCGGACACTCTGGTGCTGGTGGGGGCCTGAGAACCCCCCACATGTTCACTGTGTGAATATCTTCTTCTTCTTTCGACTTTTTCCTTCAGGGGTCGCCGCAGCGAATCAGCTTCCTCCATCTAAGCCTGTCTTCAGCATCCTCTACTCTAACACCAGCCACCTTCATCTCTTCACAAACCTCCTCTTTGGTCTTCTTCTCTTGCCTGGTAGCTCTAGATTCAGCATCCTGAATATGATTTTAAAAAAATGAATAAACATAAAGCTAAGAGCTAGCATTCCTTAATGCCCTTAAGGATGTGTCACCTTAAAATAAAGGCAAAAGAACCAAAGGATGAATAATATCTTTACAATAATACTGATCGTGAGGCACAGAGGAAGATCAATCGACCTCAGCTTGTTCTTGAGTCTGCAACCGAGCTCCACATTGATCTTAGTGTTACAGGTTGACAACTTCAGGGTGTTAAATGTGCGTGTGAATGAATGAATGGCATGGTTTATTTCAAGAAATGATTATACATAAAATAACACCTTACATAACAAATCGCAAGTTGATTTCTTGTAAGGGAGTGGGAGGAAGCGAACTTATATAATCCCACACAGGTTCGACTTTTTTTGCATGAATTATCAACATTCGGTTCCGGACTTGATATTAAATATGTATACACTACAATCAAAGATTCAGGTTATAAAGGATCCTTAAGATCAGTGATGTAATCAAATTTCAAACACCCACGGACAAGTCATTGCCAAAAATCTAAACGATTATCATCAGGGAAAAATCATCCACATTTATCAATCCCAAAAAAATAAACCCCATTCAGACCATCATCACCAAGAAAAAAATCACCTGCACCAACCAGTACCAAAAATCCAAAGCATTAATATACATGTGAATATATTTTAGACAAAAGATCCACCCGATGATCATGATCTGAGCATATCCAAGACTCCCGGCATGACTTTCCCGATGATAATCATTATTTATCATCAGAAGGAAAAATCATCTACATTTCATAAAAGAATATCAGTCATAAATCACACTTTAGGAGAAATAAGGAAAACAAAAAAAAAATAAATAAATCAAGAATATGTGCAGAATCAGTGATAGGCGAGACAAGTTTATTTGTATAGTACATTTCATACAAAGACAATTCAAAGTGATTTAAATAAAACATTAAAAGAAACAATCAAAATAAATTTTAAATGTGTGATCATTAAAATAAAATTTAAAAAAGCAAAATATACATAATTTAAATCAAGCAGAGATAAGAGTCTTTAATCTAGATTGAAATACACTGAGAGTTTCAGCTGATCTATAAATCACAGAGTAGGTAACCGCGTCTATCAACAGGTTTAAGGCCACGGAATCCTTCTTCTGCTATATTTTACTGCTATGAACGTCATTGTTATGAATGGGTTCATTGCCCTTCAGCTGATGTCATATAAAGTGAATTGTGCTCAAGTTCTCTGCAAAATCGGGTCAAAGTTCATCTTCAGAAGCAGTAGATTCTAGGCGTCATTTTCTTGAAATCACTTTTCACACTTATTTTGCATCAATTAAAGGCTCAGGAAAAAAAAAATACGTGTGCAAATGTATGTAAATGTGTGAATATTTCTTTCAATGTGTGTGTGTGTAAATGTTTGTTTAAATTTGTGTGAATTTTTATGTGAATGTGTGTGACTGTAACTACAAATGTTAACTATTAATGTTGACATCATTTATCATGTGTTACATTGATAATATTATATATTTAAAAGTCATAAAATATTCTTTTGACCTTTTTAAAGGCTTTATATATAAGAAATGATTCTTATGGTTTTCAAACTGCCATTGTAAATATTTTTTATGACAAATTAACATGAGACTGCGGTTAAAACGTTTTCACTGAGCTCTTCTGGATGTTTCCCGCCTTCGCCCAACAGAAGCTGACTTAGACTCTGATAGTCCTGTGTCTCCGTAAGGGATAAAACGGTTCAGAAAATGGATGGATGGGTTGTGTTAACAGGAATAAGTTATTGCAGAATTTGGATGAATATAAAATAAAAGTTGTTGGTTTGAAGACAAAAACCTGTGGAAAAACAGATGGATCCAGAATGGAGCAAAGGTCAAGGAAAGGTCAGATAAAGTGCCAGTTGAAGGTCATACGTTAGACCAGAGGTCGGTAACCTTTAAGAGTAAAAGAGCCATTCAGGCTTGTTTTCTACTGATCAAAACCTAGAAGGAGCCGCATTGACTTACGTTAGCCTTTAAGACATTTGGATTTGCATTCATAACCTTCACATGTTTTTTTTTTTTTAATAAATGTGAATAATGTCTATTTTTGTCATGAAAAAAAGCAAAAATATATATATATATAGAAAGAAACTAGCATCTCTCAAAAAGATAATTTTTTTTTTACTGTTTTTAACTTTAGTAGCAATAAAGCTAGCTCATTGCTTAATTACTAGCTGAACTTCAAATTAGCATGACATTTTCTGTAAATTAAATCAGCCAAACATTTTAGCATGTTGCTGAAACAAAAGCTAAACTCAAAATTAGCCTAAAACCTCCAGTACATAACAAATTAGCTAAAAATGTTAGCATATTGCTAAGATATTAGCTAAACTCCAAATTATCTTAAAAAACTAATTTGACGCCAAAACTGCCAAAAAAAGCTAGCTTGTTGTTTAATTACTAGCTGAACTCCAAAATAGCCTAAAATTCCTCAGTAAACTAAGTTAGTCATAAAGGTTAGCATGTTGCTAAAATAGAAGCTAAATTCTAAATTATCCCAAAAAAAAAATTCAGTAGATAAAAAAATAGCTGAAAACTTCAGCATTTTACTAAAATATTAGCTGAACTCAAAATTAGCATAAAATTCCTCAGTGAACTAAATTAGTCACAAACGTTAGCATGTTTTCAAAATAGAAGCTAAAACTTTAAATTAGCCTAAAAACCCATGTAGGCAACACATTAGCCAAAAACGTTAGCATGTTGCTAAAATAGAAGCTGAAACTCTAAATCATCCTAAAAAATCCCACTAGAAAAACAAATTAACCAAAAACATTAAGATGTTGGTAGAATAATCGCTGATCTTCGTTAAGAGAGCCACCGTGGAGAGATAAAAGAGCCACATGTGGCTCTGGAGCCACAGGTTACAGACCCCTGAGTTAAACCAAACAAAATCCTGGTAAATGATCAGACGCATTTATATTGTTCCACAGCTTTATTTTAATGCTTTTCCTCTATTGAAAGTGTGGGTAACATTTATAAAACATAAACTTTGATTTTGAACCTCTAAAATCCTTTAAAATGTACTTGAAGAATGGATCTACTGCTCTTACAATCTAAATAATTGGGATAGATTATTTCATATTAAGGATTGACTTTAAGGACTTTGTCAAGCAGAAGTTGTGTAAAACCCCCCCCCCCCGGGGCTGCTCAGGAGGGCGTGTCCCAGAAGATCCACGCCACCTGCTCCGCTCGGATCGCTGGGCGTTTCTCCAAATACCGTCTGATTTAAGAAGCAACTCACTGGGTGACGCAGCGATTCTGCCTTTGATGGCGTTCCTTCTCTTATCTTTGATTGTTCCTCGCTCCTTCATCTCTGCGATCAGGTCGTCTGCGGGGCGACAGCCGCCGTCCCACCCCGCGTCTTAAGAGAGGAAGCCTGTGACGAATGCACAGATGCAGTCCATCTGATGGTGCAGATCCACACCACTCAGACAGAAAACATCTCCTTGAACTTGTTCAAAGACTTTTAAAGGTTGATCCACAGTTAAAATAAGACGATAGGAATGATCTGGACCGGATTTAATCATTTTCTGATTTGGAGCCAGAGGATAATCGGCTTTAATCGAAGAAGTGAAATCAGCAACATTTCTGTCCTGGAAATTAACTCAATAAGAAGGAAAGAATATAAAGTTTTCTATGAAGTTTAAATGTATTTTATGGACATAAACTGCATCCACCGCTCTTTGTTTGTTGGAGCTTATCTTGTTCTGGGTCACAGGAGCATCAGTTTAAGCAGAGACCCCCGGACCTCCCTGTCCCAAGCCTCCTTCTGTGTTATTCCCAGAGGACACCAAGGCGTTCCCAACCAGCTGAGAGATAAAGCTCTCCTGCCTGTCCTGGCTCTGCCCAGAGGATTCTGGGTACGTCTGGCCACCCTTCAGAGGAATCTCATCGCTCCCATTTGTGATCTCATCATTTCTGTTTCTGCTTGGGCGTCCGAGCAGCCTGGAACGCAGATGAAAAGCCACAGCGGCCGGTCTAAAGATGGCAGACTGATAGACAAGTCTTCGTGTCCAAACCAGTCTGGAGACTGTCCGCGTCAAACCCCACCCTGAAGATGCTCCTTCTCGCGTCCCTCAGCTGGAGATTCTGTTTGAACAGACAAGAGTCTGTCAATAACAGCGAAAAATAATACTTTTGTTCTCCAAACTAGAGACGATGGTCGCAGATGTTCCACCTGCTTCTGTTTCCTTCAGAGATATTCCAAGGAAAGTCAAACAAGCTGCAGCTGCTTTGTGGTAGGACTGCCACGATTAGACGACTAATCGACTATTAAAAGTATTTTGGTCGCCGAAGCATCGTTTTTGTTTGTTTTTTTCCTTGTTTTGATCTCAAAACTATGGGTCGTAATTCTCTTGGTCGCACATGCGCAGTAGTGCTAAGTGATGTCACAGGAAGTCCTGGGTAGACTAATAACAACACGCTAACAGAGCTGGAAAGTGTGGGAAACAAAAGAAAAATAAAAGAGGATAAAGTGTCCAATGTGATTCCTGCGAGGCAGAACTTGTGTTTCATGGTAGCAGTATGGCGATGCATGAACTCCTGAAGACGAAGTTTGATCACGCTGAACGGAGAGCTTCGTCTAGCTAAGCTAACATCGGCGCTAACACAGCTAGCTCTGCAGCGGCAGTTTCACGGGTTTAAATGGATCGTGTGCAGCTGTCATTAATGGAGATTAACCAGAAGATCTGCAGCAGATCCGTGTCTACATAGCATAGTTTCACTGTCTGCATAGTTAACGTTTCATAATCGCGCTCTTTGAACCAAAGGCGGCGAGGATTATGAGTTAATAATTTCGGTATACATTTTACATTGTTAACGAACTGCTCAGCCAAGACTGCGATCAGATCGTTCGGTTCGAAGAGCGGATTATGAAACAGTCACCACGCAGACAGAGAGGCTGTGTGTCGGTACGGATCTGCAGCAGAGTTATGGAGCGGTGTGAAAACTATCAGTCCAAGTGTAGCATTACATTAGCTGCATGAAGCTACAATTAAACGTAACTTGAAATTTTTTTAACAGTTTGATTTACAACAAGATTCATGTGTTAAGAACATGAAATTAGAACAAAGAAATCAGGTTCCTCTACAAGCTGGAGGGTCTCAAGCTGAACTGAGACTGTATTGATGTTTTGGAGATGGATGGATGGATGGATGGATGGATGGATGGATGGATGGATAAATGGAGGGATGGAGGGATGGACGGATGGATGGATGGATGGATGGATGGATGGATGGATGGATGGAAAGACGAATGGATGGATGGATGGATGGATGGAAGGAAGGAAGGACAGAAGAAAGGATCAATGATGATGGATGGATGGATGGATGGAAAGACGGGTGGATGGATGGATGGATGAAAAGACAGATGGATGATGGATGGGTGGAAAGACGGATGGATGGATGGATGGATGGATGGATGGAAAGACAGATGAATGATGGATTGATGTATGGATGGATGGAAAGATGGATGGATGGATGGATGGATGGATGGATGGATGGATGGATGATGGATGGATGGATGGATGGATGGAAAGACAGATGGATGGAGGGATGGGTGGATGGATATATGGAAAGATGGATGGATGGATAGATGGAAGTACTGATGGACAAATATAAGGATGGATGGATGGATGGATGGATACATACACAGATGGACAATGGATGGATCTATGATGGATGGAAAGACAGATGATGGATGGATGGAAAGGTGGATGGATGGATGGATGGAAGTACTGATGGACAAATATAAGGATGGATGGATGGATGAAAAGACAGATGGATGGATGGAAACACGGATGGAAAGACAGATGAATAATGGATGGATGGATGGATGGATGGAAAGACAGATGGATGGATAGACGGTCGAATGGGTGGATGGATGGCTAGACAGATATAAGGATGGATGGATGGATGGATGGATGTTTCCTAAAGCTACTGTGGTTGGTATTTCCGTTTTCATGCAATATTTTTACCTACAGAATAGTTCTAAATATATTTGATACTTTTGTGCATGTGTGTGTGCATGTGTGTGTGTGTTGTTATCATGATGTCATTTTTCAAAGTACTCTATTGAATCATTGATGGAACTTTCATTTACCAAAAGGAAAAGATAAACTTTTTTTTCCTGATTTTAATTTCCAGGTGAAGACCTGGAATCTCTTCTCAGGTGTCGTCTTCAGAAGTTTCCCGAAGCGCGTCTTCTGTCGAACATCGACGCGTTACAAAATAGATGGAGCTGTCAGAAGTGCAGACATATTTATGAATGCTTGTAAAAATCTTTTGAGTAATTAGACAGAGTCTGCTGGAAATTGTTTTTGCATCAAATGAAATATGCGTGCTGACATTTTACTGCAGTTCGGCTGTTATAAAGCTTTCTGCCAAAACCAGTAAATTACTGCTAAACATTACATTTATTATAAATGCAGCATAAATAAAATTATCTCTTGCTCTTTCAGAAAAGCAGTTTTTTTTTTGGTTCTGTCTTTAACGCCACAGCGATGCTGCATTCCGGTCCTCCACGGGTCCAAACTTCAACTCAGTCGAATGAATGATGGGACGTTCTCAAAAAGAACTGTTCTAGGTATGAAGCAGCTTTCAACAACCTCAGATGGAACACAAGAACTAGCATAAATCAAAATGTTAATGTGACACTTGCATGTGATTGGACACGAAGAGTTTGGGATCATCAGCTTCACCCTTGGGCCTTATAACTGCACTTTTAAAAAGCAGAACCAGGCTGTTTTCCAGCTAGTGGTCTTCAACCTTTCATGAGAAGGAGCTTTCCATTAGACCTGAATTTGAGGTCATTTCCTCCATCAACATGAAGCAGTGAGACCCACCTGTCATGAGAACACAGGAGCTCCGGGGCAAAACATCCACCTGAGCACTTTGTTCGATTTCCAGATACCCAGAAGGTAAAGCTGCAGGAAGCCCAGTGGAAATGAATGATCAGGGCAAACGGTTTAGTGAAAGTATGAAAAGGAGTTTTTTGAAACCTCATTTATTTCCTGTTGAAAGATAAGTGACAGCTGTTGGCAGCGGATGAATAAAATATTGATGCTGGATGTGGGAGAAGGGCCCTGGGCAGCAGAGAACAAGAGGAAGGTTGCTTATGAAATATTCAAGACGACCGAGGATGGGGCCAGAGAAGGTCTGTCCTTCCTGCTAAACCATCCCACCCTCTGACGGCGCAGGGGGAGGAGCCTCACTCCTGACACTGTGCTGCCACATTTATACGACGCTAAAACTGCTTCATGTAAAGCACAGAGATGTTTAGAAAAACACTTCTATTACAGTGGTCCTCTGGAGGCATGAAGATTTGTCTTGTCAGCGTGTCAAATGCTGGTATTTGGTACAAAGTGACCAGGAGCAGTGTGTGTGTGTGTGTGTGTGTGTGTGTGGTGCCTTGCTCATAGATACTATATTGACGGGAAAAGCAGGAACTGAACCTGAGGTTGAACCCTCACCTCCTATTACTGAAAACTAAGCCAACAGAAATTTGTAGTAAATATTTTTTGTCAAGCAACCACAGGTCAGTATACTGGATCATTTACCATGGGTCAGTACACTGGGTCGGTTACCTGGCGTCAGTATACGGGGTTGGTTACAAGAGGTCAGTATACAGGGTTGGTTACCCGGGTTCAGTATACCCGGTCAGTTATCAGGGGTCAGTATATCAGTTCGGTGACCTGGGATTGGTTACCTTGGGTCAATATACCAAGTCGGTTACCTGGGGTCAGTGAACGGGGTCGATTACAAGGGGTCAGTATACTGAGATAGTTCCCTGTGGTCAGAATACACCCACAATAACCAGGGGTCAGTTTTCCGGGTCAGTATACCATGTGGTTTACTCATTGTCAGTATACCGGTTCTGTTATCTGGAGTCAGTATGCAGAGATGGTTCCCCAGGGTCAGGATACAGCCACGCTTACCAGGGGTCAGTACACTGGGTCAGTTACCTGGGTTTAGTATACCAGGTGGGTTACCCAGGGTCAGTTGGTTACCTGGGTTCAGTATTACCCGGGGTCAGTATACTGCGTTTTTTTACCCGGGGTCAGTATACTGGGTTTGGCTATCCCGGGTCAGTATATTGGGTCGTTTAACTGGGCTGGTTATCCAGGGTCAGGATACCCGGTTTGGTTATCACGGGTCAGTATATTGGTTTGTTTACCTGGGGTTGGTTACCCGGGGTCAGTATACCATGTCAGTTACCCCGGGTTAGTATACCGCGTTTTTTACTCCGGGTCGTTTACCTGGGGTTGGTTTCCTGGGGTCAATGAACGGGGTCAATTGCCACGGGTCAGTATACTGGGTCGGTTACCCGGGTTCAGTATACTGAGTCTTTTACCTGAGGTCAGTATACCAGGTCGGTTACCCGGGGTTAGTATACCGCGTTTTTTACTCCGGGTCGTTTACCTGGGGTTGGTTTCCTGGGGTCAATGAACGGGTCAATGGCCACGGGTCAGTATACTGGGTCGGTTACCCGGGTTCAGTATACTGAGTCTTTTACCTGAGGTCAGTATACCAGGTCGGTACCCGGGTTAGTATACCGCGTTTTTTACTCCGGGTCGTTTACCTGGGGTTGGTTTCCTGGGGTCAATGAACAGGGTCAATTGCCACGGGTCAGTATACTGAGTCTTTTACCTGAGGTCAGTATACCGGGTCAGTAACCCGGGGTTAGTATACCGGGTGGGTTACCTGGGCTCAGGATAGCAGGATGGTTATCCGGAGTCAGTATATCGTGTATGTAAGCTTCAAGAAACAAAGTAGCTGAACTGTTGTTACTCTACAGAAGTATTTAATTACTTCAGCCAGTACTTTCAATGAAGACGTTGGAGTCAAACAGTTGAATAAATGCATTTGAATGTTTTTTATTTGCTGTGAGACTGTTCTATTCTGCACAAATTAGTTATTTCAAAAAACATGAAATTATAATTCTATCCATCCGTTTCTTTAACCCTGTATGAAATGGAGGGGGCGGGGTCACACAGGGTTCTGTTGTGCACCTGTCACCAGTCGCCACGCCTCTCGGCTGCTCTGATTGGCCTCCACGTTGCACTTTTGGAGAAAGACCCGACTAAAGGCTTTTAGCTCATATTGGGACATTTCAGAAGGAAAACCTGTTTGACATTCCTAGAATTCTGATGAAGAAGTTCTCCAGGTCATTCAACAACCAGGCAATAGATCCAGCAGAAGCTACACAGTGGAGCAGAAAGAAACAAGACAGCGAGAAGGTTTTTCATGGATCTAAGAACCCAAAAGAGGAAGGTGAAGTCTAACATCAGAGAGGTTCTTTATTCTCCAGACCAGAGTTTGCAGATCAGCGGCACAGAAAGGCTGTAAATTCATGTTTATGGCAGTTCAACAGCAGACTCATTAGTTGTGATTTTTACATTATATGACATTTTAATTTATACTAATAAATAAACATATTTCTAGTCGACGGTGGACTTTACTATGCTTCTAAACTCTATCCCTGAAGGAGGTCACGGTGGGGTTACAGGTCACCAATAAACTTCACGTGCGTTCATTTGCTGTCAGAGTCCCTCCTCTGCCAGATCCTGCTGAATTTTTAAACCCCTCACCCCCAACCCACAACATGCAGTCATTCCGGATTCTGCACGATCCTCTGTTTGCATCTCATCCGACCGGAGTGTTTTCCAGCATCCAAAAGCTTCCAGCTTCTTTTAGGAAGTGTTGAATCTGAAACGTTAATGTAAAGGGGGGGGGGGGGGCGTTGACGCTCACAAGATTTTTCCACAATTGATATTTTACTTACGATGATACTGTTTGTAGCAAACACCTGTGTCGTTTTCTAGGACATAGTGAGTTGTGGGCGGGACTGTAGGGCCAGACTAATTCCACTTCCTGTTTACACTCTATCCTGCTAGCTTACAGCCCCACCTAACACGAACAAAAATGGCAGCAATATCAGATTTATCCAGCCTCACAGTTTTGATCCAGATTCCATTTTAGACGAGGAAAACAAAGACGTTCATGGATCTATTTTTTTCTACCAGTGAATGCATCAGAGAGGGGCTGAGCAGGAAGACTGTGGCCCCGCCCATTTAAGTTGCCTGCCTTCAGTCTGAGCTTTTTTTCAAGCATCCGGTTTTCATCTGCTCCTGATCCAACAAGATCTGAATTAAGAGGATACTCCGAAACACGGATTTAATGTAAATGTTCTCTATTATGAGAAAAATGCTATGAGTACATTTAAAAAACACAAAAAGGTCATTTTCACTGGAGTGGGTTTTTAAACAGAATAACAGACTGTCACTGTTAAGAGATTTTTCTTTTTACAACTTGGAAACACAAAATTTGAATTCAAGTCCCAATCCTAAAAGACACACCCCCATGAAAATGTTGTTTTTGGTGTTTCAAACGTGTTCTTGATGCTTTTATCTCATGATGGAGGACATGTATACAATAATTTAGGATCAAACTCTCTTTCTTTATACAAATAGTTGTGAATGAAAAAAAAAGCTGTTTGTAAAAGATCGTTTTTAGAAAACATGCTGGCCGTGGCCACAAGCCCTCAGCAACAAAGAGAAGAGGGGGGCGGAGTTTCTCCCTGCCATCGGTTCCACCCACAAATCGGAGATGAATTTCTGGTTAACTCCCAGAAAGCAACAGGTTTCTGATTTATATATACACATCTTTGGAAACGGACCAGAAGATGATTGGGGGCGGGACTTTCTCATCTTCCATAAAAAGTGACTCGATACCTTCGGAATAATTTTGTTGGACAAAAAAACAAACAAATAAATACAAACCAACAGGTTTTGATGGTCTGTGGCTTTGGCAGAGGAAGATGAAAACAGACTCACGCACTGACCTGGGCCGCTCGCATGCCTTTCTTCATTTCCTTTCGGTCCCCGTGTGGGAGGGCAACAGCCAATAATGCTGTGACAAAAGCCTGCCATGCTTGGCTGCTTCCACAAACACGCTTAAATAAAAAATCCCCATGCAAACGCAACAAACTTGACAACCGTAATTGCTGGTAATTGCTCATAACCATCCCCTATCAGCTGGCTCATGCGATGGCACGAACTGGGAAAACGGAATCAATGGCAGCAGAACAATGCTGGGATGGGTTATGTATTTGTTGGGGTCATTAGCAATTCACGGTGACCCAGTGAGCCACGGCGCTATAGCAGCTGACAGGCCCGAGCTCCTCCGCCATGAGTTGGCGTGCACAGCCAATTGGCCCGCACTGATATCCTCCAATTCCTAGAAACCATTGTTGGTTGACCTTCAGACAACACGTAGGAGGAGGGGGGTGTTCTGGCCAATCGCTGTTTGAAATTCTAGCAGAACCGGCATAACGAGCTGAAGCCATGAGGATGTTTTCCGCCTCTCATCTCCACTGTTTGGCAGCTGGCGTTGGAGGGAAGCGCGGCTCTCTGGGCTTTCACGCTGAACTTAACGATTTAGTGTGAACTTAAAGGAATGCTGTGTTTATCCTGAGCTGCGCACATGTCAGCAGGGAGTTTTCACACGGGCTCTTATTCTGGAAAGACTTGCGAAGGGATCCGAAGCCCCACAGGTTGGACTGGAAGGCCCGTCAGCTCCGCTGCCAAATCCTCGAAAGAGCAGAGGAATGAAGCCGCCCGGAGAAGTGGGCTGGTGCAGAGTAAACAGGGTTTGGCAGCGCGGCACCCCCCCCCCCGCAGCTGTGCCATCTTATCAACATCCGCGGCTTTGCTTTTGTCACTTTTGTTGTTGACTGGGACAGAGTTGGTGGCGGCCTCATAAAGGGCCCAAACAAAGCCTTAATTATGGGGTGAAAACTGAGTCCAGCGCCGTTTCTGAGCCGTCGGAAACCCAACACCTCCAACCCAGCAGTAGCAGTCGGACAAAAAGGGTCAGAGCGAAGGCAGAGAAAGTTTATTTATGTTTTTCTGTAACTCCCTTTCATCGAAGTCTGCAGCACCCAGATAGTACCCCAGCTCTGCTTATTTATTCAGAGAGTCCTACCATTGAACAGCTCTCATTCACTACCTAATGTCCACAACGCCTTGGGTAATTGCTGTTTTCCTCTGCCCCTGAGATCTCACCACTTCACAAAACTAAGCCCCTCTGTCCTCTTGTTTATTTTCAAAGGCCTCAGCTAGAACAAATACCCTCAGGTCAGCTTCCACAGACCAGCAGCCTTATGCGCGCCTCCAAAGTGCCCTGGAAATCTGTTGAGCTGACATAAATTTGTTCCAGCGAAGGAAGAATGTGGATGGTACGGGAGAGGGCGAAAAGTCCTGGTGGTGGAACTGAGTCAGGTCTTGCCCAGAGTGGAGCTTACAGCAGGGATCGCTGAGCTTTGGTCAGCTCTTCCCTGCTTCAAAGGCTGGGAGGAGAGCTCCTGTGAAAGCATGCAATAACAGCGAATAAAACCACCCTTTCAAAACACAACTGGATTGAACTGGATATGTGGGAACAAGACAGGAGGAAGAGATGGGGTTTCACTGCTGATACAAGCCAGGATAAGTTCGTATGCAGCCCTGTGCTGTGGGAACTACAGAATCTGTGCATTCAGATCATGAGAACCAAAGAAAGTTCTGGAGGTTTCAGTGGAAGATGCAAACATCCTGCAGTTTCGGTTCTGGAAACGCAGCGCGGCAACAGTTCCTGAACTCTGTTACATAACCCCAGCCCCTCCCTGGAGCAACCACACGCATCGTGGTCAAGCATCAGCGGAACCATCCACTGTATCTGAGAATTGGAGGCCCCTCCCCTCTGCTGTTCCAATCAGGAAGTGACTCCAAGAAGCCAAAATTTTATAGACTTCTACAGAGAAACAAACAGCTGTTACTTGTTAAGATCTTCTTGATTATCCTATATAAATCTAGCCTATATCTCAATTTTTTTTTCTGTAGTTCAAGTTATAAACTGACCAATCAGATGCCTCGGTATAAGTAGGAGGAGCCTGCTAGCCCCCAGAGTCCAAGATTTAAAGCATTTGATTGACAGATTTTGTGTTCTCCACTTTCAAGTGGAGAGGGGTGTGGCCTTTCAACAAGTTCTCTCCTGATTGGTGAGACAAGCTGTACAAAGTTTCTTTAATCAGATCAAGAATTGGAATAGAATATAACTGTGAAGATCCATTTCCGTCCGCCACTCGTTCCTCTTGATGTCCAGAACAATCTAAAATATCGGAGACGGTAGTAGAAGAAGAAGTAACAGAATTCTGTCGTAAACAAACATGGCTGCTGCATAAAGCGAGATAATCAGGGTGTGCTTTTATTATTATTGTTAATAATTAACAAATATATTTTTAAGTGACTTTTCGCGCATCATTTTTATAAACTCTTTTCTTTTTGCACATACACTAAAAATACATGCGAACAATATTTGCCTTTTCTTCTGGACACGATTAGTAACACACATGACCGGAGGGTTGTGTTCCCACATTGAAGTCTCCTCCTGAGTGCCAAGATGGAAAAGCCAGCGCAGTAATGACGCAAAATCAGAATAAATAGTTTACATGCATCACGATCGGATCAACAATCAGCAAAACTCACCCGACGGGATCGGAAGGAAATTTTGATCAGAATGAGTCTGATGAGTATTCCAAATTGTGTGCTTATACGATGCATTTTTAATCTGATTAGACGTTTATTCCGATTACTTGGACTCAAACCAATCACTGCTTACTAACATCATCTGGCTCCAATATGGCAGCATCCGTATTGGGAAAAAATGGCGCCTGATTGACTTTGTTTGGTTGGAACCAGTGTTGGTACCGTATGTGTTCGGACTGTAAGATCGGTATGGGAGCTTGCGAGTAGTGATGATGTCACACTACGGTAACGCCACCTAGACAATCCATGCAGTGTTTCTCTACACATGTTTGTTTTCTTTTTTTATTTCCTTTGTAACCTTAAGTTCTTTTCCTTCATAATCATATTTATTTCAGTTTTGTGGTGGTCGCATGTAAATAACATCATCCATGTTTTAAAAAACTAAAACATCAGACATCAGTAAAATATATCTATACGTCGATGATGAGCTAAACTAGCATGCTAATTGCTAGCACCCACTTTAGGGCGCACGTCACGCTGATTTCTCTCTTCGACCAGCTCGGTGGCCTTGTGGTAGTGTCCGCTCTATGACTGGAAGGTTGTGAGTTCAAATCCATGGCCAAGTCATACCAAAGACTCTAAGGATAGGAAACCAGTCCCTCCCTGCTTAACATTCAGTTTTGATGGGTTGGATTAGGGAGTTAAACCACCAAATGGTTCCTGAACGCAGCTGTGTCTGCACCTCACCGCTTCCCTAGGGCAGGGGTCGGCAACCTTTCAAAGTAAAAGAGCCATTTGGGCTTGTTTTCTACTGATCAAAACCTAGAAAGAGTCACATAGTCTTACTTTAGAATTTTTTTTTTTTTACTTTTTAATTTTGTTTAGAAATTAGGATTTGCTTTTATTACCTTTTTTTAAAATACATATGAATTATGTTTAATTTCTGGCACTAACAATAGCAAAAATATAAAACGAAACTAGCATTTCTCAAAATGGGATTTTTCTTTTTTTTCAACGTTTTTACCTTTTACCTTAGATGCCAAATTAGCCACAAAAAAAGCTACCTTATCGCTTAAATACTAGCTATACTCCAAAATAGCCTAAAATTCCTCAGTAAACTAAATAAAAAACATTAGCATTTAAATAGAAACTAAACTCTAGATTAACTGAAAAATCCCAGTAGGCCTAAATGACAAACTAGCCAAAAAACGTTTGCATATTCATAAAACATTAGCTAAACTTCAAATTGGTACAAAAAAAAACTCAGTATAGGTCAATTTAGTAAAAAAAAAAAAGTTCCTTGTTGCTTAATTACTAGCCGAACTCCAAAATTGCCTAAAAATTTCTCATTAAACTAAATTAGTCAAAAACTTTAACCTGTTGCTAAAACAAAAGCTAAACTCTAAATTAACCTTAAAAGCCCCAGTAAATTAAATTAACCAAAAATGTTAGCATGTTGCTAAAATAGAAGCTAAACTCTAAATTAGCCTAAAACCCCCAGTAGCTAACAAATTAGCCAAAAATGTTAGCATGTTGCTAAAACAAAAGCTAAACTCTAAATTAATCTTAAAAGCCCCAGTAAATTAAAATAGCCAAAAATGTTAGCATGTTGCTAAAATAGAAGCTAAACTCTAAATTAGCCTAAAACCCCCAGTAGCTAACACATTAGCCAAAAATGCTAGCATGTTGCTAAAACAAAAGCTAAACTCTAAATTAACCTTAAAAGCCCCAGTAAATTAAAATAGCCAAAAATGTTAGCATGTTGCTAAAATAGAAGCTAAACTCAAAATTAGCCTAAAACCCCCAGTAGCTAACAAATTAGCCAAAAATTGTAGCATGTTGCTAAAATAGAAGCTGAACTCTAAATTAGTCTAAAACCCCCAGCAGCTAACAAATTAGCCAAAAATGTTAGCATGTTGCTGAAATATCAGGTAAGCTCCAACATTTGTGAAAATGATTATAAAAGCTGAAAACATAGCCCATGAATATATTTAAAGGCTTTTTGCTAATCTGCTTAAAATTTTGATATTTGAAGACTCTCTCATTCAACATTTTCTTTCATGATTGCATGAATTCAGAAAAAGTTGATAAATTCTGTGAACATTTACAAGGTCTGATGGAGGCAGACCCCCCCCCAATACAGAGCAGCTCAAAGTTGAAGCTCTGTTTCATGACAACAGTCTGTCCACACGTCCGGAACCAGAATCTCTGGCTCTAAGATGAAGTAAGATTTGGTTCTAGAGTTCTTGTTGGCGTGTGTGTGAGGGGGGGGTGCGGGGGTTGGTCTGACACAGATCACTTCATTAATGCCCCCCGCCAAAGTTGCACTTCCAGGTCAGGGCGCCCCTGGAACAGCAAGAACGATCTTGTGTAACGGATTTACGGTTTATTTGTGAATGGGACTTTCTCCCAGAGGGGACGGACGGATTATGGGGACACCCCCACCACCACCACCACTGCAGAGACGCCCCAAATGGAAGCCATCAGAGGAAACGGGAGGGGGGCGGCGGACACCGCGGCTGCAGGTGTCAGAAGACCTCAGGTGAGTTCATGTGACTTATTGCAGCTACTGTAGGTCAAAGTACAAACAAATAAAGTTTAAAAAAAAAATATTGGCACAAAAATCAAACATATTGTTTGGATTTAGATCTGTTTTAGCATTTTTTTTTCTTAGTTGCAAACAAAAAAAAGGGGGGGGGTGGGGGCTCAGTAGGTTGACCAACCACTTGATCGAGGGTTCAACTTCCAGTCCAGAGGGTCATTGTGTCCTTAATGAAGGTCTTCTCCCCCCAACCCCCACCCCTGCAGCCGTTCTGATTTACAGACTGTAAAGTCCACAGCCCGGAGCTGCTAAAAATGGTTCATTTAGAACCAGCAGTAGTCTGTGTTTGATGAAGTCTGTTATATGAGGTTAAACGGTCATTAGACAAAAAAATCCTTATACCTCATATATAACTCATTGATTGTTCCATATCTGACATATTGCATAGAAATTTGGGGAAACGCAAACAAGAAATCAATAAATTCGATATTTGTATTATAGAAACGAACAATAAGAATCATCATGGGGAGTAATTATTTGGATCCATCTACACCACTGTTTATCAAGCTAGAAATATTAAAATTTAAAGACTTAGTAAATCCCTCTATACTCAAACTTATGTATAGAGCGCATAACAAAAGTTTACCGCATACAAAATAAGTTTGAAAAAAGAAAGAGCAATTATAACCTAAAAGGGCACTACATTTTCAAAACAAACAAATTTAGAACAAAAATGAAGAAGAAAAGCGTCTTACAGCAGGGTATTCGATTATGGAATAAGAGTCTAGATCAGGGGAGGGCAAACTTTTTGATTTGTGGGCCAGAAAGGGTTCTAAAATTTGGCATAAGGGCCGGACAAGGAGCAGATGGAAGGAGTGATTTGGTAATGAACCTCATAAACTAAAAAGATAATATGGAATTTAGAGAAAAACATGCTTTAATTTAGATTAAAATTAACATATATTCATTTAAAAACAGAAAATTGGGGAAATTTTAATTTCTAAATTTTGTTTTTGTTCTCTTTTTGGTGATCCAATGGGTTGATGTTCTTCAGAGGAAAATGCGAACTCAAAGAAATCTGAAAAATCATTTTCTGACTCAGAAAAAGCACACACGAACGCCAGAGAAACAACAACTTTTCATGAGAAGAAACCAGAAATACAATGAAAATAAAACAATAATTAGGATTTTTGATCCAATGTATTTTAATTTGGAGGGCCAGATTAAGTTGCTTAAGGGGCCGCATGTGGCCCCCGGGCCGTAGTTTGCCCACCCCTGGTCTAGATCCATTACTACATTTTAAAAAATTCTGAAAAAACAAATGCTTTCGTTATATGAATCATAAGGTCATTGGGAATGGGTCAAATTTAACAAAAAAAACCCCTGAAGTACTTGCTTAATTACTTTATTAGATGTTACTTATTGAGGTATTATTATTGTTGTTGTTTTGTTGTTTTTACTGTTTGCTTGTGTGCTTTTTGTTCTTTGTTTATTAATTTTTTTTTCTTTACTTGTCTATTTTTGTTGCTCTTTGCCAGCCAGTTGACATAATATTGTAAAAGACAGCAATAGATTTGATTTGGGCTGATTGATTGATTGATTGATTTGGTTCAAGGGGGCAGACATAATAATTCTTCTTTTTCTGTCCCTTTCCATTTTCACTAAGGACAAAAGTTTTTTTTTAAATTTATTTAATTTTATTATTTTTTTAAGCCTTTTGTGTTCTATGAAAATGAAATAAAACTAAACTAAACTAAACTAAACTAAGTCCAGACGTGAACCATCAGGACTGTCTGCAGTGATGCAAGCAGCTTTCGTCAGAGCACCAAACCATCGTTCCTCAAACCAACCATTAATCCATCTAAAGCATCTCCTAGATCTTCAAGAGTCTTTTTGGACCAATCATTTTACTTTAAAGCGTCTTTTCTGACATGTTAAACGATGGCAGACTGGCGCATCACAGAGCTTGATGAGAGAGGAGTGGGTGTTTGAGGCACCCCACTAGATTTGTTTGGGTCATTCTTAACAGGACGGACGTTAATCTTGATGGTTTTAAATATAGAACAGCTGGGCTGTTCCTTGTATCTGCTTCCATTGGGGTCCATTCTAAGATGCAGTATTTCACCTATATGCTGATGACAGTCAGATTTATCTGCGTGGACGTTTTTTTGCCACCTTTCATTATGTCTCTCTGATATTAAGGATTGGTTGTCCCTAAATTTCTTGAGCTTTTATGAAAATAAAACAGAAGCACTAGTGTTTGGATCAAATGATCTCACAGGATCATCTTGAATAGATCTGGGTAAGTTGACTAAGCCAACAGTTTCTAACCTGGGTTTTAAGTTGTTTTAAACTTGATCACCAGATCAGCTCATTACTGAAAACAAGCTTCTTCAATCTTTGACAACTCTCCAAGGTGAAAACATTTTTATCTCCTGCACATTTTGAAACACTAATCCACGCCTTTATCATGTCTCGGCTGAATTACACTCTCTTTATTGGACTCAGCCAGGCGTCTCCAACGCATCCAAAATGCTGATGCCCGTCTCCTGGTAAGAGAGACATCACTCCGATTCTAGCATCACTCCACTGGCTGCCTGTACATTTTAGAATTCATTTTAAGCTTCTTTTATTTGTTTTTAGTCTCTCTGAGCTGCTTTCTCTTTATTCACCTCAGATCAGCTCCTTCTGGAGACTGCCAGCTTTCGCCTGGCCCTCGGTGGCCCCTGTCTAAAGACTCATTTTAATGTCCTGGCTTTTAACGCAACATAAGACTCCTGCTGGTTTTACTGTTATTTTACTGCTTTTAGTATTTTTTTTATATTATTATCTGACTTTTATTTATTTATCTTGTCTTAATGTTGTTGTATTTATGTTTTTGGTGTTCAGCACTTTGTTTTAGCTGCCTGCTTTTCGATAGTGCTATATAAATAAAGCTGAATTCGTGATTTTCTTCCTTGCCACCTCATCATCATCATCATCAGGGGGTCTTTTGGAGAAAATGTTAGATCGAAGATGATTGCTTCCGAAGTGTCTCAAATGGTGATCCCAGCAGCAAACTGACATCCTGTGAGGATTCACCTGAATCTGAGGCTGCTGGTTCGAGTCCCGCTCCTCAGGGGTGAACGTCTGGGTCTGGTGAACCGGAAGTGTCCGTCTTGTCACAGGACGTGCACAGTGTGCACGTTGGCTGGCAGCTGTTTTTCAAGTGGATCTGGATGAGCTCCTGCTGTTCTCTTTGACGCCTGAATCTGCCCCTTCTGGCCTGTGTTTACTCATGACGGGACGTCCGCCCGCCTGCGCAGACGGGTGACACGGCAGCAGCGGGTTTTACACATACACTACAGAGTCGGCCTGTAAATAGGTCAGCTGTCTGAAATCTGATGCGTCATGTGTTCCTCTCCCGTCCTGAGATGTTGTTTCTAATGAGCCCTTGTGATTTTGGAGAGGAAAACACCGCCGCCATTTTTCCAATAAAGCCTTTCTCTGCCTGCCGAGCCTCGCATGATAGAAACAAAGAGTGTTTGTCCTTCTGGAGATGTGTGTGTGCGGTGTATGTGCACGTGTCTGTCTCTGCCACTCTTTCCTTCAGCTTGTGTTCTCCGCTCTGTAGAAACAGCTTTCATGGCTGTTTTTCTGATGTTTTTCCTTCTTCAGATCTTCTGTGTGATGGACCATCAACCAGCCGCTGCAGGTCCACCAAACTCATTAGAAAAGACACGCAGAGGTTTTTGTAAGAATGTGAAGGTTTGGTCTCACAGGGTGAAGATCCAATGGACCCAAAAAAAGTTTGTCTTTTGTTTAACTCTGCTGATGATGCAGAGAGAGCCCCACTTTCCTATAAATGACAAGTTTGAAATATTTATGACGTAAACATTCTTTCCTGGTTAAAGATCAGAGATGCAGATCTTGTAGAAGCAGAAAGGACAAATATTTCATTTTCCCCATTTTTCTCTTTGTAACCCAAGAACAAATTTACTAAATGATTATTTTACAAACTCAACATCATTTAGTAAAAAAGACGTGAAAAAAAATGTCGATCTCCAGGTGGGACGAGTGGATTTTAACGTCTCTGTCAGAATTGTTGAATAACAAACAATTATGTGTGGAGATCAACAGATTGTTTATTCTTCGTCGTTTTCATCGTCTTCTTCTTCTTTGTTGTCTTCCTCTATGTTTTCTTCGTCTTCGTCCTTTTCTTTGTTTTCTTCTTTCGCTCGTCACTTCCGCTCTTCGTCCACTTTACGACAGTCATTTCCAAACAGTTAAACTGCTCGATCACAAGAATTTATGTTTTTCTCAACATCGAGAGCTTTTCCTGACTGAATTACAGTGCAAAAAACAAAAAAAAAGCCACCGCCTATGAAACAATTTATAATCGTATCTTGTTTTCCTTACAGACAAAGGAAAATCTCAATGTTATGTGACAGATTAACACACAATTCTGAGTAATTCTCTCCGTTTGGTAATTTTTTATTTGTTTGAAACAGGAAAAGATGACAAGTGAACGAGTTTTACTCGGAGTTCTCACGGAGTTGGATGTTGCAACAGAAGTTACAGTTAATAACGTGTTTACCGGAGAAAATATAGTGTCTTGAAGTGCCGCTGTTTCCTCTTATCTTAGGGAGTAAACTGCCGTCACGTAAAACAGCAGAAGAAGAAAACGTTTGTAGTCACTGCAAAATCGTACGGTCCTGATCCATAACGTGTCTTTTTCCCTTTGTTTTTTCTCAACAATAAGTGAATGTTTTCATTATGATAAACATTTTAAGCGCTATATTAACATCTTAAGAGGTTATTAATGTTGTTATCGTCCGAAGACCGTAAAATGCTTTAGTGGAAGTGACGTGTGGTTCGCGCATGCGGGAGAGCGGTGCAACCGATTGGCTTCTGCATATAGAAAATATAGTGACAGTCTTCTTCTTCTTTGTTGTCTTCCTCTATGTTTTCTTCTTCTTCTGCGTCCTTTTCTTTGTTTTCTTCTTTGTCTTTGTCACTACATTTTTTGCACGCGGGAGCAAATCGGTTGCGCTGCTTCCCCCGCATGCGCGACCCGCACGTCACTTCCGCTCTTCGTCCACTTTACGACAGAGTCATTTCCAAACAGTAAAACTCCTCAATCACAAGAATTTATGTTTTTCTCAACATCGAGAGCTTTTCCTGACTGAATTACAGTGCAAAAAACAAAAAAAAGCCACCGCCTATAAAACAATTTATAATCGTATCTTTTTTTCCTTACAGACAAAGGAAAATCTCAATGCTATGTGATAGATCAACAGACACACAGTTCTGAGTAATTCTCTCCGTTTGGTAATTTTTTATTTTTCATTTGTTTGAAACAGGAAAAGATGACAAGTGAACGAGTTTTACTCGGAGTTCTCACGGAGTTGGATGTTGCAACAGAAGTTACAGTTAATAACGTGTTTACCGGAGAAAATAAAGTGTCTTGAAGTGCCGCTGTTTCCTCTTATCTTAGGGAGTAAACTGCCGTCACGTAAAACAGCAGAAGAAGAAAACGTTTGTAGTCACTGCAAAATCGTACGGTCCTGATCCATAACGTGTCTTTTTCCCTTCGTTTTTTCTCAACAATAAGTGAATGTTTTCATTATAATAAACATTTTAAGCGCTATATTAACATCTTAAGAGGTTATTATTGTTGTTAACGTCCGAAAATCGAAAGTGACGTGTGGTTCGCGCATGCGGGGTGAGCGGTGCAACCGATTTGCTTCCACATTTAGAAAATATAGTGACAGTCTTCTTCTTCTTTGTTGTCTTTCTCTATGTTTTCTTCGTCTTCGTCCTTTTCTTTGTTTTCTTCTTTGTCTTTTCCTTTTTTGTCTTCTTCTTCGTCTTTGCTAGACTTCTGTTTCAGCCTCATATCCGGCGGTCTCTCGCGCCCCTTCCTCGTTCCTACAGGGACATAGTGTCACCCCTCTCTGCTGCTGCATCTCAGCCGGCGTATTTCCTCCCGGTTTCTTCGTCTAGATGCAAAGATGCTTTCCTGCTGTGAAAGACTTTCAGACGACTCCATTTAGCTCTGATGAGTACGCATCAGCAGGGAAGCTTCTGCATCCGACGAATCACGATTCCCGGCCTCACAAAAACTCATTTTCCAGAACTTTTGTCATTGGGGTCTAACAGAGAGGAGGATGATGGGAAATGTATGTTATCTTTGTGATTGTTCCTTCTTCCCAGCCTGACGGGTTTTGGGAAAGCCTGCAGAATGAATCAGTGACGCACACGCGTGTACGGCTCCCAGGAGCCGTTAGTTCAACACGCTCGGCAAAGAATTTCCAGATTTGATTCTGATTTGGAGGGAAAATTTCCAGAGAACAATGTTTGGCTGCTCCCAGCCCAATGGAACCCTTCAATGATCCATACTACAGTCTGACACTGGAGTAATGTGTTTCATGTAACATGCAGACATGTCAGGAATCTGTTATACTTAGGTGAGCCCTGATTTCTGTTGCTGCCAGAGCATCGGGGTCCCGGACAAAGACCCCCCAAATCTTCAGCTCTGAGGCACTAGTAGTTCCAGGGTTAAAATACGTAAGTTTTGATCTGAACCAACATCGTTTTTTAAAGCTGGTCGGGGGTTCAAAAGCGCAACAGGTGGGTTTGCTTCTCCTACCCCAGCTGGCGGAGTTCAAGTGTTGCTGTAAGATCCCAGATACAAGCAGATAAAACGAGTTCCTCCGGCCGGACGCTCCACCACAGAGGAGGGGCTCGGTCATCCTGGAGGTCAACTGTCCAGAGAGGCCAGTTGAGGTGGAATCTCTTCCTGATGCATCCCTAAGATGTCCCACCAGAAAGACGTGGGAATGGGGAGGATGCAGAGATCTGAACTTGTGGTTAGAGTCAGTTTACCTGGTCAGAGCTTTGTGTGTCTGTACAGGTGCATTCACACTGAATGCGATTCGCGCAGCGGAGGCGGCCAGTTTCAGGGTTAAAGTCAACGGCACGGACTCGACATGAGGCGAGCTCAAGTGACCAAGGCGGGAATCAGGCGGCACAGCCAAAATTTAAGTATCTGAAGTTTTACAGGTCGCCGTGTCACATCGGCCAATCAGATAGATCGATAGATAGGCTTTTATTGTCATTGTCACAAGGACTAAGAAATTGGAGCAACCGTTTACAGTGCAAGAAGAAGTTAAGAAAAATAGTAAAGACATAATACAAAACGTGTAATAATATGTACAAGAATTGTGCAAGTATTTAAATAAACAGATAAACATATGCATAGATACATAAACAATATAGACATATAGAAACATACACATTGTGATGTGCAAATAAGTTTTATGTGCAAATTGGAATTTAATATGGATGTTGCTTTGGGTAAGAAGCTATTTTTCAACCAATCAGGAACACAGCTCTGGGCACATGACGTTTTCTGTGACTCAATCAGCAGGTAGAATACTAGACCAAAGCGAGCATTTTTGTCCTAAACTTCCATCTATTTCCTTAACCTGTTGGAGCCACAGGTTCTCAGAGCTCATCCGCCTACTTGGAGTGAAGGCTGGATACACTCTGGACGGATCGCCAATTTCGCTCCCGCGGTGGCACTCACTCAAACAGACAGAAAGCTGCTGGCTCGGGCTTCATTGAGACATTAATAAAAAGGAAAAAGGTCTCCTTAGTTTGTTTTTTCCCTTTGGGTTAATACAGGACTGTGAGCCTTCAAGCTTAGCCACAGAGACACAGAAACACTGTGGAAGCGGCTGTCATACAGACACCTGTGCCGGGAAAATCTTTTAATGATCATCATTTCAATCCAAACGTGAAGACATTATTACTGATGTAAATAAATAAACCTTATTTGCCAAAATATTCTTTTTCTTCCATACATTCTAAGTGAGATATACACAGCATCATACTAAAAACATTAGCTGGTAGCTCCTCCCACACACGACGCAGTGCCAAGCTCAGGGACACATTTTTGGACAGGCGATGAGCAGCGAATTTCTTTTGCGAATTGCGTTCAGTGTGAATGTACCTTAACTCTGCTCCTGCTACATGTTTGGACCCCTCAAGTTGTCCCAAACTGAAGCTAACTCACCTTAAAGATCAAAAAACCCAGAATTTCCCTTCAGGGATGAATACCGTTTCTGTCCACATCACACCTGGAGAACCTGCGGTGATGGATCCACCTCTGGCTTCCTCTGGTCCCTGAAACACGGCGCCTCGGCTCCCTGGTGCCCTCTGTCGGTCGGGGGGCACGGCCTCTTTCTGTCAACGCAACTAGAACATATCAGCATCCTCCAGAAATGAAAGAAACATGCGGGAAACAAAGCATCTTTAGGAGCGCGTCTGAAAGGACCGGGTTCTGCATGAGCGGCCCGTGACCACAGGAACGTGTTTGTTGACAGAGAAGATAATAAGGATCTCCTCGCTGCCACAATGATCTCTCGGAAGTTTGGGAACATAAAGAATTACCGCCACAAAGCGCCGCCCACGACAGCATCCCACCGATGGCCTCCAACCCGATGCACGACTGAAACAGCGTGTACTCGCTGCACCGTAGCCTCAAGGTCACAAAGCCCTTAAATGCGTACGTACTGAACGTACACAGAGGGCAAAGTTGGGTAATCCTCCGTCGTTGACTTCTGTCGGTCAGTTCCTCAACTTTCATCAGCAGTAGTTTTGATGGCGAGGGATCACGCGGTGAATCTCCTCTCAGTCCCCATCAAGTGGGCTTAAAGGAGGAGCTAACACCGCCGAGCCGCGCACATTAAGTTCATTACCTGACACATTAACCTCTAAATAGGCTCTGCTGCGGGGACCTTAATCTGCCTTTGGCCACACAGACGCTTAATTCCCCAACAAACACGTGCGCGAGCACGCACACACTCCCTGAAAGGCACCCAGAGGGTCAAGGGGCAGGATTTGACCGTAAGTACTGCCGACACTGAACTCATTTAACTCCCTGCTGAATGATGTGTCCATTGTGTGTTTGTGATTGCATGTGTGCCGAGGGGACAGGAGGAGATCTGAGGAAAGGAGAGGAGAATGGAGGAGCCGAGGAGAGGAGAGAAGGCACTTTCTCCTCGCGGAGAATTCACATGTATAAGGTTCTGGGAGCTCCCATAGTGTTTTAGTCAATGGAATTTTTGGTTAATCCTCATTGAAACTCGGAGCTCCTTTCATGTTTGGACGCCAAAGTGACCCACTGTGACCTTTTGTCCTCCCTCTTTGAGGCCTCACTCTAACGATTAGCCCGCGCTCACAATGCCGACGCATGGAGAGGCAGAGACCAGTGTTCCTGCGGCTCCAACACCCAACCGGGCTCTGGGAGCTCCATCCTCACCGACCAAACTGGCACATCCTGAATCGAAAGCGGCCACAAGAAGAAGAAAGACGGAGAGAAAGCCAGAGGCAGAGCCCAGAAAAACAAGCGAATAAAAAAGGAAATCCTTGAGACCGGTGATGGAGGGAGCGGAGGAGGAACGAGGGGAGGGCAAGAAAAATGGGAAACAGAAAAATACCAGAGCAGCAGTCAGCATGGCGGACAAAAGCCAGTCTCCAGATAAGGCTGGCACAAACACGGCCGGGACCGCGGCGCTGCGTCCACAGCTGGCTCTGGAGGGACTGCCAAGAGCCAATCACAGGCGCGCGCAGATGTTTGAGATATTAATGTTCACTGAATGAACTTACTCTGCTTTCGTCTTTGGCAGGAGACTGAAACATTATGGGATGGAAACCCACACACAGACAAACAAAACACTTAAAATCCTGTTGGCACAAAAAGATGCAGTTAGACTCCACTTAATCAACCCATCAGAAATATTTGACCTTTCTTTTCCCAGATTACAAAATCAAGACAAATTGGCCTCTGTGTCAGTCTGTGTGTGTGTGTGTGGGGGGGGCTGCTGCAGAGAAGTGTGGTTGTGCACTTTTGAACACACATTCATTATTCATGAATGTGTGTGAATGCTTGCCAAAAACATATCGTTCAAACAAAGGCCATTTCTCAGTGTGTGGTTGTCTGTGTGTGTGCGCTCTCTTCAGCAACACACTCGCTGAACTCCTGTCATACCTTCCAACATATGCTATGAGTTTGGCCCGTGTCCCGAGCAGCACCGCCATATGAGCGAAAGCCCAGACAGCCCCAACAATCCCGCCGTCCTTCCTCTGCGCTGCAGAACCGGAGGCGTTTCTAATGCAGAACGGGGAGAAAAGAATTCGGCCGCAGATTTTCTTTTTTTTTTTTTTTTTTTTTTCTTGATGCAGATTTCTGCAAAGCTCTGATAGCTTTTCATCCTCGTGGCTTGAATGCTGGAAGCACATTTCTGACCTCTGTGAAAAGGAAAAACCTCAGCCTCTCTCAGTATCAGTCGTCTTCTCCCCAAGCGCTAAATCTTTCCAAGAGGCCTCAGGACGCTTTCCAAGTGGCGGTGCCGAGGGTTGCATTGTTTCACCCACTCAGATGGATCAACTCTGCTCAGATTGTGTGAATTGGTGTTAAAAGACACACACTCGGGGTTACCACAACACGCACAGGAAAGGGAAACACACAACTTACCACTGAGACAGTCGTAAAAAAGTTAGGAAACAAAGGAGCTTAAGATGGTTCACCTATAAATGTGGATCCTGCAGCACAGATTGTTTTGCATGAGCCCACGGTGGATTGGATTATGAGGCCGTCTCAGAAGATCGTCTCTTTGCTCTCCCCGCTGCGATATCTGATACTTGTTTTTCACAGGAGAAACAATGAAAGTATTTAGTCAGATGTCACGCGGAGCGAGTTTGTCTCTTTCGCAATCTGCAGCTTTGTTCATCAGAGCGTTCTCACCTTTCGCTGGTAGCTGCGGCCTTTCGGCGGCCGTGTGTTTTGGATTACTCCAACGCTGGCGGAAGGGCAGGTGAGGCGGGGAAGGCCGGGACGGAGAAGGTATGGGGTCAAATCAGGATTAAAGTTGAAAAGATTGAAAGTGTGAAAAACAGGGATTTTAAATTTGAAAAATTGGGAAAAAATTTGAAAATATATGTTGCAAACTTGAAAAAATTATTGAGAATTTAAAAAAACATTTAATTGAACATAAAAAGATATATTGAAAACTTGAAAAAAAAATGTTATATAAAGAAGTAAAGTTGAAACTTGAAAATAAAAGCTAAAACTGTTTCCAATTTTTTAAAAAAATGTTTATTTGTACTTTCAACTTTTCTTTTTTATTTTTTTGGTTTTCTCTCTTTGCTTTCAGCTCTGTTTTTTTTAGTTTTCAATTCAGAATTTTTGAGTTTTTTGCTGAATTTTACAGGTTTGAGTGAAAACTCTGAATTGAAACTGAAAACAGAGAGCTGAAAGCAAACAAAAAAGGAAAAGTTGAAACAACAAAACTACTTTTTTAAATGTTCAATTTTATTTGTAAAAAATTTCAATAATTCCTTCAAATTTTCAATATGTTTTTGAGTTTAAAACTACATTTTTTTCATATTTACAATGCCTGTTTTTCACATTTTCAATCTGTTTTTTCCGTTCCCTTCCCTGATTTGACCCCAGAGGCCCACTCCTTCTGCGCCGTGGCGTGCTCCTGCTCTTACTCCGACATGACCGCCGCGTCTCTACCCCGTCTCACCGTTCACACCTGTCTGCCGCTCTGTCGGTTCTTCTCTTTTGAAATTCTCCTGAGTCAGCGTGTTGCCGTCTCACTGCTGTTTGGATAGCGTTTCAGAGCTTCAAAGCTTCGCCGCGCCTCTCCAACCACAAGCAGCCATTGTGCTGCTGATCTGCTGGTGACATGATGATGGATCTCACGACGGCTTCGCTGATCCTCGCGCAGAAGCTCAGCCCGTCTCCTCACTTTGCTTGTGTTTTCTGGTTTTAATGAATGGGTACAGATGCACCGCTGCACGTGCGCACACGTGCACACGGCCGGGGGCAGAGCGTGCGCACGACCTGCGGAGTGAATTTCTGTGAATGGAGCTGTAAATGTGCACGTTGAGCTCTTTGATCCCACTCAGATGCTATCATCTGCATCGGTGTGGTTTATGTCAGACAGAAGGTTTACTGAAGCACTTACAGCTGTTTGCAGAAGTGCTCTTTAGCAAACCTAAGTATCTCTTTTGCTCATTCAGACAGCCGCGTGTTGTTCTTATTCCTCCTGGTTCTCCAGCTCCTCTTGACTCTGATGTCATGGAAGACCCCCCCCCCAAAAAAAAAGCCAGCTAGTTACCTGAAGGAACACCCCCTTCTTCACAGCAGAATGAAAGCCTCTTTGATGAGTGATTAGAAAACTCTATTTATGGTAAGTTATTCAGATGCAGCTCGGATGGTTTGGTGGGATGAGATGTTCCTAAAAGCACACACTGTACTGGGGGTGGGGGGGGGTTGCTCTTCTCTTCTTTTCAGCTCTTTTCTGCTCTCATCTCCGGCTCTCTCTCTATCTGTTTTTCAACCCACTTCGGACCCCCCCCCCCCCCCCACTCCACTTCGAGCTCCAGCCTGATTACATCGACACCAAGACTGATTTATGCAGCGGCCATCACAAGACAGCAACCATTTTTGGCTATGGCCAGAGAGATAAAACCCCGCCATAAAGACGGCATTGTTCCCGGCCTGAAAACAACCACGAGGAAGATGGATGCTGCTGCCGTTTCTCATGGCCTCCTCGGGGACCTGCATCTGCACGACTGCAGACTGATCAGCTGACCGCCGCAGCGAGCGGCGAGGCCTTCGGGAGACGTCCGGAGCTCTGCTCTGAAAATCCCGACATTTGTAGAAACCCAAGAGTTCATCGATCCTGTGAGAACGTGATCTGCTCCTCTGCTCCACGCCTTTCAATAGAAGACGAGACGAAATCCATTTCAAGGGAGTAATTATAACTTGTGATGAGGAGAAATGTTTTTCATAAAGCAGCAGAACAGAGAGGAGCAAACTAAGAACATGATTATTACATAAATCGGATACAGCAGACAACAAGAAAGAGGATGCAGATCACTGAGAAAAGGAGTCATCTTTCACAGCTTAGTACACCTAAGTTCTACCATCCATCCATCCATCCATCCATCCATCCTTCCTTCCTTCCTTCCTTCCATCCATCCATCCATCCATCCATCCATCCATCCATCCATCCATCCATCCATCCATCCATCCATCCATCCATCCATCCTTCCTTCCTTCCTTCCTTCCTTCCTTCCATCCATTCGTCTTTCCATCCATCCATCAATCCATCCATTGATCCTTTCGTCTGTCCTTCCTTCCTTCTATCCATTCGTTTTTCCATCCATCCATCCATCCTTCCATCCATCCATTCATCTGTCCATCCATCCATCCATCCATCCATTGATCCTTTCATCTGTCCTTCCATCCATCCTTCCTTCCATCCATCCATTCGTTTTTCCATCCATCCATCCATCCATCCATCCATCCATCCATCCATCCATCCATCCATCCATCCATCCATCCATCCATCCATCTATTCGTCTTTCCATCCATCCATCCATTGATCCTTTCGTCTGTCCTTCCATCCATCTGCCCAACCATCCATCCATCCATCCATCCATCCATCCATCCATCCATCCATCCATCCATCCATCCATCCATCCATCCATCCATCTCAGAGAATCCTTAGGCGTTACCAGGTCAGCTGAGGTCCTCCAGAGGTTCTCCTCCTAGTGGACCATACCCAGCACACCTCCCCAGCGATTCAGGCATTCAGGAGGCATCTGGACCAGAGGGCTGAGTCAAATCAACTGGCTCCTCTGGATGTGGAAGAGCAGCGGCTCCACTCCGAGCTGTCTGCATGACAACAAGCTCCTCCCCCTATGTCTAAGGGAGTGTCCAGCCATCCCTCAGAAGCTCATTTCAGCCGCTTGTATTTGGCACCTTGTTCCTTCAGTCATGACTAAGAGGTCATGACTATAGGTGAGGCCTGGAATAAAGAACGTAAATTAAGAGCTTTGCTTTCTGACTCAGCTAGGTCTTCCCCATGAACCACCACTACTCTGCCTGTCAGTCACGCGCTCCAGTCTTCCCTGTCTGTGAACAGCCAGCATAATCTAATACAGAGGTCTTAAGAGCTAAGATGTACAGGGGTTACGCGCCCTGGGAGGGTCTACCATGGCAGACAGATTCTTGATGACAACTCAGACAAAGAGGACATGAGAATCCACAAGTGAGTCAGCAAGAACAAGGTCCAGTTGTGTCGCCCAGATAAGCATCAGTGGGGCCTGACCGGGGGGCCAGGTCTGGGGTTATGTTTCTGAATAAGACTGGTGAGAAGAGTCCCGCTGGTCCAATCCAAAGGAAGCACCCCCCTGTGGAGCTACCACTTACGGGAGAGATCGTTGGGGCTGATGGAATGTGGTTCAGGGAGTTGAAGGCAGGTACCTCAACGGCCCAACCCCCTGGTCATATGGTCTCTTGGTGATTTATATGGACTTTCTTTGAACAAAGTTCTGTCTGGAATGTTCTAAACTACATTGGATTCTGACAGCTGAACTGGTTAGTTCTAGTTTGCCGTCTCTTTGTAAAAAGCTTTGCTTCGGAAACTGTTTTCAGAATAAAGTCATGGAATTTATTGATTTCATTTGGTCTTAATTTATGAAGAAGGTCTGAACACCACCTGGACCTGCAGCTGTTGGCTTTGATTCATCCCTACTTTATGTCATGTTAAGAGTAGAAATAAAATCCAGTCCGAATGCATTTTTGTCAAACAGTTAACTATTATGAATACCATGTGACCTCCTACCATGTTTAGAATTGGAAATGTATCTGAGTGCAGTCAATGAGACCAGCGCAATCATTTAAAAAGAATTGATTCTAAAGGAGATTAAACAACAACATGTGACGTGCACTGCTATGAATCTGAGGTATTTTCCTCCCCACACAAACAGCTTTCGGTTCAAGCTGAGATCCAGCGGTTTTGCTCTGAACAGCATCTGAAGGAAATGAGGCGAGCACATCCCTCTGCTGCTCCCGATCAGCCTCCACAGTAATGTGGATCTCTCACGTTAATGTGTGAAACAACTGTGAAAAGCCTAAGCATTGCTGAAAAGAAAGCATGACCTTAAATGGTGTTAGGTCTTTTTCTTAAAGGAGAATCAACAACAAAAAGGCATAGTGGGGAAAGGAAATAGTCCCTGACTAGGGAAGCTGATTTCAGTCCATAAATGTAAAGTAAATAGTCCTTTAGAAATTAAAACTAGTGTTTTTGATTACACAATGGACTTACGCCAATGTGTCCAAATTATCTCCTAATGTTGTTGGACCTGACACTGATGACTACACAGCTTAGAGACATTCTCTCTGAGGACAAAGGATAGATCTTGAAGACAACCTCCGCTTCAGGTTTGACTGAGAGTGATGAAGAACGAGCACCAAATTAAGATAGACCCAGGAGCCAAGGAGCAAAGCAATAAACCCACTACAGCAGGGGTATTCAACTCCAGGCCTCGAGGGCCACAGTGTCTGCATAATTTCCAGATATCCAAACTCTACTCATGACTGATTACCTGGTTCAGGTGTGTCCAACCAATTGGAGCATGCCAGATCCGGGTATGTTGGAAAACCTGCAGGAATGCGGCCCTCGAGGCCTGGAGTTGAATACCCCTGCACTACAGGAAGGCAGTGGACACTTGATCAAACATATGAAAATGACTTCAAGAACCAGCTACCAAGATGAAACTATAAAGCAGTTTGATGAGGATGTTGACCAAGTAGCCAAGAAGCTTCTCCCTACTATGACCGCCAGTGTGTCTAACGAGCTGAAAGGTTTGGTGAGGAAGACAAGAAAAAACGCACCGAAGAGCTGTGAAGGCGCATAACTTCAGGAAGGACCTTCAAGTCCCAATGCAGGGTGGCAGGACCAGAGGATGAGCGATAAGCATCCTAGGGGATAAGACTATTTTCCACCCAGACATCGTAGACTTTAACCAGGAGGGAAACAAAACCGCTTCCTTTATTCCCGGTCCCTTCAAGTTCATTTCAGAGCTACTGGGGCAGAAGTGTGAACCTGCCTTTCCACCTGACATTTCAGGAGCCCCTTCCATCCTGGACTCAGTCCTGCAGGTTCTCT
This sequence comes from Oryzias javanicus, assembly GCA_003999625.1. Taxonomy (NCBI): domain Eukaryota; kingdom Metazoa; phylum Chordata; class Actinopteri; order Beloniformes; family Adrianichthyidae; genus Oryzias; species Oryzias javanicus. Next base: position 29,626,920 of record CM012442.1, read on the forward strand.
TTTTCTTGTCTTTCTACAACTTCCAGGTAGAAGAACGGCAGTTACTGAGGATATTGTTCTTTGTTGAGGTTGGGTGTCTGGTGTCTTCTTCTGATGGGAGTCAAACACATGAAGGGTTCAACTATTCCATTTCATTTAGTCCAACACTCTTTCAGAACTCCACAAGAGGTTGTTTGAAGAATTTTACTCTGGATGTTGTTCGGTTGTTAGTAACTTCGGGCATATTCAGACTGGCAGAATAATTCCTTCTGGTCCTAGACCGCTTAACTTGTTTTGGATCGAGTCCTTAACCTTGCGTTTGGTCTGTAATGAGACTGCCGTCAGGGACACTTTTGAGTTCCGAAGCAAGGCCTGTAAACAAAACCACCTGACTAAAGATCTCTTCATTCATTGGCCAGCAACTAAAAAGGCGGAACAAAGCAACTAAAGGGGGAAATTATGGTGGAATCTTTGGGATTTTTTCCCCTTTTTATACATTTTTTTCAGCTTACTAATTTTGAAGGCCTGCATCAATGTCAGGTACAACACTTTTTACTGATACTTCGGTACGGCGGAGGCGTGCTGTAAGGTGGTTGTTGGCAAGACAACGGCAATGACAGTAGAATGATAAGTGTTTATGACATATAGATTGTGGGGAAAACAGTGTGAGAAGCGATATGTATCATGTTATAAGTTGCTTTAGTGAGCCTGCATTCATCACATTTCAATGAGTTGCTGTGCCTCATCGTTTTGGTGTTCTGGCATTGTTTTTAACAGAATTCTGTTGAGGAACTACAATGTGGCTTTTGGGATGACTTTACAGTAGAGGTAACCACATGCTGCGTAAAGAGTCACGGAAAAGCACGTAAGAAGCGTTATGCTATCTTATGGGGTCCAGATGGCCCCAGGCTTTCATTGGAGGGTTATCCCTTCCATTAAAAATGTGGACCAAGATAAACAGGATGTCATGACTGAAAATAATTGAAAAAAAAGGTTCCACGTGCTGTCTTGAGGGGTCCAGATGACCCCACTCCCAACGTCAACATACCGAGAATAGCACAAGGGTTAAAACAAACGTCCAAAAAGTAAGGAGTCGGACCTCGCTTAACAATTTTCCTGTTGCTTCATTTCTACTTTGTTTATATCACATGACCTAGTAAACATTTCAAGGTGGGCCCATATGGTTTACCTTTGGGCTGAATTGGTGCGCCCCAGGTGGGTTTGCCCAAACTGGCTTGAGTGGACACTCAGTAGTCTGGCTCGCTGGGCAGCGGAGCTCGCTAACTTGATACGCTGTCGCTGGGCAGCTTGTTAGCGTAGGGACCTAGACCACTGAGTCCCCACCTAAGCCAATGTAGGCAAGCCCACCAATTCCGCCCAAAGGTAAACCATGTGGGGCCCATATTGAGATGTTCGCTGGACAACTACCAGCTACGGTGACCGTTTTGGTTCAGTTATTCCACTCCCGGACAGCTTTGCATTCAGAATGAGGAATAAACCGTAACTCAGTCTGATTGGAAACAAACCAAGACCGCCTTAAAAAAATATGTAAGGGAATGGTTCCTGGTCCACTTGGGTGTATTCAGACTGAGACTTTATTCTGGATTACCTGGGGAAACGTACTCTGGTTTACTTTAAACAAACCAAACTGAAAATACCCTTACATTCCATTTCCTTTATTTTTGTTCCTAAACCACACGGGACTAATTACACAGTTCAAGTGGAACAGCATATCTGAAAATGGAAACATGTCAGGTATAGCTGCATTAAAGGAAAGAACGAGCAGTCGATGGCGGGAAAATGGGTTTGCAGGCGCAGGCGGCTCAGGAAAAACAAGACAAAAACAGCGACCACGTTGGTCGGGGCAAAGCTGTCATGGAATGTGTGTTGTTGTGGCACCGATGACGGCTTCCTGTTGGCTTTGTTTGGTTATCTCTGGTGTATTTTGGAGATGGGGTCAGATCCCGCCCGGCTGCTCACTTCACGCTGGGTCGCTCGTTAGTCAGACCTCTGAGGCGGCAGAGGTGGGCCGATGGCCGCAGGAGTGAATCAGTCAGCAGTGAATCTACCACATGTCTGGAATACAATGACCACTCAGTCCAGACACAATACCCACACATAAACATGACAAACATGCCAACTCACTCATGACACTGGCAGAAAAGGCTCCGCTGAGACACACACAAACAACAGCAGGACAAACGGGGGGGCGCCCCGTCATCTCAGTGTGACGACGACATTGGCTGATGCCAGACATGTTTTGGTTTCTATGACTCATTTCGCTGAAGCCAACTGTCCTTCTCTCTCGGTTTCTGTCCCGTGTTCTCGGCGCAAACAGAGATCAGCCTTTGACAAAGCCTGAGGAAAACAGCCGACAGGCGCTGGCTGGTTCCACTCGGGTCAAAGTGACACACCCAAACACAGGAAAGACCTTTTTTACCAGCACCCGTGGGGGCTGTAAGCCATTTAAAGCCCTTCAGGAGGGCATTCGCACTAAGGCGGACCCACATCTTTTCCCACGTCCATACAAATACCTACAGCAAAACACACAGACACACATGCACACACTCACAGACGACAGCCTAATTGTATACAGGATTTGCTCGAGCCGTTTCCAAGAGAACATTTACACTTTTATTTATTTGCCTTGTTTCAAATGTTCGATTTATGTCTCAGACTTACTGGAAGCGCGTGCCTGCAGCTTCCAGGGAAAGCATTTGGGTCCACTTTAAAAATGATATGAGGCCAGACAGACTGGAAGATGAAAGGAGTCACAGGGAAACAAACAAAACACAAAGAAATGGCATAAAACAGATCGGAATGGGAAAGGGAACACGAGGGAAGACGAGATGAAGAAAAAAGAGAGGAAGGAACAAATTGCTGTAAACGTCTTGGTAGTAAATCGCAACCAAATGGCCAAGAATGAGCGGCGCGAGGGAAAGTGCTGAGAGATCCTTCGCTGCGATGGCGGCATGGATGGATGAGACGGAGCTGCGTGAGATAATAAACTGTAAAAAGCTTCCCCATCACTTTCCAAGAATTCCAGCTTTCGGCTATGCGAACACCATCCTGAAGGTCGGCTCAGAAAGAGCTGTCATCTGAGACGCCTTCATCCACGGAGACGGAACCAGGAGAAGATCTGTGTCCGTGTGCGGAACGCCTTCAAATACAACACAACTGGATCTACAACACACAGATACACACAAAGACACAAGCGCATACATATAGGTACACACATTTAAACACAAATACACACAGATACAAGAAAGACACAAACACAGACAGATACACTCACATACATATAGATACACACATACACACAAAACTCCACAGAAATACACACAAAGACACAAACACATACTTATAGATACACACATGTACACACAAAACACACAGATAAAAAGGAAAGACATGAACACACACAGATAAACATGCGTATAGTACACACCGACACACATAAATATGCACATATACACATAAAGACATGTATTTAGATACACACATATGCACAGATACACACAAACAGATACATACATATAGATACACATATATACACATACACACAAATACTTACAAAGACAGACACATATACAGATAAACACACACACGCGATTCACAAAAATACACACACACAACTTCACTTAAACCCAGATACACACAGATATAGAAATGCACATTCAGAGGTCGGGAAGTGGCAGGAGCAGGGAGGGATATCAAACTCTAGTGTGTTGGTGAAGTTGAATGGTTGAGGGTTGAAATCCCTCTTTGTCTCATTGTCTTTTCTTGTCTCCGTCTTAGAGATCAGTCAGAATCAGACGTCTTCATTTTGACAGCAGGTCGCTTCAAAACGCATCTTTCTGACGAAACTTGTTTCTACATAAAAGGAAATGTGAAAAAAAAACCCTCAACTTTAAATAATGCTGTTGGTTTCTAGTGGACGTGTTCATCTCTGTCATATACCATCACTACGTTTTTACTCAGGTCATAATGAGTACTACAGGGATCCCTGTGTTTGGGATGAGGAATAGGATGACATTTCCAGGAGGTTTTCCTGAATGTGGGTCAGTCTGTTCAGCAGATGAGGAGCTCCAATCTCCATTTCCAGAGTTTCTCCTCAGCAGGTGTTTCAGGACTCGTAGCTGACGCTGATCTCTGATGTTCTTCACATAGAGCAGAGGTCGGCAACCTTTAACAGTAAAAGAGCCATTTGGGCTTGTTTTCTAACCTAAAAGGAGCAGCATTGACATACGTTAGCCTTTAAGAAATTTAGATTTGCATTCATAACTTTCTTTTTTTTTTTTTTAAATAAATGTGAATAATGTCTATTTTTGGCACGAACAAAAGCAAAACAATATATAAAAAGAAGCTAGCATCTCTCAAAAAGGTATTTTTTTTTACGTTTTTAAATTTAGTAGCCAAAAAGCTAGCTCGTTGCTTAATTACTAGCTAAACTTCAAATTAGCATAACATTTCCAAGTAAAATAAATCAGCCAAAACTTTTAGCATGTTGCTGAAATAAAAAGCTAAACTCAAAATTAGCCTAAACCCCCCCGTAGATAACAAATTAGCTAAAAATGTTAGCATATCGCTAAAATATTAGCTAAACTCCAAATTAGCATAAAAAACTAATTAGAGGCCAAATCTGCCAAGAAAAGCTAGCTTGTTTAATAACTAGCTGAACTCCAAAATAGCCTAAAATTCTTCAGAAAACTAACTTAGTCAAAAACGTTAGCATTTTGCTAAAATAAAAGCTAAATTCCAAATTATTAAAAAAAATTCAGTAGATACAAATTAGCTTAAAACATTAGCATTTTACTAAAATATTAGCTAAACTCCAAATTAGCATAAAATTTCTCAGAAAACGTTAGCATGTTGCTAAAATAGAAGCTAAAATTCTAAATTAGCCTAAAAACTCCAGTAGGTAACATTTCCGGAAAAAAAAAGGCCACATTTTGGGGAAGAAAAACAGAAGTTTTAGTGTCAGAACGTCAGATAAAGTGTGGATCTGCTCGATAACGCCGCTGCTCCTCCCGCGCTTCAGTGGAGCAACTGCGGAAAACTCCCTTTGGTCAGTGAGAATGAACCAGGAGAAAGGAACGCCAGCGAGGCGTCGCTGGTCAGGAGCAGCGTCTCGCTCTGACTTCGGTGCCCCGTCTCATCAAGTCCACCAGCAAGAAGTTCCTGTCAAAAATGTTCACACCTTTAGAAAATGTGTTTGGATTTGAGTCATGGTCCATCAGTCTGGAGATAATGGAGACATTTCTCCCTGGGAAAGCATGCATGGGAGATATCTCCTCTCCTCCAGGGGAGGGCCTCTCAGGGTGTCAGGCTCTGACAATAAGCAGGTGTTTCTGTGTGGGCCGGTTTCAGGCTCTGGAGATGAATTTCTGTGGGAAAGTCTTCCTTCCGTTATCGGAAGATTCGTTTCCCGCTGGTGCGCGGACGTGTCTGGGTTTTAATCAAAGATCTTTTGATCTTCCGAACCGTAAAGCTGAGGCTTTCAGCATTTTTTAACTCTGCTGATTCTGAAGAAAAAAAATCTTTTGAAGATAAATTAAAAGTTCAATCGGAATCCAGTTCTGCTGAATGAGCGGACCGACGTTTATGACTCTGATGTTTGACTCAACTTTCCCTTTCAGAGCTTTAGGAGGACCGTCTCCGGGATCAAAGCCCCGGAGGAGCCGCCTCCCTCCGGTCTGCCGTTTGCCGTGGAGCATATCCGAATTTCCGGTTTTCTCCGCTCTTCTACTCCGGTTTGTTTGCCTCAAGTTGATGTTTTGACACAGCAGGAGCAAAGTCTCACACAGGATCTTTGTCAAGTTTAGGCTTAAATTTCTCATCTCAAAAAATCTTCAATTCACTGCTAAAAGTTTTTTATTTTTAAATAAATGAAACAAGTTGTTTTATTTGTGAAGATTGAACAGATTTGTATCAAGAAACAGACTTGCTTGATTTAAGGAAATTTGACTCGTATAAGGTTTAAGACAAATTGTTCATAAATAAAAGATTCTAGTCTTACCTTTAAAACAATTATGGTCTAGATCAGAGGTCTGCAACCTGAGGCTTCAGAGCCAAATGTGGCTCTTTTATCTCTCCATGGTGGCTCTCTGGACGAAGAAAAATAAAATAATAGTAAATTTAAAAAAAAATTGGACATTAGCTATTATTTTAGCAACATACTAACGTTTTTGGATAATGTGTTACCTACTGGAGTTTTTAGGCTAATTTAGAATTTTAGCTTCTATTTTAGCAACATGCTAGTGTTTTTGACAAAGTTTTCTAAAAAAAAATGTATGCTAATTTGGAGTTTAGCTAATATTTTAGTAAAATGCTAATGTTTTCAGCTAATTTGTTATCTACTGATTTTTTTTTTGCGGATAATTAAAGTTTGGCTTCTATTTTAGCAACATGCTAACATTTTTGACTAAGTTTTTGCAGAGGAGTTTTAGGCTATTTTGGTTTTCAGTTAGTAATTAAGCAACAAGCTAGCTTTTTTTTGGCAGATTTGGCCTCTAATTAGTTTTTTAAGCTAATTTGGAGTTTAGCTAATATTTTAGCAATATGCTAATATTTTTAGCTAATTTATTATCTACTGGGGGTTTTAGGCTAATTTTGAGTTTAGCTTTTATTTCAGCAACACGCATAAATTTTTGGTTGTTTTAATTTACAGAGAAATGTTATGCTAATTTGAAGTTAAGCTAATAATTAAGCAACAAGCTAGCTTTTTTGCTAGTAAAGTTAGAAACGTAAAAAGATACCTTTTTGAGAGTCGCTGGTTTCTTTTTATATATTTTTTTTGCTTGTGTTCGTGACAAAATAGACATTTTTCGCATTTATTAAAAAAAGGTTATGAATGAAAATCCAAATTTCTTAAAGACTAATGTAAGTCAATGCAGCTCCTTCGAGGTTTTGATCAGTAGAAAACGAGCCCAAATGGCTCATTTACTGTTAAAGGTTGCCGTAGAAATAAGGCAAACATTTGCTGCCTTAAATAAAGGATGTATTTAGGGATGTACAGTGAGGCAATTATTTAGTCAGCCACCAATTGTGTAAGTTCTCCCTCTTACAAAGATTAGAGGTCTGTAATTTTCCTTATAGGTATATGATGAACTATGAGAGAAAAAATGAGAAAATTAAATCTTTTATTTAAGAAAAATGTATTTGTTAATCATAGTGGAAAATAAGCATTTAGTCAATAAAAAAGTGAATCTTAATTCTTTGTTGGTGATGACAACGGTCAAACTTCTACACACGGTTTTCACAAACTGTGGATATTTTGGCCCATTCCTCCATTCAGATCTCCTCTAGAGCAGTGATGTTTTGGGGCTGTTGCTGGGCAACATAAACTTTCAACTCCCTCCAAAGATTTTCTATGGGGTTGAGGTAAGGGGTTGGCTAGGACACTGCAGGACCTTAAAATGCTTCTTACGAAGCCACTCCTTTGTTACCCGGGAGTGTGTTTGGGATCATTCTGAAACTCCCAGCCATGTTTCATCTTCAATGCCCTTGATGATGGAAGAAGGTTTTCACTCAAAATTTGACCATTCATTCTTTTTTTAATCATCGTCCTGGTCTCTTTGCTAAAAAACAACCCTGAAGCATGATGCTTCCACCCCCATGCTTTACAGTAGGTATTGTGTTCTTCGGTACAATACAGCGTTCTTTCTCCTCCAAACAGTAGAGTTCTTGCTAGGGTTGTCGCAATCTGATCACATGATCGGAAATCGGGCCAGATCATGTGTAGACTTGATCATAGTAGACTTGATCGAAATCGGGCGCCGTTGTCCGATCAGGATCAGATATTTCTTTTATTCTTTTTATGATCAGCGCTTTATATTTCACACTTATTATTCCGGATAAATACTCCACTAGAAGTCTGCATGTGAAGAACAGATCACAAAATGTTATTCCCGCAAAACGCAGCAGAAAACGGCAACAGTTCAAGCAGAAGACTGATGTTCAATCAAGCTAGCTAACCAATCATGGATTCAGTCTCCCGGGATCAATAACACTTTTGAAAACACTTTAAACTGACAGTTAGTGTCTCTAAACAACAACCTCTAAAGGCATTTCAACAGAAAAAGACAGAGTTTTGTTTCTTTCTAATGTTAAACTCTTCGTGCTGCAGACAGATGCTAACCGGCAGCTGCTACACGCTAGCGCCTTGATTTAACTCCTTTGGACCCGAGCTGTCCTTTGATATGCCTGTTTTATTTATCTGAAAGAGGAATAAAAGTTAAGAAAATGAACTACTCTGATAATAAAACCGAAAATGTCTTAAGAACTTGAAAAGAAGCACATCATCTTAAAAAAACAAACAAAAAACTAATAAATGAAAATTAATGATGATATGAGCTAGTCATGAACACTCATCAAATTCATGCTAAAACAATCAAAATGTATTTTGAAGAATTCTAAATTAGGACAGGAATCATATCTGGTCAAAAATGTTCATTAGCTCTAAAGAAAGTTAAAGTCACTAAACCTTCTCACATGACTAATTATCACTTATAGAACAAGAAAATATGATTTTTTTTCCTAGATTATATTTGCTCTATTTTTACTTGTCTATTAAAGCTACTTCACAGAAGTGTTCTAATTAAGTTTTTAATGATAAAAGAAGGTTAATGAAATATTAAAGAGGGACAACACAAATCTGTTTTCATTTGTTCATGATATAAATAAGTTACAAAAGTATCAGATCGGGACTCGGTATCGGCAAATCCACAAAATCCAATGATTCGGAATCGGATCGGGACCAAAAAAACCTGATCCGTCGTTCTTGCCGAAAAGTTCTATCTATTTTGGTTTCATCTGGCCATAGGACATTCTCCCAATCCCCTCCTGGATCATCCAGATGCTCTCTAGCAAACTTTTTGCTCACCGTTCTTGTGATCATTTCGACCCCATGAGGTGAGATCTTGCGGGGAGCCTCAGATAAAGGGAGATTTTCGGTGGTCTTGTATATCTTCCATTTCCGAATAATTGGTCCCACAGTTGATTTCTTCCCAGCAAGCTGCTTATTTGTTGCAGATTCAGTCTTCCCAGCCTGGTGCAGATCAATGATTTTGTTTCTGGTGTCCTTGGACAGCTCTTTGGTCTTTGCCATAATAGAGTTTGGGGTGTGACTGTTTGAGGTTGTGGACAGACGTCTTTTATATAGATAACCAGTTCAAACAGGTGCCATCAATCCAGGTAACAAGTGGAGGAAAGAGGACTTATTTTCCACCATATATACAAATCAATTCTTGATTTAAATGTATCCTTTCATCTCTCATAATTGAAAAGTAGGAGAACTTGCACAGTTGGTGGGTGATTGAATACTTTTTTTACCCCACTGTATGTCCAAATGTACCAACTTTAAAAACATGAAACTTGTTTTTGAGCAGGAAATGCATATTTTAAGCCATAATATTTTAAATTACCATGAGTTAAATATGGAAATATGAGAGTTTAAAGCTTATTTAAAAATTAAAGTTGTTATGAAAGGGCAGGAAATTACAAATTATTTTAATAAATCTAACTGGAAATCTATTATTCTATTTTCCACTCAAAAGAATCTGGAATATTGTGTCTAATATGTTTCAGAACCGGTTTTGAGAAAGACTTTTTTCTATAGTTGACCCTAACGACACATTTAAACTCATAGACTTCTAAATCAGCGTGAGTTTTGTGTGCTTTTGTCGTCCTTTTTCAATGACTTTTAGTTTTTATTCTAATAGTTATTATTTGCCATCATGAACGGATGTTCTGCACTTTAATGACTTCATGTTTGTTCACATAGAGAAAAGTTAAACCACAACTTTAGATCCTAAAAAAGAAAAGAGTGGGACTTTCCCAGCGATAATAAGTGTAAATATTTGGCTTTTTTATCAGTCAGAGAACAGTTTCTACTTGAACTATAAATTCATTTCTTTATTATGCAATAAAAACTTGTTTTAGTGGTTCAGCTTTGTGCTGGTCATCCTAAACCCGTCTGACTTCCTTTGTACTGAATGTCCTGATCTTGTCTATTTTTCTGCTGGCAGACCCGCATACAACATCAGCAACTTTTCTGGAGAGTCAAATATTGTTATCACCATCGGAACGTTTGACGCAGAAACCCGGATCACAGATGAGAGCTGGAAGATCTGGGAGGTTCAGGCCTCTGCAGGTTTCTCTGAATCCCTGGACCGACACCAGCCAGCACGGCTGCTGACTTACCTCCACTTGACCTCCGTGGGAGTGTCGGTGAGGAATATGGGACCTCTTCAGGGTGTGTTTATGGCTGCTTTTCCAGCTCCCGTCAGTGTCAAAGCTTTCTTTTCTTTTTCTTAGAAGCTGCGTTCATGAGAGCTGAGAGAGAAAACAAACCTGACTGAACTCATTTTAATAGTAGCACTGTCAGATTGATCTGTTGGCCCGAGCAACAGAGGTCACCGTGAACCCTTTCCAACTGCGGCCGAGGAGCCATCCCCAACCGCACAGGCAGCACACCCGTTCAAGCTCTCCATTTCTGTCCTGCCGTGGACTCTGCTGCCAACAGTTTTATATAAAGCAGCTCACATTCCTGTGGGGGGTACATCCTACCAAACGATGCAGCCAATAAGCCTGACGTAAACATGCTGGGGGGGGCAGAGTCAGTCCAGCTGTTTTAGCTGTGAACATTTTCATTCCAGCGTCTCACCAAGAGTGGGCACAAAAATGGTGTCGATTGATTGAAACCTTCTGCTTTCGGCAAGGAAACTCTGTCCATCCATCTGTCCATCCGTCTGTCCATCCGTCTGTCCATCCGTCTATCCTTCTGTACATCCATCCGTATGTCCATATGTCCATCCATCCATTTGTCTTTTCATCTGTCTGTTTTGTGTGTCTGTCCGTCTATCTTTCTGTCGGTCTGTCCACTCATGTATTTATCTGTCAGTCCATCCATCCGTCTGTCTGTTCGTCTTTCTGTCCGTCTATCCATCTATATGTCCATATGTACGTCTGTTAATGAGTCTGTCCGTCCGTCCATCTGTCTTTCCATCAGTATGTTTCTCTCTTTGTCCATCCATCCAACCATCCGTCCGTCCGTCCATCCATCTATCCATCCATCCATCCATCCGTCCGTCCATCCATCCATCCATCCGTCTGTCTGTCAATCAGTCCGTCAGCCACTCTCTCTTCAGTAAAATTCAAATTTTTTCTGTGATTCAGGTTTAGGACATGTTTGATGAAATTCTCTTATTATTGATCATATCTAATCAGGAGAACGTCTGATCCTGTTTCTGTTCTGCGTCTCATGTGGTTCGTTGCTTGATTATTTCATGTATCCAGCAGGAGCAAAAAGTGAACCTGATGGACCTGTTTAGATAGAGATTGATGGATGGATTGATGGATGGATGGTGCAGCTGTTGGTGTAGAGAATAAAAAGGAGGGAACTGAAACCCGACCTGGTGGAGAACCTGTGTTTGAGACCGTCTGATAGAACTGCGTTCACTCAAACCGAGTCCCAATTTCTCCACTGTCTGCACAGGTTTTCAGTGAGATGAGATCAGCCGGAAACTTTTCTCCTGTTCTATAGCGCTGAATCCGCGGCTGGACCTCCTTTGATCCTCATATTCCAACTTCATTCAGCCCAAATTCTGGGGGCGCTATAGTCTGAGCTGATCTCTAACCAGGACCAATAAATTATTCTCCTCCTCTGATGAGGGTCTGTGAAGAAGCTCCTTCAGCTCCTCGCTCCTCCTTTACCCAGCATGCATTTCAAAATTTCTTCATGGCTCCTTCTTCAGATTCACACAGTAGATGTTTGTTTCTCCTCAAAGCACACAGCGCTCACAGCACCTCCTCCCTTTGGTCCTCCTCTCTTTGGTTCTCCTCCTCTTTTTGGTTCTCCTCCCCCCTTTGGTCCATCTCTCGTTGGTTCTCCTCCTTTCTTTGGTTCTCGTCCTCTCTTTGGTTCTCCTCCTCTCTTTGGTTTTCCTCCTCTCTTTGATTCTCCTCCTTCCTTTGGTCCTTCTCTCTTTGATTCTCCTCTCTTCGGTCCCTCTCTCGTTGGTTCTCCTCCCCCCTTTGGTCCATCTCTCGTTGGTTCTCCTCCTTTCTTTGGTTCTCCTCCTCTCTTTGATTCTCCTCCTTCCTTTGGTCCTTCTCTCTTTGATTCTCCTCTCTTCGGTCCCTCTCTTTTTGGTTCTCCTCCTCTCTTTGATTCTCCTCTGGTCCTTCTCTCTTTGATTCTCCTCCTCTCTTTGGTCCTCCTCTCTTTGGTCCCTCTCTTTTTGGTTCTCCTCCTCTCTTTGGTCCTCCTCTTTTCGGTCCCTCTGTTTTTGGTTCTCCTCCTCTCTGTGAAAGTCCATCTGCATTCACACTGAAGTGAACCGAACTAGAGTTCATCAGCAGGAGGACACAGATACGGGCTCTCAGGAGGACCAGAATTCTCCAGAGTTCTCATGTTTGGTCCAAACCAGAGTTCGGGTGAACTTTGACCCCTGAACCAGAACTAGGAGGACAATCAGAGGAAACAGTTTTGGATCAGACCAGGACACAAGCTGCTTCTGACTCTGACAATACCTGGATCAGAAACAGCCAGAACCTAGTTCAAACCAGGACTAAACCTGGATCAGACCAGGGCCAGTATTAGTTTAAACCAGAACTTCGTCTTGAATTAGACCAGGACTGGACTTGGACCACACCTGGGCCCTAGCAGGTCTAACCCTACAGTTGGTAGGTTTGGTTTGGATGGAATGTGAGGTAGAACTATCCAGAAGAACCTGGGACAGTTCAGACATCTTCATCACATCACATCCTGGTTATGTTTCTGTGATTGGTCGATCTGAGGAGACGCCAGGGAAGACCCTCAACACGCTAAAGACCTCATCTTGCATCTCTGACCCTTCATACGCCGTGTGTCTGTTCTCTTCATTCTGGTCGGGGATCAAACTTGTGGACGCAGACCAGGAGATGTGGTCCATGGTGACCCTGAAGGAGGTCATCCTGCTCCTTACATGAATGCTGGAGAACTTCTTTGACCACTTTTTTGGCAGGTGGTTTGATGATGAAGTCGTCAGGGAGGACGCGGTCCATCAGGTCCTTCTCCTGTTGGCCCGACGGCAGCATCAGTCACTGTAATGTGCATGTTTGTAGTATTTGTCATCTTTTATAAGTAGTTAGTAATTGTGTGAATGCATCAATGCATTCACACTATTGTTTTCCACCTATTTACGTTTTCTTCCGTACGTTTTTTGACACGTAAAAACTCAAGCACACTTCATGCAATTTATGCAATATTGGTATCAAAACGTTTGTGTCATTAAGGACATTACTGCTTGTATTTTTGGTTTTTGCAAATTTTAAGGTTTTCGCGATTTCGCGCAATTTTTTGCCCATGTTAAGTCAATGGGGAAATTTTTCAAATCGTTGTAAAACTTTGTGCACTTTTGCAACTTATGCAATATTGGTGTCAAAACGTTCTGCAAATTTAGTACATTCATGCCTGTATTTTTGGTATTCTCAAAATGTATGTTTTTTACGCAAATTAAGTTAATTACTAGCCTCATTGGAAAAGAATGGGAATTTTTCAAATCCTTTATGCACTTTTACAACTTATGCAACAGTGGTATCAAAGCGTTCAGCTTGTTCAGGACTTTCATGCTTGTACTTTTGAAATTTGTACACTTAACGATTTTAACGCAATCTATGCTAGTTTACTAGCCTCATTGACAATTATTGGACATTTTTAATATCGTTATAAAACTTTGTGCACTTTTTACACTTGTGCAATATTGGTATCAAAACGTTCAGCTCGTGGAGGACATTATGGCTTGTATTTTTGGTTTTCGCAAAATTTACGGTTTTTACGCAAATTATGCTAATTACTAGCCTTATTGAAAAGGAATGGGAATTTTTCAAATCCTTTAAAAACTATGCATGTTAGTAACGTGTTAGCTTTTATGGCTAATTTGGCAACTTTTAAGGTTCTTTTGGGCTAAATTGGAGCTAAGCTAGCATGTTAGCAACGTGTTAGCTTTTATGGCTAATTTGGCAACTTTTGAGGTTTTTTGGGCTAATTTGGAGTTAAGCTAATTTATTAGCAACGCGTTAGCTTTTTTGGTTAATTTGGCAACTTTTGAGGTTTTTTGTGCTAATTTGAAGTTAAACTAACATATTAGCAACTTGTTAGCATTTTTGGCTAATTTGGGAACTTTTGAGGTTTTTTTGGGCTCTAGGAGTTAAGCTAACGTATTAGCAATGTTTAATATGGCTAATTTGGCACCTTATTAGGTTTTTTTGGCTAATCTTAAACAAAAATCTTTAGCATCTTCAGCAAACACATTCCGCAAATTGCATTCACACAAGCATTATCGCAGGTAATGCAATTTTTCTAGTTTATCAATGGTGTTTCAAAGGTTTCATCCAAAAAAAAAACTTTAGGTTTTGATTTCTCTGCAGGATTCAGGGATGAAAACAACAAAAGTGATGAAGCGACAGTTTTCTATCCATCTGGTTCAATTCAACCCAAAAAAGGAAGAAAAATTTCAAGTGATTTCAAAGAGGGATTCATTTTCCTAAATGTTTAGGATTTGTTCTGATGGGAAAATGTGGAAGAATTCTGTAAAATGGATAAAAGGACTTACAGAAAATATGTGTATTTACCTGAGAGAAACCTTGTAACAGGTGTGTGAAATCCATGAAGCAGATCTTTAGCTCCACAGTCTGCGTGAGTGGACGGGGGTCACAGATCTGTGGGGATTCGCTGATAAACAGAGACGTTGAACCAAACAACTGCAGATGGCAGCAGACCTCTGTGGTCTTTAGAATTCAGAGACTTTTCTCCCAAATCATCTCTGATCGCATGAACGCTAAAGCGTCAGGCCACCAGCTCTCTGTCATCACCAGCCAGCTCATTTCTCATTTACTGCTGTTACTTGTAAACCTCCCAAGAGTTTTCGTGTCACTGCGACCCAGACTGATGCCTGGAGGCAGCCAAACAGGACACTGATGGAAATGCTGCGCGCCGAAAGCCATGGGAATTTTTTCCACATTTGACAGTTGGATGAAATACATGCCGGCTTACAGCAGAGCAGGTCTTTGGAGCGGTGAGCATAATTACCTGTGACTCAGCCAGCCTCAGAAATGTCTACGCATCAGACAGGTGATACTAATTATGTCATCTGAGCCGCTTGAGGTCATTTCCTGTCTGAAATCATGATATCACCACTGGAGTCAACCTCCCCCGACTCCCCGAGGGGGGAAAAAAATGACCTCATCTGTTAGAACTCCATGAAAGAATGAAGCCTCACAGAGAAACATATCGAGGTATGAAAACAAACGTCTGGTTTTTTGGGTCACCTTTAGGTGGTGGATGGAGCAATGTTCATGTGTGGCTTTTCCTCAAAGAAATTCATCTGCAGTGGATTCAGAACGACCTGTTGGTGTGAGTGCTTGAATTGCTGCTGTTCCTGTAAGAAGTTGGTCCCAGAACTTTTGTTCTGACCTTCACTCCTTATTTCCCCAACCAGCAAGGGCAAGTGGGGCGCATATGGTTTAAAAGTGGGCAGAAAATTTGGGCCCCGAATGGGTTTGTCCGCAGTTTCTGTGGTGGCCCCACCTGTGTTTGCCCATATTAGCTTAAGTGGGCGCCCAGTGGTCTAGCCAGTTAGCCAGCCTCCCGGTGGATGGCGTAGCATGCTGCCAAGCTCCGCTGTATCGAGCTAGCGAGCTCCGCAGATTTGAGATAGTGTGCTCTGCAGTGTTGAGCTAGCAAGCTCTGCTGATTTTAGTTAGCTAGCTCTGCTGTATCAAGCTAGCAAGCTACAGAATTTTTTTTTTTCCAACTTGTCCTGTCCAACAGCTGTTGGACAGATTTTAATTTCACAACAGGGGTTTATTGAGTATAAACCCCTGTTGTATTTTGTACTTAACTTACTCAACTTTATTTATATTGATTATGTTGTATCTTTTTTATTTTTGTGTTAGACCGGACAGAAATGAAGAAGAGGGAGATGGGGGGGTAAAAGAGGGGGTAACATTAGAGAACAGCCAGGTCTAAATAGCAATCTGGAATGGGCGGGGCCTGTTTACTCACACACTCAGTAGTTACACACATACCTGTTGGCTAAAATAGTCTTTACATTTATGCTAGTCAAAATATACACAATAAGACTGCAACTCCAGCTCACATACCCCCACGCCAAGGCCTCCCACCAAGGCAGCGGCAGCAGCCTGAACCCCCCCACATCCGCCATGGGACTGCGGAGAGAGCTAGCACGCTCCGGTGATTTGAGGTATCGAGCTCTGTTGTATCGAGCTAGCAAACTCTGCTTTATTGAGTTAGCGAGCTCCATTGTCTAAGCTTGCAAGCTTTGCTGATTCAAGCTAGCGAGCTCTGCTGTATCGAGCTAGCAAGCTTCATTGTATTGAGCTAACAAGCTCCACTGTACTAAGCTAGTTAGCTTTGCTGATTTGAGCAAGCGAGCTCTGCTGTATCAAGCTAGGAAGCTTCGCTGTATTGGGCTAGCAGGCTCCATTGTGCTAAGCTAGCAAGCTCTGCTGTATCGAGCTCTGCTGTATCAAGCTAGCAAACTCTGTTGTATAAAGCTAGCGAGTTCCGTTATATTGAGCTAATAAGCTCCATTGTACTAAACTAGCAAGCATAGCTGTATCGAGCTCTGCTGTATCAAGCTAGGAATCTTCACTGTATTGGGCTAGCAAGCTCCATTGTGCTAAGCTAGCAAGCTCTGCTGTATCAAGCTCTGCTGTATCAAGCTAGCAACCTCTGCTGTATCAAGCTAGCAAGCTCTGCTGTATCAAGCTAGCGAGTTCCGTTATATTGAGCTAATAAACTCCATTGTACTAAACTAGCAAGCATAGCTGATTTGAGCTAGCGAGCTCCACTGTATGAAGTTAGCAAGCTCCACTGTCCACTGGGTGGCTGGCTAGCTCAGTGAGCTAACCCACTGTGTGTTAACTTAAGCTTATGTGAGCAAACACAGTTGAGGCCACCACAGCTGCTGTGGACAAACCCATCTGGGGCCACATTTTCTGCCCACTTTTAAACCATATGCGGCCCACCTGACTGGGTCATTCCCAAAACCCAATGAGTTTAGTTCTTTTATCTGATCTGATGGACAGACAGAAACCTGAAACGGTGTCAGAACAACATTCAGCTGCTGCTCCACGTGATGGAAGTGCATTCGGGTGCGTTTGGTTCCCAGGACATCGCTGAACACAAAGTCCAAAATGCAGCAAAGCAAACACAGTTATCTGCTCAAGGGCAGCGTTTGCTAAGCAAAGGTTTTTGCTCTCTGCTTGGAAGCAGGATTCTCATGAAAGTGCTGTTGACACGCGTGTCTGCTAGTCATGCGTCCGTTCGGAAGAGAGCGTCACGTCCTCCAGTCTGTGTTTCACGCTCGCCGGCGTGTTCGTGGCGTCATGTGAATATCTGTCAGAGTCTGATTGGTTTTTCTGTCAGTAAAATGTTTGATCCAATAAACACATTTTCTTCATCTTTGAATCGGGAACTGGTGCTTTTATTTTGAAACATTTTTCAATCTTTGGGCACCCCGTTCTTAACCTAACGGAGACAGAACCATTTTCACTGGATTTCTTCATCAGTGAACTTGAATTTGAAGTGGAAAGCGTCTAATCAGAACCAGAAGTACTACTCTGAATTATAGTACCTTCTGCATTCTCGTCTTAACTTTTCTTGTTGGTTTCCAGCTCATCACAACCTTTCCATTCATTGTCTGGACATCCAGACGTCCACCTCCTCACTGAGGTGTGGCTGCTGCTGCATCAACCTCAGAAGTTTGGATTCAGGCCTGCAAAGGTCTGACGGCGAAGCAGCCGGCCAGTCCAAAGGCGCTGGACAGAGGCCCGATTTTCTCTTTGCAAATGAGTTCTAAGTAAATGTGGACGGTTTGTGGAATGTTGTGTAATTAATCTGTACTGTGTCATTTTTGTGATCATCTCCAAACATGTTATTGTCCCCATATGACAATTAAAAATAAAAACCTTCCCAGGAGTGTTATAGTTATGATTATGACGTTTTAACCAAAATCCCACCACATAAATATCTTAAAAGACATTTTCATGTTGATCTGACGCCTATGTTTCCAAAATCTCCAGAGGGGGCGTGGCTTTTCTGAGTTGAGCTGAATAGCCCCGCCCCGGTCCCCCCCCTGTCTGATTATGGCAGCTCTGTGTCTCGCTGCTACATAAAAATGTCCATCAACATCAGTAATGTCCAACCGTATGGTTTTGTCAGCTCAGACGAGGAAGTGAAGATCTTCATGGACCGAACTTCCTCCAAAATTCTGATTCTTTCTCCTTCCAGTTCACCAAAGACCAGAGGTGGAGACTCGAGTCACATGACTTGGAGTCGAGTCAGACTCGAGTCATGAATTTGACGACTTTAGACTGACACACATAACTTGCGACTTGACTTGGACTTTAGCCCTCTGACTTGGAAAGACTTGCTATTTTCCCCCAAATCCAAGGATTAAAAAGTATATTGAGAAAGCCGCGCTTGTTTACATCCGTGTGTGGCGTCGGCCAAACATCCAATCAAATTAGAGTCCATTAGATTTATCTAACAAAATTGCAGAAAAAAAGCTCCACCCTCCTCTTCCTGTTTGCTGGTGTTTTTATTTCTGGCATAAAAGTTAATCAACAAAAAACGGTTTGCAGATCATGTGGATAAAAGGATTACTGACAGAGACTCAACAACAACAAACTTCATCTGACTCTTGAAGCAGCAAAATCAAGTAAGTTCTGAGTGAAAGCTGGCGCTAGCATAGCGGCTAACCGCTAGCTGCAGTTAAATGAATGGGACAGTAACTTCTGTGTGAGTCTGCAGCTAGCCATAATCACAGAGAGGCCACAGGTGATTTTTACCCGGGATCTGGGCGGGACTAGAGCCATCATAGCTGGAGCAGCAGGGCTGCAGGTGACCCGGACTCGGTTGTTTGACTGCTGTCAATGGGAAGATACCATCTTCTGCCAGGGCGGTCGACCTCTGAATGGAAGATTGCAGGGCCCAATCCGAATTCTTCCCTTCCCCTTTGGCCTTTTCCCCTTCATTTAGCCCTTCAAATGGAGGGTCATAAAAGAATTGTGTCTAATATTTAGGACATGACTTTCGCTCCATGACATCATCAATAATCACCGGTCTGCTAGCGTTAGCGCGGAACTTCCAGCGCTTGAATATACATAACAACAGCGTTTTTTTTTTACTTTAAAAAGGCCATGCTGCATCAAAAAGTCATTACTTAGAGAAAAGCGTTTCTCAGCGCGATGCAGTTTACCTCCGGGACGGTGGACTTTAGATCTCTCTGTTTGGAGGGTGAAATTTAAAATATGATCATTCCGGACACGCCTTCCACTTAAACTGCCACTTCAAGTTAAGGGGAAGGGGAGAATTTGGATTGGACCCAGGTTTGGTTCCCGCCGGGCCACCCATAGGTTGAAGTGTCCTTAGGCAAGACACTAAACCCCAAATTGCCTCTGGTGGAAGGTTGGCGCCAGTGTTCAGCAGCAGAGCCACCATCGGTGTGTGAATGTATGACTGGGTGAATGGGTCTGTGACTGTAAAGCACTTCGGGCCTTCGAGGAAGGTAGAAAAGCTCTATACAATCGTTCGTATAAACCTCTGAAACCGTGTTCCCTCGCCGTTTCACCGATTTTGGCCCAAATTCTTCCTTTCTCCCTATCCCTAAATTTGAAGAGGCTTAAGGAGTGCAATACATTTTTTAATATCCTCTTTTCCAAGCGGAGGGATACTGACCCCCTCCTCACAGGGGTGTTCCAGGTCGCCCTGCGACGCGAAAGAGAAGCGCCTTTTCTTCACGTGAAGAGCACAGAAGTTCAGAATTAAACGTAAATAATGACCTTTTGTTGTAGCATGACTTTTTTAAAGTTATTAAACCAATGTTATTATGTATGTTCGAGTGCTGGAAGCTCCTCGCTAACGCTAGCTGAACGGCAAATATTGGTGAGGTCATCAAGCGAAAGTGACGTCCAAAATCTGAGACACTGTTTTTCTATTTGGAGGGCTAAATGTAGGGAAAGGGAAGAGGTAAGAATTCGGATTGGGCCTTTTGTCTGTGGTGGGTTACACTGAGGCTGAAAAAGTCAGAACGGTGGATCGGTGGATGGATTTAACAGTAAGAACTAAGGGTCATTATAACTAAAAAACTATTCAACCAAGCAGTCAACGTTTCAGTACGCAGTGAATGATGCTGCCGTCCACAGACAGGGCTGTCATGGTGACTGCATTTCAGTCTGCATCCTAAAGACTCTGGAAGATGGAAATTCAATTTTGCTCAATCAGACTGTGACAAATGAGTTTCAGACCAACTTTGGTTGAAACCAGAGCAGCAGACCTGCTGGAGTCACATGACATTCAAGAAAATCGGACCGAATGAGGACAAATAGAAACAAAGATGTGAGATTTGACACCGGTGTTGTTCGCTACGGAACATAAACACTATTAGGAATGCCATTGTGGGTTCTTCTAAATGCTTTGGCTAAATCCTTTCAACCTCTGAACTCTGGAGCGGAGCTCTTTTCCACTTTACTGGTGTTCTGATAAAAGGTTGAGATGTCAGAGGGAAAGCAGCAATCACCACAGAACTTTCAGAGGCAGAAAATAATCAATCAACCTTCCACTTCTGTGAAAGAGGAGTTCCTGCAGAAGCTCCGGCGTTTCATAATGAGTGTCAATTATCCCCTCTTCTGTTTGACTTATCAGCTCAGGGAACAGACCTTATCAAGATTCTGGTTAATGACTGACAGAGCAAGTTGGAGCTCATGAGATCGGAAGGGTCAATGCTGAGAACTTTGGTTCTCATGGCTCATTGGAGCTGAAGGCCTCAAAAATGCAGCTTCATCTACAGGAGCTGGAGGAGGGGTGGGGGGGGGGGTGGATTTAACATCAAAGGACTATTTCAGGGGTTTCTCCTCCAAGATCAGCAATTTTTCAGCAATGAAAAATCTTATGACATGTATTTACTGTAAAGGGCTTATTTCCTTGACAATGGACCATAGATATAGACCAGGGGTGGGCAAACTACGGCTTGGGGGCCACATGCGGCCCCTTAGGCTACTTAATCTGGCCCTCCAAATTAAAATACATTTAATCAAAATCCTAATTATTGGTTTATTCCCATTGAATTTCTGGTTTCTTCTCATGAATGGTGTTGTTTCTCTGGCGTTCGTGTGTGTTTTTTTTCTGTGTCAGAAGGTGATTTTTCGGATTTCTTTTAGTTAACATTTTCGTCTGAGGAACATCAACCCATTGGATCACCAAAAAGAGAACAAAAATCAAAATTTAGAAATTAAAATTCCCAAATTTTCTGTTTTTAAATGAATATATGTGAATTTTAATCCAAATTAAAGCATGTTTTTATCTAAATTATATATTATAATAATATACATATTATCTTTTTAGTGGTTCATTACCAAATCACTTCTTCCATCTGCTCCTTGTACGGCCCTTATGCCAAATTTTAGAACCCTTTCTGGCCCAAAAATCAAAAAGTTTGCCCACCCCTGATATAGACAGTGGATTTTGGCACAAATGGAACCCCGTACAACCCAGCCTCAGCCAGACTCCGTCTTCAGTGCCTAAGAGTTTGAGAACTCTGGTTTGGAAGGTGTGTTTAAGGTTTAGACTGGAGGAGGAGGAGGAAGGTCAAAGGTTTATTGTGTTTTTGGATGAATATTGTGAATCTCTAAAGATGGGCGGAGCTTCAAGAAGAAAGTGGGTTTCTCTCTTGGAGTGGGGCTTAAGGTCTGAATGTTCCTCGGGTTCTCTCTTCTGTGTTCCTGGCACACCGAAGGGCAGGTTATATGAGGTCAGCACATCAGATAGGATCATTGAAGAGATGAGAGTCACTGAGAGGAGACATAAAGCAAACAGAAGGAAGATTCTATAGCACAGGGAGCACAAATCAATGGTTCTTTATCCTGACACGACTCTTGTTGGCCTGGGGGAAGGGGGGTGGGGTGGGGTGTCAGGATTCTGACCCAGAATTCATGCATATCTCATCTTTATGCACCAATCGCACATCCGTGCGTTGGACTCATAAACTCATAAGCTTGTTTATCAAATCCTGGTTTTATGATCTGTAATTTCTCTCTTTATGAACTGCAGGTGAGTTCTGCATCGACTCACTGTTTTCTAACTTCTCCTGTCCAGCAGCTGAGCTGACAAATCAGCTGAAGGCTTCTTGTGATAGACAGATATTACTGTTACAATAAGAGTTATGGGTCTCCTGACACACCAGGAGTATATTTGTATAAACTCCTTTTGTGTTTGGGGCTAAACTTTATTTATATTGATTATGTTTGGATACATTACCTGTTAGATCAGACAGGAAAAGAAAGGATAGAAGAAGAGATGTTAGAAATGGGGGTACGGTTAAAAAAGAAATGGGGGAGAAAAAAGATGGAAGAATGTTTATAGAAGTTGGTGGGTTGAATCATAAACCGACAAGTTCATCCTCATTACTGTTAGGTGTAGATGTTAGTCTAAAAGGGGCGGGGCTTGTCCACACACACACTTGAATGTTATCAACATACCTGTTGACTCCAAAAAATGTAACATATAAACATGATAATATGTACACAAAACAACTACCCCCTACAACTTAACCCCCTTTTTTCTCCCCTTTCTTTTTTACCCTTACCCCCCATCAACACATTCTTACCCCCCGTCGTCACATATGGACGTTTGGTTAGGGACCCCTTCGCGTCATTTTTTGATGCTTTGGGTGTCCCCAACTCGACATTTTTTGACATCCTGGCTGTTCCCATTAAATCACAGGTCCCCAACCTCCAGGCTGTGAACCGGTCCAGTACCGGTACCCCAACCCTAACCCAGTACTGCTTCCCATCCGGGCCCGGTCCGGGTTCAGTACCGTGGCCGGGTTTAAGTTAGGGTACCAGTATCGGGTTAAGGTACTGGTATTGGCCGCTTCTCAAGGACCAGTCTGGGTGAGATACCGCATCCGGTACAACGTCTGGTAACCGATGATCGTGGACCCTTGATGTTACAAATAACCAACAAGTAAAAAAAATGCAAGTTTGGGACACCCAAAGCCTCAAAAAGTGACATCAAGAGGTCCTTAACCAATGTCAATATATGACGAGTTGAATTCCAACAACCCTCTCTTCACTTCTTTCCATTTTCCCCCCATCCGGTCAAACAAGTATTGTATCCAAACAGAATTAATACGAATAAAGTTTAGCCTAAATTACAAAAAGAGTTTATACAAATATACTCCTCGTGTGTCAGAAGGTTCATAAACCTTAATTCAACGGTAAAATCTGTCCAACGCAAGAGGACTTCAGCTCCGATCTGTTTGCTCAGCTGTTGGACAAGACGAGTTTGATGGAAAAAAAAATAAAAAACTGGTCCTGAACACAGAAGTTTGACCCTTAAGTTTGGTAGATGAAGATACTAAACAGAGGAAAACCTGCAAATGTGCAGTTTGTTTTCCCTCTTCCATCCAGTTCTAGCAAAAAAACAAAACAAAAAACATGCAAGCATAATCAATATTAATTAAGTTTAGGATAAAACACAAAAGGGGTTTATACAAATATACACCTTGCATGCCAGAAGATCAACACAACCCGTTGTGACGATAAAATCTGTCCTACACAAGAGACTCTCAGCGCTTATCTGTTTGATCAGCTGTTGGACAGGACAAGTTAAAAAAGTTTTTAAGTGAAAATTGATGTTCTTTGAAAAAGTCAGTGAAAGAGACGTTCCTGCCGCTCTTCATCTTCTTCACTTTTGACTTGGTGAGCTGCAGTTGGGACGCGTCTTCGAGTTCTGTAGAGGAACATCTGCAGCACCACCAGGTAGGGGGGGTGTCAGCTGACCAGCCCCCCTACCCCCACCCCGCAGATGCTAGTTCAATCAACCGAAGGTGGAGAACGGTCCTCCTCCGTCTACTTTCTTGACGTCCAAGAGCTTCAGTGGAGGAACCAAGAAAACCAGGATGTTGTCATGGAAACAGGTAATTGATGTGATGAATGGAACACTAAATTATGTAGTTTTTGCGAGAATTTCCCAAGCCGGGATCAATAAAGTCTCTTTATCTTATCTTAAAAACATGCAGCAGAGAAATGGAGACTCTCTTTTAAGTATCATTATGGGCTGTTTCTATAGACATCTGCTTGTTGGAGGTTTAATCTTGTTCCAACTTAAGTCTGTTTTTTTTTTGTTTTGAGGGGGGAGTCCTCTCCTCCTCTCCTGTTAAGTAAAATGTTTTCTCCTTTTGGAGAACATTGTGATCTACCAGGTCGGTTCCATTAGTAGATCACAGTTACAGGAACTTTATTGGTTTTGGACTCCATGGAGGAAACAGTCCGGACTGTCGGGAAAAGCAAACTCGATTCTTCCGCTTGTTTTACACGATCGGAACGTTTTAGTAAACTTACCGACAGAATGAGCGCACGGCGGCGTGTGTTATAGGGGTGAAAGGTCGCGGGCTCGCAGCGTGATCACGGCCCCGGGGGCTCGCAGTTAGCAAGACGTGTGCGCACATCCGCAGCGAGTCACCCAATAAAAGCTGCGCCGAGCCGGTGGGATGAGCGGATTGGGTTGAAGGTCCGGGGCACCAGTGGGGTGTTGCATTAGTCACACGCAGAACGTGTCTCAGCAGACAGCAGCTTTACAGCATGTCATTTAACTTTCAGAGAGCAGGATGTTTTCTGGAGCCAAACACTTCCTGTTGCAGTGTTTACAGAGGATGCCTCCTCATGCATTATGTGAGTGGAGGCCATTTGAGATGAGTGCTCTGTTCTTCCCGGCACACTTACTTCTTTGACATCTCGGGAGGGGGATGAAAAGCAAGGACAGGCCGCTGAGTGGAAGCAGGAGGACGAGGACAGCGGGATGCTGCCGACAGGATATCTTCATCTGTTTACCGTATACTTAACTCTAAAACTTTAACGAGATCCTTAATTTTTCATCACATTTGAAATGAATGTGCACTCCTCTATATCAGATAGTATGTCCCACATTCACATGATTCGACCTGATTTTGTTTTTTTGGATAAAAAAAAAAACATTGTCTTTCAGTTGAGCGGGGTCGGTTTGTTCTATTTGCCGCAGATCTATGGGTGTAGATGAGTAGTTCAGGACCATGGACAGCAGCTGAGACAATCACAGCGTGTCATTGAGTGTTCTGCCGTCCTCCTCTGAACTCCAGAACGGCTGAAGAAGATTCCTGTGAGGACTGACGGACGCCTCCTGAGGGTTTGACGGGAGCCCGAAGAGAGTTTCAGTCCAGAACTCACATCTCAACAACTTCAACCTTGATGGTGTGTATATTGGAGGGGGGTGGGGGTGGGGGGTTAACAGGTGAGAACTGCTTTACCGACTCAATCTGTCCCAGATGAGAACGCTTCCCCAGACTGTCAGACGCTCCGTTTAAAACAAACTGAGATAAGATAATTGTTCTGAACTCTGCTCCCATCTTAAATAAGCACAATGTGGGGTGGGGGGGGGGGGGGGGGTGTGAAGCAGGAGTGAAGCAGCTTCCTCAGATTCACCCAAACATCTGATTTGGAGAATTCTGTGTCAAACTGTTGCACAAAAGAAGGAAGGTTTGCTGCTTCCGTTTGTTCTGACGTGATGAGTCACCGGCTTATCTTTAGCTCCTTCCCTGGATGGTTGCGCCAACGTCCTGCCACCTAAACGGGAAGTGAAAACATTCACTCCGTAGTTTCTGAAGGACCTTCCCTTTGCTGATTTCACACTTATAAAGTGCAGCTTGAGGAAAAAAGCGGATGTTTTCACCGCGGCTATACTTTCAGCTCAACATGAATGAAAGTTCGTCTGAAACTCTGAAGTCGGAAACTTTGTGCTGACATGTATGATGTGGAGCAGCGCAGGTTTCCTGATAAGCGACCCTTGAACCCCACAGTTTGATAGCAGCAGATTGGGTAAGAGCGTCAGATGTTTACCTAAAATGAGCGAATGTTGAAGTGCTGAGCACAGCGATCAGAAACGGATTCATTTCTGCTTCCTCTTCTCCGGCTGAACTCCCGCCTGAGCTGCACGAGGCGCGTTCCACCGCAGAGCTCCGCTGAGGAAGAGGAACCCAAAGACCCCACATAAAACCACCCCCCTCCCCCTCCCACACACGTTTAGCTCATGCATTTCACTCTTCACCTGCAGCCCCCCCCCTCCTTCAGCGGCTGCCACATTCTGCACCAACAGCTGCAGGGTTGGAAATGTGGGGATCACTTTCTGACTGGAGACGGGTCTGGTGCAAAGACACGGGGGGGGGGACCTGGCTTAACCTCTGACCCCGCTCTTCCCCCTGCGTGACCCTGCCCCTTGCCCCTTCCTGAACCTCTTCACCCCCCCTCTGCTGCCTCGGTTTCTGGCAAAGATGGATGAGAAGGCCGACGAGAGATCACACACGCGGGGAAAAACAAAGCACGCCGGCATCTGAGACTGACGTCAGAGCGGACCGTTAATCTGACGGCCCACAGCGGCCTCCGTCAGGGCCGGGGAGCAGCTGAAGGACCCAGCCACACACGGAGGGGAAAGACCAAAGTGGGGGGCAGATGACCTCTGATGGAGTCGTCCCCTCACATTCCCACTGATGTCCAAGGAAGCCGTAAATGTTTTACCATCCCTCAGCCGAGTAAAAGCAGTCTGAGCATCATCTCCAGCCTCTTTCCTGAAGTGTTTGGTTTCCTCAAAAGCTCCCCCGGATGCTTGTTTGCCCTTCGAGTAATGAGGTAAAACATGGCCTTTCACTTTTACAACATGAAGTTGTGGGAATAATGGAGCGGAGGCGGAGGAGGATGTGGAGCGCTGACCCGCCTGTCAGGACGTCTAAACAGAAAGGGAGTGGAGGGTCAATCAGGCGGGCCTGATAAGGCCCAACCAGGCCTCTGCTGGACACTGTTTACTCTGCAGACATACCACCGACCCACAGTCACTTCCTCCCCAGTTGGGAATGACGATCCCAAAGACTCAGGATGGGAAGGAATGTGTCTGAGGAGTGAAGGGAAACGTGGAGAAGACTCCAGCTGCGAGAGCGTTAACCAGGTTTTGTCCAGCCTTTGGGTTCACAGCAGGACGTCGGAGGGCGACGTCACTTTAAAGGACCGGCGGAGGCTTCCTGGCCCGGGGCGGTGCGTCTGGAGGGCCCGCTCATCTCAGCTCATAAAGAGACCCGTAAAAGAAAACATCCGACAGACAAAGCTGGAAACCTTCTGGAATGACATTTGTTTCATTTATTATTTATGAGGGGGGGGTCCTGAAAAAACAGCTGAGTCCCCCCCCCCCACCCCCCACCCCCCATATAGACCCACGTTGGGTTGCATCGCTGCTGCAAGGTGGCGTTCATTCATCTGACTTTAACATTTCCTCTCTCGTGATGTTGGGGGGAGGGGGTGCAAGGGGGAGGGGGGGGGTTTAATTGATAACATTTTATCTATTGGGTAACAAAATCCTGGAATGTGTTATGAGGTGGGGGTCCCCCAACCCTGCCTGGCTCTCATCCCAGCTCACTGGAAAAGTTTCTGTGAAGGAAATCAATGTAAAGGTACAGAATGAAACAACGAGGCACCTTAAGGAGAACTGGACCCCCCCTCCATCGATGTTATTTCATCTTGTTTTTTTTTTATAGTGCACCCCCACCTCCTCCACGCACACACATCATGTTTCGGAGCAATTGTGAGAGTGCATCAAGATCTCATAAAATTTTGGGAAATGAGCACAAAGTCTGAAATGTGAGTTCCGTGTTGCAGACGGAGAACTTTCTCACCGCAGACGCGCCGCGCTGGAGCGCAGACCCCACAGCTTGTTTCCATCACATTAATCGTTACCTAATGGTGAAGGTTAATGTCAGATCCAGGCGCTGTAGGGTTCTGGGAGAGGATGGGGTTTGAGAGTCCAGGTTGTTCTGAGGAACCAGCCGGAACCCGTCCCCACCTGAGGACCCACGCTGGACAGACTTTGGCCTCTCCGCGGCAGACTGATGTCAGAGGTCAAATTCCTGTGCAGAAGTAGGCCAGAGCCGAGCGATAGCAGGCCGCTGACTAATCACAGAGAGCGAGCTCGGAGGAGACAATGCTCAAAGGAGCTTTGTCCTGACCGCGGAGAGGCGAGCCCACCGGGGCCTCCACCGCCGTCGTCCCGAGAGGGACCACTCTTCTCTAGCTCAAGGGGGGGGCTACTGATGCATCGTCTCTGGGATAAAGTCAGGGTGGAACCTGGTGGCTCTCTGTGGCCTTTTAGAAAGTGGAGGTCCTTTTCCATTGTGGGAGGGGGTTGGGAGACAGTAACAAAGGAATGGGGGGGGGCAGGGGACTGTCTGCTTAGTGTGTGTGTTGGAAGCATGTTGTGTAGGGGTGAAGCTGCTCGGGGGGGGGGGCTCTTATGGCCGAGCATGTTCTTCGAATACCAGCCGTGGAATTCCACACCCCGAGGTCAGGACTTTCATTTGCAATCCCACCTCAAACCACCCTGAAAACACACAGCGGCGCTTGACGCTCTGCAGGCCGCAGGAGGTGACGGCCTCTGCTAATGACTCCTTAGTCGCATGTTGAGGTGGGCCCGTGGAATGTGCTGCAAGCAACGCATTTTCCACCAATCACAACTCCATCAGATAAAGCTGTAACAAGTTACTTCCTGCAAGCTGTGCATCCACAGGTCACTCGGCTCGGAGAAGAACTTGAAAAATGTGAGCGTTTTCCCAATCTATTGAGGTCGGGGGGGGGCTGATCCCTCCATTCATGGCCTTTAATCTGCAGAGCTCTAAAGCCAAGTTCAGATTGTGTCTGACGACGCAGCGTTCCTGTGTGGTGGGTCCGCTCAGGTGATCCCGAGGCTTCACCTGGGAGCACAAGCCAGCATCCCAACCGAGAAGAAAGAGCCTCTGCCTTCCAACAAGCTCGCTCCCGAGTAGAAACGTAGACTCAGACCACTCCTTACTGGAGATTGTCTTGCTCCAACAGGGCGGCATCTATATTGGGAAAAAATGGCGACTGAATTGGCTTAATTTTGTTGAAGTTTTTACTACGAATGACGTCACACTCAGTCACTTCATTCTCATGTACAGACAATGCGCATTCTTCTGATTTCAAGACAGAAACCCCAAAACAAGTTGATTTGTTTTCATACGGTACAAGTTCCATGGTCATAAGTACCATGGAATTCCACGGGCAAATGGTAACCTAGAACAGGCAACAGTTAAAGCCACAACAGCCAAAAACCTCCAACGAGTAAGGCAAGTCCTGAGAAGCCAGGTCAATGGCAAGAACGAGACGCGGGCAATAAACAGTTACCCTCTGCCAGTCATCAGATACCCTGCAGGAATAATAAGATTGTTAGGTTTGTGAGAGTCCTGGACCCAAAAGCAGGTGGGAGACAGAGATGAGTATAGAAAAGTTTAATGCGGTATGGCGGATGGTGGTACTCTGGAGTCCGGGTGGGTTTGCGTGGTGCAGTGGATGGTGGTGACCTGGAGTCCGGGCCGGTTTGCGAGGACCAGTGGATGGTGGTGACCTGGAGATGCAACGAACAGATGAGTTTTGGAGGAACAACGAAAGCTACAGAAAGGCTGTGGTCTAAGGCAGGGCTGCTCATTCCTGGTCCTCAAGATCTACCACCCTGCCTGTTTTCCAGCTCTCCCTGTACTGCTTGCTGCTGATTACCTGGACCAGGTGTGTCCTTTCAATCAGATTGTGGAGACATCTGACTGAGCCAATCAGCAGGTGGCAGGGCTTGGAGATCTGGAAAATAGTCAGGGTGGTAGATCTCGAGGACCAGGAATGAGCAGCCCTGGTCTAAGGCGTAGTAGGGGTCAGTTTACTCTACCACATGAAGCAGACGGACTGACGATGACTGAAGGTCATGGTGGGTTGATGAAGGCTCCATGCTGATGAGATGATAAGATGCAGGTGAGCAGGAAACCAGGGGCTTGGAGAGGGCAACCAGGAACCCAACAAAGATGGCCAAAGGAAGAGATACAGAGCATGGATGTTAAGACACAAAAGCTCCTCACCATACATGAAGGGTTCCAGCCCAAATTCACCACCCTGGGACCGTATTCTAGTGAGTGGAAGCTAATGTCCAGGATGAAACATTCAAGATGCATGAATACGTCAAGCTCAAATCCACCAACTGACAGCGTGCTCAGAGAATGTCCCAGGCAATGGAGACAACAGGAGTAGGGCAGTGCTGGAGGACAGATCCCCCCTTGGAGGGCATGTCCCAACATGGGATAGCCCACCGGACAATAACTGAAGTGGCTGATATCAAGGAGTCCTACCAATGACTAGAGAGGGCTGGCCTGCAGGAGAGCACAGGAACAAGTCCTGAACACCAGAGCGATAGAGGCTCAGATCTACCACACCAGACAAGACCCAAGGTGTAGGCTGTGCAAAGAGGATACAATCAAGGAAATAACTGTAGGGTGGAAGATGCTGGCCGGGAAAGCAAACATGGAACGCCACAACCAAGAGGCTGGAATAATATACAGGAACATGTGTACAGTATATGGACTGAAAACCCCAAAGTCAAAATGGGAAACGCCTCCGAAAGTGGTAAACAATGAGAGAGCAAAGATCCTGTGGAACTGGTCGATCTGTATCCTGCTGGCGAACCAACCAGACATTGTAGTGGTGGATAAAGAGCAGATGTGGTGGATGTGGACGTACCAAAGGATGGTAACAAGAAGAAGAAGGAACAAGAGAAACTGGAGAAAGCGTGGAAGGTGAAAGTGAGACTTCAGACATCTCAGTCCCGAAAAGTGCCGTTCTAGGAACAGCTAAGATGCTGCGAAGGACTTTCAGGCTCCCAGACCTCCGGAAGAGGAACCGAGCTTGGAGGAGAAACCACACAAACAGACACAATGATATGCAAATGTAATACAAAATACAGACAAAGACACCTACATGTTTTACAATCACACACACTCACACATGAACATAGAGCTACACAGATTTGTAAATATAAACAAACATTTATGCATATATGTCAACAACACACACTTTTACACAAGGATTTATATTGTTAACCGAATGTAACTGGGGTCACACATAATGTGTGTGTCCAGATACACACACATGTATTTACATACAAAGACACACACACTAATATAAATACACACATACACATGATAATAGATACACACATATGATAACAGATACGCACAAAAATGTGTAAATATAAACACAATTATACATAAATACAAACAGATGTATTAAATACACACACATGATGGTAGATACACAAAAAATGTATAAAGATAAACATACTTAACTACATACACATGTATCTTGACACACAGGCTTAAAAATAAATACACACAGATGCATATAGATACACACACTTATGGATAGATACACATACACATATATAGATGCACACATTTATATATAAATACACACGTATATATATATATATATATATATATATATTATATATATATATATATATATATATATATATATATATATATATATGTAAACACACATGTACACAGATAAACACACAAGTTTGTGGATACACAACCATAATTATAGATACACACACGTATATAGATACACACTTATGTATAAATACAGACATGTGTATATAGATAAAAACACATGTATATAGGTGAACACATATTTATAGACACAAACACATGTTTATAGATACACACAACACACATGTATTTAAATAAACATGCATTTATACATTTATATGGGTAAACACAAATGTATACAAATACACACGTGTATACACACAAACACCGCCCCCCCCATATACATATATATATATATATATATATATATACACACATGTATATAAATAAACCAAAGTTTAAATATATACACATGTACTGTGAATAGATACACACACATAGATATTCAGTTTATGGATACACACTTGTGTATTTAGACACACACATTTAAAGACACTCACGTTGCAGCATCTGTCTGAGCCAAATGAACATAACAGAAGAACAAGTCATCGCACAGACCTCATTCATTTCCCCGTATTGTTTGTTTTCATTGGTCGAACACGAACAGCTGCACGCTCTCCACACACAGATGCATCCTCTGAAGTGCACTTTTTATCAAACACACACAAACACACACCCTAACATCACACATAGTCACAAAATCGCACCGGTATGCTCAAAGTTACGCACTGTCCCATTTTTTGTTTGTGACACTGCATTAGCGGGAAGTCTGGCTCCGAGCTAACCCCACCATGTTTTTCTCATCTGCTCTGTTATGTTTGGCACCTGTTGTGCACTTAACATGCACGCACACACACACACACACACACACTGGATCCCAGTCATCGCCTGCAGATAGATCCAGAATGCTCTCCTCTTCCTTTCAAGTATTCGAACAAAAAACTTCACAACATTTTTGTGACGTAAAAGCTAATTATTCACTTTTTATCATTATTGTGAAATATTCTATTATTAGATAAATAAATCATTGTGAAAAGCAGACAGTTGTTCATCATAGAGCAGAAGAGGCTTCCAAGTGGCACACAAAGTGCGTGATGGCAACAAAAAGTGGGTGCTTTAATCTCTCTGTTTTTCTGCTGTTGTCTGCTCCCCCCACCCCATAGACAGAAAACACCCCCCCCCCCCCCACTGTTGACACGTGGGAGCTGAGCTGCCAGACATCATCCCTTATTTTCAGACTGCTGGAAAACCCCGGAGCATCCCTGTGTGTGTGTGTGGGGGGGCACAGATGAGCAGGTGATACTGCAAGAATGTGGACCGGGACAGGTGGAGGGGAACGACCCCCCCCCACGGTTTCCTTTTAGGACGTCTGCAGGCGAATGTCCGGGTCTCCTGTGTTTGGTTTGGCCGTCGGGATGTTTTTCGTAGAAAGAACATCTTTATTGATGAAACTTTTGTCTGTTGTCTGGGGCCGCTTCACTCGGTTTCTTGTTTAGTTTGCCACTCCGTGGAGAAAACTGCGACCTGGGGAGGGGGTTTACTGTTCATGCTAACAATGATACTCTTGTTTTTGAGGGGGAATGTGTTCATTTATAAACTGAAGTCCAGGAAAAGTGTTATTAAAAACTGCAGATGTTTTGGGGACGTCTCTTCTTCTCAGGTGTTTTTTTTTTTTAAATAGGTCAATATGTGTATATAAAATTATTGTATTGTATTGTATATAGTTATTGTAGATAGGTGTGGATTACTCATATGTATATTTATGTTCATAGGATTATGTGTGTTTGCAAAAATGTTTTTAGGTATATGAGTGCCATGACCGTTAAATTTATCCCTTGGGATATTAATAAAGCTCAATTCATTCAGTCAGAACTTCAAGTAGAAATAATTAAGACTGAGTATTGATTATCACAGCACTTTTTTTATTTATTTCCTAGTTCAATTTAATTCTGAGTTAACACATTTATATGCATTTGTTTAGAAATACATTAATAATCTACTCTATTTTTGAATATATTTATATGAATCTGATGCAGTTAACATACTGTAAAATTTATTAGTAAAATAATAAGATTGATCATACCATACCCCGGTAGTTCACTCCTTTTCAATCAATCAATCAAACAAACTCTACTGACTTTAGTTAATAATCACAAAAACTAATGAACCAAATGTGATAAAAGTGTGGTTTCTTTCTATTTTTAATCGATGCATTTCATTATTTCCGTAATGAATTTGAAATAATTGTGTTTTGTCCTGTTTTTCATAATCTCTGCTTAAAATAATCAATCAATCAATCATACAGTGTTACATGCTTTCTCAAAAGGAGAAGCTCTAACTTACATGTGTCAAAGTCAAGGCCCGGGGGCCGGATCAGGCCCTCTGGGTAATTATATCTGGCCCTCCCGATCATTTTATATAACTGTTTTAATTTTTATGTTATCTTGCGCTCATTCCTAACTTGTATTTATATATTTTTATGGAGCATAAAATATTGAGTTATTTACTTCCTACCTTATCATTTTTCATAATTAAGTTAAAAAGCTACTATTTTAAAGTTATTAAGATATACTAAGATTTTTTAGGCTATTTTGGAGTTAATATTGCAGCTACATGCTAGCTGTTTTGGGTTAACTTAGGATTTATTCTTTTATTCTTATTTGTTATTTTATTTTTATTATTTATTATTATTATTTATGATATTTGGAAGTTTAGCAATTTTTTTCAGCTAAATGCTAGCTGTTTTGGCTAAGTTAATTTTTTTTCTAGATTTTTTTTGGCTAATTTGGCATTTAACTGGCCATTAGCTTTAGCGTTTTTACCTCAGCTATCAGCACTAGCATCTTCAGCGGCCAAATTCAGCTTAAAGCACTCACACTAGCATTATCACAGGTAGTGATATATATATATATATATATTTCACTATAGCATTACATCTTAATCCAGAAGAAGAAAGTATGAGTAAAAAATGATGCTTTAGACCAGAGGTCGGCAACCTTTAAGAGTAAAAGAGCCATTTGGACTCGTTTTCTACTGATCAAAACCTACAAGGAGCCGCATTGATTTACGTTAGCCTTTAAGAAATTTGGATTTGCATTCATAACCTTCTTTTTCTTTTTTGTTTTTTTAATAAATGTGAATAATGTCTATTTTTGGCACGAACGAAAGCAAAAAAATATACAAAAAGAAACTAGCATCTCTCAAAAAGATAATTGTTTACATTTTTAACTTTAGTAGCAAAAAAGCTAGCTCGTTGCTTAATTACTAGCTTAACTTCAAATTAGCATAACACTTCTCTGTAATTTAAATCAGCCAACAATTTTAGCATGTTGCTGAAATAAAAGCTAAACTCAAAATTAGCCTAAAACCCCCAGTAGATAACAAATTAGCTAAAAATATTAGCATATTGCTAAAATAATAGCTAAACTACAAATTAGCATAAAAAACTAATTAGAGGCCAAATTTGCCAAAAAAAAAAAAAAAAAGCTAGCTTGTTGCTTCATTACTAGCTGAACTCCAAAATAGCCTTAAATTCCTCAGCATGTTGCTAAAATAGAAGCTAAATTCTAAATTATCCAAAATTATCCAAAATAAATTTCAGTAGATGACAAATTAGCTGAAAGCATCAGGATTTTACTAAAATATTAGCCAAACTGCAAATTAGCATAACATTTCTTAGCCAAAAACGTTAGCATGTTGCTAAAATAGAAGCTAAAATTCTAAATTTGCCTAAAAACTACCATTAACACATTAGCCAAAAACGCCAAAATAATAGCTAAACTACAAATTAGCATAAAAAACTAATTAGAGGCCAAATTTGCCAAAAAAAAAAGCCAGAGAGCCACGATGGAGAGATGAAAGAGCCACATGTGGCTCTGGAGCCGCAGGTTGCAGACCCCTGCTTTAGACCAGTGCTCTTCTGGTGTGTTTCACTGTTTTACTGTTTTATCTTTGGTTTTATCTGGTGTTTTATGCTTTTATGTAACTATCTACTTTTAGCTATAAATGTTTTTTAATATTTCAATTCTTGTTTTTACTGTTCATTGAACTTTTAATGTAAAGCGCCTTGTTTGGCTAATGCCATTTGAAGGCGCTATTTAAATTAAATAAACTTAAACTTAAACTTGGTTCACGAGAGAGTGGTGCATGATGGAGGACTGATTCAGAAGTGGTTCAAATTGAGTTCAAAAAGAAAAAAAAGACACTTCAATACATAAACAAAATGTATCAGTTCTTGATGCTCAATAGGAAAAAAATCAGAATACTTTGAAGCTTCATGCAAAAGCTTCAAGTGAAACATTATAACACAAAAATATTTGTTGAAAAACTCATGACTAAGACCGAGCACGTCCTTCCCCCTTATTTACTGCGCAACTTTCCTTTTATCCTGCGCTCTTCTTTTTTTTTTTTCATGGAAGTACTTGCGTGAATCGTGTTTATATTCGTTTGTGAAAGTCACATCTCTCTGTAAACATTAGGGGTGTGCCAAAATATTGATATTGCGAAATATCGCGATATTTAGTCCTACGGTTGATTCTCGATGGGTTCTCACCAAGTATCGATATTATATTTTCATTTGAAGAGTTGTTGCGTCTGAGTCGCGGGGCGGAACTAGTCGCGCTGCGTCGGACACATTTTGCCGACGCACGCACCACATTCAGGAAAAAACATCGGCAGGATTCTGGCTCGGTATTGCCTGTATAAATCATGTCTACATATTCTCAATTATCATCCATCTGTAGAAGAGTCAGCTGGTAAGAAGCGAGTTTGTCTGAGCGCCGCGATCTTTTATTTCCTGTTTGATCAGCGCGCTGTGGGAACGAGGCACAGCGCGTGCTTCGTAGCTGTTTGTGTGTACTTCAGGTACCGTCGGAATTTTCGCTTTCATGCACTCTATGTTTACCCTGCTGGTGTACGGTGTAACTTTGGTAAATTTATGGTGTAAGGTTTTCAAATGAACGTAATAACTTTTTGCTAGAGTTAACTTAAAGTCATTCTTCAAATCTGCTTTTTTTTATGTATGAACTTAAAAAAAAAATTAATTAAAATAAAGTACATGAATTCACAGTAAAATAAGGAAGTTGCTAGTTAATTGAAGCACTTAAAATTGTATAAATTATTATAGATTAAAGTTGTTTATTGCTAATTTGTAATAGAATTCGAATTTTTAAATATATATTGCCATTATTATGAGTGTTTTACCTGACTATTGTCTGACAAAATAGAAAATAAATAAAGATTGGAGAAATAATCTTAAGTGTCAGTCTGAGTAAATCAGCCTTCAATTATGAATGCTTAACCCTTTTCAAATGTGGTAAAAGTACATAAAAAAATTATGTAATACTTGACAGAGGCTGTAAAACGTTATATTCCTCATCCTTTGGTGTGACGTTCCTTTGGAGGTAGATAGCTGTCAACAATTTGAATTATTTAATTTTTATTTAATAACAGTAATTCTGTGGCAATGCTGATCATGTTTACTATTGTTAACATGGAATTTTACAAATAATTCCAATTCAATTGGTGGTAAGTTATAGTATTAGTGATTTTAGGCAACGCTAAACAAAAGTGTCTAAAATTTGTTACACAAAATAAGACATAAGTTGTTTATTATGATTGTGTTTAAGCTAAAAAAAATAAAATGGGGATATATTTCCCCCCAAAAAAGTGTTCTTCTATATAATATTAGTTATTAGAGACGATTTTTACCAGTATCGCGATATTATCGATATCGTGAGCCATGTATCGCGTATCGTATCGTATCGTGAGGTACCCAGTGATTCCCAGCCCTAGTAAACATGCAGGGTGTGCGGGAATCACCTGCTCTTCCATTGGTTCTTCTGTTGCTTCACTAATTCCATCCAAAGAAAGGTTCCACATGCAACTTTTCTCTGCTTTTAGCACCCAATCTAATAGAGAGAATCCAGTTGATTTTCAAGATAAAAGATTTCGGACTCAAAAAAAACCAGGTATAATTTATTCGTTATTCTGCAGCCCGGCGGTAATAGATCCACGGACCGGCACCACTGATTTAAACCACAAATTGTTGCTTTAAAAATATTTCCTTATTCATATCTGTGTAATGTTTGGGTCGACCAAGCCTCAGTATTGAACATTAGCATCAAGCTAGCAGACTTCAGCTTTAAATCGATTCAAATCGATTTTATTAACCCTAGAAATAACGTTTTTATGTTTGTCTTTGTGTTCAGTGGCAGCCGTTTGCAGATCTTTCTCCGCCCGTCTCTTCTCTGAGCTGAGCAGAACTCTCCAGAGACTCTTGTTTTCGTCAGGATGCTGGAGCAAAAGCCTGTGGGGCCGACTTTTTCTTTTTTTTTTTTTTTTTTTTTCGTGCAACAATAGCGACAGGGAGAAGACATCAGAAATTCTCATCAATTTCATTTTTTGTATTACCCGTTTAATAAAGACAAACAGCTTATTTGTTCCAAGATGACCCATCAGAAATGGCCGGCGTGTAGCGTTTGACCGCCGAGCAATAGTGGGAGTAACAGAAGCATCTTCCTCTTCAGCCGGGCTTCAGACAGCTCGCTAACTCTCACTTTAATGATAATAATAAGGGTAACCTGGTATAACCTTTCTCTCTCCAAGCCCACAATTACTAGCCTTGGGACACTGTGTACGCACAGTCTGTCTGGGGAGCGAGCCACTGGATAATTCCTGGTTATCTGTCAAAGTCTCCTCTCACA
This sequence comes from Oryzias javanicus, assembly GCA_003999625.1. Lineage (NCBI taxonomy): Eukaryota > Metazoa > Chordata > Actinopteri > Beloniformes > Adrianichthyidae > Oryzias > Oryzias javanicus. The sequence continues at coordinate 29,665,012 of CM012442.1, forward strand.
AACACCTTTAACATACAAATGCTAAACATATCAACTTTTATGGCAGCGAATACGCGCTAGATAAGAAAACTTTGCTCACAGACGTGCGTCTAGGAACACGTGAGATGTATGTGCCAAACTAATCGGAGAGCCAAATGGAGATTTGCACCTCATTTTCTCGCACAAATCACCTTGTTAAGTTGAAACCACAAATGTTACATCATCTGGTTGGATCACACGAAAGCCCCGAGGGCATCAGCATTCAGAGAGAGCGGGAAGTTGCAGATGCTGATCTGATTACAATGAAGCTGTTTGCTGCAGCGACGCTGCTGCATTGTTTTGAACCCGATTCCTTGCTTCTGAAGGGGGGAGTCGTCCTCACGTCCCGTAAAAAAGCTAAAAGACTTTTCTCATTTTAACCTTGTTTTTTTTAATTTAAATAAATTCTTCTGTTGTTTTCGTTTGTTTGTAGTTTCATAAAACCTTTTGATTAATTGATTGATCTGGTTTATTTCAAACGTAAACTGTACAAAACAAAAATAAGGAAATTTATTGATTAGAAAAAAACGGGTTATTTGTTTAATTAATTAAATATAGTAATTATTAACTGACATGAGTTTGATTGATTGCTTGAAAAAGAGTTGTAAGAAGCAAATTTATATCACCTCACCTCTACTTAGTCAACTCATTTTATAGTATTACATAGTTCTTGTAATCTGGTTCTGATCAGATTAAAAACAGTCAGTTCTCTGATACATTCAGTGAATCAAACTCTGCATTGAAGCATTTTCTCAAAGGAAATGCGAAACTGTCAAAATAATGACAAAGAAGTACAGCAGGAGTGATAAAACAGGTGTCCTCTCTGCCATCGAGGCTTCTCATTGGCTGAACACACCTTATCCAGGTAATCAGGAGCAGATGGGACAGGATTTCTGGAAAACCAGCAGGAGGTCGGCCCTCGAGGCCTGACTTCGGACTCCCCCGTCCTACAGGAAATGACTAAAGATTGGTGTGAGTTTGGGATGAGGCTACAGTTACAATTTGCTTTTATTGTCATTACAACAAATAAAGTGAAATAGGTTAGAATTGAAAAAGAGTGTCTGAGTCTTAAATGGTAAATTGTGCAAAGTTGCACTTCTCTACTGGTGGTGGCTCTGCCTCTGAACACTGGCACCAACCTTTACCCAAAGGGTATTTTGGGTTCAGTGTCGTGCCAAAGGACACCTCGACACACGCCGGGATCAACGGCCGCACTGCTGCACCACAGCCCGCATTGTGCCATCAATCGTCAGATAAAACAGAAATTCTTTGATCCTTCTTTGATTCAATTATCAAACGTCTGAATCGGTTCCTGTCCAAAGAGAGTTAGGATCGACTCACTAACCTCCACTTGGATCGTTAGGAGTGTCCAGTTGACAGATCGGGTCTATGTTCTCATACCTCAGTGTGAAAATTTACTTTGTTGAACTTATTTCCAGAAAGAAAAGATGCTCAGAGTGTTAGACTTACTCTGACTCTGACTAGAATCAGAAGGAATAAAGAAAGATGAGACAAAGATAGGGCTGGGATGACTCGGCATAGACATTAGGGCTGTAACAAGTATCCGGGTGCTCGGGTATTCGCGATCTGCAACGTCCAAGATCGCTGATTCGCGATCTTTATAAATATAGTAAATTGTAGTAAAATATGATCAAAATATTATCTGGAATCCTCTGGAATACAGACTAATGTTGGATTTTAAGTTTACGAACTAAAACAAAGTCGAAAGAGCCGCGGTAGTCACCGGAAGTAAACACATCTTCGTGACGTTGAAACTTTCAAAGTAAAACTAGCGAGAGCTTTTTTCCGTTCAAAACCGAGACTGATGTTCTGTTCACTGACATAACTTTAGAAAAAATTATTTAGCTTTAACATCTTAGCTTTAGCTCCAGTGTTTACATTCTTTTAGTTATGATAACTCTTCAACAGTTGACGCAATTAACGAAACTCCATTTTATTCTGAAGAAACGGGGCGGATGTAAACAACGTGAATCAGCTTTTTTTCATACGGGCTCTCTAACAATATGTAATGTTGAAGAACTTTGAGGATGGAAAACTGTGGAAAACATTTTCAAGTTTTTTTGTGAATGTATCCTTTTCATGTTGTTTATAACTTAACCAGAAGGTTGACAGAAAAAAGTTTAAAATGACAAACAAATATTCTTTCTATCTGAATATTTTTTTTTCTTTTTTTAATCAGTCTTGTTGATTCTGATCTACTGTTCTAAATAAAGGTATAAATGTTGGTGATTTAATACAAATAATTTCAATTTTCCTCCATCTAGTAAATATTCACACAGCAATAAACATAATATTAAAGAGTAAGAATCGTGGTTCAATTCGTGAATCGTATCGGATCGCCACCTAAGCATCGATCCACAGCCCTAATACACATACATGATGACACTTGCGTCTTGATGTGAAATATATCTCTTTAAAAACACGGAAACGTTGTGTTTGTGTTCTACCTGCCACCTCAGGTCCATAAATCCCTTTTATCTCACACTTCAACGTTTATGGCCGTCTTACATCCTCAGATATGTCTGTATTTGGTTGAACATTTATCAGACACTCACCCGGGTGATTTCATTCATCCATGTCAGGAAGGATTTTTGAACCGTGGGATAAAGTGGGTTTTGATCCTGAACTATGGACTTGTGAGGTCACTGGCGGGGATTGGTCCTGCAAGTCGTCTTCACGTGACCTCTTAGGAATCGCCTGCACCCCAGCCTTTAAGAAAGTGACGTTTGAAACTAATTTCAATCAAATGGGAAGCTTGGTTAATAAGGTGATCACTGAGATGATGCTGGTTAAGGTTAACTCTCCACCTGTTACACTGCTGTAAATGCAGCTTTTGAGGAAAAGGTCCTAGTCCTTCCTCCTATCTACTCTCTCTCTTGTCTGTGAGGGTGTGAGGGTTTCCCCGTTCACTGTCGCTGCCAGTTTGGGACATCGTACACGGTGGGGCGTGAGCTTTGCTGTGTCCCGGCATGTTCACACATTATATCCCTCTGGAGCAAAGAAGTTTTGATTTGATCCTAATTCTTGGTGCTGACAGACTTTGTCCTCGAGTGGTCTGACTGTCAATCAGGCGGCTTATTTATTGCTGAAAATCTTGGACAATTTGAACCAGTTTTCCTGCGATTTCAGCAGAGAGTTTCTCCAGGTTGTCATCCGTTTTGTTCAAAGACTGCGAGTGAGGAATTAAGCTTTTGGTTGAACTGCAACTGGATCTCAGTTAAAGTATAAGTCCCATTATTGTCACATCTAGAGAAATTTGTTCTCCGCATTTGTTCTCGCCAGTGGGAGGGGTGAGTTGCAGACACAGCCCCCCCCCAATCCAACCCCTTAATGCCGAGTGTCAAGCAGGGAGGATTTTTAGAGTCTTTGGATTTGAACTCCAGTCTCAGGGCGGACACTCTACCACAGGGCCACTGAGATGGCCGTCTGAGTTTCTCCAGACTCTCTCCAGCTCTCTTAGCACTTCAGAAACGGGCAGATACATCATAAATATTCCAATCCTGATTCCCAATAATCGAGTTATTAAAGGGTCACCAAACTCTAAATTAACTTTTTTTTGTTTGTTGACATCTATAAATGGGGCTTTAAAAGTGCTGTCTGTTGGTCATTGCCAATTTTTTTTGACAAATTAAAATAAACTGTTTAATTCTTCAAAATATAGTCAAAATCCGTGCTGCTCCCTGCATGTTGAAATGCGGTATTACAGTTGAATTTTGTGATTGGTCAAACCATGTAAGCTTCAGAAGTCTGACATCATGATCTGCAGTTCCACTAATCATAACAGTCCTGCCCCCAAGCCCCGCCCCTCCGACTGGATTTTCAAATTTCAGCTGTGGGCGGAGTCAGTCTCCAACTTCCCGGTTTGGTTACCCTTTAAACATCTGAATAGAGACACATCGTCTGCATCTTCACAGACTTGTTGCACGTTTTTTTCTACAACCATATAATAGGGTGTCGGGTGGTTCCGAACAATTATACAATATGCAAGTGTAAAGTTAGAGTTTGTTTACTTTCACCCGCAGACAGCCCATATTTGGTCGAAAGGCAGAGTTTCTACGGCTTTAGAGGCATAAGAGTACGTGCAACTTACATTATCTTTATGACCCTTAAATAGACGGAGGGCAATTAACAGAAATGAAGACAGCTGTGGGTCATAAACCTGAAACACACACTCAAAACAGAACATGGCCAAAAATCAGAACTGACAACAAAACTGACAGAACACAAACCAAAGTTCACAATCATGACACCGACTGTACTGAGTATAGTGTCAATAAAGTTTTCTAAACCAGTCATGGCCTGTGAACTCCCACCATAATCCATGACTACTAAAAAAAACCACACAGTGCCATGGATTTTCAAACCCCATGCTCACTACTTTTCTTTCGTTTTTTAAAATAGTAATTAATCTAATTTAGATTAGATTTATTTATTTTTTAAAACTATTTTAAACGATGCGACGTCACCGATTTAACAAAGTCAAAATGGAATCAATTGATGAAAATGTGGATGGTTTAGTAAAAAAAATACATTTAAATACCTTTTTTTCACATAAAATGTTTGATTGCAATGTATTGAGGTCTATATTTGCAATGCACCCAAGATTTTTGGAAAGACTTCTGGGAAATATCTAGTGCACTTGATTTTGGAATTGTAGATTCGGACACCTTCACTCTGGTCGTGCAGGAAGTTCTTCCTCTTACAGGAAGTTCTTAATTTTAACAGGGTTACTTTGACAATATTTACATTTTTTTTTGCTAAATATATGAACATTTAGATTTATTGTTGGGATTTTGATCAAATGTAAATATCCACCGATCCGTCAATATTTGACATATTTTGAGCGTTATACTATATTATCCTTATATAATAAATCGCTGGAAATATATTCCAACTGTTTATGACAAGTTTAAAATAGACCTTCTCTTTCCATTGCTTGGTCTTTATTGTCACTTTATCAATTACGCAGTGCATAAAACAGCGATAACTGAAAACAAAATCGAAATGAATCCGTCCTCGCATTCTGAACATGTTTAAGTGTCGAACACGAAAAGTGAACGAACCACACATCGTGAAACTCTTCGGTTCGTTCTGGAATCACGTTTCCCTTCGCGCTGTTTACAAACAAACGCTGCAGTTTTATCATTCGATGAGTCATCCGTCCTTCGTCTGGAAGTTCTGAACAGAAATGCATTTTAAGGTGGTCGAACGGAACGTGAAAAGGGGTTTCCCGCTCCACACGCATGTGCACACGCCATGTTAGCGTGTGAAACTGGACACCCGGCAAACATCGTTCTGGTGAAACTGAACTGCCTTCACTCTGTTTCGCATGTCGGCTGGAAAGAACTGCGGGTGTTTTCCTGGCTTTTTAAATCCACGCAGGCCGTGTTGTTGTCTATTGTTCCACCGTGTCTTACATTATTCTGCATATGTTCTTCATGCTTGCATAGTTTACTAGTCTCCCATAGGCAAGTCATTAATTGCTTGGCGCCTCTCAAGAAAAAAAGGGAAAAAAGCAAACAAAGAAACAGTTTTGTTAATAGCCTGCTGCTGTTGGCTGCTGATTTGGCCCAAGTAGTAATGCCAATTCTGTTGGAGCGCACACAAACATCAGACTGCCACCCATCATTAGCAGGGCTCCATCACCAACGGCCGTGTGTGTTTATACGTGTGCGAGCCTTCCCTCGCATTTGTGCGAAAATGCACCCTCGTGTGAACATGTGCGCGTTCTCAGGTGTTCCTTTCGTGCACTCTAGTTTACATTTGTTTACACGCGCGGATAAGTGCGGGTTTACACGGACAACACTTTGTCATCACTCCGCGCTGGATATGTATTTATGTCCACACGGACGTCCCACACAAACACACACACACTCAGATATACAATTTATGTTCATAGTCTTTCTGTTGTGGCTGTTTTTGGATGTTTTCCAGTCCACGTAACTGAAGCATGAGATTTAAATTGACAGTCTCGGGCTGAATGATGGCATCGCAGACACAAACAACTGCTGCCAGCTTCCATGGCAATGCCCCGGGCCAGCCAAATGGCACAGTCGCAATGTCCTTCTTGAGCAATTTCCTCACAAATGTTTTCCCTGGTCGGCCGTGTTGTTGTCCCGGTGGATGTGCGTCGTTGCGCGAGCTCTGACGATGTCTGAGATGTTTGTCATTCTCCGAAGCAGAACTGGGAAGTTATGTAAACCTTTTTTTATTTTTTTTTCAAAATAATCGACGACAGGATTTGAGTAAATAAATGACTCCAGGAGTCGCTGCAGAGAAGAATGAGACGAATGTGTTGATCTGCGATGATGAGGCTGACCTGGAAGCACCGGCGATGTTTCAGGGAGCACCAACCTTCTAGAGCAGGGGTGGGCAAACTACGGCCCGGGGGCCACATGCGGCCCCTTAAGATACTTAATCTGGCCCTCCAAATTAAAATCCTAATTATTGTTTTATTTTCATTGTATTTCTGTTTTCTTCTCATGAATGGTTCGCATTTTCCTCTGAAGAACATCAACCCATTGGATCACCAAAAAGAGAACAAAAATCAAAATTTAGAAATTAAAATTCCCAAATTTTCTGTTTTTAAATGAATATATGTGAATTTTTATCCAAATTAAAGCATGTTTTTATCTAAATTCCATACTATCTTTTTAGTTTGAGGTTCATTACTAAATCACTCCTTCCATCTGCTCCTTATGCCAAATTTTAGAACCCTTTCTGGCCCACAAATCAAAAAGTTTGCCCACCCCTGATCTAGAGGAACAGATTTTATTTACTGAAAAAAATCTTGCCGCTCGTCTTTGTTTGTGCCATCTCTGACTGAACAGAAATATCGCTGCAGCCGCTCCAAAGTTATTTGAAGTGAGGGATAGGTATGGATCATAGCCTGCCTTGTAATTAGGAGAGATTGCTATTTTCCCCTCAGAATGGGCTCTGCTATCCTGATCTGTAATTATATGTTGTTCAAACATAGAGGGGAGTGTCCCTGGTGATTGTGCAGCTCGTTTTATTGTGCCTCCCCTGGCACAAGTGCCCGCTTTAGTTTATCATTCACAGAAAATCTCTTATCTGCTCGGCCGCTTTGATTTGTCCTCTTCTAGCTGTCGCCGAGCCGATCACAACGGTCGTCCGCTCCAGGTAATGCCCCGCTGACCCCCGCACGGCCACGCTGGCGTGCGACGATAAGTGAGGCAAAGAGAGTCTCCACCTTTGACCAGAGTCACAGGAACCCGAAAGCGCTGACCTCCTGCCTCAATGAAAGCTTTTACTTTTTAGACTCTTACTGCCACGAAAGTCAAAACCCGACAAATCTGCACCCCGCACCATGACAGAGCGACGCCCCTTGTTTTTCAGAGGGAAGAGATGGTCATACAATGACCCAGTGACCACACCGGAGACCGCTTCCCCCTTCTGTTTTGGTTTGGTAAGGCTCAACCACCTCATTTCCCATGTTTTGACCCTGCAGAGAGAGTCTGCCAACACTTTTCCTCTCGTCCACGTTGCCGTGCTGACCTTTAAGCTGGTGTTGACGAAAACACCAAAAGCCTCAGACTTGCTAAACTTTATGAAAGCAGGATTGAAGGTTCCCTAAGTTTAGCGTGCGTGGGCCGGAGGATCGGGCTCAGACAAAAACACAACTGCTGTGCAGCTGTTTCGTCTTTGTCCTCTGCTCTTTGAGTTGGGCTTTTTTGGCGTCTCGGAACCACAAACGTTCCTGAAGCAGATGCTAAGGACGACCGGTCAACACGTCAGAACATGCAGCCATCGGACCGTTCCGTTGGTTCTGCAGAAGCACAATCCCCTTTCAGCTGGGATTCTTCAACGTGGAACTTTTGGAGAAAACCCGAAAAACTGGGTTTCTTCAGTGTAATTAACATGGGAGGGAGCGCGGGACGCTTGCACCTACGCGGCCCAAAGGGGTTCGGACTAATCCAGGGGGGCCGGCCAGTACAGTTTGTCCTGGCCATGGACGGTCTGTGGTATGACCCGCTTTCTTTCTGTCTCTTTCTCTCGATCTCGTTGCCTTCTCTCCATCCTCTTTTCAGTCCACAGCAATTAGAGAGGAAAAGTGGGAAAAGAGGAATGTGTGAGCTAGCTTTGTGAGCATGGAGGGACACAGAAAGGGAGTACAAGAGACAAAGTGACAGATAAAGAGAGAGGCAGATGAGAGATAGACAGAGGAGAAGAAAGGGAGGATAAGGACCGTCTTAATTGGCCTGTGTGGCCACGCTGGGCTGTGTTGGTCCGGGCACGCCAAACCCTGTGCCTCAGTAGTTGGCCTGGCCTTACATGCATCCCGTGCATCCGGCCAACCACAACTAACTCCAGTGTGCTCTTTGGCAGTTTCCAATGTCAGGCCTGGGAGAGCTGTGCCACCCACATCCAGAATCTGCTCCACAGCTCAGAAGACGGCTTTGGGATCAGCGCCTGTTATCTCTTCATGCTGAGCCAGCATCGATACGCTCTCTCAGACGCGAGAAGGCTTGGTTCCAAACTTTGAAAAATAAGAATGAAGCTGAAGTCAGTCCTGCTGAGGTTTTCTGACCTGCATCTCTGAATCTGTCCTCTGTTTTTGACCCCGCGTCACCCGTTCACCAAAGTCAGCACTTTTCTTTAAGGAAGTGAAGAGTGACACTTACTCACAAACACACTGACGGAGAAAGGGAGTTTACTCTCTTTCAGTGGGTGGAGGAGTTTTTGTTTCTTGGGGTCTTATCCGACAGGTATTGGAGCAGCGTTCGCCGTAATGCGGTCGCTGTACCGGTCCGTTGTGGGGCAGAGAGAGCTCAGCCAGAAAGCAAAGCTCTCAATTCACCGGTCGATCTTCATTCCAGTGCTCACCAAAGGTCATGAGCTCTGGGTCATGACCAAAAGAACGAGATCCCGACTACAGGGTGGCTGGACGCTGGGGGTGAGAAGCTCAGTCACTCGGAGAGAACTCGGAGTAGTAGTAGCCAGTTGGGGTGGCTCGGGCGTCTGGTCTAGATGACTCCTGGACGCCTCCCTGAGGAGGTGTTGAGGGCATGTTCCACTGGGCGGAGGCCCCCGGGGAAGACCCAGGACACAAACTATGTCTCTCGACTGGCCTGGGAACACCCGCCAAGGGGAGCTGGAGCAAGTGACCAGGGAGAGGGAAGTCTGGGCATCTTTGCTTAGACTGCTGCCTCCAAAAACCTGGTCCCAGATGAGCAGAAGAAGATGGATGGACACTGATGGCACCAGGACCAATGTGTGGGTGGGAATGAAACCTTTGCATCACTCCTACTTATTCCTCATCAAATCTAATCTGATTTAAACTGTTTCCATGCCTGCAGGGCGGAATATAGACCAGTGTGGCCGCAAACTTTTTGATTGTGGCCAAAAGTTCATTTAAAATTGGGCTATTAGGCGGACAAGGAGCAGATGGAAATGGAGAGATAAAACCTCATAATCATAAACTAAAAAGATAGTATGGAATTTAGAGAAAAACATGCTTTAATTTGGATTAAAATTCATATACTGTGTATTCATTTAAAAAACAGAAAATTTGGGAATTTTTATTTCTAAATTTTAATTTTTGGTGATCCAATGGGTTCTTCAGAGGAAAATGCGAACTCAAAGAAATCCTAAAAATCACTTTCTGACTCCGAAAAAAACAAACGCCAGAGAAGAAACCAGAAATACAATGAAAATAAAACAATAATTTGGATTTTTGATTAAATGTATTTTAATTTGGAGGGCCAGATTAAGTATCTTAAGGGGCCGCATATGGCCCCCGGGCCGTAGTTTGCCCACCCCTGGATTAGACACTCTGAAACTTTCTGTCCTCATGAAACGCTCAGATGAAAGATTCACTTTCAACCTCGCTGGGTTTCGTGAAGCGTGTGAACCTGTGCAGCCTTCAGCTATCAGCAGCATTCTGAATCTGTGCTTTCCTGCTTCTGCTGAGGAGAGGAGCACTCGATTTATGACCGTTAAACACAGAACATGAGTCCTCCTGCATTCAAAGCGGAGCAGGCATCGCATCAGACAATCATCTCCGAAGGGTTTCAGCAAACCCCGTTCTTTAGGGTTCACTGATGGAGCGGTGGTAGCTAACACTCGTCGGACCCGTGCTTGGGAGTCGCGGAGCTTCCAGCGACAGTTTTCGGATGGCATCCAGAGGAAGGAATACTTGGAATCTGTGGTCAGGCCTGTGACTGACACGGACGGACGGACGGACGGCTGAGTCGGCCCACAAACATTCACGGACAAGAGCAGAGAAGCAGAAAAGGGAGGAGATACAAGCGGTAGAAGATTCTCCGCTCAGCTTCCACATGCAAAGAATCGTCTGCCGATAACGCACGTGCAAACATTCCAGCAACGCTCCTCAGGCTCCACACACACACACTGGAAGTTGACATCAAACATCGAATGCAACACTGACGTAGACGTGGTATATTTGATAAAATGTATTTTTTTTATTGATATTAAAAATGAAAGTACATGAATTGTGCATTTCGGACGTTCTAGCGTGCAGAGGTTAAATCAGGAAAATACACACAGGCTTGAGTGAGCTACTGAGACCCGAAGCCGCCGCGGCCGGGCGCTCCTCTCTTCATGTTCATGGAAATGAAGTGGTTGTCTTTCATAAGAACACCATAGTAGCCTGTAACATTTCAATAGTGAATGCAGTCCTAGCAGGAAAATATGGATTGTAATAATAATAATAATAATAATAACAATAACAATAATAATAATAATAATAATAATTGCACTGCTTGCTTTGATGCACAACTGATGTAGATTGTTCTAGAGATGATGCAGCTGCGATAACTGAGCTCTCTGAAGAAAATAGATCCCCCCCCCCCTCCCCCCAGAGCTGAGCGGCAGGAATCCTGTAAGTCAGTTTAGACGGACGAGTGTGACACGGCGCGGGATCAACACCCGGCAAAGCTCTGTGCTCCTCAGAAATCCTGATAGCCCTTCAGATGCATAATGGATGTTTTTCCAGGAGGGATAAATGCCCCCCCCCCACCCCCACCCCAGCCTATGTGCTACAGAAGATCTGTGTCACTGTTTTCTAGACAGACAATGACCCGCGGACGACCTTCAACGTTGAGTCGGCTGGGTCACATGATCTTGTGAGACGCCTGACTCAGCATCAGCGGCGCAACACGTGAGACGCTCTTTAGAAGACCATAGGACACCGAGTACGATTATAAAGACATGGTTTAATAAAAAGGACTTATGGTATTCCTGCCATCAATACTAAAGTGGCTTCATGAACATAGTGGGATCGAGAACAAACAAGTTATTTTACCGGAAAAATTAAAGACTTTTCTCAGACAACCCTGACAGGCTTCTGGAGACCCATGCAAACCGTCCTTTCTGAGTTATGTGCCTGTTCTGTGACATAACATACCCAAGCAATTCCCGTTATGCTGCTGCTGTTAAAATATTAATTTACGGTAAGTATTGCAAGATGATAAGCAAAAAAAAAAGACATTTTTTGGTACAAAGCATCTACAAAAAGCCTTACAACTCCAATTGAAAAACAGAGATCATACAAAATAAATCCGTCAGTTGAGCATCAGTGCTACGTATATCATTTGGACCAATTTTTCAAATATATTTTATAACAAAATAAATAATGCCTTTATACAGTGCCCTTATTTGTATTTTTACAAACAAACAAAAAAGCTTGGCGGCTCATTACGCAAGATACAGCTCAGACTAAAGGAAAATAACACATCGTCCCTGGAAACTATTTTAATATCTTCCTCATTCTCACCTAATCGTATGTGTGTGGGTATACATATATATATATATATATATACATATATATATATATATATATGATGTACTCTATGTTCAAGTATTTGTTTCCAGGCAAAAGCATGTGAATATTAATGATATAAAATGAACATATAATGTTAGTTGAACATTATTGCTGTTTTTCTTCCCTTTGAATTGAATTTTATGCCTTTTCTTTTGACAGGAAAATATTCTCAGACTAAAAAAAAAAAAAAAAAAATGCCTAACTTGGAAAAACAGGAATGTCACGGTACCAAAACTGACAGGGTTTACCTTTTTTTTTTTTGTTTTTTTTTTCATCGACACATTGATATGAAAAAGACAAAATAAAATATAATCATTATCATCCCCACTCGATCTTTGTCCGTGCCGTGTCACTTCCTGTCAGGGCAGGAAGCATGCAAAGCATGGCAAACAGGAAGTACTGTCCTGAAAATCTTGTAGAGTCCCAGCCCGTGCAGTCCAGGGTTGTCCCGTGCGGAGGGGGGACAGATCTCAAGTCCTCCTTTTGCTTCTGATGCTGGCGAACGAGCCGTGACCTTTGCCGTGAGCCTATGTGCCAACACAGCCCATCCTTTTCCTCAGTGACTCCTCCCACTGCCAGGAGCTCCCCCCATGTCCTTGATTTTAAAGTCACACTTTCCATAAAACGGAAAGTTTTAATAATCATTCCAAAAAAAAAAAAAAATAATAAAACGTGCTTTTCAATCTCTTCTTTGAGTCCTTTCCCAAAGCTAGCACCATGACATTTTTAAGCTACACGTTCATTGTTCATAAAAAAATAGTGCCATTTTTTTCTTTACTTTGACGTAATCCGTGGCAATGTGCAATTCTGCAGACTCTCTTCTGCTTTTTGTTTGTGATCAAAAAAGGTGCTGGAGCAGGAATCTAATTTTGCAAAATAATTCCTTACAGTGTGGAAGTCCCTTTAAAGGTAGAGGTGCAAACTAAGAAGAAAAATAACTAACGTCGATTTTCTTTCGATGTGGAATGGATTCTTTCGTGCCAGTCGCTCTTCCACCGGGACAAAGATCATTCCTCTAGGTGTCCTCTTGACATTTGCAAAGCACAGATCTCTTTCATCCTCTTTGCCCTCTTCCTTTTTTTCTCTTTTGCTTAAGTATCCACCTGAATTGCATTCGGGCGAATTGTTAACCTTTTGTTTGACATTTGCGTTTGTGCCTTTTGTGTCTGTGGCTGAAAGAGAAGGAGCAAAGGAGTTCAGACAGGAAGAATGTGAAGGCATGTTTGTGTGCTGGAGGAGGGTGCGTGAGATTTGGATGGAGGGAGGGGGGGGGGGGGGGCGTGGGGTTCAAGACGTGGTGGTCGAGAGCAGGGGGAGGGACCGGTGGGCTCGGACAGGGCAGGGGAGGTCAAAGAGGACTGCCGCAGAAATGACGTCAGAGACAAAGCTATAATCCCCCAGTCTTTTTTGTCACTCTCAAACTCTTGTCTGTGCAAAGGGCTGGCAGCGGGCTCATTTGTGGTTGACAAAGTTGTCCGTGGTGAGCAACACGGGGGGCAGCTTGCTGGGAAGGCTGATCAGGGGCCTGTGGAAGACCGACTCCTCCTGGGCTTTAATCTTTTCCGCCTGCCTCCGGACCTTTTTGGCCCTCAGGATGGCAGGGACGCCCCTCCGGAGCCGCTGGGCCGCCTTCCTCTGCCACGCCTCGTATTTGGAATACTTCACAGTCACATGCTGCTTCCTTGGGACTTCCTATTGTGGCGAGCACGCCAAAACAGAGAGGAAAAAAAGAAAGGGAGTCAGTTCATTAGAGTCACCAGTAACTGTACGAGTGCTTGTTACAACGGAGGAAAGTCGTGTTTAGGTTCTGAAAACAATCGATGATTGTTGGAAATCGAGCGTCAAAACAGCCTCCAGCTCGGCCCTGTTTTGGTTTCCTGGACTGAGGGAAACTGTCAACAAGTGCTCAGCTCGGCCTCTTTAGGAGGGAAGGGCGGTCGTTGTCCTCATATCCATATGAGGAGAGCGGCATTCAGCCAACGGCTCCGTGAACTGGCTAACCTCCACGGACCGAACTGCCCGAGATGTTGTCCCGTCAGAACTCCCTCGGCGAGGTGCTCCATATGAAAGGAGCGTTTTTTTTTTTTTGGACCTGCCACTTAAAGGGTGTTTATCCCCTTTATCCCCCCCCCCCCCCCGAAGGACGCTCAATAGCCCCAAAGCTGGGCCTCGGAGCAGCTGTACCCATCAACTCTCAATTCAGACGAGCCGGCGGACATGTCATACTAATTGTGTGAATGCACATTTTTTTCACCTATTTACGTCTTCTTCCGTACGTTTTTGACACGTAAAAACTCAAGCAACTTTCAGCAATTTCAGCAATATTGGTATAAAAACGTTCGGGTCGTTAAGGACATTACTGCTTGTATTTTTGGTTTTCGCAATTTTTACTGTTTTTGCGATTTTGCACAATTTATGTTATTTTTTAGCCCTATGTTAAGTCAATGGGAACATTTTCAAATCGTTATAAAACTTTCTGCACTTATGCTTTTTTGGCTAATTTGGCACCTTTTGAGGTTTTTTTGGGCTAATTTGGAGGTAAGCTAAATATTAGCAACGTGTTGCATTTTTAGCTAATTTTGGCAACTTTTTAGGTTTTTTGGTGCTAATTCAGGGTTAAGCTAACATATTAGCAACGTGTTAGCATTTTTTGCTAATTTGGCAACTTTTTAAGTTTTTTGGGTGCTAATTAGGGTTAAGCTAACTATTAGCAACGTGTTAGCATTTTTAGCTAATTTGGAAACTTTTTGGTTTTTTGGTGCTAATTCAGGGTTAAGCTATTATTAGCAACGTGTTAGCTTTTTTGGCTAATTTGGCACATTTTGAAGTCCTTTTTGGGCTAATTTGGGAGGTAAGGCTAATATTTAGCAACGTGTTAGCATTTTTAAGCTAATTTGGGCTAACTTTTTAGGTTTTTGGTGTAATTCAGGGTTAAGCTAACATATTAGCAACGTGTTAGCTTTTTTAGCTAATTTGGCAACTTTTTAAGTTTTTGGTGCTAATTCAGGTTAAGCTAACATATTAGCAACGTGTTAGCATTTTTAGCTAATTTGGCAACTTTTTAGGTTTTTGGTGCTAATTAGGGTTAAGCTAACATATTAGCAACGTGTTAGCATTTTTGGCTTAATTTGGCAACTTTTTAGTTTTTTGGGCTAAATTTGCAGGGTAAGCTAACATATTAGCAACGTGTTAGCTTTTTTAGTGGCAACTTTTAAGATTTTGGTGCTACCTTTTAGGTGTTAGCATTTTGGGGTAATTTTGGTGGTAAGGGTTACTAACATATTAGCAACGTGATTAGCATTTTTTAGCTAATTTGGCAAACTTTTTAGGTTTTTTTGGTGTAATTCAGGGTTAAGCTAACATAATTAGCAACGTGTTTTTTGCTATTTTTCAAGCTACTTTGGCAACTTTTTTTAGGTTTTTTGTGCTAATTCAGGTTAGCTAATATTATATTTTTAGCAACGTGTTTTTCAGCATTTTTAAGTAATTTGGCAACTTTTTAGGTTTTTTTTGAGCTGGCATTTGCAGTCAAGCTAACACATTAGCAACGTGTTAGCTTCTTTGGCAAAATTGGCAACTTTTGAGGGGTTTTTTGGGCTAATTCTGAGTTAAGCTAACATATTAGCAATGTGTTAGCTTTTTTGACTAATTTGGCAACTTTTTAGGTTTTTTGTGCTGATTTTAAGCAAAAATCTTCAGCATTTTCAGCAATCACATTCCGCAAAATGCATTCACACATGCATTATCGGAGGTAATGCACTTTTCTAGTTCCTGAGCTGCCTTTTCCCTCCCAAAAGGGTTGGAATCTGTTTGTCCCAGAAGCTGCTGGTCAGAGATCCGGCTGCTGATAGCAGGAGATTGAAGGCGCCTACTATTGGTCACACACAGTTGCTTTTTCTTGAGTAGAAATTAGAAGCTGTTTTTTTTTTTTTTTTTTGTCAGGACTTGGCAGCGGAAACTCCTGAGTGGATGAACCTGCTGCTCCACAGTTTCCACCTCAGTCAGCAGCTTATTGACCAATCAATACAGACCAACAGATTTTAACAGATACACAGAGGTGGAGGAGATAGGACAGATAGCAGGTTGTGTTTTTGTTGTCGCTGCTGGGACGCACCTGTTTTTGTGCGGGAATCATGGGTATGACCTGTAGAGAGGTGGCTGACACGTCCCTTTCGGACTTGGTGGGTTTGGCACAGTACTGCTCTAGCAGGTTGAGGTCACAGCTACGGAAACAACACTCCTCTACGATCCCACGGCTCGGCTGGCGCCGCAGTCCCCCTCTGCTGGTTGGCCTACCTGTGAAGGAATGACGGAGACGGTTAGCGGGCACCGAAACTGGGTTGTTTTCGCGGGATTACGTGGCGTAAAGAGGATCAAAGGAAATCGAGCGACAAATCTTTTTGTTTGTAGAGATAATCAGATTATGGATTTCTGGAAGTCTTTAAATGTCTGAAAACACCAGTAAACATCCCGACTCAAAGCTGAGGAGGCCGGAAAAGGAAGAGTGAGCCGTTCAGAGCGACGGCCAAAACACAACACGGCCAATTTTCTGTGACCTTGTGCTTTTTTTTGAGGGGGGGGCGCTGCACAGATAAGGGGGTTTGGAAAAACAAGGGAAAGGATTTAAAAAAAAAAGGGGGGGGGGGCAGCAGTGAGAGGGGCAAAACAGGCAGGAAGATTGCAAAACAAAAGAGGAGGAGAAAAAAGGGAGAAGTGCTAAAATGACGAGATTAGAAGATGACAGGATGATAGAAAAATGCTGCAGGAAAAACAATGGGGGGGGGGTGATGATGATGATAATGATCGGTGATGATGATGATGATGATGGAACAGAAGCTCCTCCAGAGAGAAGACCAGAACTGCTCTGAGGAGAAAATGCAAGCTTTGCTCCAGGAGTCACCATCTCATCCTTCAGAGGATCCACCATTTCCACCTTAAGAGGTCCCAAAGTGAGGAAAACCACCACCTGCAGAGTAAGAGGAACCACCAATTCTGCCTTAAAATTAATTACCAACTCCACCATGAGAGGACTCAGCACCTCCACCTTAAGAGGAACCACCACCTCCAGTCAGAGAAACTGTCATCTCTATAGTGAATAGAAACACCACTTCCACCTTAAGAGGAGATGCCACCTCCAACCTGAGAGGAGGAACCACCATCTCTATAGCGAAAAGGAACTCTGGAATGAAAGGAACTGTGAGAGGCAGCCCCACCTACAAAGCAAAGGGGAACCCCCATCTCCACCTTAAGAGGAACCACCATCTTTACTTTAAAAGGAACCTCCACCCTAAGAGGAACCATCGTCTCCACCGTTAAAAGAGGCCTCACATCCACCTTAGGAGATGCCACCACCTCCACCTTAAGAGGGGGCAACATATAGCAAATGGGAATCACTTCCTCCACCTTAAGAACCTCCATCTTTACTTTAAAAGGAACCTCCACCATAAGAGGAACCATCATCTCCACCGTTAAAAGAGGCCTCACATCCACCTTAGGAGATACCACCACCTCCATAGTAAGGGGGAGCTCCACCTTAAGAGGAGCCACCACCTCCACCTTAAGAGGCAACATATAGCAAATGGGAATCACTTCCTCCACCTTAAGAACCTCCATCTTTACTTTAAAAGGAACCTCCACCATAAGAGGAACCATCGTCTCCACCGTTAAAAGAGGCCTCACATCCACCTTAGGAGATACCTCCACCTCCACCGTGAGAGGAACCACCACTTCCACCTTAAGAGGAGGCAACATAAAGCAAAAGGGAATCACTTCCTCCACCTTAAGTGGAACCACCACCTGCATAATGAGAAGAACCATCATCTCCACTGTTAAAAGAGGCACCACGTCCACCTTAGGAGATACCACCACCTCCATAGTAAGGGGGAGCTCCACCTTAGGAGGAGCCACCATCTCCATAGCAAAAGGGAACCAGTATCTCCTGAGAAAGAGGAACCACCATCTCCACCTTAAGAGGAACGATCCTCCACCATAGGAGATCCCACCTCCTCCACTTTAAGAGGGGGCTGCATCTCCATAGCAAAAGAGAATCATTTCCTCCACCTTAAGAGGAACCTTCATCTTCAGCACCTCCTCCCGGTTCTTCTGCCCCCCCCCATCATCTACCTTCTACTTTCACCGGTAAACAAACAACTCATGGTGTCCCTCGGAGCAGGAGCGCGCGCGCGCGCCCTGAGGCGCAGATACAGCTGCCGCCGCTCGTTGCGCGCGCGCGAGCACGGGCGTCCGTGCGTGAGACACGAAAAGCGGGATGCGCCAGAGGGAGGGAGACCCGGGAAGAGCCCGACACTTACTGAAGTAAAAGCCTCGGTCCTGACAGACGAACTGCAGCGCGTCCACCAGCTCCCCCCCGCACAGCGTCTCCCCCGAGGCCGCCCCCCCCACGCAGAGCGTGAAGGCCAGCGCGAGCAGCAGCGCGCCGCCGGGAGACATCCTCCGTACCTGCGGACACAAACACGCACACAGTCAGGGCACGCAACAAAGACTTGGACTCGAGTTCATGCAGTTCCTGAAACTGTACCGCGCACGCGGACACAACTTTGAAAGGCTGAGTCGACTGACCCCCCCACCCCGTTTGTCAGCTGCTGTCATCTGGGAGAAATGCTTATTGTGAAGGAAAGTGGCCCCTATCGGAGCTCTTGCACAACCCCCCCCCCCACCCCCACCCCCCCCCACCCCCCACCCCAGGAGCTGCGCGCGCGGCTGCTCGATAGTTAACTGCCCGAATCCCAGACTCAGCATTTCTTTCCCCCCGCTCACCCCGGAGTGAGCTCAATGACCCTCAGACCGACCGCCCCCTATCTACCGGCAGGAGCAGCTGTTTTCCTTGCGGGGCCGTCCGCTCTGAAAAGACCCCCCCCGCGCCACCCCCCGGATTCCGTTTGCGTCTTCATCCGTTTGTGCATCCAGAACTTTGGATCGCGCGCGCGCGGGGCTGAGAGACGTCCGGCAGCTGGAGGAGGAGGAGGATGAGAGCGCCGCGAGGACGCACGGCGCCGCGCGGCCCCTCCGCAAACGCGCGCGGGATCTGCAGCGGTGGTCGCGCGGTTACCTTGAGGCACCCCGCCGTCCTGCAGGTGTGGCGGGGGGGCTGCTGTCCGTGTCTTTGCGGGCTCTCCATGGCAGACGCGGGTTTTGGTTGCGGGTTTGCAGGTGAGTTAGTGTCCAGGTGCTGAGGCTACAGAGATGGTGTGTGAGAGGCTGTCCCAAAGAGCAGGCGACAGGCAAAAGTTTACAGGCGCGCGCGTTATATACCAAAACACGCCCCTTGCACCCACCCCACCCCCTCGCTCCTCCTCTTCATTGCCGATAAAAAAAAAAAAAAAAAGAGAAGAGAAGAGAGGTCCGGAGGAGAAGTGACATGGAGAGGAGTTTCAAAGGAGGAGCGGGGAAAGTCGCGCGCGCGCGCGCGCACTGTCGCGGGTGGAACCTGTAATCTGGGAGTTTACCCACGGCGCGCACGCGGATCAAGAATAGACCAAACTCCCGCAGAAATGTCAGTGTCGGCCCTGATGGGATGGAGATTCATATTTAAAGCCCCCCCCCCCCACCCCCGAGTCCAGAAGCTGTCACCGGGGTCAAAGGTGACAGTGGAGGGAGCTAATCAGCTGATTGGGGGGAGGAGGGGGGGGGGCATCATGATCTTAACATGGAGAACAGCTGTGGGTTCATCAGGAACCTCTTAGGAGACATTTGGGGGGCTTTCTTACGTACTTACGTAAGGCCATCACGCTGACACCCGGGGATATGCCCGGGCAAACCCTCTCCAGGACCGCTCAGGAGGAGGGGGGGGGGTCAGGTGTTGGTGTCAGGACTGATGTAGAGGAGCAGGAGGAGGAGGAGGAGGAGGAGGAGCTGCATCTTCAGGCCTTTTTTCCTCCATCAGGCTGGACCCAGCAGTTGTCCAACTGCGCCCTCTTGTGGCGAAGCGGAGACCATAACTCTCCTAACAATAAAACAAGTTTCTTTATGGGGGGAGCCGGGCCAAACAGGATATATTTTAAAACTTTAATATAGTTAAATACCAAATTGGCCTAAAAAACAAAAAAATATATGTTTTTTGGTTAGCCAAAACAGTTGGTTTGTGGCTGAAAAAAATAACTAAATATCCTAAAAATGAAAAAAGCCTAAATTGGCCAAAACAGCTAGCATGTAGCTGCAGCATGAAAACTCCAAAATGATCTAAAAATAATATTAGTAAATTCCAAAATAGTCCAAAAAGCCAGCAGAATTCACATTTTTAGAACCATTTTTTTTTTACCATATTATGAACTAAACATAAAACATTACCTGCAATAACGCTAGTGTGAATGCTGTAAGCTGAATTTTTCAGCTGAAGATGCTAGCACTGGCAGATGAAGATGCTGAAATTGATAGCTGAAATGCTGAAGCTAATAGCTGAGAACATTGAAGCTGAAAGCCAGCTAAACTAATAGCTAGATGCCAAATTAGCCTAAAAAACGTAGGTTAGCCTTAACAGCTAGCATGTAGCTTAAAAATTGCTAAACTCCAAAACAGCCTAAAAATTCTTAGTAAATGCCAAAATAGTCCGAAAAACTATCAAAATGCCAATTTAAAACTTTAATCCCATAACTTTTTAACGTACTTATGAATAATAAAAAGGCAGGAATTTTATTCTAAAATAAATCATCTTAAACCTTAAATAACTTTCAATATTTTACATAAAAATATATTTTGTCCAAATTATACAAGTTTGAAATAAGCGCAAGATAATATCAAACCTTTAAATAAAATAAAATGATGTGGCCAGTTGGATATAATTACCCGGAGGGCCGGATCCGGCCCCCGGGCCTTGACTTTAGCACACGTCCTTTACAGCATTCACACAATAGTGATTCTCCTGCGTCTTTTCATACTTTTTCTGGCTGGTAAAAACTCAGTCACAGTTTAAACTATTGAAGCTCCATTCTAACTTTAACATGTTCAGCAACGTGTTGTAGCTTTTATTTTACATGCTAGCTCTTTTTGATTCATTTAGAAGTTTTTCTAGTTTTTTAGAATAATTTGAAGTTTAGCTAATATTTTAGCACTATGCTAGCTGTATTGGAAAACTTAGACATTTTTCCAGTTTTTAATATAGGTTTCCAGTTTAGAGTTTATCTAGTATTTTAACAACATGCAAGCTGTTTGGGCAAAAATTTTCAGGTTTTTTCTTTTTTTTTTTTTTTTGGCTAATTTGGCATTTAGCTAGTGTTTCATATTCAGCTTACAGCATTCCCTATCGCTGGTAATGCCATGTATTTAGTTCAAATTGTTCCAAACTTTCAGGTTTTACTAAATGAGACCCGGATTATGATCCAGATTCCCAAGATGTCTCTTCTATTCCAGAAACGATAAACCTTGTTTTCCCGCTAAAATGTTCCTTTGTTGTTCGTTTTTTATTGTCAGACACAGAGAATTACACGGACGGCTAATGTTTTTAACTGTGCGCTTTATTTTGAAGGACTACAATAGCATCACATACAGGACGAGGGTGAACTGGATTGACTATCTCACACAAACACGTGTATTGAGTTCACACTCAGTTTGAAATATTTTAACAAGCAGGTTTTAATTTCTGTTAAAATAAGAGTTTGAAATATAAACTTTTATTGAGACCATTAAGATTAATTTATTTTGAAAATATTCCTGCCTGCTTGTTTTCCTGTTTTCATACATTCATAATCACAGTCCCATTTGATGCTTTATTTTGAAACATTTTTCAAAGCTAAAAGTGCCCCCCCCCCACCATGACTTCAAGGATGCAATCGCGTCAGCCAATCAGAGCACAGCAGGCGGCGTCGGGGCGGATGATGAGAGCGGGCCGCTGGCGGACTGGACCCATCATGACAGAACGCTGAGGGCGTCGGTCAGAACCTTCAGCTCGTCCTTCACGCTCTCCAGGCCGCCCTGGATCTTCAGGGGGTTGTCCAGAACCTCGATGTTGGAGGTGAACGGGTCGAAGCGAACGGAGAACGGACGCTTGATCCCAGCTACATACTTCCTGTTTGGAGCAGAAGACACCGTCAGGTCAGACTCCGCCCCCAATGAGTCAGTGGGTCTGAGAACGATTTCTCTACATCAGGGCTGCTCATTCCTGGTCCTCGAGATCTACCACCCTGACTATTTTCCAGATCTCCAAGCCCTGCCACCTGCTGATTGGCTCAGTCAGATGTCTCCACAATCTGATTGAAAGGACACACCTGGTCCAGGTAATCAGCAGCAAGCAGTACAGGGAGAGCTGGAAAACAGGCAGGGTGGTAGATCTTGAGGACCAGGAATGAGCAGCCCTGCTCTACATGGAGCAGGAGCTGCACCTCCTCCCTGAAGCATGACTATGAGCTGCACCTCCTCCCTGAAGCATGACTATGAGCTGCACCTCCTCCCATAAACACAATTCTAAGCATCACCTCCTCCTAGAAGCACAACTTTGAGCTTCACCTCCTCCTAGAAGCATAACTCTCAGCTGCACCTCCTTCCATAAACACAATTTTAAGCTGCACCTCCTCCTAGAAGCATAATTCTGAGCTTCACCTCCTCCCAGAAGCATAACTCTCAGCTGCACCTCCTCCCATAAACACAATACTAAGATGCACCTCCTCCTAGAAGCACAACTTTGAGCTTCACCTCCTCCCAGAAGCATAACTCTCAGCTGCACCTCCTCCCATAAACACAATACTAAGATGCACCTCCTCCTAGAAGCACAACTTTGAGCTTCACCTCCTCCCAGAAGCATAACTCTCAGCTGCACCTCCTTCCATAAACACAATTTTAAGCTGCACCTCCTCCCAGAAGCACAACTTTGAGCTTCACCTCCTCCCAGAAGTATAAATCTGAGCTTCACCTCCTCCTAGAAGCGTAATTCTGAGCTTCACCTCCTCCCAGAAGCATAACTCTCAGCTGCACCTACTCCCATAAACACAATTCTAAGCTGCACCTCCTCCTAGAAGCACAACTTTGAGCTGCACCTCCTTCCACAAGCACAATTCTAAGCTGCACCTCCTCCTAGAAGCACAACTTTGAGCTGCACCTCCTTCCACAAGCACAATTCTAAGCTGCACCTCCTCCCTGAAGCAAAACTTCAAACTGCCCCTTCACCCAGAAGCATGACTCTCAGCTGCACCTTCCCCCAAAACTATCTCTCCAAGCTGCACCCCTTCCTAGAATCATGACCACGAGCTTCACCTCCTCCCAGAAGCATGACTCTGCAGAACAACAGTGACCTTTGAGCTGTTCTTTGCATCAAATCAAACTGCAGCGTCTCCTCCCCATCAGAAGGAGTACACGAGGAGCAGCTCCTCTTTCCATAAACATTAGCAGCCTCAGGCGCTGGCTGCTCCGTCACTTTGTCCTGACTTGACCTCTCCCTTTTCTTCTTCTTCTTCTTCTATTCTCCGTGCAGCGTTCAGCCGCAACATCAAAAGCAGCTGCAGGCCACAGGGGAGGGGTTCAAGAGCTCTCCTGGAGGAGGAGGAGGAGGAGGATGTACCTGAATTTCTCTTTGGCGTCTAAAAAACTCTCCGAAACAAAGTAGACGGGCTGGTAGTTCTGGTCCTGGTAGGGCTGCAGAGCGGCAGCCTCGGGATCGAACTCTCGGGTCTCTGGTTCCTCAGACAGAGAGTGCTGGGAGGACGGCAGAGCAGAAGGTGAGAACTCCTCCCAGTTTGGTAAGAGCGACCAAACCAACAGAAGCAGCCATACCACCAGCTCTCCATAGGAGGAGAGCAGTCCGGCGCCGTAGGCCTTCACCTCGCCGTTTTGTTTGCACAAGCCGTACTCCACCGTGAACCAGTACAGCTGAGGAGACAAACAGAAGCCGTGAAACCAGAAGGACCTCAGGACAGTTCCAACAACCTCCGGAAGCAAACGTCTCACCGTGGACAACTTCTCGATGTCTTCATCCGATGCCCCCAGCGACGCCAGACCCAGGTTCTTCAGGAGAACAGAAGAAGAAGTCACCACCACAGCAGAATCTACATGATCGTGCAGAAAGGCGGGCTGACCTGAGAGAACTGAGCGAAGGTGCGGTCAGCCAGCATGGGGACGTGACCCAGAAGTTCGTGCACGCAGTCCCTGCAGACCAGGACGGACATGAACCTCAACCGGGACTCAGTTTGAGACACGTCACCTGACAGGAGTACTCACGGTTCTGGGGAGTGCATGGGGGAGGAGGCGTGCCGGATGTACTGGGTACACTGGAACACGCGGAACGCCAGGCTGGCCAGAAAGTCTCTGGCTGAGAGCAGACCCGCGACGGGACGCAGCTGGAAGCCGGTGCGCTCTGCGGAGACGAGGGCTTAATCAAAGCCACGCAGGAGGGAGGGAGGGGGGTTGCATGGTTTCAGGTCCGCAGGTCACCTTTCAGGAAGCGGGACACGTCCTCCAACTGGGGGATGTTGTCTGGGCTGTACCCACAATGCCTCTCCAGCAGGCGGAAGGCGTCCAGGTGCTCGCTGCAGGCGTGGCTGTTGTACAGCTCCCTCAGGGTGGAGTAGACCTTCCGCCTGTGGGACACCGGATCCTCGGGTTTATTTTCTTAACCCTAAAACACTTTCGCTATAAAAAGTCACAGCATCACGTAATAATTTACCAAATAGAAAGTATTTGTCATTTAAGAAAACAACTGAATTTCAAAAAACAGTGTACTCATACAACAAAAAAGAAAATGTGTCTATCATTTTGTGGTGTGGATTTATGGAATGAAGGTTTAAAACAAAGCAAAAGTTTATGTATATTTGAAAAAACATACAAGCTGTCACTGCTGAATCTCTACAAGGATTGACATGATCAGTACAAACATGTACAAATATCATTGTACATACATTTTAACCAAAGTGATTTTGAAAAAAGAAGAAAAAAAAAAAAAACTGTAAATAGACCAGGTAACAAAAAAATGTTGTAGAAAGGGGTGGGACCAAAAAGAAACTCCGTTTCAAGCACAATGTTTGCTTCATTTGTATATTTGTATTTTTTTTTTTTTCCAATTTACTTATATTTGTATTTTTAGATTCTTACGTTTATTTAGTATTTTTGTACTTTTAAATTCTTATATATGTAATTTTCAAATTCTTATTTTATTTTCATTTTGTGTTTGTGTTTGAAATAAAAAACAATTAAAAACAAAATAGATAAAATATGACAACGAATGAATAAATAGGGGAGTTACATCTTATTTTCAGCCGTCGTTTATGTAAGAAAATGATAAATTAATCATGAATGATCCTAAAAGTATGCTTGAAAATCACTGAAAAATTAGAAATTTGAAAACAAAAAAAAAATGTTTAAGAAAAAAAAAGATTCTGGAGATTTGGCCTTTGTGAGATTTTACCCAAGAACCCATGACGCCCAGGAAAATGCAATAAATTAGAAATCATGTAAATACTTGTGCTCTGGGTTCATTAAACATTTCAAATCTTCACCTGAAACTCAAACAGTTTATTCACCACAAATGAATCAAAAGTTTAAAAAGTTGAATTTCTGATTTTGATTTTGGCAAATTAATTACTGGAAATCATAAATGACCAGTCACGTTGATTTTTATACTAAACTAAACTTGATAAATATACTTTTTTGGCATAACTAGAACATAAACAAAGGGTTTGCATTTTAAATCGGAAATAATTTATAACTTCTGACTAAAGTTTGTATGACATCCTTTCAAAATAAAAGACCCTGTACCAAATTTAATTATTTCCTGGTAATTTCATGTCAACAGGAACATTTTATTTTACAATTTTTGACACATTTAATCCAGAAATTCATAAATCGGAATCCATACTGTATTCTTTTAGACCACGAGGAACATCTACAATCTGCTTTTCAATCTGACTGATTTTTGGAGGCGCACGGCTCTAAGAAATCTGTCAAAATGTTATTGCGCAACTTTGATGAAGCTTCACTACAATTTAGATTTAAATTAGAGAATCTGTTTTATTTTTCTTTAACCAGAGAGCCACATGTGACCTAAATGAAGATAAGTTTCTGGATCTGAACGGCTCAGACTGATCAGAATCCGTTTTCTCAGGACGTCATTTCATTCACGTCTGCAGTCGCTTCAGTTTTTGGGTGTTCCTCTCATCCCTGAGGTTCTCACCAAGTGCCGATCTCCTCCTCGGTGTATTCCACTCTGGGGATGGGCTGCCCGCTGAGAACAGACACATCGTCAGAAACGGTTTTCGGGTTTCCGTGAGGCTGACTGACAGAAATTCTGGGGAAATGAGGCTCACTGCTTGTAGGAGAAAGCTATGTTTCCGATCATCTGCCTCCTGGCTCTGTAGACCGGGTCTGTGAAGCCCTGACAGAACCAAACAGACGGGTTAGATTTGATGTCAGGACACTTTGGCTCAACCATGACCCCAGAACTTCTTACAGGGTGGTCCTGATCCAAGTCCGGATCAAATTTGGTGACCAGGTGGTGACATCTGTCTAAATCTGCAATTTTCTTTGGAAACCAGTGAACTGAAAAACAAAGAGGAGAAGATGTTTGGTTTTCACACTTAAGAGCTTCTGTAAGTATTAGCAGAGCTTTGAAGAAAGTCACATTTGACTTCTTTGGTGGTCTTGACATCTTCTGCGTTCCTCTTCAGGGAGCTGACCAGAGTGCTGACGTCAGACAGGTGGACTTCACAGCGAACCAGGTACTCCAGACCCTCCAGGCTGTCCTTCCGCTTCAGGCACGGACGCGTCTCCAGGTGACGGATGACGGCTTCAAAGGTCTGAAACACAGAAAGCAGACCGACTCCAGAACCGGACTGACACAGAAACTGGACCGACTCCAGAACCGGACTGACACTGAAACTGGACCGACTCTAGAACCGGACTGACACTGAAACTGGACCGACTCTAGAACCGGACTGATACAGAAACTGGACCGACTCCAGAACCGGTCTGACACTGAAACTGGACCGACTCCAGATGTGGACCGAATCCAGAACTGGACACATCCTGAAACTGGACTGTCTTTGGAACTGGACTGACTCCGGAACCGGACTGACACAGAAACTGGACCGACTCCAGAACCGGACTGACACTGAAACTGGACCGACTCCAGAACCGGACTGACACTGAAACTGGACCGACTCTAGAACCGGACTGATACAGAAACTGGACCGACTCCAGAACCGGTCTGACACTGAAACTGGACCGACTCCAGATGTGGACCGAATCCAGAACTGGACACATCCTGAAACTGGACTGTCTTTGGAACTGGACTGACTCCGGAACCGGACTGACACAGAAACTGGACCGACTCCAGAACCGGACTGACACAGAAACTGGACCGACTCCAGAACCGGTCTGACACAGAAACTGGACCGACTCCAGAATCGGACTGACACTGAAACTGGAATGACTCCGAAACTAGACTGACTCCAGAAGTGGACCGAATCCAGAACTAGACACATCCTGAAACTGGACTGTCTTGGGAACTGGACTGACTCCGGAACCGGACTGACACTGAAACTGGACCGACTCCAGAACCGGACTGACACAGAAATTGGACCGAATCCAGAACTGGACACATCCTGAAACTGGACTGACTCCGGAACCGGACTGCTTGCCTGACAGAGTCAGGTAGAGGACAGAGTTGGCGCGCGCATTTTCAGGTTTGTTTTCTTTCCGCCCGCTGCTTCAGCTGCGGGTTCGGGTCCCCGTCTGGTTCCGAACCCTCATGGGCTCCGTGTCGGACCTCCCGCCTGCTTTAGGCTTTGATCAAATCGGAACTTTCTCCTTCTTTGGATTTAAAATCAGACGATTATTTTATTTTATTCTTTTCCGTTTCAATTCCAGACAGTTTGTTACGGATATTTTATATAATAATAATAATAATAATAATAATAATAATAATAATAATAATAATAATAATAATAATAATAATAATTATTATTATTATTATTATTATATATTTTGTTTTGTTCTTCGTTAAAAACGCTTTTTCATCCAGGCTTTTATAAAATAATCTTGTGAGGAAAAAACTATATTTAAAATCACTTATTGAAAAAAAACAATTCTTTATTAAAATTTTATGTCCTTATTTTAATTGAGTTGATTTGTCGTGATTTATTATGAAAATGAAGCTCACATGTTGAAGCCGAACCAGAACCTGGACTTTGGCGGCCGTACCTCGAACACCTTGAGGGTCCGGGACACGGCGGTCGTCTTGGAGCTCCTCAGGGTGAAGAAGATGTTCAGCAGCGCTTTGCCGTCCTCCTCCTCGAACACGATGTGCTCGGTGGCCTCCGCAGCCTCCGCCGCCGCCGCCGCAGCCTCGCGCTCCTTGCGCGCGTCGTCGATCAGACTCTGGCGTCTGCCGAGGAACTTCACGGACTGTTCAGCAAACAGAAAAGTGACTCAGAGGTTCGCGTTTGTGAACCTGCTGATCCTTCTGACTTCACGGAGCTTCATCTCCAGATGCGCATCAGTGGAACAGCAAGTTAGCCCTAAAACAGCAGTTCAACTAAATGTTTTGTATTAAACTAAATGTTTTGTGTTAAACCACATTCTCAGTTTTTCATTCTCGTTGACCAAATGTGCATTTGCATCTGGAACAGCTGCGCGTAAAAGCGCACGACAGTGCTCCGGAGGAAACAGTGCGCGCGAGCACGTCTGACCAAAGGAACAAAGTTACGCCGCTGCAAACTTACCGTGATGGAGTCGGACCTCTCCAGCTCGGACGCGGCTCTGCGGATGCTCTTGGCGGAGGACGTGGAGCTGCTGGACAGAGGCATCTTTGCGCGCGAGCGTGGGTTTGTCTGCAGAGTTGGATGCTGCTGCTGCTGCGGGTTTTTTTTTCCTCTTTCCATTCCCCGACAGGTTTCCCCTTTTATAAGACCATTTGTTTCCAGAGAATGACGTCAACCCCCACCTCCATAAATCAGTGCGGAATCTATCAGACACTTCAGAGCCGTTCATGCGTAAAGACAGAATCATAAATGTTGACAAGTTTAGTTTATTTGAACAGGAAACTCCATCAAACTCTAAAGTAAAAAACAGACTCATCCATTTGGCTGATTTTCATCTGTACAGATAAGACACACAGAGACTGCAGACATGAGATCAAACCTAACAGAGAAATGTCTGAGAGGTTATAGAAACCTGAAGATCAGGAGGTTCAAGTTCAGAGCTGATCTTGGATCTGCTTCCATCTGAAGTTCAGACTGAATATGATGGACCTCTCACTGATCTCCATCCTCCATTTTGCATCTTTAGTTGATCAAATCTGCTAGAGGAGCTGGAATGAAGTTGTGTGACCTTCAAAACCAAGTCAGTAACTCAATAAGGTCATTTCAGTTCAGGACATCCAACGATTCTGGATTTTACCGGATTTTACCTTGATGGGAACGTCTGAGGCTCTTATTCCGATTGTCTAATATTTGCTTCATAAAACCAAAAAAGTTAAAGATTAAAGGCCAGTTAGCACTGAGAGACCTCTGTTCTCAGCATTTGACCCCTTCCCTGTGGGAGTGGTGAGCTGCAGACACACTCGCTCAAAGGAATCATTTGGCAGAATTTTGCCGCCTCAGCTGGTTTTTAGAATAGAACACTTTAATTTCTGATTAAGTGAAAATGGATGGATGGATGATGGATGGATGGATGGATGGATGGATAATGGATGAAATGATGGATGGATGGATGGATGGATGGATGGATGATAGATGGATGGATGGATGGATGGATGGATGGATGGACGGATGGATGGATGGATGGATGGACGGATGGATGGATGATGTATGAATGGATGGATGGATGGACGGATGGACGCATGGATGGATGATGGATGGATGGATGGATGGATGGATGGATGATGGATGGATGGACGGATGGACGCATGGATGGATGGATGTATGAATGGATGGATGGATGGAGGGATGAATGGATGGATGGATGATGGATGGATGGATGGATGGATGGATGGATGGATAATGGATGAAATGATGGATGGATGATGGATGGATGGATGGATGATAGATGGATGGATGGATGGATGGATGGATGGATGGATGGATGGATGGATGGATGAATGGATGATAGATGGATGGATGGATGGATGGATGATGGATGAAATGATGGATGGATGGATGAATGGATGATAGATAGATGGATGGATGGATGGATGGATGGATGGATGAATGGATGGATGAATGGATGATAGATGGACAGATGGATGGATGGATGAATGGATGATAGATGGATGGATGGATGGATGGATGGATGGATGAATGGATGGATGAATGGATGATAGATGGATGGATGGATGGATGGATAATGGATGAAATGATGGATGGATGGATGAATGGATGATAGATGGACGGATGAATGGATGGATGGATGGATGAATGGATGATAGATGGATGGATGGATGGATGATGGATGGATGGATGGATGACTGGATGGATGGATGAATGGATGTTTTGCTGCAGTGGTAGACGGTGAGTTTTCAGTCACTCGCTCATCTCTGGGGAGAATCAAAGCGTTGACCTCGGGGCTTCTTTTAAAGGTTAGTCCAGAGAAAAGTCAGCTGGAGAAAATTAAGTCACTTTATCAGCTCAACCCAATCTCCACAGCTCCTCACAAATTGGATTTCAATGTGGGTAAAACATCCAGGCACCATGAGGAGCGAGAACGACGCTGTTTTCCTCTTGGAGACGCAGTTTTTTTCTGTTTTTCCTCAGCAACAACCACATTAAGGGACTTTGCAGCGCTTTTGGCAGACAGGGATGCTGGGTATTGTGATTGCGGCTGATGTATGGTGCCCGGAGGCTAGAGCAGGTAAAAGGGTTATGTGTGGACCTCTGGCCACATGCTGCTGCAGCTGCAACCTCACAAATGAAGAAGCTCAACCTGAACAGGAGCTGCAAATGCTAAAGAGCGCTGCTGCAGCCTCAGGCGGCTCCGGTCCAGGGCGGCGGCGTGAGCCCAAAAACAGACACGTGCACGACAAGTGCGGCTTCTAAAATAAGTTATAAGGATCTTTTTTCCTCCTCTGACCTTTTATTAAAATTGTTGTGACATTAAAGGCAGACAGCAGATTGACATTTATGTGCAGATAGGAACCATTATCAATTTTATGGCTTCTTCATCCGTCTCTTTCAGCATTTTTAAGGAAATGAGATGTAAACGATAAAAGACAGAAACGACATGACAGACTGCTGCTGCTGCTGCTGCTGCTAACTGGATTTCAAAGCATCAAACTATTTTTGGGTCATTTCAGAGGGAAATCAAATATTGGAAATCTGGTGACTCCTCGCGTCCCGTCCGGTCCAGTCAGAGGGAAGCAGCAGAGCTGAACAGCATCTGCTGTTGAAGTGGGGACCAACCCAAACTTCTCAGCCCAGTCCAGGTTTCAGAAAGAGAAGGACAATCTAAACTTCTGAAGATGTTTCTGGTTCGGAAAAAAAAAAAAAAACTATTAACTTTTAAGGAACAGACCAATATTTATCAATTACCCAATGGATGTACAGTCATTGGTTCGGGGAGAGATCTTCTGTTGAACCGTTTTACAGTCTGAGGCCCACCTGATCATGTGACCATTTGTCCCCCCCCCCCAACAGAAAATGGCTCCCCTCCAGCTCCATTATTCCCATACAAACGTTAGCAGCGATTGGTCCAAGTTGGAGTGAGTCAACGTTTCTATAGCAACCACTCTGGCCAATCGTTACAAGACCACAGCCCACACCACTAGACAGCAGGCCCCATAAAATCTGTACAGTGGGATGGGGGGGCCAGTAGGCCCCGCCCACTCTCACTGAGGCATCTGATTGGTCAGTTTATAGCTTGAAAAACTACAGAAAAAAGAGGATTATCAAGAAGATGTTAAAAGTTGTCTGAGCAAGAAGAGTTATTCTGACCAATAGAATAGAATAGAATAGAATAGAATAACAGCAGATTATTTTTCTATAGAAGACAATTTGGAATATCAGAGGGGAGGGGCCACTCAGTCCAGTTCTCTGCAACAGTCCTTGCTCCCTCACTTTAAGAAACCCTCCTCCCATCCACATGTTCCTTTCTGTCCTTGGGCCACGCCCCTCATCTGGCCCACCCTCCTCCCTTCATCTCTTTAAGCACTTTGAAGAAACACATCAGATCCATTAGATCTCAACATGAAGTTGGATATCTATACAAATAACGACGGGGCAGTGTCTTAGGAACAAAAGGATGCCAAGTCTTTAATGGAAATGAAAGTTTTCAGTCTACAGAGGCTCAATTGTGTAGACATCATCAAATCAGAGTGAAATGAAGATGTGGCAGGCTAGTCCATTTTCTCCAAAGCTTCATTTCTGAAACTCCAAATGATCTTGTGTGCCCCCCACGAGCTTGTATGCATGCTTGACAACGTTGCAGCATGCTCCTAATGAGATGACGAATGGTGTCTTGTGGTATTTCCTCCCAGATCTGTGTGAGGGCATCCCTGAGCTGTTGTACAGTCTGAGGAGCAACCTGGCGGCGCCTAATGGACCCAAACATAATGTCCCAGAGATGTTCTATTGGGTTTAAGTCAGAGGATGGTGAAGGCCATTCAATTGTTTCAATTCCTTCCTCCTTCAGGTACTGCCTGCAGACTCTTGCCACGTGAGGCCGGGCATTGTGGTGCATTAGGAGGAAACCAGGACCTACTGCACCAGCGTAGGGTCTGACAATGGGTTGAAGGATTTCATCTGGATACCTTATGGCAGTCAGAGCACCATTTCCTAGGCAGTAGAGGTCTGTGCGTCCCCAGACCATCACTGACCCACCACCAAACCTGTCATGTTGAACCACGTTGCAGGCAGCAGAACGTTCTCCTTGTCTTCTCCAGACTCTTTCACGTCTACCACAGGTGCTCAGGGTGAACCTGCTCTCGTCTGTGAAAAGTACAGGGCGCCAGTGGAGGACTTGCCAATTCTGGTGTTCTTGAGCAAATGCCAGTGGAGCACCACGGTGCTGGGCAGTGAGCACAGGGCCCACTACAGGACGTGGGGCCCTCAGACCACCTTCATGAAGTCTGTTCCTGATTGTTTGGGTAGAGACATTCACACCAGTGGCCCTCTGGAGGTCATTCTGTAGGGCACGAGCAGTGCTCAGCCTGTTCCTCCTTGCACAAAGGAGCAGGTATGGGTCCTGCTGAGGGGTTGAGGACCTTCTACGGCCCTGTCCAGATCTCCCAGAATAACCAGCAGTCTCCTGAAATCTCCTCCATGTTCTGGAGATTGTGCTGGGAGACACATTAAACCTTCTTGCTGCAGCACGTGTGGATGTTCCATCCTGGAGAAGTTGGACAACCTGTGCAACTTCTGTAGGGTTAAGGAATCTCCTCATACTGCCAGTAGAGAAAATTACACAAGACAAAATCAGCCAAAAACGATCTAGAGGGAGAAACTTGAAATGACCTCCACATGTAACACCAGTCCTGCTTGGAGGGTTTTCTAATTGTTGCCACTGAAGTGCACCTGTTGTTAATTCCATCAACACCAATACAGCTGAAATGGATGAACGAGACCCTCAGCTGCTGAACCAACAAGAACATGATCAGACAGGTTTCATTCAATTTTTGGATCACTTGGTCAGCAGTCATTGACACCCCCCCCCCCCCCCCCCCCCCCATTCATGTTATAACTGCATCTGCTGACTCAGCATCTTCCTATCTTTAAAGCTCAGTTCCAAAGCCGTCACCGACCG
Organism: Oryzias javanicus; assembly: GCA_003999625.1. Lineage (NCBI taxonomy): Eukaryota > Metazoa > Chordata > Actinopteri > Beloniformes > Adrianichthyidae > Oryzias > Oryzias javanicus. The sequence continues at coordinate 29,698,523 of CM012442.1, forward strand.
TTAAGGAGTAGAAACTTTATACAGCCTAACATAAGAAACTTCTTCAAACATTTTTTTCTCAATTTTTAATAAATAAAATCCAACAAAACGTCCTTACCTTTTGAAAAGTATTGATCTTACCTTTAACCACCCAGCAGGTATCAAGGCCCCCTTTTGTTGTAAATGTCAGACTGAGGAAGCAGCAGCTCTCTGCCATTCAACCCTCATGTTTATCCAATTCCATCTTATTTCTGGACGTGTCTGCAAATGACACCAGCACAGTAATTATGAGCATCATGCATCGACTCAGCTGCTGCATTGTGCAGCCTCCCTGCATAATTGTTGCACTAATTGCAGCGCGGCGTCCAGCTGGGCCTTTATCCCTCATCCTCCACATTTCCTTTTCTTTCACTGCCTCCGTGTGTCTTCATGGTTCTTCAGAGAAACTCCCTGATAAAATAATGTTGGCTAAACATGTTTGGAATTTGGAAAATTAATTTTTTTTACACAAAATTTTCTGCCACCCGAGTGTCTAGTAAAACCTACAAAAGGAATATGTTTGCAAAGTCATGACATTTTCAATAATAGATCTGTGTTGTGTGTCTGTGACTCCGCCCATTGACCTGGTGAAGCAGTCACAGCTGCCTGCACTGCACTAATCCCCAGAGTCCATGTTATCAGTTATGGTCGTGTTTAGCGGTTATAGCAGGGGTGGGCAAACTACGGCCCGGGGGCCACATGCGGCCACATGCGGCTACTTAATGTGGCCCTCAAAATTAAAATACATTGAATCAAAAATCCTAAATATTGTTTTATTTTCATTGTGTTTCTGGTTTCTTCCCATGAATGGTGTTGTTTCTCTGACGTTCGTGTGTGTTCCTTTCTGAGTCAGATGGTGATCTTTCGGATTATTCCTACACCACATAAATGCAGCATTTCTTTGAGTTGACATTTTCCTCTGAAGAACATCAACCCATTGGATCACCCAAAAGAGAACAAAAATCAAAATTTAGAAATTAAAACTCCCAATTTTTCTGTTTTTAAATGAATATATGTGAATTTGAATCAAAATTAAAGCATGTTTTTCTCTAAATTCCATACTATCTTTTTAGTTTATAAGGTTGATTACCCAATCTCTCCTTCCATCTACTCCTTGTCCGGCCCTTGTGCCAAATTTTAGAACCCTTTCTGGCCCACGAGTCAAAACATTTGCCCACCCCTGGGTTATAGCTTCCTGTGGGATCCGGTTAAAAGTGAACGAAGCTCAGAGACGTGAGTTTTCGTGGCATCCGCTTCAGTTTTTTGCACTACATCTCCCATGATCCATTGGGTTAAAGTGACAGCGCCTCTGCGCTGCAATGTCGCTTCCCGCTTATTTAAAAAAAATGTACACAAGATTGTGGAGGGACTGTACATCAATAAATATAAAAATTTTTTACCTTTTTTTGGATGCGAGTGTACCAATGGACTTTTTGTGTATTTTGGCTCAAAAAAGGTTAAAAAAAACCCATCAGGGTTTCCTCCTGCTTGTCTGATCAGGACAGCAGTTTTCTTTAGGCCCATAAAAGTGGAATGTACCATTATTGTGTGTGAGTTAAGTATGTCATGAAGGTAATGGATAATGGAAGTTATTTAAATTTAATTTAAAAGTTTTTGACACTATTTAATATCACATAACATAAAATACATAGAACTGTGCAACACACACAACAGGAACACTACCAGGACAACTGCCGCCATCAAGAGAACTAGCTGAAAGGAGGATCCCTCATTAAACACCTTCAAAGAAGAGAGTCCATCTGGTCAAATGTTTAAAGTTCTTCAGGTTGCAGTTCAGAACTCCCCTCAGAGGAACATCGTCTCTGCTAAAGTTTCTGAACAGATTCCTGTAGCGGGTCGGCATCTTTATTTGATTGAATCTTAGTTCTCTGCTTTAACCGTAGATTTTATTGTGCGACTTTTGAGATGTACTGAATAAATAAAGTAAAAACTTGATGACACAACCGTCAAAAACTAGTATTTTTTAAGCATAAGAATAAACACAAACTCACCGTGTCTGTAGCTTTATTATTGTGAGAAACGTTCAAGAATCTGTCGCCGCATGTTATGCAGCGTGGTTTGGTAGAACTGTCTCCATAAATCCATATTTGGAGGGAGCAGCTTATGTTTCTATGAAGTGGAAAGCTCTTCTCCTCCTAAATAAATCTCCTAAGATGTATGTGTCCATTTATGACCACTTGATACTGAGAATGTGTTGAACCCATTTGAAATAGAGGCGCCCAACCTATTAGTTTTGTGTCCAGTTTGGACCCAGATTCTGTGTCTGCATGACCCGAAATCGCATCGGGACGCTCCATGGTGCTTTTCCCGCATTCTCTCAGTCCTGCTAAAGTAAGTATTGTATGAAACTCACACAAAAAAATCCAGTGACGGCTGATTTGACCATCAAAATGTGAATGGCGGTTCAGTTCATCACAGTCAACGGGAAGATTCTCTTCTCTTCTCCAGAACCTGAGCTCGGCGCGGTAGCTGGGACAGACGGGGGGGTTTGCACACGTGCAGTAGAGCAACCGTGACATATTTATTACTCGTGAACTCAAACAGAGATTTTCTGAGACAGTTTGATTGACAGCAGTTTAAAAGGAGAAATACTCGGAAATGCAAAAACGAAATGATTTCTTACTACATTTGTTCTCTTTCATAAGAAAAAATACTGCACATACATGTTAAAAACTCAAAAAAGATGATTTTCATCAGAGGGGGACTTTAAGTAATTCTTATATTAACAGATACGCTTTGGTACGTTTCTGTTTTTAATATGATTTTATATCTTGCCTTAATTCTTCTCTAATTTTTGGAAAATTTTGCTTGTTTTCCATTTGGAAGACTTGCAGTTCTGTTGTGATATTTATTAGCATGATGCTAACCACGTTAGCATCTTCACACTGTTGCTGTGGATCGTCCATTATTTTTTTTTTTGTGGTTTTTTTTTTTTTTTTTCACTGAAAAAAAATCCCTGGTTTCCTTTGGGATTAATAAAGTATTTTTATAATGTCTTGTATTTTGAATAACTTTCAGTCTCCGCTCCCTCAGTCATACCACTAACAGTAAGCAGTAAAACACATTAGCTCTTGAACTGGATTTTCCCAGAGTTTTGCTGTCAGACTCTCAACTTCACATCCATCTCGGTTTCTGGACGGAAGCCCGATGTCCCGTTGTGGTGTTTTCTTTTTTTTGTTTTTTTCTATTTATATTTGCCTCCCAAGTTGAAGAGAATTTGCCATGTAGAATATAATAAAGGCATTCTATTCTATTCTATTCTATTCTATTCTATTCTATTCTATTCTATTCTATTCTATTCTATTCTATTCTATTCTATTCCTTTCTATTCTATTCTATATTATTCTATTCTGTTCTATATTATTCTATTCTATATTATTCTATTCTATTCTATTTTATTCTGTTCTATATATTCTATTCTATATTATTCTATTCTATTCTATTCTGTTCTATATTATTCTATTCTATATTATTCTATTCTATTCTATTCTGTTCTATATTATTCTATTCTATTCTATTCTATTCCTTTCTATTCTATTCTATTCTATATTATTCTATTCTGTTCTATATTATTCTATTCTATATTATTCTATTCTATTCTATTCTATTCTATTTTATTCTGTTCTATATATTCTATTCTATATTATTCTATTCTATTCTATTCTGTTCTATATTATTCTATTCTATACTATTCTATATTATTCTATTCTATATTATTCTATTCTATTCTATTCTATTCTATTCTATGTTCTTCCTTCTTAATTTGTCAGAAGTGAGGGATGGGTCCAAATGAGCGGTCAGGTCAATCACACGGTTGCTAGGATACCAGAAGCAGACGATCTTCCTCGGCGTCTCGTCTTGTGTTAGTTTCCTCGTGTGCAGAAGCGATTACGTTCTGAGCGAGACAAAATGATAAAAGCTAAAACGGTTTGAACATTACAGCGGGGGGTGGGGGGTGGGGGTGTTTAAATGAATTCATCTTGATTGAAGGTTCCTTCCTGAAGCAGACGAGGCTTTCCGAGTCCGGGCTCCGACTCCCTGACAGGTGTTTGGAGGCCGACCTGCACGTTTGGAGGTCAACGTGAAATGCAACCAAAAAAAAAAAAAAGTGTTGTTGGTCGTCCATGGGGTTTGCAGGCCGACGGCTTCAACTCCTGTTTCTGGGAAGACGTGGGAACCTTGAGGTTGTTCCTTTCATAGCCCCCCCCCCTCATCCAATCCTCCACCCCGTTTGTCACTGATTGTCTGCTGATGACTGTGATTGTTTTTGCATGTGTCAAAATACAGCTGCCAAGTGGGATGACTAATCCCACAGAGTGCTCGTCTGTCTGCCGCCGTAATGACAGCGGCGGCAGAAAGCGTTCCTGGGTGGTGGTGGTGGGGGGGGGGGGGGGGGGGGGGGGGTGTTGATGCTCAGCGGTCCATGGCAGCTGCCGTGATCAGTCTGTAACTGCAGTGACACTGACGTGAGTCACCTCTCCCAACTTCACCTGCTGATCATGTGGAAGACAAACGAGAATTTAGCTAATTCCAGAGAGTCGTTTGAAAGAAGAGCAGCGGGTCTGGATGATGAAGATCTGGTGTTTGTAGGGCTGGATTGATATAGTGATCAAGTGTAATAATCGATCCATAAAATTAGAGATTGATCTGACCGATACTGCTAAAATCTGCTAGCTTGATGCTAACGTATAATAGGATTTCCCATAGGACGGCTAATGCTAATGCCTGGTCAACCTAAACCTACATCGCTGACTAAATGCATGTCTTTCTATAATCACTGGATTGAATTTTTCTAATACTTTTTAGGAAATAATTTTAAAAAATAACTATTTGTGGTATAATGCCTGGTTCAAGCGCTACGAAGCCACGTGGAACGGAGGCATCTTAAATTCAGCATCCTCGTTATGGTGGAGTTCACACCAGATGCAAAGGCCCGATCCGAACACTCCCCTTCTCACTTCCCCTTAGCCCTTCCCCTCTGATTTTAAGTCAAAGTTGTGTCCGGAATTGTTATTTTTTACGCTACACACTCCAAACAGAGGGGTCCAAAGTCCGCTATCGCGAGAATAAACCGCGCCGCGCTACGGAGCGCTTTTCTTCACTTTGGTGCTCTCTGAACCACAGATGTTTACATTTAAACGTAATTAATAACTTTGTGTTGCAGTGTGACCTCTTTACATTTATAAAATTGCTGTTGTAATGTATATACGAGCGCTGGAAGCTCCACGCTAACGCTAGCTTACCGGTGATTTCGTTGACGTCACCGAACGAAACTCACGTCGGAAATATTTTTTACCACTCTCCGTTTGGAGCAAGCACGGAGGGATAAACGAAGGCGGAGGGCTAAGGGGAAGGGAGATGGGGAGTATTCGGATCGGGCCCAAGTGATCTTGCTCACTGAGTGCAGCAATTATTTCAGCTTCTGGTCTATTTTTTTAAACAAGCCGCAGGTGATCCACGTTACGCCACGGCACGCAAAAAAATACTGTTAACTTTCAAAATATAATACATTTTTCACAATAAAATACCGTAATTGAAAAATGCGTTCATGATTATAGAGATGAAAATAAACACAGATTGGGGTTCACTGTGTTAGCTGAGGACACATGGTGGGAATTGAACCCACAATTTTCTGATCAAGAGACGACCACACTACTGTTGCACCACAGCTAAATAACCAAAGCTGAACAGAATACCTGTCGTGGAAAAACACGTGTCTGGCGTGAACTGGAGGTAAATGGAAACGGCGAGCCCGCACACCAGGTGCACATCTGAGTTTTTTAGCTCTAAAAGCTCTTTTAGCTTTAATACTATTGCGCAATCACCACCGAAACGCCCTCCAAGAGAAGCAGAACAATTATTGAAGCTTCTTTGTTTGAGGATCCATGAAACACTGTGAGGTATTAACAATACATTTTAGAGTACGTGAACTGCAGCCGATTTATATTAAAATCTTCAAAACATACAGTATATATACGGCTCACAAAAATTAAAGGAACACTTTTTTTATTGGACCTGGCATCATTTTTGTTGTCCAACAAAAGTTCTCCAACTTCTCTCTCTCTTTACACACATATATATATATATAAATAATTGATTTCTAAGGAAATGTGTCTGTAAATCTGTAAACCCTCTAAACTCTAAATTAAATTAAATTTAATAGAATCAAAAATGAATCGATCCAGGCTCTGATGAATTGAATTGAATTGTTTCCAGAAATTATTGGTAATACCCAGTGTTAATATTTGCAAGAAGAGCATCATGATGAGGAGATGAGGATGAACATAAAGACGAAGGGACGACAGCAACGACTTGTGAGTGAAGATATAACATTTCTCACAGGTTAACGCCAAAGGAAAGCAGATAAACTGCAGCTTAACCTTTGAAACTGTTATCTGAAGATTCTCCACAGCTCATCATCATCATCATCATCACCGTTTCTCTAAAGTAGCACAGACTTTCTCAAAGGTCACGTCTGGTTTGAGGGCAGATGTTGACAAATTTCCTTTAAAGTTGGACCAGCAGAATAAAAATTCTGTCGAGTCCTTCAGGTTCATTTATTCGTGTCTGAGAACCGTGGATGTCCTCATGACAGACGAGGAGATGTTGAGCAGGTGAGCAGGATCCTGACACCTGAGGGGAGGAGACTCCGACTCCTCTGCTCAACTCTTCTGTTTGAACCAAAGCCTCAAGGTTCTTCCCTAAAGCAAAGCTGGACAGAAGCTAAACCCCATCAGAAAAGGTCCTCGGACGTTTTCAGGACCTGACGCTGCTCCACAGCTGGTCCTTTTAATGGAAAGATGAGGTCAAAGTTTTAGTTTTTGGTGCATATTTTTTTATTTTTTTATACGTTTCCATTTTCATGCTGGGCGGTTCATGGATCACGTAAGCAGTTTTAAAAACGTCTGCTTTATTTTCTGAGTCATCCAGTGAAAGGGGAAGTGAGAAATACAGGTTGTAGACCCGGTGTTGTGCCAAGGTAAGTTCCCCCTGCCAGAATTTGTATCCCCTGTCTCTGGGATCATTGATTTGTTCAGTAACTCTCATATTTTACCCCCAAAAGCATAAAAAGAAAGCAAAATACTTTATTCTGGGGCTTTTGGGAGTTTACTGTCATGTTTGAAGGATTTTTTTCCCTTCATATTCTACGTAATATGACAGATTCTGTCAGGCTGCTGCTGATCCAGCCTGCCAGAATCTGTGCCCCCAATAATTTGCAGTAGAAACAACAATTATTTAATCATTTTATGTTGTTACATGCTTCCATCACAAAGGTACTTTCATAAATTGCGAGTTTTATCGTAAATTGGTCATTTTTTTTATTTCTTGACATGAGAAGATGCCGTTGATTCACATAGAAATGTCGGGGAAAATGCAAATGTGACCCAAAAAAAACCTCAGAATAGTGTGTTTTAGTCATTTGTATGGGGTGCCGTTTGTAAATCGCAGATGTCAAATTTTTACATCAATGTTTTCAGATATTTAGCGTATTTTAGGAGAAAAAAAGCAAGTTTTGTTTTTCAAATGCATATTCTCACCCTTTAAATTAATATATTTATAAATGTTACATTTAATAACTAAATATTTAGTTAACCAACTAAATATTTAATTTTAAGCTAAATATTTAGCCTACAAACTAAATATTTAAGTTTTGCAATTAAATATTTAGTTTGCTCATTAAATATTTAAATCTAACCCAAATATTTATTTTTTTAAACTAAATATATAAGTTTTGCAGCTAAATATATAGTTAGGATTTAAATATTTAGATTTCAGTTAAAAATATAGTTAATATTTATATATTTAGATTTGAGTTATATAAATATATAAATCTAAACTATATATCTAACTCGAATCTAAATATTTAAATCCTAAGTATATATTTAGCTCAAATCTAAATATTTAAATTCTAACTATATATTTAGCTGCAAAACTTATATATTTAGTTTGAATAAATAAATATTTAGGTTAGATTTAAATATTTAATGAGCAAGCTAAATATTTAATTGCAAAACTTAAATATTTAGTTTGTAGGCTAAATATTTAGCTTAAAATTAAATATTTAGTTGGTTAACTAAATATTTAGTTATTAAATGTAACATTTATAAATATATTAATTTAAAGGGTGAGAATATGCATTTGAAAAACAAAACCTATTTTTTTCTCCTTAAACATGCTAAATATCTGAAAACATTGATGTAAAAATTTGACATCTCTGATTTACAAACGGCACCCCATACATGCGCCTTCTTTTTTACACTTTTGGGGGACAAAATAGGAGCATTAGAAAACAAATCAACCTAAGACTGGGGATACAAATTCTGGCAGGGGAACTTGCCTCGGCACCACACCGGGTCTGTGCCAGGTGGAGTTTTTCTGTCTTTGAGGCAAAAATACTTAATAAAATCCTCCGCCGTGTTCCTCCTTTTCCTAAAAGTCCAAGGATGAGACTCTGATCGACTGTCCTTGACTGCAAGTCCTCTGCTGTCAGAATCCGAATCTGTTTGTGGTCGTGTTCTTGAGCGTTTAAACCATTAGGAACAATCACGGAGGAAAGGTGTCATTGTGGGGGGAGGGGGGGGGTGTTGTCATTGCAGATTCAGAAGGATGGAGACAGCAGAGGACGACACGGAAACAAACAAACAGGATGTCATGACAGGAATTGCTTATCGGAGCAGATGAAGCGAGCTGTGGTGGAGCGTGCGCCGGGCTCTCAGCCGGCCTTAAGGTGGATCGATGGTTCAGCAGAGGCGCAGATGAGATTTGCTGTTTCTCACCTCCCTCCCTCTGCGCATAATGAGCGCACCTGTGTCTATGGAGCGTGCTTTTATGGCTTTTTGCGGCCGTGTGGGTCTGTCTGATTACGGCTTATAGATGGAGCATTAGAGGAGCGGGGGCTTAATGGATGTCAGAGGATGCAGGGGCAGGACGGCTGATAAACGCTGGCCTCTCCTCGTGGAAACATCAATACAGCCATCTGGGAGTCTGGCCACTTCATTCACAAAAGCAATACGCGAGGATGACACGGACCGACACTCCAAGCACAGGACGGACGCCGTCACGGTTTCCACTCTCAGGGTTTCAATCCTGTTTCTCTGGTGGGTCTGTGGTCAAACAGGAGTCAGAATGAAACATCTCCACACTCAGAAACTGGCAGGAAAAAGCAAGTTTATATCATGTACAGAGACCATTCAAAGGGCTTTACATAAAACATTAAAAGAAACAATCAAAATAAATAGTAAAGGTGTAATCTTTAAAATAAAATTAAAATAAAGTAAAAAGAACTGAATTTTAAAACAAGTGCGGATATAAACTTTTCAAATTCAGATGAGAACAGGTGAGTCTTTCACCTGGATTTAAATCCAGCTGATCTAAGGTTTTCTGGAAGTTTGTTCCAGATCTGTGAAGCATAGAAGCTGAATGCAGCTTCCCTTGATGATAGAAGACCGGATCCAGATGAGCGGAGAGGTACAAACTGGGTCAAGAGGTCATCATGTATGTTGGTGCTGAACCATTCAAAGCTTTATAAACCAGTAACAGAACTTTAAAGTCTATCCTCTGACAGACAGGTAACCAGTGTAAAGACCTCAGAACTGGACTGATGTGGTCGACTTTCTGTGAGAACCCGAGCTGCAGAGTTCTGAATCAGCTGCAGTTTCCTGATGGACTAAAGATGAAAGCATGCTCTAGTATTTCCAGGTCCTGCTTAGACATCATATCTTTAATCCTTGAGATATTTTTAGTAGGCTGATTTTGTAACTGCATTAATGTGTTTATCAACATTTAGGTCTGAGTCGATCACCACACCCAAGTTTCTGGCCTGGTTGGTAGTTTTCAGTTGAATAGATTGAAGCTCTGTAACCTTTTTTCTTTAGCCTCAAAGATAATAAACTTAGTTTTGTTTAACTGAAGTATATTGTGACACATCCAGTCATTAATGTCCTCAATGATATTTACCAAGAGCCCGGACCGGGCCTCGGTCTCCTGGTGTCAGTAATACAGATCTGTGTGTCATCTGCATAGCTATGGTAACTAATGTTGTTGCTTTTTATAACCTGGGCCAGTGGGAGCATGTAGATGTTAAACAGAAGTGCTCCTAGGATGGAGCCTTGGGGAACTCCACAAGTAATTTCTGTTGGCTCAGATGTGAAGTTACCAATTGACAAAATATATTTCCTGTTTTCTAAGCACGTTTTGTACCAGTTTAGTACTGGTCCAGTGAGACCCACCCAGTTATCCAGTCGTCTGAGTAGTATGGCGTGGTCGACTGTATCACATCTTAGATGACATCTTTGGTGTTTTTTACCAGCTAAATGACAGTTTTGAAACTGGACACATTCTTCTGAGAATTTGCGTTTGGTCAACCACTGTTTCTGTCTTCTGAGCATTTAAGCGTAACTGGTTATTAAATAATCTCGACTTTTCATGATGTCCTCTTAGTAAAGTATTGTTGGCAAAAATGACAAGAAGAAAGGAACACAAAACAAACATTCACAGCTGGAGATAGAAGTGTTTAACTTTTGATTTCAGTAATACTCCATTAACCCTTGTAAGGTGTTCGGGTCTGTGGGACCCGATTTCAGTTTTCATCAATAGAAAAATGAAACAATGAATTGTTTTTACGCTCTGAAATTCTTTGGCTTTGGCTCATTTTTGGTGAAGAACAAAAATCAAAACACATTTTCATTGACCGCATACTGTACACCCACCCTACGCATTTATATTACACACAGGGTGTTCGGGTCCACTGGACCCGGGGATAATAAAATGTGTAAAGTGAAGGTCTTTTGTACCTTCACTCTTTCTACCACCTTTCTTGGGGTACAGTGTAACAGGTTTAAGCTCCAGAGAAGACGCCTCTTTCTTGAGAAACTGAGACAGGCCCTGGTGAGACCTCAAATCCTCAAAATTCAACGTGTTCCATGAACACCAGCTTCTGCAGCAATAGTGAGGAGAATTCAAGAGGAGAATGCTAGTGCCCCATCAACTCAACCCACAAAACCACCTTAAGTGTGTGACGCTCTTGCAGTATATCATGTATGCTTTACAAAAAGATCTTTACATTATTCTAGGTCAGGGATAGGCAACTCCAGGCCTCGAGGGCCGTATTCCTGCATGTTTTTAAACATACTCTGTTCTGGCATGTTCTATTTGGTCTGTTACGGCCCTGGTGTGTCCGGCACTCTTTGTGTATGGTTTGTCTGTTTGTGTGCTTTAGTTTGGGATGAATGTCTGTTTGTGTGCTTTAGTTTGGGATGAATGAGAAGGTGTGAATGTGAGTTTTCCCTCTGTAGGTGTCTGAGCTGAGAGCTGCAGTTCTGCAGAGTCTGGACCCGCCCACCTACACCTGATCCTCGTCATGCCATCAGCTGTGGACCAGTGACTGAGGATCCACACCTGCTTAAAAGAGCTGACATCCCCAAGCAGAGTGGCAGCTTTTTAACACCTTTCTGGTGGTCAGCTGTCATGGTGAAACTCCAACCTTAAAGTTCCAGTTCTCTTTATTGTGGACTTTGGTGCGGAGCTTATTGTTGAGAGCCTGTGTCAGAAACAGATTGTGTTTACTTAACTGACCTGGTTGGTCTTTGTGGCTCCCATGTGGAGATGTTTCTTTTGATGTGCTGTAGAAATTAACACTCTTGTATATCTTTTTTTTGTATTGCATTCTGTTTATGTTCATTGGCTGTTTAAAAAGCAGATTAAAAGCTGCACACGCCTTCAACTGACCGGTCTGGGGATCTTTATTTTTATGTTACACCTTATTCTCCCTTCCCCTCGGTTGGGATCGTAACATAAGTGGGGGCTCGTCCGGGATATTGAACATAATCCCCCCAGACTGGGATATTTTAAAGTCATCTGTGTGTAGCTGCTCTTCATTGTTAGCGCTGTGGCAACCTGGATGTGCTGCACCGCCCTTATCTGAGTAAGTCGGATGGCTACTGGCTTTAGCTTGGAGGACTTCATTGCTAGTCCCTCCATTAAACAATTATGTATGTGCCGAAAAAGCGATCTTGTGCAAATAGCAAACCACTTTAAAATCGACTATCCAAAACATTTAGTTAAAAGTGAATTAAAAGACTTATTGGTGTCTAGGCTGGTGGAATTGCAGGTGATCTGTGTTACAGATGCTGCAGACTCAGCTGTACCAGAGGCAGGAGCCTCAGCTGAGGGTGAAAGAAAACCTGTTGGGCTACTCCCAGTGCATCATGCCTCCCCTGGTGCTAAGGCAAAAGGTGAGCAACTGAAAACCCCTTTCAGCCTTCCCAGGTACAACCCACACTCCTCATCGAGTGAAAGCCGGGATGAAGTGCGGCTGAAAGTCCGTCTCGCCCGCCTGCAGCATGAAGCCCAGGAAAAGGCTCAAGCCAGACAAGCCCAGATGGAGCTGGAGCTCAGACGTCTGGAAATCGAGGCTGACACTGCAGTGAGGATCAGAAAGCTGGAGCTAGAGTCGCAGGCTCAGCTACCGGCATCCTCAGAAAGAGCAGCCCCTCCTTCCACCAGTCCACCCACCGGTTTGTTTGACATAACCAAAGTCATCACAATACTTCCTGCTTTCCGTGAGTCTGAAGTGGATTCCTATTTTGCACTGTTTGAGCGTATTGCTGGACATTAAACTGGCCACGTGACGTTTGCCCCTCTTGCTACAATGTAAAAATGATCGGGAAAGCCCAAGAGGTTGTAGCCTCTCTCCCTCTTGAGGACAGTCTAAACTATGATAAAGTAAAAGCAGCCTCTTAATGGCTTATGAATTGGTGCCAGAAGCCTACTACCGACAGAAATTTCGAAAACAGAAAAAGTCTGTGTCCCAGACACATGTTGAGTTTGCTCGTGAAAAGGCGTCTTTTTCATTTTGGTGTGGACGTAAAATAACTAACATTTGAGTCTCTCCGTGAATTGATGTTGTTGGAGGAATTCAAAAGAAGTTTGCCGGATAGACTGGTGGTCTATCTGAATGAACACGTAAGGTCAGCACATTGAGTTCAGCAGCGGTGCTGGCAGATGAATATGTGCTAACCCATACACCTCCTTCCCTGTTGACAACCAAACCAGAGCAATAGCTGTAACACGGCCTGCTCCTGACAAACCCGCCAAACAAAAGGGAGATAGAGAATGCTTTTACTGCCACCAAACTGGACATGTCATCGCCAACTGCGACCTCCTGAAAAGACCACCAGAAAACACCCAACAGAGGCCAGCTAGTCCGAAAGGGGTCGGTGTAATCCTGAAGTCAGCTAAAGGTACAATAATCCAGACCTCTGCTTTAACCCTTTTGTTTTTGAAGGTCTTATTTCGCTGAGCGGCGAAGACACGGATAACGAAACGTACGTATCTTAAGGGATACAGTGGGTCCCAAACAGTAATTCTAGCGAGCGCCTTAAACTTTACCAAAAGCTCATCTTGTGGTTACAACTCTGATCTTTATGGTATTGGTATGGTGAACAATACACTCCCTGTGCATCGTGTGCACTTGAAATCTGAGTTGATCTCCGCACATTTCCCATGGCGGTTGTCCCCAGTTACCTGTTAAAGTAGCGGTTCTGCTGGGAAATGATGTGGCTGGCGGTAAAGTCATGCCACGTCTTGGAGCACATCACAACCCACCTCAGCGCCACAGAACGCAAAGCCAAGCAACATAACTCTGTGCGCAAGCTGTATCCAGCCTGTGCCATTAAGTGCAATCTGTCCCAAAAGCATGTGACAACACAAACCACTAGGTTTTCTGCATGACCCTGCACCAGAGTCACTCGGATTCAGCCCAGCTGAATCAAAGTTTGTTTTACGTTTCCGTTTTCCCTCCAGTCTCTGAAGGAAAGGTTCCCGGCCTTTGGGAGGTCAACTGAAAAAGAGTGCGCGCCTTTTTCTGTTAAGTTCTACTGTAACGATGCCCTTGCGAAAGAAGCACTTGTCTAGCTCGTCTACCCAGACGTATAAGACTCATTCGTCCTAGGACTTTGAGGCCTGAGCTTCAACCAGGACTCAAAATCTGCACCCTAGGTGGCCCAACTCCATTGGATATGGAGAACCAGTTGGTTGATGCCCTGTCCAGACAGTCCTTGAGACTGCATCCAATTGGCTAAAGTGAGAACCCCAAACCTACACAAATTGGTTATTGGTTGGTTTGCAAAACATTATTTTTTTTAGTTTTGCAGTCTTATGGGGGGGGAGTGTTACGGCCCTGGTGTGTCCGGCACTCTTTGTGTATGGTTTGTCTGTTTGTGTGCTTTAGTTTGGGATGAATGTCTGTTTGTGTGCTTTAGTTTGGGATGAATGAGAAGGTGTGAATGTGAGTTTTCCCTCTGTAGGTGTCTGAGCTGAGAGCTGCAGTTCTGCAGAGTCTGGACCCGCCCACCTACACCTGATCCTCGTCATGCCATCAGCTGTGGACCAGTGACTGAGGATCCACACCTGCTTAAAAGAGCTGACATCCCCAAGCAGAGTGGCAGCTTTTGTAACACCCTTTCTGGTGGTCAGCTGTCCATGGTGAAACTCCAACCTTAAGTTCCAGTCCTCTTTATTGTGGACTTTGGTGGCGGAGCTTATTGTTGAGAGCCTGTGTCAGAAACAGATTGTGTTTACTTAACTGACCTGGTTGGTCTTTGTGGCTCCCATGTGGAGATGTTTCTTTTGATGTGCTGTAGAAATTAACACTCTTGTATATCTTTTTTTTTGTATTGCATTCTGTTTATGTTCATTGGCTGTTTAAAAAGCAGATTAAAAGCTGCACACGCCTTCAACTGACCGGTCTGGGGATCTTTATTTTTATGTTACACCTTATTCTCCCTTCCCCTCGGTTGGGATCGTAACATGGTCGGACACACCTGAACCAGGTAATCCTTGGATATCTGATATCTGGATATATCATGCAGACAAGGTAGTCCTCGAGGCCTGGGGCCCGTTTCAAGAAGCAGGTTTTGTTGGAACTCTGAGTTCGCGAACTCCAAATTCAGGAAAACTCTGAGTTTTCGGTTTCAGAAAGAGAGATAACTCAAACCCGTGAAAGTGGGTGAAACCAAGCCCGTTTCAAGAAGCGGGTTAAGCTGAACTCAGAATCAGTTACTATGGCAACTGAGTCTGTGAACGAAACCTGGTCTGGAGCAGGTTTTCTTCAGGAAACTTAGAGTTCTCTGCGGTCTCCGCCCCTTTTTTAAAGTGAGAGATGTTCAAATCTGAGTTCTTCATTAATATTTAGAGAACATTCACATTAGAGACGTCACGTTTCCACCAGCAGAAACCAAAATGACATGTCCATTCATAGAGGATCATGTAGAGAGGAGGCTGGATTAATCCAGAGGAAATGTTATTTATGTCTGGAGAGGATTTGAGGACACGAGTCGATTGATGCAGTTTCTACGATTCATTTTTATTTGAGCGACATTATAAATAGTGAGTTATTCCAGCGATTTGCGATTGATAATGAGTTTTATTTTCATCATTTGAAACCCTTAAAAATTGAAATCATTAAATTTCAAAAACCGGTCGGGGCTTTGAACTCGTATACAACATCATTAACATAGCAAGTATTAGCTTGGTTGTCAGCGACGCCGCCTCTGCTTCTGACGTCTCAAGTTCAAATCCCGGCCCTGGCACGTTGCATTTATGTAATAACAGATGACTTTTCGGAAAATTATTTTTAAGTCTTGAGAATTAAATTTGAATAAATGCTTATTTTTAACATATCTCAGGCAGCTACAGTGTTTCCTTTTAGCGTGCAGTGATATCCGTGTGTGTACGTGGTGGTGGGTGGTGGGGGGTGGGGTGGGGGGGTTTGAGGAAAACGATCATTCATGCGATTACGGAGATGACTGGTTAAATTATTAACAGATCAAGAACCATTCCTTACTTTACAAGTGACAAAATAACCTTCCTGATATTATTTATTCGTTATTTGAAAGGATTCAAATGTAGACGTATGCATTAACTCTGCAGATGTTTTCTCTCTGTTTTATCGCTGCAGCTGTGTTTTTTTTCTTGCTGAAAATGTTCTTGTAGTCTCATATGCTTGGAGGAACTTATCAATTTCCGTCACCGGAAGTAACTCGGATGCTTGTTCCCGTTGCCATGGTGAATCGTGCTGTCTTTGCTCCATTGATCAGGGCTTTCAATGCTCGCAACGCTCAAACCTGATTCTGGTTCCAACAACTTCAAGTTGATTGAATCAAACATTTTCAGCTGTTTTGAAACCGAAAACTCGAAACTTTGCGAATTTTGAGTCCAGTGACTCGAAGTTCAGGTTTCAGCTCTAAATTTGTTGAACCTGCTTCTCGAAACGGGCCCCAGGAGTTGTCTATCCCCGTTCAAGGTTGTGGCCAGCAGAAACAAAAAGAGGCGCTGTGAAGTCTGTGGACCCAAGTTGGACAGGAAAATTCAAAATATATGTAGCAAGTGTAACACATACAGTCTCTCACAGAAGTGAGTACACCCCTCACTTTTACTACCAGTTTTTTTGGCTGTTTAATGCCTCTTTTATAATTTATTTTGCAGAAAAAAACAACTTTACACTGTTATACAAGATGGACGCTGACCACTTTTCATTTTGTCAAAAATTCATTTTGGCATGAAAAAGCTATAAATAAATATCTGCAAAAAATGTAAGGGGTGTACTCATTTTTTTGAGATACTGTACATTTGCAATTAGGGCTGCCACGATTAGTCGACTAATCGATGACTAATCGACTATTAAAATAGTCGACAACTAATTTAATAGTCGATTAATCGTTACTTTATATTGTATGAAGTCAGAGTGTAGTAAAGTTGCAAGTTATAATAGTATTCTGCTAGCTTTTTGGACTATTTTGGCATTTAATAAGTTTCTTTGGTCTTTTATGGAGTTTAGCTAATATTTAATCTACACTGTAAAAAGTAAGAACCCCATCTACTCAATAACATTGTGGCAACAAAGTGACAATTAATAATATTAAGTAAAGTCAAAATGTCCAAAAAATAATCTACTTTTTCTAAATGAATTGTTAATAATAATAATAAACATAAGTAATATATACTAAGAATAAGAAAATGTATAGTTAGAAGGACCACCATTTATCATCCAAAGTGTTTCAACGCCGAGACCAAAGGAACAAAAAATGGCTGATGTTGGTCTGGACTCTCAATTGGAGAGGAATACGAACAGCAATCCTCAAAAAAGCAGTATCAACTAACATGTTGTAATTTAAATTGGTTTAGCTAAAAATTTTCTTATGATAAGTATGTTTATTATTTCAATCTTAAACAATTATTTTAGTAAAAGCAATTATTTTTTGGACATGTTGAATTTACTTAATATTATTAATTGTCACTTTGTTGCCACAATTTTATTGAGTAGAGGGGGTTCTTACTTTTTACAGTGTACATGCTAGCTGTTTTGGCTAACTTAAGGTTTCTTTTTTTAGTTTTTTAAGCTATTTTTTAAGTTTAACTAATATTTCAGCGACATAGCTATTTTGGTTAATTTAGGATTTTTCTGGTTTTTTTAGGCTAATTTTGAGTTTAGCTAATATTTCAGCAGAATGCTAGCTATTTTGGTTAACTTTGGCTCTTTTTATTTTTTAGGCTAATTTGGCATTTAATTAATATTTCAGCTGGTTATCAACTTCAGCGTCTTTACATCCAGTTTGCGCATGACCCGATTAGTCGACTAATCGGAAAAAATAATCGGTGATTAGTCGACTATTAAAATAATCGTTTGTGGCAGCCCTATTTGCAATGCACAGTGTAAACTCTCTCATGTTTAGTAAAGGTTTGTGTAAACAGAATTCAGTGGAGCTGATGTGATAAGACTGATATTTTTACTGTAAATGTTCAACTTGTATTATACAAAATGACTTATATGTCTAATGAAGCTGTGAAACATCTTGCTTCATTTGTAAATGTGTATTTTTTACACTCACTTCACTTTATTGGAACTGATTTTCATATTTATTACTTCAAAAAAAACAAAAAAAAAACGAGTTGCACATTATTCCATAAATGTTTTCTATTAAAGTTAAAGGGCAACATTATTGCTGTTCATTTGGATTGCAATTGTGATCAAGTAAACATCTGTTAGGTATTTTTTACATAAAATTGTTTGATTGTATTGTTTTGAAAGCCCAAAACTCTAGCGGGTCCACCAGACCCACGAACACTGGCTAAGTAACAACATTACGAACACCACACAAGGGTTAAAGCAGAATGACTTGATGTTGATTCATTTGAATTTCAGCTCTATGCATAAAGCTTTTTGGATTTTTAAGTAACTCCATTGAACCGGTTTTGTTCTACTGTAACGTAGACCAACAACTACTATAGAGTTCTTCCCAGAATCCTCTTCATCCTAAATGCTACACAATCACATCTGATTTTTTCTGTGAGTCCAGAGGCTTCTGGTAAATGTCAGAGTGTGACAGGCACAGAGCCTGGCCACAACAACCCCTCCCCGAGGGCCCCCGTGCTGTCGCTTCCTCTCAAGCCCGCAGACTGCTCAGTGCTTGATAGCAAACAGAAACAACGTCTCTCAGACAATAAAGTCTTTCCGCAAAAAAAAAAAAAAAAAAAGCGTATTTTACTGCAGAAAACACCAAAACGAAATGATAGAAATCTGTAGAGATGGTCTGCAGGATGTTCAGGATCAGAACTCGTTTAGAACAAGTTCATTATCTCTCCACAAACTCCAGTTTCTGAACCTTAAAGCAGGAAGGGATTCACTTTATATACGCTCTGTCTCAAAGAGGCTCATGGGAACTTTTTTATTCAACAGAATTAGAATAATAGAATAAAATGTTTTGCCCATTACAGACCGTTTCACACCGATTGAGATCATTCAGGAACGATATCATTCCAATGTAATACAAACATCTATGTTACCTGACTGAAGCGACCAACTGTTGTTGATATTTTATGACTGATTTTATGTTTTTGGACAATTACCGCTGACCGTTGAGACGACTGTTATTGTGTAATTGCGCTACATAGATAAAAAGGAAATAGAATTAAAGAGGAAGTGAAGGTAAAAAAAAAAAAAAAAAAAAAGTCACTGTTTCTCAGTTTTTGCTTGTAAATGAATAAACACTGACATTGTCACACAAAGCATGGAGGGATGAAGCCCTCTTGTGGTCTAGATCTGATGTGGAGAAAACATAATTATCTACGTTTATCCTAAAGTTCCTTCAAGAATCATGAATTAACTTTGAAAATGTAATGAAAGACCACATCCACATGTAATATTCATGAAGGAAGCTCCTCAGACAACCCTGATGAGGGTACAGAAGGAAGAGCAGAAGACAAAATGACGTGTTCAGTTTTATGAATTACAATGAACAAATAATAAGGCTGTGAAAGTTAACACACGCGATAAGTCAAAACAAAATTAACACGTTCATATTTATTAACGCTCTCAGCTCTCTAAGCTGTCAGATCAACAATACAACTGTCTTAGATAAAGATAAAAAATATATATATTATCAATCAAACTTTAATTATAAAAGAGCGCTTCTCATGTTTTTGCAGCTCGAAGCGCTGTACAATTAAAAGCAGATTTATTCGATTATTAGAGATGTATTAGATTAAAGATTAAAGAGATTTATTAGATTAAAGAGATATTTTTAGTTTTTGGACAAAAGCGATCTTTTATTTTAATAAATGAGGCAGAAGATGAATGTTGATCCAACGGTTGCAGCGCAGAGATCGTTGTGAGGGCTGGAGCAGAACTGAACTGCCTTAGTAGAAATCAAATCAAATCAAATCAACTTTATTTATATAGCACTTTTCCAAAAAGTTCATTTTTTATCAAAGTGCTTAACATAAAATAAATTAATAAAAAATATTAAAATGTTAAAAACAAAGGACAATGCCCTCAAAACCCACCCCCACACCTCCACACACTCGCACAAACACACACCGACATATTTCCACACCTTGAAGTTAAAAACAATAAAAATAACTAATTACTAAAAAGCTGGAAAAATAGAAATCTAGAAATCTGGCTTTGTACTGCAGTGAGGAAATGATATTTTAGGGACCTGTCCACACCAGTGAGCCCCCAATCAAGTTCACAGAGTACGTCACCGCAGGACCCCCCAGATCCTAGCAAAGAGCCAGACCCGGGAGGTCCCACTGCGGCGACCCAGTTTACCGAGAAAGGGCAATCACTGATGTGGAGGATCCCTCAGAGGAGAACACTGGAGTTAAAAATGTAAAAGAAGTAAAAAAGATAAAAAAAATAAATAAATAAATAAATGAATAAAAGCAGATTTAAATCTCAGGACAAAAAAAAAAAAAGAATATATATACATACACATGCATATAAAAATACACATAATTCAGTAAAAATAAATAAATATAAATTAAGTAAAAAGAGAGGATAAAACAAAATATTAGACAACTCTCAAAAGTTTAACTAAAAGCCAGATTAAAAAGGTAGGTCTTGAGCCTTCCTTTAAAAACATGAACAGTCTCTGCGGCCCTGAGGCTCTCTGGAAGGCTGTTCCACAGGCGAGGTCCATAATGACTGAATGAGGCCTCGCCGTATGTTTTTGTTCTAACTTTTGGAATAACTAACAGGCCTGTTCCAGAGGACCTTAGGGTCCGCGAGGGCTCATACCTTAAAATCATATCAGTTAAAGAAATGCAACATCAAGGAAACCAATCATTAGTTTGTTCTAGGATGGGGACCGACACTCATTTTTCTACAGTAACCAGCATTTTCGTTGTTTAAAGATTGCAAAAGTCCCACCCACCGCTGTTAGGACAGGCGAACACGCCCCCACCTGGGAGCAGATTCCAGCCGAGCTGACCTGAAATCCGGCTGAAACAAACCTCTCCAAAATAAAACTTCTATTATTTTTCACAAACGCAATAAGGAAAGTTTGAAAAAGTCAAATGTACAGCAGTGGATAAGAGAAATTCTTATTTCTGGTGTCTGAGATTCCAAAAGAATTAATAATAGATGTTCCAAATGTACCATAGTGTGATTACCGTATTCTCTGGACTATAAGGCGCACCTGTATATAAGACGCACCTGCTCAGTTTAAAAAAAAAGAAAAAAAAAAAAGAAATGCAAGCTGCAGTGGGCTATAAGCCGCAGATATCTATGTTGAAAAATAAGATAATTACTATAACAATTTTATACTTTAAATGTACATGTATGTACTTACCGTCTCCAGCGTCTCACCATAGATTTATTGATGCTAAGCTTGTGTGCAGCGGTACGGTTTCCTTCCTAGATAGAAAGCTTCATATCTTTTAACTTAAAATGTCCACCACAAAAACTTCTTTATGTGATTTCCACAATGAAGAAGGATTTTAAAAATAATTACCAGTTAGTAATTTGTCACGAGTGTTCTATCTGCTAAAGGAAAAGTAGTGTTGGTTTTTCTTATTTGCATTGATTTTTTTGTCTATCTTGTTTTTGATTCAAATTCCGGTTAGAGCTCCCCTAGCAGTGGAAGAAAAATCCACAGAATAGCCTCACCTTTGTATAAGCTGCACGATTCAAAACCTAGGAAAAAAGTAGCGGCTTATAGTCCAGAAAATACGGTAATTGCATGTTATAAGTGGCTGGCAAATATTGTAACCAAAAAAATAAAATAAATAATTGCGATTAATTTTTTCCAGGTTTGCGATTAATTCGTTAAATCGATTCCCGGCCTTAATAAATAACAAAGCCTGTCGTAAGTTTCCTCAGACGGTGAGAATCTTCTCCACCAACACAACTATCGTTTTCAGTTTTTGATTGAAATGAGCAAATTTAAAAGTTGAATCTGTTTCTCTAAAGCAGGAGGTAAATCTCCGAAACGTTATGAGCAAACGTGAAAACGAGTCAAGACTAGATCAACATCTACTGAGGAATTACAAATCTCTATCTGCATAAATACAACAACAGAAGAACAAAACCCCATTTCAGTAATCATAAAATAAATCCAAAAAATTAGAAATTTTCTCATTTCTGAATCTTTATTTCAGCTTTCTGCAGTCTGTGCTCCGATTTGATACGTGCAGGTCTAATCACGATCAGATATTTGTTTTTATTCTATTAATCTGGATTTATTTTGCAGGAAATTTTGTACTTGGAGAGTTTAAACAAGAAAGAAGAGTTTGAAAATGTTCATATTTGGCTGACAAAAGGGGATAAAGTGTGCGGTGATTTTACACACTCAATTTTACATCCGTAATCCTAATTTGCACATTTTACCTTCAAGAGTTACTTTTAGTATTTAACTCCTGAAATTGTAAATACATATATAGTTCTAGCTAAGCTGAACGTTGGTCAGCCATATTGAATCCTACTTTATTAATGTAATTGAAAATAAAATACCAGAAAACAAGTTAATATCCATACTATACCAGAAATTGATGATGAGTATGTCAGATAACACACAACATATCAAAACTCAATGGGAACTTGAAATGAACCTTATTTTAACAGACGAGATGTGGGACAGGGTGTGCACTGACTGCCACAAAAACATTGGAAGCCAAATCTGGAAGGAGTTTGACTGGAAAACAAAAATTCGATTTTTTAAAACCCCTTTAAAAACGCATATCTCTCAGAATGACTCCACAGATAAATGTTGGAGGGAATGTGGTATGGTTAGCGACCATACGCACATCTTTTGGGATTGCCCAAAAATAAGAACATACTGGGAGAACATAAAAAAGAAGATAGAGAAAATCATAAGGATAGATCTGCCTGTGGACCCCTGTGTTATCATTCTTGATCTGTACAACAAAGAATTTCTCACTAATGAACAATGTTATGTTCTACATGTCTTACTGATGGTTGGTAGCAGCAGTCTGTGCAGCTGCACTCAATCTCCCAATCAGTGACTGCCTGGGGAAGAGTATAAAATGGGTTTGGCTCACCCTATGGGGATCTGAAGCACTGTGCCAAGCCACGCCCATTTCCTCATTGTCAGCTCTCTGCTGGTTTGGTCAACAAACCAAAGCACTCCATTACTTGGAGAGGCTGACATGGATTGCACGTGCGCTGTGTAAATCCTTTTCCTCCAGCCATTCAGGTGCAGGAGAGGCACCACTGCTGTTTTTGTGCTGTTTTTGTGCTGTTTTTGTGCTGTTTGCTCTGTTTTGTTTTGTTTTTGCCCTTTTTGGTTTCTTTGCGGTGCAGCGAAACCAACGGTCAGGCTCCCGGCTACAGGCTCCCGGCTAGCCCCCTGCTTCGGGTTTCCTGCTGCAGGCCTCCGGCGAGCCCTCCCCGCTTCAAGCTTCAGGCTTCAGGCCCCCGGCGAGCCCTCCCCGCTTCAAGCTTCAAGCTTCAGGCCCCCGGCGAGCCCTCCCCGCTTCAAGCTTCAGGCTTCAGGCCCACGGCGAGCCCTCCCCGCTTCAAGCTTCAGGCTTCAGGCCCACGGCGAGCCCTCCCCGCTTCAAGCTTCAGGCTTCAGGCCCACGGCGAGCCCTCCCCGCTTCAAGCTTCAGGCCCCCGGCGAGCCCTCCCTGCTTCAAGCTTCAGGCTTCAGGCCCCCGGCGAGCCCTCCCTGCTTCAAGCTTCAGGCCCCTGGCGAGCCCTCCCTGCTTCAGGCTTCAGGCCCCGGCGAGCCCTCCCTGCTTCAAGCTTCAGGCCCCCGGCGAGCCCTCCCTGCTTCAGGCTTCAGGCCCCCGGCGAGCCCTCCCTGCTTCAGGCTTCAGGCCCCCGGCGAGCCCTCCCCGCTTCAAGCTTCAGGCTTCAGGCCCCCGGCGAGCCCTCCCCGCTTCAAGCTTCAGGCTTCAGGCCCCCGGCGAGCCCTCCCTGCTTCAAGCTTCAGGCCCCGGCGAACCCTCCTGCTTCAAGCTTCAGGCCCCCGGCGAGCCCTCCCTGCTTCAGGCTTCAGGCCCCCGGCGAGCCCTCCCTGCTTCAGGCTTCAGGCCCCCGGCGAGCCCTCCCTGCTTCAGGCTTCAGGCCCACGGCGAGCCCTCCCCGCTTCAAGCTTCAGGCTTCAGGCCCCCGGCGAGCCCTCCCTGCTTCAGGCTTCAGGCCCCCGGCGAGCCCTCCCTGCTTCAAGCTTCAGGCTTCAGGCCCCCGGCGAGCCCTCCCCGCTTCAAGCTTCAGGCTTCAGGCCCCCGGCGAGCCCTCCCCGCTTCAAGCTTCAGGCTTCAGGCCCCCGGCGAGCCCTCCCTGCTTCAGGCTTCAGGCCCCCGGCGAGCCCTCCCTGCTTCAAGCTTCAGGCTTCAGGCCCCCGGCGAGCCCTCCCCGCTTCAAGCTTCAGGCTTACAGCCCCGGCGAGCCCTGAGACTGTATGGACGGTTGCCTTTCCTTTAATTTTTTTAGCTTGTTTTAATTTGATTATCTTTTAGGGGTGAAGTGCTTGCAGAGCGTGTTGGGCGACGACGGTGGAGGCCAGTTTGTGTGCATGTTCTGGTGTTGGTCAAAGTCCTTTCACGAGTGTGTGCGTGTCACTGTGGGGTGTGTTCAGTTTTGTTTTTCTTCTTTGTCCTCCCCTCGTCTGCCCAGCGTTCTGCCGGTGACTGCCCAGTTACAACTAAAAATAGATGTCTTTTTGAAAAGATGGGCTGGAGTGATTATTATTTTTGAATAACATCTACTACATCCTAGGTATCAGCTCCCATCCTAATTCCCTTATTTCGACTGTTAATATTTCTGGTCTATATATGGATGTGTAAGTTAATACGTATGGATGGATATATGTGTGTCTCCACATAGGAAAACTTCTAATTGTCTATATAATTGTTTTATTTTTTTTTTTTCCCTCTTCTTTCTTTATATATATATATATTTGTAATATGCCCAATCTCAACGCATGTTTGTGTTTACTATGATTTTGTTAATTGCCTGTATTTTTTTCATATTAAGGCAATAAAGTTAAAAAAAAAAAAATATCTGAACGTTGGTTGGACGTGACGTGTTCAGGGACTCGATCAGCTCGTAGGATTAGCCGCGCTGACCCCGGGAGGCTGGCGGGCAGAGACAGAGAAGCAGCTACGGCGTTGGGGAGGCAGCCTGCTGGCGTCTCCTTAACTTTATTACATTTTATTATTGTCACAGAGACAATAATGATAATAATAAAAATATCTTCTAATTTTATTTTTTTTATTTTTGGCCCTCTCGGGTTAATGGTGGACTTAACATTAGGCAAAGACAGGCAGTTGCCTAACTGAACACTTAATAAAAGTGTGTATGATAAATGTTACGCCCATCATTATTTAACTACATCCAAAACACTGAAACAGCTTAAGACTGATCACGTGTAAGCGTTTTATCCTCCTGGTTAACAAATCAGCGCATTCAATAAATTTGATGCTTTTTCCAAGTAAAAATTATATAAATTAAACACATTTTAAAAATGCTTATCAAAACATTTGGATTCTTCACATTTATGCTGTTTTAAAGTGGACCACTAACAAAGTTATTTGGCGTTCACCCTAGGTAAGGATTTAAAACGCTGCAGAGGGAACCATGTTATTGATCGCCTAGGGCCCCCAAACTGCTATGTCCGCCTCTGAACTGGGTCACAGAGAGACAGAAACATCTGGCTGTCATTCAGATGCAGGAGTGCAACGGGAGGATCTCTGAATGATTGGATGAACCCAAAGATGAGACTTTGTAGAGCTTTTTTTGCTAATTCAGATCTCTAAACATCCTCGACGTCTCCCATGCTTTGTAAATAAGACATACAGACACCGCTCCATGTGTTGATCAGACTGAAAACATCTGCTGGTTGCTCCTCCCACAAGCTTATGAACACATATACATACAAATTAGCATCGTATGAAAAGGAAAATTTGAATAAATAAATAAAATTAAAATGCCACACAAAACAAGGCTTTCACTATTCTAACAGCTTTTCTGTTGCCATAGGATTCAACATTTTTAATGTAAAAAACAATTTCCTTGTGAAAAACATAAAAAACTGTTTTTTTTCTTAGCATATTTAGATTTATATACATAATATCTAGCCAAAAAATATCAATAAATTAAGAAAATATAATTTTTCAGAATTACAATTTCTTGCACAAAATAACCAAAAACAACATGTTCATAAAATAAATTGTAATTTGAACATAAGTGTATGGGGTGCCGTTTGTAAATCAGAGATGTAAAATTTTTACATCAATGTTTTCAGATTTTTAGCGTATTTTAGGAGAAAAAAAACAAGTTTTGTTTTTCAACTGCATATTCTCACCCTTTAAATTAATATATTTATAAATGTTACATTTAATAACTAAATATTTAGTTAACCAACTAAATATTTAATTTTAAGCTAAATATTTAGCCTACAAACTAAATATTTAAGTTTTGCAATTAAATATTTAGTTTGCTCATTAAATATTTAAATCTAACCTAAATATTTATTTTTTCAGACTAAATATATAAGTTTTGCAGCTAAATATATAGTTAGGATTTAAATATTTAGATTTGAGTTAAATATATAGTTAAGATTTATATATTTAGATTTGAGTATAAATCTAAGTAAAACAGGGACCGTTAAAATCAAAGTCAATTTAAATCTTTGTTTTAAAAAAAAGTATCCTTGGAGTTGCATTTATGAATAATTTTGAAGGAGTTTTTCTTCGAAACAAAATATTTTTGGGGCAGGAAACAAACGGATCTTGACAGATCAGATTTTGAACAATTTTATTACAGTCCTTGAACGCAACTTCCCATCAGCGCGCCAATCAGATAGCAGAACGCCGGAGCGCGTGTGTTTCTCGCGCGAGAGGAGGGTACGAGCGACCTGCCTGTGAACAAGTTCTGCCCGTCGAGGTGAGACTAAAGCTGTGAGCGCAAAAATATTCACGAAATCGCGCGTTGACGCAGCCGTTGCGGCAGCATCGGTTAATTCAGCGACTTCTCTAACACACAGGCGATCCTTCGCCGTGACGTCACTCTCCTGCTTTTAACAAGCCAGAGGCTAACGGCGGCTAGCGATTAGCTTCGCACGGCGGCCGACTGAAAAGCAACTTAGCCGCTGCTGTTAGCATTAGCACGTTGACTGTGAGGTCTGCCACGGTTGTTGTTTATCTTTTATTATTCAGCGCCCGTCACGTCAAAGTTCATGCACGTGACAGGGTTCTGTTTTCTTCTCTGTGCTGCTAACTGTTAGCATCATGCTAACACGCTATCAAGTCCGGCGAACCGCTGTCA
Source organism: Oryzias javanicus (assembly GCA_003999625.1). Classification (NCBI taxonomy): domain Eukaryota; kingdom Metazoa; phylum Chordata; class Actinopteri; order Beloniformes; family Adrianichthyidae; genus Oryzias; species Oryzias javanicus. Next base: position 29,725,635 of record CM012442.1, read on the forward strand.
GATTTGAAGCTCCGCCCTCGGCAGTTGGGAACCCGATAACAGCGGGTTCGGGTCCGGTCGTCCTGGTCCCGGAGGCTCGTTTCGTGCTCGCAGAGTTAAGCTAGCTGCTGCCCGGGGCCGCGCGAGTGCGTCACCGGCCTCTGCTGCTGGGGAAGTGTCGGCTTCAGGGACGGAGCTCCAGTTATGCCCGAACCGTGAAGCGGAAGGACGTAAACATCCAGCTAACATCACTAATAAATCCGTTTGTTGTGGATACCAACAAAGTTGGTTATCGAAACAAGGAACCAAAAGACACAACATTTTCAAAACTTTTATTTTATTGGATTTTAAAAACTGAATTGTGTTTTCCTGGATCTCTCTGGACCCTTGAATGTATCACGAGCATCTCAGGGAGAAACCAGATTCGTTTGCAGCTCACAGGTGGTTTCTTCCTGCAGGTTGTTGTAGGAACCTGCAGATGCAGAGAAGCTCGCTGGCATGTTTACATGGATTTCTCTGAACCGCATCGTTTCAGTTATTGTTCTGTTTCTTCTATGCTCGGCAGGTGAAGAGGAACAGGAAATGCCAAATCCAGGTGGACAGATGGACAAACCTCCAGCCCCACACACCATGGAAAAGTACCTCATCATTCCTAGAAATCCTGACATTTATTTATTTTTTTTAATAGTGAGCATGTATTAAAAGAGATCTAGGAGTTGTCAAACAAACAGATTTTAAGTCGGGCGTTGTTTGTGTTTGCGTGCAGCATCCTCCCCAAAGCAGTGAGGAGGCGCATAAACGCCCTGAGGAAGCTGCAGGTGCAGTGCGCTCACATAGAGGCCAAATTCTACGAAGAGGTCCACGAGTTGGAGCGGAAGTACGCAGCTCTTTATCAGCCGCTGTTTGACAAGGTAAATGCGATGAGAGAATCAGAATCTTGTACTTTCTTTTTTTTTTGAATATTCTTTTTTTATTGTTTTTAACATATGATGAACAACAACAACAACCACTTAACCCCCCGCCCCCCACTGTAACTGCACCAGAATATTACAACAAAGAGCAAATTATATCAAATAGTGTAAGTAAAGATTTTTTTAAAAATTAAAAAAAGAGGAAAAAAGGACCTCCATAAAGTTCACAATTGTACAGTAAAGGTTTGACAGAGCCATACAGGTACACAAACGTCCCCATATACATATACAGTTTAGAAAAATAGATGGTTAAATAAATATCCATATGGAGAAAAAGCACAGAAAATAAATAAAATAAAATTAGATAAATAAGAATAGTAATAATCTCGGGACAATAGAGACATACTAAACAGCTAAGCTATTAGAGAATCTTGCACTTTCTAAGGTTTAGCTGCTTCTATCCAGATGTAGAAAATTCTTTAATATTGTGACCCAACAGGGACAATAGTACTGCAACGATTATTGTGATAGTTGAATAATCACAGATTATTTTTTCCGATTAGCGGGTCATACGCTAACAATTTTTAACCATCACTAGCTTTAAACATAAAGTGGTGAAGCTAAATGCTAACTAAAAATAACGACTAGTTTCTAGTCGACACAGTCATGACTGTTTGTGGCATCCCATCATTATCTTAAACGAACTATAAACTAGATATATAGGATTACCTGCGATAATGCTAGTGTGAATGCTGTAAGATGATTTTGGCTGCTGGAGATACTAGTGTTGATAACAGAAGACGCTGAAATTGATAGAAAAAATCGCTGAAATTAATAGCTGATAGTCAGCTAAGATAATAGTTAAATCCCAAATTAGCTTAGAAAATTGAAAAAAGCCTAAGTTAGCTAAAACAGCTAGCATGCAGCTGAAATATTAGCTAAACTCAGAATGGAAAAAAAAAAAGCTGAAATTAGCCAAAATAGCTAGCATACCCTTTTTTTTAAATTTTTTTTTATCTTATATTGCAATTTCCCCACTGTGGGAATAATAAAGGTTCTATTAATCTTAATATATCTGAAATATTAACCAAACTCCAAAATAGCCAGAATAAGCTAGCATGCAGCTGAAATATGTCATGTTTAAATATTTGTAATGTTTTAAAGTAAGAGTGTGCATCTGAATGACTACTTACCTTTGGTCTATACGCAGTGATATGGTTTTAGTTCAGTTTTATTGTAATATTTTATTATGTAATCAGTTGTTTGGGGAAAAAAGTATTGAATGATTGTGTACATTTATAGTGAAGTTTGTATTTTATTGATTTTTACTTGTTTGGGGACAAAAGATGGAAACTAGCATCTTTAATGTTTTTGCACATTGTCCCTGTCAAATAAACTACTAAATAAATCAAAATAAATATTCGTTATACTCCAAAATAGCCCAAAAAAGCGGATATTAGCCAGAATAGCTAGCATATAGCTAAAATATTAGGTAAACTCCAAAATAACCTAAAAAAACATATAATATAAAGTAACCACTAATCGACTTTTCAATTAGTCGTTGACTTTTTTAATAGTTGATTAATTGCGGCATCTCTGTTGGATACGGATTGAAAACTGGATCAATCCGAACTTCCTGCTGATCTAGTCTTTAGTTGGATGAACAGTAAAGCCGGGCTGCTGGAGCGACAGCTGCGGTCCTGCTGCACCTGTCTGAACATGTTCAGGTCACGTGTGTGCCGTCACTCGCCGTTAAGACAAGCGGCAGCCGCTCGGGTTACCCGTCTAAATCCAGACCTTTGATTTTTGAGAAAACGCCTCCCTGAAGTCGAACGTTCTCCACAGAGACGAGACGTGGTCTCTGGAGCCGTGGAGCCCACGGACGAGGAGTGCGAGTGGCAGAGCGACAAGGACGAGGAGGAGGAGCTCGCCGTGAGTACATCTGCAGAACATGAGCCGACGGATCCTGGCGGAGAAGGACGAACGTCCTTTCTTTCACTCGTTTCGAAACGTTCGTCATCAGAGTGGAGGAACTGGATTTGAGAAAGAAGGAAGTTGCTGATGCGTCATCAGGATTCTGATGGAACAGTAGTTTGAAACTAGAGCTGCCACGATTAGTCGACAACTAATAGTCGATGACTAATCGACTAGTTAAAATATCGACAACTAATTTCATAGTCGATTAGTCGTTACTTTATAATAATATGGAGTCAGGACTGTAGGTGAAGTTGAATTTATAATGACCATTCTGCTTTTTAGACTATTTTGGCATTTATTAAGGGTTTTCAGGCTATTTGGAGTTTAGCTAATATTTTAGCTTCATGCTAGCTATTTTGGCTAATTTAGGCTTTTTCAGTTTTTTAGCAATTTGAATTAAGATAATATTTCAGCTACATATTAGCTCTTTTGGCTAATTTAGGATTTTTTCAGTTTTGTAGGCAAATTTGGAGTTTAGCTAATATTTCATTTACATGTTAGCTAGCTAATTCTAAATGTTTACTGTTTTTTAGGCTAATTTGGAGTTTTTCTATTATTCCAGCTACATGCTACCTATTTTGGCTAATTTGGAATTTTTACAGTTTTTTAGGGTTAATTTGGAGTTTAGCTAATATTTCACTATTTTAGCTAATTTGGGATTTTTTTTTTTACAGTTTTTTATAGAGTTAGCTATTTTGGAGTTTACAGTTTTTTAGCTAATAATTTTAGCTCATGCTAGCTATTTTGCTAATTAGCTAGGCTTTTTAAGTTTTGTAGACTAATTTGGAATTAAGATTAAATTCAGCTACCATTAGCTTTTGGGCTAAATTTAGGATTTTTTCAGTTTTAGGCTAAATTTGGAGTTTAGCTAATATTTTTTCATTTTACATTTAGTACACTAATTTTCTAAATTTCAGTTTACTGTTTTTTAGCTAATTTGGCAGTTTTTTCTAATTTATTCCCAGCTACATGCTACCTATTTTTTGGCTAATTTGGAATTTTTACAGTTTTTTAGGGTTAATTTGGAGTTTAGCTAATATTTCACTATTTTAGCTAATTTGGGATTTGTTTTTTTTTACAGTTTTTTAGGCTAATTTGGAGTTTAGCTAATATTTCAGCTACATGTTAGCTATTTTGGCTAATTTGGGATTTTTACAGTTTTTTAGACTAATTTGGAGTTTAGCTAATATTTCAGCTACATGCTAGCTATTTTGGCTAATTTGGAATTTTTACAGTTTTTTAGACTAATTTGGAGTTTAGCTAATATTTCAGCTACATGCTAGCTATTTTGGCTAATTTGGAATTTTTACAGTTTTTTAGACTAATTTGGAGTTTAGCTATGTCTTCAGCTACATGCTAGCTATTTTGGCTAATTTGGAATTTTTACAGTTTTTTAGACTAATTTGGAGTTTAGCTAATATTTCAGCTACATGCTAGCTATTTTGGCTAATTTGGAATTTTTACAGTTTTTTAGACTAATTTGGAGTTTAGCTAATATTTCAGCTATATGCTAGCGATTTTAGCTTATTTAGGATTTTTTAGTTTTAAAGCTAATCATATTTCAGATTTTCTTTACATCCACTTTATCCATGATCCGATTAGTCGACTAATCGGAAAAATTAATCGATGATTAGTCGACTATTAAAATAATCGTTTGTGGCAGCACTATTTGAAACAAACTCTGAACTTAACAGAAGAACTAAGGAAGAAGAAAAGAGTCTGGTCCTCTTCAGCGTGTCATCTATGCTCCTGCAGCTCCTCACTGCTCCTCCTTTACCCAGCATGCATTTCCAAGCCTCTTCTTTTATTATCTCCTCCCTTCTCTGTTTGCTTTCACACTGACTTGAACCTCACTCGAGTTCATCTGCAGGAGGACAGAGACTCGAGAATCAGAGGTTCTGTGTAACAGATCTTCCTTTTAAGTTTCTCTCTGAATTATTTTTGCAGATAAGATTTAGGAAAAAGTCAAATGAAAGCCCATAATGATCAGTGATGAGGTTGATGAGTTCCTTTACATAGATGTTTTCTTTAAAGTCCATGACGTGGATTTACTCGAACAGTTCTTGTGTTTTGGTCTCTAGGAGGAGTTGAAGGAAAAAACTTCCCTTGATGAAGCGAAGAAGGAGGAAGCCGCCGCAGAAACAAATCCCAAGGGAATCCCGGAGTTTTGGCTCGCGATTTTCAAGAGCGTTGACATGCTCAGCGACATGTTACAGGTAAACATACATGGCGACATTTTACATGTAAATAGACAGTGACGTTTTACAGAAAAAGAGACATAAATAGTGAGATTGTACAGGTAGAAGGACATGTTCAGTAGGGCTGTAACGAGTATCTGGGTGCTCGGGTATTCGCGATCTGCTCCCGAAAATTCGAGTACGAATATTCGCGACGTCAAAGATCGCTGATTTGCGATCTTTAAAAATATGGTGAATTTTAGTAAAATATGATCAAAATATTATCTGGTAATTATGTATTTTCCATCTGGAATGCAGATTAATGTAGGATTTTAGGCTTACGAACTAAAACAAAGCCGAAAGAGCCGCGGTAGCCTCCGGAAGTAAACAAACATCTTCGTGACGGTGAAACTTCCGGTTTTCAAAGTAAAACTAGCGAGACTTTTTTTGCCGTTCAAAAACAGAGACTGAAGTTCTGTTCACTGACATAACTAATGAAAAAATGAATTAGCTTTAACATCGGAGCTTTAGCTCCAGTGTTTACATTCTTTTGGTTATGATAACTCTTCAACAGTTGACGCAATTAACGAAACTCCATTTTATTTTGAAGAAACGCAGCCTCGCGCTGCTGAAAGGCGGATATGATCAACGTGAATCAGATGATTCTGCTGCAGAAAAAAATACTTTTTTCATACGGGCTGTACACCGAAAAATATTTAAGAACTTTGAGAGTTAAAAAACTGTGGGGAACATTTCAAGTTTTGTTGTTAAATGATACAAAAACAGCAGAGATTGTTATCTTTTTTTGTTTATGTTACCGCTGAACTTAACCAGAAGGCTGACAAAAAAAAAAGTTTAAAATGGAAAACAAAATTTCTTTCTATCTGAATATTTTGGGTTTTTTTTTAATCAGTTTCGTTGATTCTGATCTACTGTTGTAAATAAAGGCATAAATGTTACATCTCTGCCCTCTTGTCAGGAACACGACGAGCCCATCCTGAGACACCTCAAGGACATCCAGGTCAAGTTTTCGGAGCCAGGCCAGCCGATGGTCAGTGTCTTTCTGCAGCTTCACCGGCGCAGTCGTTGCGTCTCGGTATTCACGGGAACGTTCTCCCGCAGAGTTTCACGTTAGAGTTCCACTTCGAGCCCAACGGATACTTCAACAACGCGGTCCTCACAAAAGTCTACAAGATGAAATCCGAGCCCGACGTGTCGGACCCGTTCTCCTTTGAAGGTCCGGAGATCATCGACTGTGAAGGGTGAGCGGACGACGTTTAAAGTCGCACGACGTTTGAACGGTTCCTGTCGCTCGACCTCCCGGCTTCCTCGCCCGTCTCTGCAGGTGTCAGATCGACTGGCACAAAGGGAAGGACGTGACGGTGAAAACCATCAAGAAGAAGCAGAAGCATAAAGGCCGCGGCACCATCCGCACCGTCACCAAACAAGTCTCCAACGATTCCTTCTTTAATTTCTTTAACCCCATCAAAGGTAAGCCCGGGTCGTCTCTGTTCTGCAGGCTCTTATCTCAGGAAAACAGAAGATGCGTTAGTGAGGTTCACCAGCAGGGGGCAGCAGAGTCACGGCCTGTTTCTGTTTCCATTTCAAGCTGAAAGCCCCAGTTTACTGCATCAGAAGACTCAGTGTCTTTTTAAATAAACATCTTGAAATTAAATTCCACCTTTTTTTTGTGTATGAAGGGGTTAGCTAAGCCTTGTTGTAGGGCTGGGCGATATGGGATTTTTTATATCACGATATAGCTTTTTACATATTGCGCGATAACGATATTGATCACGATATAAACCAAATAACTATATTTGAACACTTTGTGGCTCAAAAATTAAATGTAAACTCATCAGCAGGTTGTTAAATTTAAATATTTATTTCCTATCACACTAAGCATAACAGATCCAATGGAAATTATGCAACTAGTTTTTTAATAACCAAGAATATAAATATATATAAATGAACTAATCTGAAAATTAAAGCAAAAGCTTTCAAGTTTCAAAAGTTTATGAAATAGATACTAAACTGTTTCTTCAGTTCCATTAAAAAACAAAGCATTAATTCTACAAATAAATTCACATAACAAAAATGTATTAATGTACTACAAATTATTTTTGTTGCATTAAGTAGGGGTGTAATGGATCACAAAACACACGGCTCGGATCGTGTCACAGCTTTAAGGTCACAGTTTGGATCATTTTTTGGATCAGGAACAAGTAAAAAAACAACAAGAATAAAGAAGATGAAAGCCTAAAATTACTTTTTTGAAAAGTTAAAAATATATGTTTGAAAACAAAAAGTACTTAAAAGCATTAACTCACACGTTTTGAGCTTTGAACACAAACAAAACATGTATTTTCTGATTACATGTACATGTCTGGAGAGAGAAAGGAATGCTTCATATGTTATCCCACCAAATTAAATTGCAATTTTGAAATTAAACTTTCATTATTTTTGGTATTAATTGGTGTATTGAAACTAACTGTGGCAACATTTAAATATGTCAAATAAGTATTATTAACCATAGTACATGTCCAGGTGACGCACTGCCATACCTGCGTTTTTTCTGGTGATTTTTGACCCTAACGGCTTGCCTTAGCTCTACCTGTCGGCTCTTTTCAGCTCGGTGCAGGAGTGCGACAGCGGCCGCTCCTCACTGGAAGGTCTCCTGAACTCCGACACGGAGATGTGTACCGATGTTTTTATTCAGCTCTTCAAAATAAATCAATCTCTCGGTATCCACGTTCTTCACGAAGAGTTCCAGAAAAGTTTTGATAGAAGCTTCTCCCACACTCAGCGGGGCTTCAGAGCAACAGACTTTCTGATGACCGAAAGCATCAAATCTGACGCTTGTTAAAAATAATACAGTCTACAGTAAATTAATTGGACACCAAATGCATTCGGCGTGGACAGAGAATTGATTGTAATAAAGCGCGCGGGGCGCGAGGTGCGCAGCAGCAGCGGGGGTTGCTGGTAGAAGTCGGCTCGTGCGCGTTTGTTTACCTTTCATGCAGACGAAGGACGTAGAGTGGAGTCCAAAAAATGACCCAAATGAGAGCTAATAAACACAATAATTAGATACAAACACTTACTGGCGACTAGCTCTCTAACTTTTACTCGTCAAATAGGAGAAACTGTTCGCTAGCAAGTGTTATTTGCGGACCCTTCAAAATAAAAGTCTATCGCGATAGACTCATTCTTCTATTGAAAAAATGTTCTATCGCGATATCAATAATTATCGTTTTATCGCCCAGCCCTACCTTGTTGTTTAGTGGAGATCTCCACCTGAAGGTTGATTCTGTCAGATTGAATCATCAGCTGGAGTTTAGATCATGATCTCTTCAGACCTTCAGAGGTTCTGCGTAGCGGGTTACGGTTTTGGTTCTGGAAGTCATCGGACAGTTTGTGTTGTCGCTTTGTTCTGAGGCTGAACTCGTTTCTTTTGTCTTCCAGCTCCACCAAACGGAGAGCTGGTCAGTAGATCTTCAGTGGATCTTGATGATGACTTAACTTCTGCCGCAGCTTCCTTCTAATCGGGGTTTGTTTTCCAGGACGAGGACTCCGAGTTAACTTTAGCCACAGACTTTGAAATCGGTCATTTCTTCCGCGAGAGAATAGTTCCCAGAGCCATCCTGTACTTCACCGGAGAAGCTCTGGAGGACGACGAGAGTGTGAGTGCCCCTCACCCCCCCGGAGGTTCCCCTGCAGCCGAGCGGGACTCTCACCAATCTGCCGCTTTGTTTTGCAGTTCGAAGAGGAGGAGCTGGAAGAAGGAGACGAAGAGGTTTGTGAGCAGCTGAAGACCAACCTGAAGGTCCGATCTTCTGCCGCTCACGTCGCTCTCTGTCTTCTAGGAACAAGAGGAAGAAGGAGATGAAGATGATGACGAGGGGGACTTCGACCCCAAGGTGAGCTGTCGTATAAAGCAGAGGAAAGGGTTCCCTCGAAGCTCAGATTCATTGATATATATTACTGGATCGGCACTTTGATTACTCGCCGCGATAGACGGAGACGTGAAGGCGCCATCATCACGAATTGAGTCAGGGCAGCAGAACGCTGCTGTGTCAGTGGCTAAAATGAAAGCTTGGAAAATGATTGATCTTGTGGGATATTTAAATATTTATCAAGAATTGTCCCTTCTACTGCTACAAGTGAGGCGTTTCTCTCAAATTAAGAACTCCTAAATATCCACGGTTTTTGGTTTGTGCTTATGTGTTAAAATCTATAAAACTGAGCCTGTAAATGTTTGTCATCCAAGACCAGAAAGGAGAAATATTGATGAAGTTCAGTGGCATGAATGATGGACAAAGTTTAGTATCAAAGTTATTTCTCCATTAAAAAAAAAAAAACATTAAAGTGCTAAAAAAAAACAAAACATCCTTTATCAAATTTTCAAATGAAACTGCAACTTTTATTATATTTGGATTACATTCATGGTAAACACATCTCAATGCATTCAAAATTTACCCTCAAATAGACGATTTCATAGTAGGGCTGCCACAAACGATTATTTTAATATTCGACTAATCACCGATTATTTTTTTCCGATTAGTCGACTAATCGAGTCATGTGCAAACTGGATGTAAAGACGCTGAAGTTGATAACCAGCTAAAATATTAGTTAAATGCCAAATTAGCCTAAAAAAATAAAAACAGCCAAAGTTAACCAAAATAGCTAGCATACTGCTGAAATATTAGCTAAACTCAAAATTAGCCTAAAAAAAACAGAAAAATCCTAAATTAACCAAAATAGCTATGTCGCTGAAATATTAGTTAAACTCAAAAATAGCTTAAAAAAAAAAAAAAAAAAACCTTAAGACCTTAAGTTATCCAAAACAGCTAGCATGTAGATTAAATATTAGCTAAACTCCATAAAAGGCTAAAGAAACTTATTAAATGCCAAAATAGTCCAAAAAGCTGGCAGAATCCTATTATAACTTTTAACTTTACTACACTCTGACTTCATACAATATAAAGTAACGATTAATCGACTATTAAATTAGTTGTCGACTATTTTGATAGTCGATTAGTCATCGATTAGTCGACTAATCGTGGCAGCCCTATTTCATAGTACTTTGAGAGTAAAGCATCTTTAGCTCATACAAAAAACATTTTTTTAAATTCAAGAACATGAATCATAACATCAGATAAACCTGCCAAACTGTTAAGATTCAAAACACAATGGTTGAGCTGCCGCGATTAGTCGACTAATCCACTATTAAAATAGTTGACGACTAATTTAATAATCGATTAGTCGTTACTTTATATTATGATGGCATTCTGCTTGGTTATTTGTAAAATGTTGCCATTCATTGAGGTTTTTTAGGTTAATTTGGAGTTTAGCTAATATTACAGCTAAATGCTAGCTATTATGGCTAATTTAGGATTTTTTTCTTTTTTTTAGGCAATTTTGGAGTTTAGCTAATATTTTAGCTAGCTATTAGCTTCAGCTATTCAGCGTCTTCCGCTGTCAACATTAGCATCTTCAGCGGCCAAATTCAGCTTACAGCATTCACACCAGAAGTATCTCAGGTAATGCTATATATGTAGTTTCCAGTTAGTTTAAAGCTAACGATGGTTAAGTTGGGTGCTGTACATCCAGTCTGCGCATGACCCGATTAGTCGACTAATCGAAAAAAAAATAATCAGTGATTAAAAATCATTGTTTGCGGCAGCATTATGGCAGGTTAAAGTTTGGACCTCAGCTCCGTCACTAACAAGGTGTTTGTCACTGAGCAGAAAGTTAGCATTAGCGCCGTATTTTCTAGCTGGACTTTGTCTGGTTTGTGCTCAACAGATTTAGAAAATTATGTGAGAACTCACTTTCACTTTCTTACAAAAAAATAAAAAAGTGCAACCGACGACAATATTTATTTAAATTATTTATTTAAAGTAGCTACATGCTGCTTTGACAGCACAGAAAAATGCCGTTTACGTGTTCTCAACACAAATCTCCATCAGTTTTTGTGCTGGTCTCCTGTAAATATGTGGGAATAACATCAGCCGTGTTTTAAAACATCAAACAGTAACAAAAATCTACATTGATGATCCAAACTAGCATGCTACCCTCGAGTTGCTAGCTAAGTTTAGCACAAACGTCATGCTTCCCAGCCCGATAGGATTCCTCTCGATCGGATTATGTTGTGGTCGTTCTTCACTCGCAAAGACTCGCCGTGGAGTGATGTCACGTGATTTCCAACCCGCTAATACATATCAATGGTCAGACGAGTCGTGTCCTGTGTCTCCATTTAAATGTTCGCTCGCCGGCGTGTGATTGGCTGCTGCCACCATATGATGCTGTGTCCATGTTGGTTTCTGAGTGATGATTAAACTTGTTCATGCTGTTGTCTCTCCCTCCCCCTGACCCCCCCCATTACAGGCCTAATCACTCATTCTCCTTCCATGCGTTTGTAGGTAAGGGAGAAGATAGAGCTGCTTTCAGAGGCTTTAGTTTACGACCAGTCTGTCTTCTTCACTTCATGTCCCCCATAGCTCCAACTGTCCCCCCCCTCCTCAAAGGCTTCTGCTGCCTGGGCCTCGTCCCGTCTGCTAACCCCCCCTCCTCCCCCCGTCGTCTCCTCCTCCTGCTGCTCCTGCTCTCTGTGGGCTCCTCCCGGAGGAGCCGCTCTCACCGCTCTTCTCCGTGTGTCCTCCACAGAAGGAGCAGCCTCAGCCCGCCGAATGCAAACAGCAGTAACCGCAGCCATCCGGGAGGCGGAGTCCTGCCGTCCATCAAGTCCATGTTAGCCGATCCACGGACCTCCTGCTCTAACAGGCTCCGCCCCTTTCATCTGAATGCAATAGGACGCTAAGCAGACGGCGTTTTTTTCTGTGCATGACTTCTTTCTCCTCCGTCGTTTTTATTTCCCGTCACTGAACCTCCGGGCAGGAATTGACTTGACCCCCCCCCCTCATAAAACCTCCAAGTTATTATTTTATCTGGATGGAGACAGGAGGCCCCCCCAGTTTAACCCAATGTGGGCAGAAACCAGTCACTCAGGGTTTTTTAACGCCAACAAGCAAAGTGAGTTTACTGCTGACAAGTTTGACCTTCCTTTTCTCTGTAGGGGGAGGGGCTTCTTCCTTTTTTTTTTTTTTTTTTTTTTAAGGTGTGTTTTGTAAGGAGAGACGCAGGAAATCATCCTAACCTTTTGGAAATGTTCAGTGTAACGTCATATTTATTGTGGTGTCATTCAACTGTTGGAGGAATGTCTGTGGGGCCACTCCCCCCCCCCCCCGCTCAGGAGGGCGGGGCTTAGCATCAAAACTCCATCCTGCAGACCTCCTGTGGTTCGTTTGTAGATCTGAACACACAGAAGATACCCAGAATCCTCTTTTCTAACGTCGTTTGCCAATCGTCATTAGCTCAAAGTGATCCGGCGTTTGTTGTTTCTAAATGCATCTCATGTCGTCCATCGGGATGGAGTGCGAGGGAAATGAAACGGAATAGGGTGCCATTGATTTTTACCCCCCCCTCCCTCCCTCCTGGTCACCACAAACCAACGATTGTACGCGTCGGTGGACAGATCTCAGAGCCGCGGCCCACACCTTCAAATTTACCACATGGACCGTGCGCCCGCCTTAACTGGTTCTTATTCACAGTTTGTTACTCGCGCAATATTTCTTTTCAATTTGTACAGTTAGTTAAAATATTCTATTAAAGTTTGTGCAACATGAAGGCGTTCTCTGTGGTCTGGGAAATGGAAAACGTCTGGAAAAAGACCAGGAGGACAGAGTGAGGTTCCTCAGGCCTCCAGCAGGGGGCACTGCAGAACTTCTCAACTTCCTGTTTGATTCACATTTGAGTTTGTGATTTTAAAAATAATCCAGTTCCAGCAGATTGTTGAAAGACCAAAGGAACCAGCAGAATACGAGTTTGTCTTCCACATTTCAAGAAATTGTTCTGCAGTTTCTTTAAAAATGTTCTTTTATTGGGAGTTTGTTTACAAAAGTGATGCAGCTTTTAGGCTTTCGCCTCATCTGAAGGAACTTCATTTTATTTCCTTATGAAGCTTTTATCTCTGACAAGTTTTTCATCAATATCCCACAACCGAAATGTCTTAAAAGACATTTTTGATGTTGATCTGAAGCCTCTGTTTACAAAATATTCTTGGAACAGCTCAGTGGCCTTGTGGTAGAGTGTCTGCCCTGAGTTGGAAGGTCGTGGGTTCAAGTCCAGGCCGAGTCATACCAAAGACTGTAAAAATGGGACCCAGTGCCTCCCTGCTTGGCACTCAGCATTAAGGGGTTTGATTGGGGGGTTAAACCACCAAATGGTTCCCGAGCGCGGCTGTGTCTGCAGCTCACCGCTCCCTAAGGGGATGGGTCAAATCCGGAGAACATATTTCGCACACCTTGGTGTGTGACAACTAATAGGACTTTTTTTAACTTTTGAAGGGGCGTGGCTTTTGGAACTGATAGCTGCTGCCTGATTACGATAGCTCTGTGTCTCGCTAGCATAAATCTAGACCGCTGCTACATAAAAATATCTAGCAGTTTCGGTAACGTCCAGCCATATGGTTCTGATCCGGATGTCAGCTCAGAGGAGTGATTCTTTCTCCTTCCAGTTCACCAAAGACTCTTTGATGTTTCTTGACGTTGCTTTGATCAATACATTCAATCCATTGGTTTCTCAGAGCAGAAAATAATGAAAGCTAACATCGAAATGCTCTTTCATTCATTTACAATCCTTTCGGTCAAATGAGCCGCCGTTCACATTTCCGTGGTCACATCAAGAAGCTCCGTGGAGGTTTTCCAGAGGTCTCAGCCCTGCTACCGTAAGTATTGGATGAAAGTCACACCTAAAAATCCTCAGAAATGTGAACGGCGGCTCATTTGACTGCAGTCGATGTGAAGATACCATCTTCTCTTCTCCAGAACCTGAACTAGACAAGCCAGCCGGACCAGATGAGGGTTTAGTGCATGTGGAGCAGAAAGAAGATCATTCAAACAGAGATTTAAAAGGAGAAATATTTAGAAATGCAAAAACAAAATGATTTCTTTTAACATTTCTTCTCTTTCATAAGAAAAATGCCGCACAAACATCTTAAAAACCGGATTTTCATCAGAGGAGGATCTAAGCTCCTGGTCTGTCTCCTCCACCTGTCTGATATTCAGCGTGTGAATGCAGGTTCTTCATGTTCCTGTTCTTCATGTCGAGCACATCCACAGCAGCAGGACAAAGACCTGATTCTGCTCCCGCACGCAGGAGAACGTGAGCCGCGTCTGTGAGGAGCCTCCCGCCTCCTTTGAGTCGGAATGATGGGAGTGAAGAACAGAGGGGAGCTTTGTCCCGCCGATGTTCTGACAAGCCCGAGGTCTCATCGGAGTTTTCATCCGTCCTCCATTCAGACTCTCCTAAAGAAAACCTCTAACCAGTGAGGGTTTTTTTTCAGAACCTCCACGGCTCTGTTCAGACAGGCCAGCAGCGTTACAGGGGTGAAAGGTCAACCTCATTGATGAGACGGAGGACAACTTTAGCCGATCCGAAGACTCTCAGAATGAAACATCTTCATGGAAAACGTCTCTTAAATTTCGTCTTTGTCTCTTTTTTTTTCTGTCTGAGCTGCTTCAAACGGGTCGGAAACAATAGCCGGCAACGCCGTGTTGTGGGAACGTCGGCCTGAGGACACACCTGTGCAGGTTTATGAATGAGGAGCGGATGAGGCGTGTTCAGCCTGAGTCACGGCGCTCTGACCTGCTGAGCTCTGAGGTTACATAAGTGCAGACCTGTTGGAGCAGGAGAGTCGAACTCAACCGCTCCGGGGGCCAAAATCCAAAACACACCTTAGGTCGCAACAGGATAAACATTTATTAAACAAACAAAATTTAGTAAATTATAAAAAGTCTATAACATAATAATGAAATGGATATACAGCATTACCTGAAATAATGCCAGTGGGAATGCTCTAAGCTGAATTTGGCTGCTGAAGATGCTGAAATTGATAGCTAAAAATGCTGAAGCTGATAGCTAGCTAAAATGTTAGCTAGATGTAAAATTTTTCAGAAAAACATAAGTTGACCAAAACAGCTAGCATGTAGCAGAAAAAAAAGCTAAACTTCAAAATAGCCTTAAAAAATGGGAAAAAAGCGTATAAAATTAGCTTAAAAATTAGCATAATTATCATGAAGATGTTTCATTAGCTTGCGTGTACGTTTTTACCCAAAACAGCCAAAAACTAAATTAAAAAAATTAAAAATTAAAAGCCTAAATTAACCAAAACAGCTAGCATTTAGCCTAAATATTAGCTAAACTCCTAAGCAGCCTTAAAAAAAAGCCTAAATTAGCCAAAACAACTAGCATATAGCTGAAATGTTAGCTAAATTTCATAAAAACCTAAAAAATCTGGTAAATTAAAAAGTAGTCCAAGAAGCTGGCAGGATGCCAATTTGTAAAACTTAAAAACTGTAACTTTTTACCATAATTACGAATAGTAAAAATGCAGTAATATTATTCCAGAATAAATTAATTTATACTTTCAATAAATTTTACTCTCCATAAAAATATATTTTGTCAAATTAATTCCAGTTATAAATGAGCGCAACAAAACATCAGGGAAATAATAACAATAAAATAAAAATGGTTTGGAGGGCCGGATAGAATTACCCGCTGGGCCGGATCCGGCCCCGGGGCCTCGAATTTGAGACGAGCGCAGGACTTGACCTGCAGATCAAACGCAAAGAGACAAATTCACACGACGTTAGAGCGATAACTACTATAGCTCAGTAGAATGATGAACAGGCCGCCTCTGTCAGGGTTCCTGACTGGAACCTCGTCTGGAGGTTCAGAGGAGGTCCGAGTCTCCTTCGTGAAGCAGGTTTGGATGCTGAAGTCTCTTCCCACCTCAGCTTAGATAAGGACGGATTCTTGGTGTATCAGGACAGCTGAGGCTCTGCAGGAGGAAAAGTGAACGTTACATTCCTGTCATTTAAGGGTTGCAGACCTGCATGCTCGCCATTCTTTCTGTCATCAAGATCCAACTCCTGGAGATCCTGTCTGAGGAAGGAGGTGTGGCAGCGCCGCTCACACCGCAATCTTAGCAGCTTTTCATCACTGGAGGGTCTGGGATGAGACCAAAGGGTATTTATATGAAAAAATGATAACAGAAACGCGTTCACTGTTGATGGAACCATAAATATATGAATATTTAAATCTGTAAATGAAGTCTCAAGTGAAGACTTGAGAACTGAGTCAACAAAACAGCTTAAACCGGGTCCTGGAACCAGGTGGGGGGTCAGCATGCAGAAGTGAAGACTGATCTAGACCATAATAATCTGACACTAAAGATCTCATCAGAATGAGGGTGGAGTCTCTATAATAGAACCCACACGGTGGCACAGTGGTTAGCGCTCTTACCTCATAGCAAGAAGACCCTGGTTCAAATCCCATCTGGAGAATCAGAAACACCAATTGGGGACCCCTCTGTGTGGAGTTTGCATGTTCCCCCCATCCATGCATACACCAGATTCCAGCCAGGATAGGCTCCAGCACCCCCAGAACACCAAAGTGGCTAGGGAAAAAGAATGAATCAATGCTTTCCAGGACAGCTTTAAATCTATTATAACCCCAATAAATTTATCTTCAGAAATTCTTTCAAGTTTCACCCCATTTATTTGCATGTCAATCTTTAGATTTTTACCATTAGAATTACCAAGTAACATTATTTTCTGTTACTTAAATGTAGTCAAAGTTTATTTACATCAAATCACATCTTCAATTTTTCCGTCTTTACAACTTCCATGAATTGCTGCAAATCATCTCCATCGCAAAAAACATTTGTGTCATCAGCAAATAAACTTATTCTATAAACCTTTAATAAATCATTAATACACATGATAAATAATACTGGGCCCAAAACAGACCCCTGTGTCGCACCTTTCTGCCCAAAAAATGGAAACGAGCACTTCTGACCTTCAAATTTAATCCAGTCTAACACTGTCCCCCTGATGCCATATCGTTCCAATTTATTTATTTATATTAATAAATAAATATTAATTATTTATTATTATTATATTATTTATATTAATAAATAAATATTAATAAATAAATTGGAACGATATGGCATTAGGGGGATAGGTCTTGAGTTTCTTTGATTCCGTTCTGTTTTTTGTTAGAATTTTGTGTGAGAACGTTGTCTTTACATTTTTTTTAATCGACAGTATAATAATGATACCCTTCGTTTTACCACATTTTGTTTTTTTATTAAACATCTTTTCAAAGAGTTTCTGTCTGCTCTCTAACTTGCTGTTGACGGAATGTTCCATTACTGCAGAGAGACGGGGGAGGATGAAACACTTTCCCATGAGCAGTCTAATGCCGTTTTAGTGATTTGGGTTATTTATGACAGAGTTAAATTATAATGGGAATAACAAATATTTTTTGCTTTATTAATTTTTACCTTCTCTTTAATGTTTTTTTCATTGTATGTATTTATTTATTTGGCTGCTGTAATTGGTTCTAACTGCAAACAAAAAACAAATAGTCAAATTAATTTTTAAACTCTGCAGGGTTAAGTGGGGCCCCAGAAGTGTTGTGCCCCCAGACGATGGCCCGCCCTTGCCTAATGGTAGGTGCGGCCCTGTATTCAGACTTTTCTGAGAGAAACCATTTAGAAAGTATCTTTGTGCTTACAAAAAAAGCGGTTTATGCAAACATAAAAAAGGCTGCAGCTTTGTGCCACCCATCCAACTTTTGTTGTTAATTCTTCACAATAATTGTATCTGTTTGTAAACTTTTTGGTGGTTTTTATGTCTTTAAAATCCTCTCCGACTAAACAAGTTCTGGTCCAGCAAATCTTTAAAAGAACATTACCACTCCCTCCGATGAAGAGTCCTAAAGATCCATCTGCAAACAAACCCAGATCTGGAATCTGTTGGTTTCTGGTCTTTAACCCTGTAAAGTCCTCTATTACATCAAAGAACTGACTGACTGAGTAGATTCAAATATCCTGAAACTAAGATTAAAGCCTAAGATAAAATCTTGGAACAAAAAGGTTTCAAATCTTCTTTTTTTGTAATTTTTTGTTCACAATGTTAGTTTTAGATTAAAAAACATTAGTACGAGTGTTGAGGATAAAATCAACCTATTTTCTGTTAATGATTTGATCCAAATATTATTTAATATGGTGCAACCGTATCTTAAAGTATTTAATATTATATCATTTTAAAGTCTTAAAATTAAGACAAACAATATATGAACTAAAAAATGTGCAATACCTGTGTTAATGCTACTGTGAATTGTTTTGATTAAAGTAGTCGCTAAAGATGCTGAAGCCTTTTGCTGAAAATGGTGATGTAATTTAATATAATCAAAGGGATTTGCTGAAAATGCAAAATGTGCAAAATGTTAAATTTGCTAAAATTCTGGAAATATCACTAAAAAACTAAAGTGCTGAAGTTAACATAAATTTCTGAAAAATGTGTTTAAAAATCTCTAATACATGATAATTTTGCTAAAATGTTTAAAGTGTTGCTTAAATATTAGCTAAACTTCAAATTAGCCACAAAAAAACATCAGTAGAATTGGCCAAAAAAGCTAACTTGTTGTTTAAATACTAGCTAAATTCCAAAATAGCCTACAAATACTTCAGTACATAACAAATAAGTCAAAAACATTAGCCTGTTGCGAATATAGAAGCTAAACTCTTAATTAGCCTGTAAAAACCTCAGTAGATAACTAGCTAATTAGTGGCTAATTCGGCTACTGCTGAGGTTTTTTTGGGCTAATTAATTAAGCTAACATATTAGCAACGTTTTAGCTTTTTTGGCTAATTTAGCAACTTTTGAATTTTTTTTGGGCTAATTTTGAATTAAGCTAACATATTAGCAACGTGTTAGCTTTTTTGGCTAATTTGGCATCTAATTAGGGTTTTTGGGCCAATCTTATACAAAAATCTTCAACCACATTCTACAAATTGCATTCACACAAGCATTATTGCAGGTAATGCACTTTTCTAGTTATTATTATTGTTACTTTTTTCCCTTTAGGGTTAGGGTTCCCTTAGTGCAGAGGTCTGCAACCTGCGGCTCCAGAGCCACATGTGGCTCTTTTATGTCTCCATTGTGGCTCTCTGGCTGAAGAAAAATAAAATAATAGTACATTTAAAAAAAATTGGAGATTAACAATTTTTTTAGCAACATGCTAAGGTTTTTGGCTAATGTGTTACCTACCGGACTTTTTAGGCTAATTTAGAATTTTAGCTTCTATTTTAGCAACTTGCTAACGTTTTTGACTGTTTTCTGTGGAATTTTATGCTAATTTGGAGTTTAGCTAGTATTTTAGTAAAATGCTAATGTTTTCAGCTAATTTGTTATCTACTGAAATTTGTTTTGGATAATTTAGAAATTAGCTTCTATTTTAGCAACATGCTAACGGTTTTAACTCTTGTGAGGAATTTTATGCTATTTTGGAGTTCAGCTAGTAATTAAGCAACAAGCTAGCTTTTTTGGCAGATTTGGCCTCTAATTTGTTTTTTTATGTTAATTTGGAGTTTAGCTAATATTTTAGCAATATGCTAACATTTTTAGCTAATTTGTTATCTACTGGAGGTTTTAGGCTAATATTGAGTTTAGCTTTTATTTCAGCAACATGCTAAAATTTTTGGCTGATTTAATTTACAGAGAAATGTTATGCTAATTTGAAGTTCAGCTAGTAATTAAGCAACAAGCTAGCTTTTTTGCTACTAAAGTTAAAAATGTACAAAAATACCTTTTGAGAGATGCTAGTTTCTTTTTATATTTTTTTTGTTTGTGCCAAAAATAGACATTATTTATTTAAAAAAAAACAAAAAGAAGGTTATGAATGAGAAATCCAGATTTCTTAAAGGCTAACGTAAGTCAATGCGGCTCCTTTTAGGTTTTGATCAGTAGAAAACAGGCTCTTCTACTGTAAAAGGTTTCCGACCTCTGGTTTAGACCAAGATCCGGATCGGGTCATCCATATCAGGAAGTTCTGAAGAACCAGAACAGCTGAACAGTTAACCCTTTAAAGATCCTGAAGGTTCATTTCAGCAACTAGAAACCTGATGGAGTCCATGTCAGCATTGATCTATGAGAGCAGAAACGCAGCTTAAAGTCACTTCCTGTTTATCTGAGTTCTCATCACGGTCACCGTGCACTTCCTCCTCCTCGGCGCCGTACTCGCCCTCTGCAAACATTTGCTCCGTTTCCCACGCTGGAGAATGCTGGCACGGCTGCAGCCTGCCGCACACAGGGCTTATCAGAACAATGCCTCAAATAGCTGCAGAATGTCAACATGAAGGCATGTCACCAACAGCTGTTACCTGCAGAGTCTGTCTGTCCACCCCCCCCAGCATCTCGGAGGAGACGCTGGTCACCTGCAGATGGCACAAAGAGTCTCAGAACCTTCTGAAACTTTTTTCCAAATTTAGCTCATTTTTCTGAAGTGAATCACCCTCGAGGTTTGAATTGAAGGGAACGCCACTGTCGCCGCCGCCGCCACTGGAAGCTGTTAACGCACCTGCTACACCCTTTCAGCACCTTTTGTTTGCACAGCCTCACCTGTCTTTCCCTCATCCACCTTCCCCGTCATGTTTCCATCTGGGTGTGGAGCAGCAAAGATGTGGACCCTGATACTGGAGCTGAGACGGGTCATGTCACTGCGCAAACATTCCGGTTCTGAACAAAAAAATACTAACTCTTCATGGAAGTTAATTTTAGTTATATATCACAAAAGAGTTGCCTCATTGGGCTTCATGCAGGAGGTTGGTAATAAAATATAAACAATAGCTAATTGCTAAGCTGAACAGACTAAATATAACTGGTTATTCCTGCCCTTAGATCAGGGATCTGCAAAGGTCTCCAGAGCCACATGTGGTTCTTTCATCTCTCCATTGTGGCTCTCTGGCTGAAGAAAAAAAAAATAATAGTAAATTAGTAGATTAGCTATTATTTTGGCGTTTTTGGCTAATGTGTTAATGGTAGTTTTTAGGCTAATTTAGAATTTTAGCTTCTATTTTAGCAACATGCCAACGTTTTTGGCTAAGTTTTCTGAGAAATCATATGCTAATTGGCAGTTTAGCTAATATTTCAGTAAAATGCTAATGCTTTCAGCTAATTTGTCATCTACTGAAATTTATTTTGGATCATTTAGAATTTAGCTTCTATTTTAGCAACATGCTAACGTTTTTGAGTAAGTTAGTTTTCTGAGGAATTTAAGGCTATTTTGGAGTTCAGCTAGTAATTAAGCAACAAGCTAGTTTTTTTTTGGCAAATTTGGCCTCAAGTTTTTTATGCTAATTTTAGCAATATGCTAACATTTTTAGCTAATTTGTTATCTACTGGAGGTTTTAGACTAATTTTGAGTTGAGCTTTTATTTCAGCAATTATGCTAATTTGAAGTTAAGCTAGTAATTAAGCAACGAGCTAGCTTTTTTGCTACTAAAGTTAAAAATGTTAACAATTATCTTTTTGAGAGATGCTAGTTTCTTTTTATATATATTTTTTGCTTTCGTTCGTGCCAAAAATAGACATTATTCACATTTATAAAAAAAAAAACAAAAGAAGGTTATGAATGCAAATCCAAATTTCTTAAAGGCTAACGTAAATCAATGCGGCTCCTTCTAGGTTTTGATCAGTAGAAAACGAGCCCAAATGGGTCTTTTACTCTTAAAGGTTGCCGACCCCTGCCTTAGACCCTCCTTCCAGGTAAGGAAAAACTCAGGAAAAAGGAGGGAATAGAAGGACAGACTGGTGATTTATCAGGACTGTTAAAGAAGCATGCACTTATCTAACTCTACAACCACGTATTTGAATAGAGTTCAGCCAGATAGGACAGGTGGGGGACACAGCCAAGACGAGCTGGAGGCGAGGTCCACAGCCAAGAACAGGAGGACAGACAATCCACCTGGAATCTGAAATTCCACCCGTTCCCCCGGAGGGGAGTGGGAAAGAGGAACAACGCGTCGATAGAACTAAATACATTTATGTTACTTTGAACAGAGGAAATGAAAGTAAATGAGAATAGATGAAAAAGCATGAAAAAATCTAAGAAATAAATAGAATTAAGATTATAATTATTCTCCAAACTTCAAGCCTGGCCGTGGGCCTGTCCAGGAATGTTTTAAGCCTGCTTTGAATGTGGAAACACTGCAAAGATCAGAAATGAGTTGCAATAACTGAACTCCTAAAAGCTTATATTTTTATAAAACATTCTCCTCTGATTTTATTTTGAAGATGTTTATCTTCTTCCACCTCTGACTGACACGGGGGAGGCGTGCTCCTGCAGCTGCTCTTCTGCTGCCGCCAGGTTCAGACCGGAGAACAGGAGCAGGCCCTCTGGGTTTGGTGTGCGGTGACTCACAGTAAACACCTCATGTCCCGACACGACTCCCAAACTCTTTCTGGTCCTTCCCCCTTCCGTCACGCCCACGGGTGCTCAGACCGCTCCGAAGAACCAAACACGGATCTCCTGACCTTCAGGCTCCTCCTGGGTTCAGGCTGCCGCAGCTGCTCTGTTATCAGGCCTCCTCCTCGGGTTTGTTTGGTCTGGAGGAAGACGGCGAGACTGTGGGAGCGCTCGATGAGCCGGCGGTCGCCACAACACACCTCCAGATCCACCTGTCTGCAGACAAACCCCGACTTTCCCACAAACTGTTGAGTTTGACTTTAGTGAAAACATGAAGGAACCTGTTTGTGCCATCACCCCCCTTCTGCTGCACCTCCTGCGGCTTCACCTCAGGGAAGAGGAGTAACTGGAGGAGAAGCTCCTGAAGGGGAGAGAGGTGGAGAGGAGGTGCCATGCTCCTGCGGGGTCTTAGGTCAGGCAGAACCTCCTAACAGCCTTTCATGGAGACCCTCAGAGAGGACAGATGTCCAACTGATGACCACAGCCACACACGATTATGTCATTGCTTTCTAGTCCATTCATTGGCTCGAAAGAATAATTTTAAAACATGTTAAGAAATTAACTTTATTTTTCCTCAACCTTTTAAAACCTGAGGAGTCGTCGGTGAGGCTTAGACACAAAATCAAATACGTTGATTGCATCAACAAGTAAAAAATTACAGTTAATCATAAAACATAAACACCGGAGCTCCAGATTTAAGGGGTTAAATAATTTAAATAGAGCCAGGAATCAATAAAAAAAAAATAAACCTCACAATTAATCACTGTACATTTGTATTTTTAATTTAAAAACATGAAAAATTAATTTAAAAAAAATGATTTATCCCATTTTTATTTGTAATTAATCACTATTATTAGTTTTATGACAATATGCAGCTTTTGAACAAAACGCCTCGAAAGCCAAAAACGGTGAAGCAAATCGAAGGACTGAAGCTCATCCTGGTGCAATTCATCATTAAAGCGTTAATTCTGGTCGATGAATTCAAGCATTAACGCGTTCATGTTCACAGACATTAATTTAAACTTGAATGATTCAGTCATTAAACAGAGCAAATAAATCAGGGAGAGATGAGGAATCCTTCCAACTCAACATCAATTTAATCCTTCAGATTAAATGTGTTTTTAATAACAGGAGAGAATCCTCATTTATCAAATAAGACACTAAAATAAGATTGTTTGTGTAAAAAGTTTGAGCTCTAAAGGAGGAACTGAAAGACATTTTCTACCAGAGGAAGCTGTGAAAACAGAAGCAGAAACTCGACACCACATGTCAAATTTAAGGCCCGGGGGCCGGATCTGGCCCTCCAGGTCATTTTATTTTATTGCTATTAATAGTGCGATGTTATCTTGCGCTTATTTCTAACATGTATCGTTTTGACAAAACATAATTTTACGGAGAGTAAAATATTGAAAGTTATTTAATGTTGATTTATTCTGGAATAATGTTCCTGAATTTTTATTATTTAAAATTTTGCTAAAAAGTTAAAGTTTTAAAAATTGGCATTATGATAGCTTCTTGGACTTTTTTTGGCATTTTACTAAGATTTATTTAGGCTATTTTGAAGTTTGGCTAATATTTCAGATACATGCTAGCTATTTTGGCTAATTTAAGGGTTTTGTTTTTTTTTTTTTTACTTTTTTAAAGTTTTTAGGCTACTTTGATGTTTAGCTATTTCTTTGGCTACTGTAGGCTATCACAGGTTTGTTGTTTTAGTTGTTTAGGCTAATGTGGCATTTAGCTAATATCTTAGCTGACTAGCAGCTTCAGCGGATGCTAACCGAGGTGAAGTTAGTTGGATATTGGATATTCGATAGACATTCGCTTCGGCATGGTTAGGGACCGTCAACAAATTAAAGTTTTACCATCAACAAATAAAGGTTTTTATTCAATAGCGTTTAGGTTTTTGTACCTAATTGGACCAAATCTGTCTAGAATAATAAAACTAACTTAGATCTATCTGGGTCAGCAACAAAGATTCACTTTGAATGCTTTTTCTATTTTTTATAAAAATTTTTTACTGCAAATTTACACATTTTTCTTTAATATCTTTTAGGCTTTTATATGGTCCAAATCACTCTAGAATGATAAAGTTAGCTGAGACCTATCAGGGTCAGCAACTTAGATTCGCTTTGGATGCTTTTAGATTTTTATACCTAAAAGCTACTAAAGAAAAACGTGTAAATTTACAGTAAAAAAAAAAAAAAATAGAAAAAGCATCCAAAGTGAATCTAAGTTGCTAACCCCGATAGGTCTCAGCTAATTTTATCATTCTAGAGTTATTTGGACCAAGTAGGTATAAAAACCTAAAAGCTATTGAAGAAAAACCTTTATTTGTTGATGGTAAAACTTTAATTTGTTGACGGTCCCTAACCATCCCCAGCGAATATCCGATTTCCAATTAACTTCCACTCGATCGTTTGCTACGCAAGACGATTGGGGTCACCCTCTGACTTTAATCTTTAACCTCTTTAAAGTCAGAATCCTGACTTTTTTTCTCAGAATTCTGACTTGAATCTTCTGAGATTAAAGTTAGAATTTTCATGCGCTTTTTTTTTCATCGGCCCTAATCCTCTTCCGTAGTTTGCAGCTATTAGCTCCAGTTTCAACATTTTCGTTTTACAATTAATGTTTATCCTTTCCGGTGTGTTTTTTGGATTTTGGCTCCCTGTGCGCTTGAGTTTATCACCCCTGCTCTCCAGGAACCCCCTCACGCGCTCTCCTTCCGGCTGCGCGCGCACATCAGGTGACAAACAGAAACAGCGATTAACGCTCGCACTTTGCTCCGCGGTCAGACTCTGCGCCTCAGCTTCCACCCACGCGACTGTGGATGCAAAATCTCCAACCACGTGACGCGCGGTGGGCGGGACGGCAGAGGCGCGCATAAAGCGCGCGGCTCCTCCTGCTCCATTCACAACTCCAGAACGCGGGGCCCGCTGCGCGCGTGAAACGATGAAAATGTCCGCGCCGGAGATGAGCCCGGTCCTGAAGGAGGGAGAGCTGGAGAAGAGGAGCGACAGCCTGCTGCAGTTCTGGAAGAGGAAGACGTGCGTCCTGACCACCGACAGCCTCAGCATCTACCCCGACACGCACAAGCGCTCCAAAGCCAAGGAGCTGAAGCTGCAGTCCATCCAGAAGGTGGACTGCGTGGAGCGCACCGGGAAGTTCATCTATTTCACCATCGTAACCACGGACAACAAAGAGATCGACTTCCGGTGCTCCGGGGAGGAGAAGGGCTGGAACGCCGTCATCACGATGGCCCTGATCGAGTACAAGAACAAGAAGGCCATTCAGAACTTTAAAACGCGCCAGGACAACGAGAGCGCGTCGCCCGGTCAGCAGGAGAGGCGCATGGCTCGTGCGCCCTGAGCGCCATGCGCCGCGAGCGCGCGCGCGCGCAGGCTGGCGGGCGGTCAGCCGCTCCTAATATGGTTTACGAGGTCCCCTCCACGGGAACGCGCCGAGGTTTCCCCTCCACCCCACCGGGAACGCGGACCAAACGGGGGGGACGGGGGTCCTCCGGTCCGGAGATGAAGGACTGCCGGTGCCGGACGGACAGAACCTCCCGGAGCTCCACACGGACTGAACTCCTGATTTCACGTTTGCTCTCCTCCGGTCTGGATGACGGTGTTACCGGCAAACCCTTTCTTTCTCTTTAAGTTATTTGTATTTATTTAAATAAACGTGCAGTTTTTTTTAAAGACTCTCTTGTCCTGGTTTGGTGTTTTGAATGTGAAGCTTCATGAACTGAGGTCATTGGTGGGCGGAAGCGGCCGTCAGAATGCCAGACATGCAGTGGGGGGGTGCTGGGGGGAGGTGGGAGGAAAGTCCCTCTCAGCTGGAATGTCACACTTCTCCTCACTGGGAGGCTTCAGGCTTGAGTCACGCCTGATAAGCAGGAGACTTGAAAGGCCGCAGCGTCTTTGAACACACCTGCTCTCAGAAGGTGTGGTGCGTTTACGGCCCTCGATGAGGAATAAACGGCTCACCTTCTGTGTGTCATCCGAGTCGATGATTCTTCAGGAATGAAAGCGTTTCCTGAACCTTATCGCTCCGATCAGGTTTCAGCGGAAATGACTCAGAACCGACTGCTGCTGTAAAACCACCATAAACCCCAAACACAGATTTCTGCTCTTTATGATCCACTTCAGAGCGGAAATCGAAGACATTCCTCCAGATCATTTCACTTTACTGTAAAGAATTAGCTGATTTTATCTTCCACTTATTTCTAACTTGTGTAGTTTCGACAAACTATATTTTTATGGCGGGTAAAATACCTAAAGTTAATGTTTACATTTTTTTTCTGGAATAATATTCCTACCTTTTTATTATTTAAAATTATGTTAAAAAGCTACGGTTTTAAAGTTTTAAAGATGGGCATTCTGCCAGCTGTTTGCACTATTATTGGCATTTACTAAGATTTTTCAATCCATTTTGGACTTAAGCTAATGTTTCAGCTACATGCTAGCTGTTTCGGTTAAATTAGGCTTCTTCTTTTTTTTTTTTTTTTTTTTTTAAAAAGACATTTTTTAGGCTATTTTGGAGTTTAGCTAATGTTTCAGCTACATACTAGCTGTTTTAGCTAATTTAGGCTTTTCAAAAAAAAAAATTAGGGTATTTTGGAGTTTAGTTAATGTCTCAACTACATGCTAGCTGTTTTGGCTAATTTAGGCTTTTGAAAAAAGTTTTTAGGCTATTTTGGAGTTTAGCTAATGTTTCAGCTACACTAGCTGTTTTGGCTAATTTAGGCTTTTCAAAAAAAAAATTAGGCTATTTTGGAGTTTAGCTAATGTTTCAGCTACATACTAGCTGTTTTGGCTAATTTAGGCTTTAAAAAAATGTAGGCTATTTTGGAGTTTAGCTAATGTCTCAACTACATACTAGCTGTCTTGGCTAATTTAGGCTTAAAACAAGTTTTTTGTCTATTTTGGAGTTTAGCTAATGTTTCAGCTACATACTAGCTGTTTTGGCTAATTTAGGCTTTAAAAAAAGTTTTGGGGCTATTTTGGAGTTTAGCTAATGTTTCAGCTAAATACTAGCTGTTCTGGCTAATTTAGGCTTTTAAAAAAATTAGGCTATTTTGGAGTTTAGCTAACGTCTCAACTACATGCTAGCTGTTTTTGGCTAATTTAGGCTTTAAAAAAAGTTTTTAGGCTATTTTGGAGTTTAGCTAATGTGTCAGCTGCATGCTACCTGTTTTACTTAATTTAGGCTATTTTGTTTTGATTTTAGGCGTTTTTTGAATTTAGCTAATATTTCAGACACATGCTAGGTGTTTAGGCTAATTTATAATTTTTTGTTGTGTTTTTTAAGGCTGTTTTGGAGTTTAGCTAAAAATTGACATGTAAGTTGTTTGAATAATTTAGCTTTTTTTTAACCGTATTTTTAGGCTATTTTGACGGCTATTTCTTCAGCTACATGCTAACTGTTTAGGCTAACCTAGTTTTTTTTGTTTAAGTTTTTTAGGCTAATTTGACATTTAGCCTTTTCAGCTGTTAGCTACAGTTTTACAATTTTTGGTTTAGTGTGTTCAATAAATGTTTGTCCTGTTATTTCTAAAGACATTTCACCTAATTTTGAAACTTTGTTCAAAACAACGACTTTGTTGGAGGATCTGAGAAACATGAGAGAAGTCCTTTCATGAGCGACCGGTCCACAGATGGAGCAAAGAGCTGACACATGTCCAGAGGTCAGAGGTTACGCGTCGCCAGGAATATTGAGGCGTTTGAAAACGAGCCGCCTGTTAGTGCAGCTTTGAAGTGGGATCATGAACGCATCAAAGGCTGGATCTGTGGAGCCGTGCGGCCAAAAATAACGCCTCACAAATTAACACGGCACTGATTTGACACACAGCGATGCACCTGATCCGGTGTGTTTGTGTGTGATGGAATCCTGCAGTCAGGCAGCCAGCATGAGGAGATGCTTCTCTCCGATCGGTTTCTCCTCAGACGAGCTGGAGGTTGCGCTCTGCTCCTCAAAGGTCCGAGCATCTCAGAGGGCCGAGGCAGGGCGCGGTCCGCTGACGGTCCCTGCCAGAGCCTTTCGTCAGCCTCATAAACTCCCACAGCTTCCCTTTATCTCCTCAAACCTCATTTATGAGCCGCACTTTAAAAGTTAATCTTTAAAGAGCTGCTGATCAGTAAAGCCGGGTTAACCTTGAAAACTCACAGGAAGTCGGAGAAGAAAAGAATGATCCAGGATGAAAAAAGGAACAGATTTGATTAAAAATGACCACCCTCCCTCCAGAGTAAAGGGTAAACATTAAAAAGTCTTTCTAACTAGAGTAAGTAAAGGTCTATGGTATTTATGAAGTTAGAATTTAAAACAGGGGAGATGATGAAAGTTTTTTACTGTAACATGTAACTATATAATTATATGCAAAACTGATTACATGCCTCTTGTGGCTGCTGGAGGAAGTAAACATTTTCTACTTCCTGGTTGTTTTAAGTTGGGAGGATGGTACAAACTTTAGTATCCACTTATATTTGAGGCCTATGTTCTTCTATGTCATATCATCTTTATGAATTTAAGCAACGTTAAGCTTTGTAAAGAAAGAAAAATACTTTGGCGTTCTTCAGATGATAAATTTGGCACCAGGGTGAAATGTTGCATCAAAATAAAGTCCCGATTCCACAATGATAGCGAATTCACGCAGGTCCCAATTCCACACAGGTCCTAAATACACACAGGTCTCAATTCCAGACAGGTCTCGATTCCACACAGGTCCTGATTCCACACAGGTCCCGATTCCACAAAGGTCCCGATTCCACACAGGTCCTGATTCCACACAGGTCCCGATTCCACACAAGTCCCGATTCCACACAAGTCCCGATTCCACACAGGTCCCGATTCCACACAGGTCCCGATTCCACACAGGTCCCGATTTCACACAGGTCCTGATTCCACACAGGTCCTGATTCCACACAGGTCCTGATTCCACAAAGGTCCCGATTCCACACAGGTCCCGATTCCACACAGTCCTGATTCCACACAGGTCCCGATTCCACACAGTCCTGATTCCACACAGGTCCCGATTCCACACAGTCCTGATTCCACACCGAGCCTGATTCCACACAGGTCCCAATTCCACACAGGTCCTAAATACACACAGGTCCTGATTCTACACAGGTCCCGATTCCACCAGGTCCCAATTCCACACAGGTCCCAATTCCACACAGGTCCTAAATACACACAGGTCCTGTTTTCACACAGGTCCTGATTCCACACACGTCCCGATTCCACACAGGTCCCGATACCACACAGGTCCTAAATACACACAGGTCCTGTTTTCACACAGGTCCTGATTCCACACACGTCCCGATTCCAGTCCCGATACCGATACCACACAGGTCCCGATTCCACACAGTCCTGATTCCACCACACAGCATGTCCATTCACAAGGTCCTATACATTGGTGATTTCACGTCCTGATTCCACATAGCACAGGTCCCGATTCCCACACAGGTTCCGAATCCACACAAGGTCCTAAATACATATGACACAGGTTCCTGATTCCACACAGGTCCTGATTCACACAACAAGTCCTGATTCCACACAGGTCCCGATACCAGCCTGATCCTCACAGGTCCCTGTTTCCACACAGTCCTGATTCCACCCACAGGTTTCCTGTTTCCACAACAATTACTCTGGTAACATTGTCAGGTCCTAATAACAGATAAGTTCCTGACTCCAACAAAGGTCCAGAATTGCAAACACAGGTCCCAAATGTCCGCACATACAAGGTCTACCTACACAGCTCGTCCGACCATAACACCTCTGGAACATCTGTCCGCGGTCACATTGTGACCTCCTCTTCCTACTCTAGAGAAGTTTTCACCCAAAACTTTGTCAGTTGGAACAACACTTTGACCTCTGAACACTTTTGACAAAAGAATCACCAACTTTTAGTTGATTGAATGACATTATTTCTCCCACAGCAGCTGCAGACTCTGGAGGACATGTTTTGGCCCCCACCCCCCAGGTGCGCTCAGGTGTGCGTCATGACTCAGTAACGGCTGAGAACCACAGCAGCTTCTCGTAAACTCTCTCAAAGTTAGTTTGTCTCTTGTGACATCTCCCCGCCCCCTCTTCCCATCTCAGCCTGACGCCAGCGGGACAACACCGACGCGGCGTGTAAATAAAAAACCTCCTCAACCTAAACAACAGGAAGTGAGGCAAGAGCTGTGGAGGCAGCGTGGCCACGGTGGGATCCGCGTCACGGTCGGAGAGTCTATTCATCTTGGACGGAAATGTCAAAACATCCAGGTCATCTGAAGGCTGCAGGAATGCTTTTCAGCACCTTGATGAACTGGAATGATTCTCTGAAGGTGATCTTATGGGGGGGTGAATACCTGACTGCATACTTCTGCAGACAGACAGCTCCGCCCTCAAGTCACGGCTGCAGACAGACAGGCTTTTGTGGGAAAGTGACTCCTCTTTGGGTCAATGTGACGTCCGTCCCGTCATCCTTTGTTCCTATGAAGGTCACCTGATGTGGAGCAGCAGATAAAACACACAGATGTTCCTACACGTCTGACTCTTTGTTGATGTTTGATTGTCATCGGTCCCAGAGAAACGACTGAAACAAATACGACATCGTCCGAACGTTTCCAAGACCTTCCTTTGAAAACAAAGTCAGACGCAAGCGTCTTCTCTGAGGATCATCAGATCCAGCTGATTTCGTAAACAAAGATGTGTTTGTTTGGGCCGCTCGGCGTGCCGACAGGCTGACGAGTGGGATCCCGTTGCTGCCGGCTCCAGCTGTCCGGATGCAGGCCTCCGGTGGAGAGAGGAGAGGAATGTCGGAGGCAGCGAGGAGGCGAGGAGCTCTGTGTGTTCCTGTGGCTTCAGGAGATCCAAACCAGACCGGAAAACCCCAAAGGAAGAGTGTCGTCTTTTCCATCACGTTTGTGCGGCTAAATCACGTTAAGACATAAACAGGAATCTTTATTAAAACAGCTGGAGGTCATCGACCTCCTGCCTGAAGGACCTGCTGGTGCTTGAGGAACATGAGGTCTGTTATGGACAAACTATGATGAGCATCAACAGAACAGCTCTGGAAAGAATGCTGGTGAACTTTCTGACTGAAACAGGAATCAAAGCTGGAGAAACAAAAGAAATCAAACTGCTAAAAGGATCAGATTTTAGTAAAGATGAAGAAGAATTGAAGACAGAACAAGAACATTTCCATAGATGTGGTTCAAATGTTCAGATCCTGCAGGTTTTAATGTAGATCCTGCAGGTTCTGATGTAGATCCTGCAGGTTTTGTTGCAGATTCTGCAGGTTTTGATGTAGATCCTGCAGGTTTTGATGTAGATCCTGCAGGTTTTGTTGCAGATCCCGCAGGTTTTGATGTAGATCCTGCAGGTTTTGATGTAGATTCTGCAGGTTTTGTTGCAGATCCTGCAGGTTTTGTTGCAGATCCTGCAGGTTTTGTTGCAGATCCCGCAGGTTTTGATGTAGATCCTGCAGGTTTTGATGTAGATCCTGCAGGTTTTGATGTAGATCCTGCAGGTTTTGATGTAGATCCTGCAGGTTTTGATGTAGATCCTGCAGATTTTGTTGCAGATTCTGCAGGTTTTGATATAGATCCTGCAGGTTTTGTTGCAGATCCTGCAGATTTTGATGTAGATCCTGCAGGTTTAGTTGCAGATCCCACAGATTTTGATGTAGATCCTGCAGGTTTTGATGTAGATCCTGCAGGTTTTGATGTAGATCCTGCAGGTTTTGTTGTGGATTCTGCAGGTTTTGTTGCAGATCCTGCAGGTTTTGTTGCAGATCCTGCAGGTTTTGTTGCAGATCCCGCAGGTTTTGATGTAGATCCTGCAGGTTTTGATGTAGATCCTGCAGGTTTTGATGTAGATCCTGCAGGTTTTGATGTAGATCCTGCAGGTTTTGATGTAGATCCTGCAGGTTTTGATGTAGATCCTGCAGGTTTTGATGTAGATCCTTCAGGTTTTGATGTAGATCCTGCAGGTTTTGTTGCAGATCCTGCAGATTTTGATGTAGATCCTGCAGGTTTAGTTGCAGATCCCACAGATTTTGATGTAGATCCTGCAGGTTTTGTTGCAGATTCTGCAGGTTTTGTTGCAGATCCCACAGGTTTTGTTGCAGATCCTGCAGGTTTTGATATAGATCCTGCAGGTTTTGTTGCAGATCCTGCAGATTTTGATGTAGATCCTGCAGGTTTAGTTGCAGATCCCACAGATTTTGATGTAGATCCTGCAGGTTTTGTTGCAGATTCTGCAGGTTTTGTTGCAGATCCTGCAGGTTTCCAGTTGCTTCTCACCCTATGAGAAGCAGCAGAATCAGAAGAAGGTTCATTGAGTTATCGGACAGGATCTAAAGTGTTGGAGTCGATGGGGTTATTTAGGGGGTGCAAATTGTCCGACAGTTCCTTTAGGTTACATGAGATCGATCCAACAGCAGGAACTCCGCGTAAAGAGACAAACGACTGCAATAAACTGTAATGAAGGCGGGGGGGCAGAGCAGTGATGGGGAGGGGGGCGTCCAGCCCAGATGAGACACAGGAGGAGAGCCGAGGCAGAGAACATAAAGGAGAGCGTGTGAGGGGGTGGGGTTCCTGAACTGATGATGTTTGATTGTCTTTGCTGAGAGAAGAAAAGCAGACGAGGATCTCCAGAGCAACAGCAGCAACATTCAGAAACTCATTAATGCCCCCCCCCATCACAAAAGTGGACCAGCAGCTGTAAAGACGGATTAACAAACCGTCTTAGAAGGAACTAATCTGCAGCGTCTTCCTCATGTTCAGATATGAAGACGTTCATCGAGAATCAAAGAGCTGAAACTGGTTACGGTGAAAAAGCAGATCCGGTTTCCACAGCTCTGAATGACCGGAGGAGCTTCTTCGTTTCTGTTTCATCCACCAGGAAGGAAGTGTAAATACTTTCTGAATGAAGGCAGAGGAGCATGCAGGTACAGGTGATGACAGATTTACTATATCTCCCCCCGACACAAGAAGAACCAGGGATTTCCTAAAAAATTTATAATTTGAAATGGGAAGTTTAGAGACAGTTTGAGCTTCAGAGAAACCTTTTGGTTTCTCTTCATCTTTGGAAAGTACCTGGACACACACAAACGCAACATTTGTGCAGGTTTGATTCACTCCTGAACATTCATTCATTCATCTTCTTCAGGTCTTTGGTTCAAAATTCCCGTGCTGAGTTTACGTGACATCACCTGTGAAAATGAGAGGAAGATTTATCGCATGAATGTGTTGCGGCGGCACGCTGGGAATGCAGCTCAACTGCACTCCAACAATGTCAACAAAAGCATTTCTGTGTTTGTGTGCGTCTACACAGCCGTAAAATGAATCAAAAGTTTGTCCCTAAGAAAGTTTTCTCTGATTATCTCTTTCAGATTTAAAACATAACCTGAGTTCATCAGTATGGAGAGAAAATAGGCTCTCTGGATATGTTTGGTTAGTACTTGAATTGTAACTCGTACAATAGAAATTGTGCAAATGTGTGTACTTGTAATTGTGTATTTAAATGTAGACTCTAATATCAAAAACTTCTACATACGTGATACAAATTAACAACTAGAAACTACAGCAGCTCAAATCTACATGTAACTGAGTTCCAAACGACTCCTGCCTACACAAATCTCTAAAGGGTCACCAAACAGGAAGTTGGAGTGTGGCTCCACCCACAGCCGAAATTTGAACATCCAGTCAGAGGGGTGTGGCTAGGGAATAAGACTGTTCATTACTGGACCTGAATGATCATGACGTGTGACTCAAGAAGTGACGTGAGACGGACACAGTTGACCAATCACGAAATTAGACTGTAATACCTCGTTTCAGCCTGTAGGGGGCATAATTTTTAGTATCATACTAATAGTCAAACATTTGTCAAGGGCCAATAGTCAGCACCATTTAAACTAGGACTGGGTGTCGATGATCATTTACAGAAACAATTTGATTTGATTTACAAGAGCCGGGATTAAATCAATTCCGATTTTTTTGATTCTTCAATTCAATTTTGAGTTTACACCTTTATACACATATGTTTAGAAATACATTAATAATCTGTTTTTAATATATTTATATTAATCTGATACGGTTCACGTACTGTAAAATTTATTCGTGAAATAATGAGATTGTTAATTGCATACAGTGATAGATGGAGTCTCAAACAGAGAAACATTCTTCTGCCTCTCCTGGAGGGCGTTTCAGTTTGGCCACTAGGTGGCAATCGCGCTACAGCATTACACCTTATTCCAGAAAAAGAAGAAGAAAATTAGAGCAAAAAACTGTTTTAGGCCACAAATGGTTACTTTTAAAATATTTAGTAAAATTCATAGCTGTAAGTTTATAAAGATGTTTATTTAGTCAGTAATGTATGTTTAGGCCGACCGAGCGTTAGCATTGGGAAATTTCATTATACATTAGCATTATGCTAACATACTTAAGCTTTACGTGTTAAATCGATTAATATTTTTATGAATCGATAATTGATCTGTTAAGCTTAAATTGATTTAAATCGATTTTATCAACCCAGCCCGAATTAAAACAAGTTAACAGACAAAAAAAAAGTGGATTTTTAAAACTTTAAAAAAAAACAAAAAACGATGAGTATCTCAAAAAATACATATTTAGACTTTGTTTTTTTAAATATTAATCCTCTGTTTTAAAAAGTTTAAAACATTTTTAAGTTTTAGAGAATATTCACAATCGAAGTTTATAGCGGCTGAAAAGAAAACTCTGATTACCCAGCATTCTAGCAGCATTTAAATGCATCATCACAAATCTGAAGACGTGAAAAAGAGTCTTACAATCTCACAACTTGTAACTCTGATCTGTGCGCAAATGTAGTTTTCTAATCAACTGTGTTTCGTGTTTTTGAGTTTTTTGTGTTTGGTTGAATGCGTTAATACACAACTGCAAGTACACACAGTCACACAGAATGTTTTTTATGAGTTACAAATCAGTAGTTACACACTCATCCAGTGAGTCTATTTTCTCTCCATACTTGAGGAACAATCAAAGGTCTCTTTTGTCCCGTGATGTCACTTCCTGTGACGCCTGCAGACGCGTCTCCATGTCTTCATCAGATCCATCAGACATTCTTCTGGCCGTCATGAGGTCACGTCAGCTGCAGCTGCAGGTTCGGTTGAAGGATGTTTACACAGCCGCCCCCTAAAGTGGAAGGAATGACTACGGCGTGGTGGGCGGAGCTTCAGGTGTAGCTTTGGATGGAGGTAGAGTTATGATCTGAGGACTGAAGATGTCTCTGTCATGTATGATGGGGGGGATAATGAGTCACTGGAGCCGTCTTCAAAGCTGCTCTCTAACTCCGCCCCTCAGAGGTCTGCTGGTGTGGGCGGGGTCACTGATGACTGTTGGGTTTCATACAAAAACTTTTGTAACTTAGAATATCAGAAGTTTAAGTTTTATGACAGACGAAAAAGGTTTACAGAGAACAAACGCAACACGAAAACAATGTGTTACACACGAGTGACACAAGAGCAAAAAATACAACAAAAGGTAATCACAATGAATGCAAAACACACACAGTTGTGTGAGACTTTTTATTTTTATTTTTTTAATTTAGTGGAGTGCCCCTTGAGATGTACCATCTCATTTTCAAGGGGGTCCAAAACAAATAACAAAACATTATACATAGATTATACAGAAATATCCAGATAACAACTAACAACACAGACAAAACAACAAACAAACAAGCTCCTTCTCTCTCCTCTTCCCTCCTGCCAAAGAACAACAAAACAACAGGATCGCAGAGAATTACAGCACTAGGGATGTCAAAATCACAAGATAAAAAAATATATATATATATATCGTGGCATCCCTAACATGTTATAATTACAATAGCAGAAACAAATGCTTTTTATATGGTATATAAATACATTAATATAGGTTACCATCATATAATACATAATTCACATTCGCTTAAGTTACCATCATGTTGTAGAGTAACATTAATTACGATGCAGAAAACAGAACTAGAAGCATATACACGGAGTTTATATATTACACATGTAAACAAAGCTGACTTGAACAGTCTAAACAAAGTCAAAGATCTTCAGGATGTGGGCAACTTATTCCAATCACAAGGAGCTTTGTACTGAAATGCTCTACGTCCAACTTCTTTGTAGATTCTTGGGACAGAGAGTGGGACAGTGAGTACTTCTCAGTGAATATGAAGAAACACTTGGAACTGGGAATTGCTGGAGATACTGGGGGAAATACAAATAAATGCATTTATAAATAAGTTGAATCCAGTGTTGCTCACGCCTCTGAGATGGCTGTAACCAGTTAAGTTTTTCAAAAAGAATACAATGGTGAGTCCGATATGGACAATTAAGAATAAATCTACAAAGAAAGTTGAGGAGAACATTAAGTGGTTTAAGGTATGAACCATGTGTATTTTGATAAATTGTATCAGCATAATCAATATTCGGTCAAACTAATTGAGTAATTATTCGTTTTTTGACTTCCAATGTGAAGCAGTTAGATGACAGAAAAAGAGGACCTGAAGTGGCAAACGTTCTTTTGATGATGTAGTCAATATGAGGTTTAAAGTTTAGTTCTGGGTCCAACCAGAGTCAACATCATGGACCCATCACTAAACTGTAATTGAAGATCAGGGGAATGCAGTCATTTCTGGTAAAAAGTACACAACATAATTTTTTTCTTGTTTAAAAGTAATTGATTATTAAAAAGCCAATTTTGAACCAAATTAAAATCAAGCTGCAGATTATTTCTTACTAGAGAGAGATCAGAGTTAGAATTGTAAATAACAGTATCATCAGAGTAGATATTTATCGAGCAGTGTGAAAGATCATTAACAAAGATACAAAACAAAAGAGGGCCAAGAGTGGACCCTTGAGGCACACCTTTTTCAATGACACATTTATCTGACTGCGAACCATGAGAAACAACATACTAGACTGCATTAGTATCCAAACCCATTGCATAAAGTTTGTCGAGAAGCAGATAATGATCCACAAGGTCAAAAGCTGTGGAGAGATCGAGAAAAATGGATCCCACAAATTGATTTTGATCAAAAGAAGTAAACAAGTCATTTGTAAATTTCAGCAGAGCAGTGATGGTAGAGATCGAAAACCAGACTGAAACGGTGATAAAATATTAGATTCATTTAAATAATGACGTAATTGGTCAAAATTATTTTTTCAAAGATCTTAGCTACACTACGTATGATTGAAACTGGACGATAATTATTCAGATCTGTAGGATCTCCCCCTTTAAAAACAGGAGTAACTGGCTGTTCTCCAAATGGACGGAAACGTTGCTGTTTAAGTGACACATTAAACATTAAAATTAACACATGTGCTGCAATTTTAAGAAATTTAGCCTCCAAGCCGTCTGGACCTGAGCTACAGTTAGATTTCAAAGTAGTTAAAACATGGTAAACATCAAGAGGTCAAATTTAAGAAAAGGAGAAAGAGAAAGAGGAGGGACCAGAGAGTGGTTCCTTTAGAACAGGGGTGGGCAATTGTTTTGACTCGTGGGCCACAAAGGGTTCTAAAATTTGGCATAAGGGCCGGACAAGGAGCAGATGGAAGGAGAGATTGGGTAATCAACCTCATAAACTAAAAAAATAATTTGCTTTAATTTGGATTCAAATTCACATATATTAATTTAAAAACAGAAAATTTGGGAGTTTTAATTTCTAAATTTTGATTTTTGTTCTCTTTTGGGTGATCCAATGGGTTGATGTTCTTCAGAGGAAAATGTGAACTCAAAGAAATGCTGCATTTATGTGGTGTAGGAATAATCTGAAAGATCACCATCTGACTCAGAAAGGAACACACACGAACGTCAGAGAAACAACACCATTCATGAGAAGAAACCAGAAATACAATGAAAATAAAACAATAATTTGGATTTTTGATTCAATGTATTTTAATTTGGAGGGCCACATTAAGTAGCTTAAGGGGCCGCATGTGGCCCCCGGGCCGTAGTTTGCCCACCCCTGCTTTAGAAGATCACCAGACACATAATTGGAGATGACAGTGCTACTAAGAGAGGAAAAATGTTGAATTTTATTAATTTAAAGGCTCTGAGGTTATTTCATTATTTAGAACAACATGGTTTGTGATTTTACTTTTAGGCTTATTGAGAACTTGATTAAGTTGAGACCAGAACCTTTTGAAATTTTTGAGCAAAACCCTCTTTGTCATAAGAAGATTTTGCTTTCCTCGTCTGTGTCTTACAATCATTTTGAAGAGATTTGTAGAATTCCCAGTCAGCAGAGTCTTCGGAAGCGTTATATTTTTTCCAAGCCTGGTCCCTTTTCCTGTAAGCAAATCAGAGTTTATCCATGCCGCCCTTTCACACGAATAGTTTTCAGAGGAACATGTTTATCAATAACAGTGGATACCTCTGAGTAAAAATACACCCACACACACACACACACACACACACACGTTAATCACAGCTTCCTGTAATTTTGTTTTTATGAATGTGGTTTGGAGAACGTTTCCTGACGACCAAAGGAGTTTGTCTTTGTGAGAAATCAGAGCTGAAACCACAAACGCCCCCCCACCCCAAGTCTGTCCCACTTTAGGACTATTACCCCCCCATGCAGCTGCTTCTTTACATGAAGGAGGGAAACATCTGTCACCTCCACAGAAACGTCTGAACATGTCCGCTGAAGGCATACCCTGACATACCCCCCCACCCCCACTCGCTGCGGGACAAGCCTCGGCAGGAGCCACCAACCCCCCCCTCCAAACGCAGAGGAGTCCCGACCGAGGGGGTGAATGCAGCTCCTGCTCCGACAGAGGAGGTGTCTGTGACCTGCCTCAGGTCACATGCTCACAGACCACTTCCTGTCACCTTCATCCTATGATGAGGACGGTTGGTTGAAAACTTTTTCCTCTGAGGTTGAAGACGGAAGAAACCTTTAGACCAGAGGTCGGCAACCTTTAACTGTAAAAGACCTATTTGGGCTCGTTTTCTACTGATCAAAACCTAAAAGGAGCCGCAATGACTTATGTTAGCCTTTAAGAAATTTGGATTTGTGTTCATAACCTTCCTACGGAAGAGGATTAGGGCCAAAAAAAAAAAAAAGGCCATGGAAAGTTCTGACTTTAATCTCAGAATTCTGACTTTAAACTCAGAATTCTGGGCTTGTTATCCAAAAGATTTGTGTGTTGTTTATTTAATTATTAACTACGCATGACTGTGTAAACAGCCACCAATCTCTATTCAGATTTACAACAATATTAAGCTCAGATGTATTTTCTGAAGCATAAGACGTATTTAAATCTCCAGAAAGGAGACGATACGTAGATGAACGTAAACTGGCTTCTTGTAAACCAAACTGCATTTCTAAACACTTTCTGTGCACAACGTTAAACTCTGAGACTGTTTGTCCTTCACACATGTTTACC
Organism: Oryzias javanicus; assembly: GCA_003999625.1. Classification (NCBI taxonomy): domain Eukaryota; kingdom Metazoa; phylum Chordata; class Actinopteri; order Beloniformes; family Adrianichthyidae; genus Oryzias; species Oryzias javanicus. The sequence continues at coordinate 29,765,447 of CM012442.1, forward strand.
CTGATGTTTCAACAGCAAACGTACATTATTAAAAGACGTGTTACGTCTGATATAGCATTTACGAAAAGCTAGCTTTGTCTTTAGCGCTTTTATTTACAAATTCAAATAAAATAAATATCTTTTTTACTCACCTTTTGTTTCTTTATGAACACAGTGGCCTCATCTGGTAAGCTTAAAGCACGGAAAAAGAAACTTAAAGAGGACATTTTCATTCGTTTTTTTCTGGTTTGCATGACTCTAGTGTGCTGCTAAAGCTAACTGAAGAATGTTGCTCACGGGCCTCCGTAGTTCTGACTTTAAAGTCAGAATTTTGACTTTAAAGTCAGAATTCTGAAAGTCAGAGTCAGAATTTTGAGATTAAAGTCAGAATTCTGACTTTAAAGTCAGAACTACGGAGACTTTAAAGTCAGAATTCTGAGATTAAAGTCAGAATTCTGAGTTTAAAGTCAGAATTTTGAGATTAAAGTCAGAACTTTCCATGGCCTTTTTTTTTTTTCCCACGGCCCTAATTCTCTTCCGTACCTTCTTTTTGTATTTTTTTTAAATAAATATGAATGTCTACTTTTGTCACAAAAAATATATAAAAATAAGCTAGCATCCCTTAAAAAGAGAATTTTTAACCTTTTTAACTTTAGTAGCAAAAAAGCTAGCTTGTTGCTTAAATACTAGCTAACCTTCAAATGAGCAAAACATTTCTCTGTAAATTAAAGTTTCAGCCTGTTACTCAAATAAAAGCTAAACTCAAAATTAGCCTATGTGTTAGCATGGTAAATGCTAAATATTAGCATATTGCTAAAATATTAGCTAAACTCCAAAGAATAAAAAACTAATTAGAGAACAAATCCAAAAAAAAAAAGAAAAAGCTAGCTTGTTGCTTAATTACTAGCTGAACTCCAAATTGGCCTAAAATTCCTCAGTAAACTAACTTAGTCAAAAACGTTAGCATGTTGCTAAAATAGAAGCTAAATTCTAAATTATCCAAAAGAAATTCAGTAGATAAAATAGCTGAAAACATCAGCATTTTACTAAAATATTAGCTAAACTCTAAATTATCCTAACTAGAAAACAAATTAGCCAAAAACACAGAGGCCTATGTTGCTAACATAATAGCTATTCTTCATCCAGAGAGTCTCTATGGAGAGATAAAAGAGCCACATGTGGCTCTGGAAATCCCTGCTTTAGACAGTAAACCCGACTTCCAGAGAGAAAAAGTCAGTTTTTGACTGAAGGATTTCTTTGTAAGCTCCTCTCTAGAAGTTGTTGAATGTTGCCATTAATGCTCAATTAAAAAGGTTTTTCTTTTAGAAGTTTTTGGTTTTTGGCTCCAATAAGTCGGACAGACTGAACACAAAGAGGTTATGTGGAGAACACAAAATGAGGCGTTTCTGTCCCCCTGGTACTTCTCTGTACCTGACCCTGTTTGATCTCTGATTGCCTGCCGCCTGCCCCGACCTTTCATAACTCTAGTCTCTTCTTTGATCCTCCCATGATTGACCTCTGCCTGTCTGACTCTGATTTAGCTTTGTGGACTTTCATCTGTGGTTACTTCCTGTCTGAACTAACAAACCTGCTGCTCCTGGAACCAGCTGTTGTGACTAGGCCTGCTACGATTAGTCGACTAATCGACTAGTAAAATAGTCGATTTGTCGTTACTTTATTTTGTATGGAGTCAGAGTGTATTAAACTTAAAAGTTATAATAGCATTATGCTAGCTTTTTGGACTATTTTGGCATTTATTAAGTTTTTTTTAAGCTATTTAGCTAATATTTTAGCTACATGCTAGCTACTTTGGCTAATTTAGACATTTTTTGTTTTCCAGGATATTTTGGAGTTTAGCTAAAATTTCAGCCACATGCTAGCTGTTGTGGCTAACTTAGACTTTTTTCAGCTTTTTAGGCTAATTTGACATTTAACTAACATTTTAGCTAGCTATCAGCTTCAGCATTTTCAGCGATTTCAGTTATCAATTTCAGAATCTTTGACGGCCAAATTCAGCTCACAGCATTCACACTTATATATGTAGCTTATATGTAGCTTTTAGTTAGTTTAAAGCTAATTATGGTTGACTCGATTAGTCGACTAATCGGGAAAAATAATCGCTGATTAGTCGCCTGATAAAATAATCGTTTGTGCCATCTCTATTTGTGACAGACAGCCTGGCGTTTATTGGAGATCAGCGTTTCTGTCATCACAGACAGAACGGTGATGGCTAATGGGTTCATTTTACGATGAAACTCCACCAGCGGATGAACACATGAACGTTTCTGTTTTTCCAAAAACCTCCGTTGCTATGGAAATCCAAACGTTTACTTTCACAGATTCTTCCAAAAATGACACAGAGCTGGTTGTTGCCCTCAGGGGAACGAAATATAAAAAGGTTGCTATGGAGATAAAACAAAAAGGAAGCCGCCATTTTGGAAAGAAGTGTGTTTTTTTTTTTTGAGGCGGACTCTAAGTTTCCTGAAGGTCAGGAGTTTTGTTCAAGTTCAAAGCAGTAATTTTGCTTCGTTACCAGAGAGAAATGTTTTAGAATGAAACCTCCACTGTTGCAGAAAGGAGCTGAGCTTCAGGTTTTAGCAGACGCTGCCCCACCTGACCGGATCTGCAGAACACGCCGCCTCCGGGGCCTTCTAACCTCCTCCTCTTCCTCCTCCATGTTTGAAGGCAAGTCTGGGCAAGTTCCTCGCCGCTGCCCGCCTCCCGCCTCCAGCCTGCTCAGTCTGTCTGATCCAGACTTCAACCCACGCATCCAACCCGAATCCGGCCGCCCTTCAGCCAAAACATGGAGACACGCCTCAGTGCAGCTGCAGCTCCTGCAGGAGAACACCCAGGAGGGGCGGATTCCTGAGAAAATGAGGACCAAGTTCTACCAAAAAATCAGAAGACGGTTTCTTTATTCACATTAAAACTCTTTTGTCGGACTTTTCTTGGTCTGAAATAAGAAAAAACCACGTTTGGATTCAGTTTGTTCAAAGATTCATTTAAATCGTCGTCTGTGAGATGAATGTTTTATCAAAACTGTTCCTCAGATCATCTCTACCTGTTAAAGGTCAAAGGTCATTGAGGCTCATCGTGTCAGAGCCAAACTGGAAACTGATTTACCTGCAGTCCAGCCTGGAAGGATTCGTTCTCAGCTCTCAGTTCTCATCGTTTTATAACTTCCTGTGAGACATTCGTGTCATTCCTAACTGAAAAGAAAAACTTCCTGTTAATATTTGCTGGAATGACTTCAAGCTTGACTGCAGCAGGAGAGAAAACTTCTATTGTTTCACTTAGAGTAAATAGTTTGACACATTAGTGACATAGTTTATGGCTCACTAAACTGATTTCGTTCTCATAATATTCAGGCAGATCAGGTTTGAACGATGCCTCCAGATTTTGAATCGACAGCATCTTTTAAATGACGGGAAGTCAGACGGAAGCGAACGCGACCACAAACACGACTGGAATGGACATGAAAGGCGGTTTCTGCAGATGGTTTCTCTATATGAGTCTGCAGGTATTTTCCTCATTGTGAGAAGTTATCAGAAGCTTCAACAAAGATTTAAATTAATCCTTTAACTTCCCATCAAGACAAAATCAGTTTAAAAAATTTTTTTTTCTTCTGCTTATTGCTTAGATCTGCAACCTTTAAGACAGGGGTGGGCAATTGTTTTGACTCGTGGGCCAGAAAGGGTTCTAAAATTTGGCATAAGGGCCGGACAAGGAGCAGATGGAAGGAGAGATTGGGTAATCAACCTCATAAACTAAAAAGATAATATGGAATTTAGAGAAAAACATGCTTTAATTTGGATTCAAATTCACATATATTCATTTAAAAACAGAAAATTTGGGAGTTTTAATTTCTAAATTTTGATTTTTGTTCTCTTTTGGGTGATCCAATGGGTTGATGTTCTTCAGAGGAAAATGTGAACTCAAAGAAATGCTGCATTTATGTGGTGTAGGAATAATCCGAAAGATCACCATCTGACTCAGAAAGGAACACACACGAACGCCAGAGAAACAACACCATTCATGGGAAGAAACCAGAAATACAATGAAAATAAAACAATAATTAGGATTTTTGATTCAATGTATTTTAATTTGGAGGGCCACATTAAGTAGCTTAAGGGGCCGCATGTGGCCCCCGGGCCGTAGTTTGCCCACCCCTGCTTTAAGAGGTCAATTATTAAGACCACAACTCAGGAGGAGCAACAAAATCACCTTTTACTATTCTAAATAGATGTTTCTTTTTCTTTTTATTTTTTTGGCAAAAATGAAACAAAAACACAAAGATAAAATTGCCTTTTTTCCCAAAATACAAATTTTTGCTCTTCAAATAATTTTTTTTTTTACCATAAAACACTAATTTTTTTACAAAGTACTACATTTTGCTCAGAAAACACTCATTGGTGGACCAAAAAATACCAATTTATGCACAGAAAATACTAATTTTTGCCAACAAAATTCTAATTTTGTCCCCACATAACACTAATTTTGTCTAAAAATAAAACTTTTTGCCAACAAAATACTTATTTGTGCCCACAGAACTCTAATTTGTGCATAGAAAATACCAATTTGTGCCAAAAAATTTCCAGCTTGTGCCCACAAAATACCTATTTGTGCCACAAAATAAATTTTTTTTGTCCACAAAATACAAATGTATTCATACAAAGCACTAAGTTTGTCCCCTCAAAATTATGTTTTGTGTCATAAAAAATATAATTGATCCCTTCAAAATGTGACAATACTCTTAACCTTTGACAAATGTTTAAATGACGTCTTTTCAAAATAAAAGAGTGTCATAAAATAGTCTCGTTGCAGCAAATGTAGTTGTAGCTAGTATGATGTCAGCAGTGATCAATTATCAATTAAAATCTTAATTTGTGGCAGCCCTGCTCACAATCAGTGTACGTTTTCTAAAGTGTTCAACCATTTGGTTGAGTTGGCAGTTAAAGGATTAAACATAATTTATTATGAGTCCCAGAAAAACCATTTTACTCTACAGTATCTTTTCATCATTTTGTCATAAGACAGTTTTATAAAGGAAGTGTTCTTCTGTTTAGTCTTTTCCTTTACTGAACTGACAGTTTGGGTATTTATGAAGCTGCAATGCTGAGATGAACACGCAGCCCTGAATGTCTCTTTTCTACTCAGAACACAGTTTTACTTTAAAAACAAATTCATAAAACATGACTTTTACAAAATAAATGTGATTATTGTTCAGAACTTTAGACATTATCCTTTTTTGAGACAATAAACATTGACCAAAAATGCAAAAAAAATGTGAACTTGTTGCAAGTTTATCTGTAAAATGTTTTTGTCTTTGATGCAGAAATTCTGCAGCTTTGAGGTTCTGAGAGAAGAAAGGATCGACGTCGCCCTCTGGTGGAGAGTTCCTGAAGACAAATGTGTTGGAGGGAAAGTTCATCCTCAAAACATTAAAAAAAAAATGTTTTTTATTGATTAATGGTAAAACAATAATGATAAACAGTCATTAAAACATCAACTGAAGCCGACCATCAGCCTTCATCAGTCTTCTGAAGTTAGTGTTTGCTTTGGTTTCAGGACTTCATGGACTAAAGTGAGGGCTGCTTCCTCACTCACACATCAGGGAGGTCTTCAACTCCCACATGCAGGAGAACTTTGTCCAAGCAGACTAGTACGTTCTCACACAAAAAAAAAAAAAGGTGACATTTTTTTAGAGCCTTTTACCCCCAAAAATCAGTTAGTGTATGGTCAAAACTCCTGATTTTCCTTGTACGGGTCACTTAGTTCTGGTTTGTGAATTTCTGGCCGAGATGCACCAATGATGGTAAAATAAGATGTATAAATTATAATGATGCTACTTATATTTACTGCATTAAGATCGCCAAATATTGTCTTTTATTTTGAAAAGATGTCATGTAAACCTCTGACAAAAGCTATAAACTATTTCACTCTTTAAAACAGCTGTTTTTTTTCTTTATATTTATGTTAAAGTGATATAAAAAAGTTTATCATAACAGCTGCAGTAGCATAAAGATAAATAAGCGCCTTATTTTTTTTTAAGGAGACTTTGTGGCTCCTTCTGGACAGTTAGAAATGGACCTGACCTCACACTGTTCTGGTCTTAACCTTCATGCTCTGGGCCTCCTTGACCACGTCGTCCACCGCAGAACACTCGTCTGCTCTGATACGTGTTGGGAAGGTTTAAGTATAGTTATGATCATAAATAATCACACAAATCCTGTTCCCAACATGGATTTAACTCCTAAAGAAATCAGATTACTCCGTGTCCTGACCCAAACCGTTAGCCGACTGCTTCTTTCTGTTCATGTACACACGTGGACAAAAATGTTGGTACCCCTCAGTCAAAGAAGGAAAAACCCACAATGGATCGTTGTCCTGTTGGAAGACCCGTGACCTGCGACTGAGACCAAGCTTTCTGACACAAGGCCACACATTTCTCTCCAGAACGCCTTGATAGTCTTCAGATTTCATTCTACCTTCACACATTCAAGACACCCTGTGCCAGATGCAGCAAAGCAGCCCCAAAACATTCCTGAGCCTCCTCCATGTTTCACCGTAGGGACGGTGCTTGGTTTTTGAGTCTATGAACATAGATTACCAAAAAGCTCCAGTTTGGTCTCATCTGTCCAAAGGACATTCTCCCAGAATCTTTGTGGCTTGTCAACATGCATTTTTGCAGATTCCAGTCTGGCTTTTTTATGATTTTTTTCAGCAGTGGTGTCCTCCGTGGTCGTCTCCCATGAAGTCCACTTTGGCTCAAATAGGGCTGCCACAAACGATTATTTTAATAGTCGACTAATCACCGATTATTTTTTCCGATTAGTCGACTAATCGGGTCATGTCCAAAGTGGATGTAAAGATGCTGAAGTTGATAACCAGCTAAAATATTAGTTAAATGCCGAAATAGCCTAAAAAGTAAAAAGAGCCAAAGTTAGCCAAAATAGCTAGCATGCTGCTGAATTATAAGCTAAACTCCTAATTAGCCAATAAAAAAAAAAAGGAGTGAATACTAGTCTCCCTTTAAATAGGCAGACTGACTGATTATGAGTTTGGAAACACCTGTGATGTCAATTAAAGGACACACCTGAGTTCATCATGTCACTCTGATTAAATAGTTCTCAATCTTTTATAGAGGTACCATCATTTCTGTCCAGGCCTGTTTCATTAGTTTGTTTTTTTAAATAATTATGTTAATCAACAATTCAAAAGTAATGGCTGATTTTGGTTATTTAATTTTCAATGAATTTTAATTTATTGTTACTTTTGTGAGTTTCAAGTGATTTCAGTGAGAATTGTGGGTTTTTCCTTCTTCAACTGAGGGGTACCAACAATTTTGTCCACGTGTGTATTTGACTAAAATAAAGTTTAAAGTGTGAATAAAAACGGTTTTGTTTTTTATCACAAGTGTACTTTTAGGAACAATTAAACTATTTTTACAACCGTCTTAAAACCGAACAAGGCTGGTGTAGATTATAAAAACATCTTTAAAACGACGTTCTTCAAATATGACCCTTGTTGCTTGCCATATCATCCAATAAAGGGTGGAAGCTAACTCGGGAACTCTCCAAACCGTCTCTGTGACTTGCTTTTTTCTCAAACCTGGCAACCTTTCAAAGCCAGTCTCGTTCTGTCACTCAGCTGCAGCTGAGGCTCCGCCCCCAAAGCTGTGGATGATTGTTATGCACTGTATCTGAGAACTGGACTAAGTGACCTTCCATCCCTGGCGTTCCAAACAGGAAGTACCCCCAAAATCCCACAGACATTCTATTGGTCAGAATAAACATTCTGATACTTTTTAACATCTTCTTGAACTTTTTTTTTCATAATCGTATGAAGTTCAAATTAAACGGACCAATCGGATGTATGCGCCTTAGTAAAAGGGGTGTGACCTTTCGACAAGCCCACTCCTGTTTGGAGTGGTTGTCATGGAAACATTGACTCAGATCTATTGACTCCATTCGGTTAAACCGTTCTCCGTGGACGGGGTCTCCCCCTCCAGCTCTCTGACCCCGCCTCCCGTCCCGTCCCGTCACAGAACCAGACAGTCGGGTTCAAACGTTTTACTGTAGAACTTCAGCTTCTAACAGGTGTGAGTGTTCTAACCTTTCATGACAAAAACTTGTGGCACGCATAAACCCCACCCCCCCACCCCCCCAAGGCAGCAAAGTAGAAAAGAGACAATCACAGAGGAAGGTGTGGTTCCAGGCGTCCTCCCCGCTCAGGAAGTGAGCTGGCACGCCGCGTGAAAGCCGGGACTTCGGATTCAGTGAAACGTCCAACAGTGTCCCCGTGATTGTCATGGTTACCTCACAAAAATTACACACACACTCACACACACACACACAGGAGTGATGACACCTGAGCGTCCTCCACGCCGACTCAGCGATTCACACAATAAATACATTCTGAAATGACTCCGCCCCCCAGCGACAGAAACACACAGACATTGACACAGCCTCCTCTGACGGCGCTCTCCTTAGGCTCCTCCCCCCTTTTGCTTCTGGTGAAATGCACTGAGGTGATCGGGGGGCGGGGCACACAAACACAAAGACGACGCGGCTCCCTGCTCCCCAAAAAGGAGCGCGCCTCCTTCAGTCAAATACTGTTTTGGTCAAACGGCGCCGACAGAAATCAGACGTCCATGAAGAACGGGAGGATCTGCTGGGAGGTCGGTTGCTCCTCCTCCCTTTTGGCTTCAGCGTTAAGGCCCAGAATCTGGAGTGGAGGAGGAGCAGGGGAGGAACGGGTGAGGAGGAGGAGAGGAGCAGGGGAGGAATGGGTGAGGAGGAGGAGAGGAGCAGGGGAGGAATGGGTGAGGAGGAGGAGAGGAGCAGGGGAGGAACGGGTGAGGAGGAGGAGAGGAACAGGGGAGGAACGGGTGAGGAGGAGGAGAGGAAGAGGGGGAGCAGGGGAGGAATGGGTGAGGAGGAGGAGAGGAACAGGGGGAGCAGGGGAGGAACTGGAGGAGGAGGAGAGGAACAGGGGAGGAACGGGTGAGGAGGAGGAGAGGAACGGGTGAGGAGGAGGAGAGGAACAGGGGGAGCAGAGGAGGAACTGGAGGAGGAGGAGAGGAACAGGGGAGGAACGGGTGAGGAGGAGGAGAGGAACAGGGGGAGCAGAGGAGGAACTGGAGGAGGAGGAGAGGAACAGGGGGAGCAGAGGAGGAACTGGAGGAGGAGGAGAGGAACAGGGGAGGAACGGGTGAGGAGGAGGAGAGGAACAGGGGGAGCAGAGGAGGAACTGGAGGAGGAGGAGAGGAACAGGGGGAGCAGAGGAGGAACGGGAGGAGCAGAGGAGGAATGGGAGGAGCAGGGGAGGAACGGAGGGAGGAGGGGAGGAACTAGAGGAGCAAGGGAGGAACAGAGCGAACAGGGGAGGAACAGGAGAGAGGAGAAGAGGAACGGGAGGTGGGAAACGAGGGAGGAACAGGGGACGAACAGGTGAGGAGCAGGGGAGGAATAGGAGAGAGGAACGGGAGGAGGAGGGGAGGAACAGAGAGAACAATGGAAGGAGCAGGAGAGAGCAGGAGAGGAATGGGAGAGGAGCGGTGGAGGAGCAGGAGGTCTTCCGGCGCTGTAAACACACACATGAACAGTATTGCAGGCGATATAAAAAGAGCGGACAGAGCGGCGCGCCTCCTCGCTCTCTCTTCTGGTTGTATAAACTCCTCTTCTCCTCCTCGTTCCTCCTCTCTCCTGTCCAAAGTGCGGAGGTGCTGTTTCAGTCTGGCTACACTAGGGGGAGCCGTTCCTCTGTAGATGACTGACAGGCTGTTTATTGCTGTGAAGTTCTTCCTCCTGCCCCCCCAGAAAATCTACAGGAACAAGCCGCCCTCCCACTCTTGCCCCCCCCGCTGATTCTGTGCTTTTTTTTTTTGTTGGGGGTTGAATCCAGTCCTGGGGGGGGTGGGCTCCTCCCAGAGGAGTCAGCTCAGGTGAAGACGTAGTTGAGGAGGAGCTGTGAGAGGAGCAGCAGGCAGAGGACGAGGCAGTGACGACCCGTCAGGGCGCCGTGGTCGCTCGCCCTCTGGCGGGAAAGCTGCTGACTCAGCGCCACCAGGTTCCTGCGGGGAGAAGACGAGGAGGAGCGTGAGCGCTGAGGGAAAACGAGGCCTCCGCCCCCAACAGAGCGCGGTCTGACGTCAGACCGGACGTTTGAGCTCAGTTTAGAGCAGAGGTCTGCAACCTGCGGCTCTTTTATCTCTCCATGGTGGCTCTCTGGACGAAGAAAAATAAAACAATAGTAAATTAAAAAAAAAAAAAAAATGGAGATTAGCTATTATTTTATCAACAGGCTTTGGGCTAATTTGTTATCTACTGGGGTTTTTAGGCTAATTTAGAGTTTTAGCTTCTATTTTAGCAACATGCTAACGTTTTTAGCTAAGTTTTCTGAGAAAGTTTATGCTAATTTGGATTTTAGCTTTTCATCTAATTTGTTATCTACTGACATTTTTTTGGGATACTTTAGAATTTAGCTTCTATTTTAGCAACATGCTAACGTTTTTGAGTAAGCTAGTTTTCTGAGGAATTTTAAGCTATTTTGGAGTTCATCTAGTAATAAAGCAACAAGCTAGCTTTTTTTTTTGGAAGATTTGGCCTCTAATTAGTTGTTTAAGCTAATTTGGAGTTTAGCTAATATTTTAGCAATATGCTAACATTTTTAGCTAATTTGTTATCTACTGGAGGTTTTAGGCTAATTTTGACTTTAGCTTTTATTTCAGCAACATGCTAAAATTTTTGGTTGATTTAATTTACAGAGAAATGTTATGCTAATTTGAAGTTCAGCTAGTAATTAAGCAACGAGCTAGCTTTTTTGCTACTAAAGTTAAAAACGTTAAAAAAAAATACCTTTTTGAGAAATACTAGTTTCTTTTAATATATTTTTTGGCTTTTGTTCGTGCCAAAAATAGACATTATTCACATTTATTAAAAAAAAAAATGAAGGTTATAAATGCAAATCCAAGTTTCTTAAAGGCTAACGTAAGTCAATGCAGCTCCTTCTAGGTTTGGATCAGTAGAAAACGAGCCCTAATGGCTCTTTTACTGTTAAAGGTTGCAGATCTCTGGACATGTTTCTTCACTTGTGAAATGATGAGCAGCAACTAAAGGTTTCCGTATCTGGAGGGCTGAACGAAGGGGAAGAACACAGATCCCTCAAACGTTCCCTATCCGAACTGAAAACCATCCCGTCTGGATGTTAGTGATGAACGGGAGCAGAAATGTGCCCCGGAACGTGAATTAGAAGAGAGAAGCATGGCGTCACCTCTGGATGTCCTGCTGCGTCTTGTGTATGGAGGAGATGGAAGCTTCTATCTGAGTGAAGTCCTTCAGCTCTTTGCTGCAGCGAACGCACTGCTGCGAAAACTCTGCAGACACCAGAAAGAGACTTCAGGTGAACAGCTTCACTTTAGCCACACCCCTCAGGTGAGCGGGGAACCAATCATTGGATCGTCTGACCCACGGGGGGGCAGTAGAAAAACGGGCGTCTCACCCTCGTTGTCAGAGGACTCGTGGGGGGGCTCCGGGGTGCTGCTGCTGCTCTCCGTGTTCTGGCTGCAGCTGGACGGCTGGCTGCTGGACTTCCTGTGCTGCCCGTTCAGCGCCACCTGCAGGAGGACAAGATTTAAACCTCATGGTACAAAATCAGAACAACCAGATTCTTCTTGGATCAGATCCAGTTAGACCAGATCAGGCAGGTTACTCAGGTCGGCGGATCTGGACGGACGGAGAAGCGGGTTCACCTTGTGCCGGCTGGTCCAGCTGTGGCTGTAGGACAGGCCGGCGTGTTGGCTTCTCTGCTGCGTCTGAATGACGCCGGCCTTCTCGAACTGCAGCAGGCAGAGCTCCGGGTCCCAGGGCCGGGAGCTGGAACAGAAACCGCTCAGAGTTGGAGTCTGAAACAGTAGCTGAGCAAACGGGTCCGAGCTGACGGTTCTGACCACCGTGCTGGACAGACGGCAGGAGTTTATCTGTTTAAACTTCATTCATACTATTTTCTGATTGGATGCTTGTTGTTTGTTGGACCAGATGGAAAGAAGGGGGGGGGGGGGGGGGGTAAGCGACAAGTTACAGGAGATTTGTGTAAATGTCAGTCTAATAGGGGCGGGGCCTGTCCTCACTCTCAAATGCTCCAGACATCCCTGACGGCTCCACAGATCTTCCCACAGACAGCTGCTTACTCTGAGTGCTTGTAGATCCACTCGGAGGTGACCGGGTCCTGCTGGAAGAACCGGGGGGTCCAGGGCTTGTCCCCTCGCTCTCTGGCCTCCTTTCGTTGAGCGTCCTCCAGGACAAACTTCTCCTGAGTTGCCTGCACCTGGTCCCGGTCCAGGATAGCCCGGGTCACGTGCTGCCACAGTCTTAGGGGAACAGAGAGATGCTGACAGACGTCCCAGAGCCTCTAGCTCCTCCCCTCGCGGTTCGTGGGGCGGAGACTAGACCCTCCTGACGGCAGGTTTACCTTTCAGACTCGAACTCCTCCTGCTCGCCCATCTGGACCACTCGTCTCTTCAGGCGCCTGCTGCGGATTTCTGGACTTGGACTCCACAGCACCTCCTGCTGGCCGGAGCACTTCTCACTGATGAAGACCTCGCCGTCCTGATGGGAGCGGAGGAGCGGAGGAGCGGAGGTTCAGAGGAGCGGATGTGAAGGAGGCCCGCACCCCGAACGTGTTCTCACCCAGTGTCCGTCCACCGTGGCCAGGAGCTCGTCTCCCGCAAGAATCTTCCCGCTGATCTGATTGACGGCGCTGGAACCTCCCAGGAACGGCTGCAGCCATCAGAACAGAACCCCCGTTACCATGGAAACCCCACAGGCTCGTCTGAGGAGGAGCTGCTCGGAGACCCACCTTCAGCTTGAACTCCAGCTCAGAGGAACATCGGGTTTTCTCGCACTCGATGGTGACTTTGCCCCCCAGCTCCAGCGTCATGGTGCCGTACAGGATTCCTGCAGCAGAGCAGGAGAAGGGTCACAGACCGGCCGGACCGGACCGGACCTGAACCCCTCAGACACTCTACCTTTGCAGTGGGCGTAGGGCATGGTGATGACGTACTCCTCCTCCCTGCTCAGGAACAGCAGCCGGGCTCGGCCGTCCAGAACCGCCGACAGCGAGTTACCTGCGCAAGAACCGGGGAGTGAGCGTTCCGCGCCGGGCCCAGGAGAATCTGCACGCTGCAGAACCTCAGTACCGTAGAACTTGGATTTGGCCAGGATGCTCCCGCTGATGGAGAAGCCGTCCTTCCTGTTGCAGACGTAGAAGGCAGAGATGGGGGGGTGGTGGGACACCTGAGGAGCAGAGGAACTCGGTGAGGGGGAGCGGAGGGGCCGGGTTCTGAGCGTCTGCCGCCGGGCTCTGACCTGTTCGGCGATGTAGAAGGTGCAGCTGTCCGTGTGGGGGTGGAGCCAGCAGCAGCGAAACGTCTCGCCCAGGATGGGGTTGTAAGGCTTCTTCAGACCCTGGAAAGGAGAACTTTTCAACCAACTTCCTCTGGTTAACAGGAAGTTCTCCAACCAGCAGAACAGGTCTTTCAGAGAAATGCTGAGTCAGCATCAACTGAGGATCAGACTTTCTACCGTTCATACACATCAGAGCCTCTGAGGCTCGATCCAGAACAAAGAGCGGACTCTGGTTCCGAGATCCCTCACCTTGGGCTTCTTGTAGAACCCCGACAGGTACCACCTCAGCACCTGCTTGATCCGACCGTAGGCGCTCTCCTCCACCGCAGCTCTGAAACAAGTCCACATTTTCTAATGAAAAACAAAACCGACCCTGGCCCAGAACGTGGGTCAACTGGACCTGAAGCTGCTCAGACTGCAGGGAGGAGCCAACTGTGCTCCGCCTCTGAATTTTTCAGACTAATTTTACTAAAGTGAGACCTCGTTTGTGTAAATAATAATAGTGTGAATTCTTAGTGAACATTCACACTATAGTGATTCTCCTGATCCTTTTCAGACGTTTTTCAGCTCATAAAAACGCAATCACACTGTCCACAGTTTTAGAAATCTTGGTTAAAAACGTTCTGTTGTTCAGGACATTACTGCTCGTATTTTTGGTTTTCATAAAATTTACAGTTTTTGAATATAATATAATATATATGCCCCAAAGGAAATGAATGAGAAAGTCTTCAAATTAAAAAGAAGTAGTTTAATTTTTTTATAGTAATTTAAAAAGAAATTGGAGTTTAGCTAATATTTTACATCTAGCTTGTTTGGCCAATTTGTTATCCACTGAGGTTTTTTATGCTACTTTAGAGTTTAGCTTCTATCTTAGCAACAGGCTAACGTTTTTGACTAATTTTAGTTTAGCAGCTAACGTTGCGAGTTTAGCTAGTATAACGTTAATTTCAGTTTAGCTAGATTTAGCAATTTTATCTAATGAGGTTTTTTGTGCTAATTTGGAGTTTAGCTAATATTTTAGCCACATGCTAACGTTTTTGGCTAATGTGTTATCTACTGGGGTTTTTTTAAGCTAATTTAGAGTTTAGCTTTTATTTTAGCAACATGCTAATGTTTTTGACAAATTTAGTTTACAAATGAATTTTAGTATATTTTGAAGTTTAGCTAGCATTTAAGCATTAAAGTAGCTTTTTGGCTAATTTGGAACCTCACTTTGGCATTTGGCATCTAGTTTGGCTTATTTAGAGTTTAGCTCATATTTAAACAACACATTAAATATTTTTGAAAAATTGGCATATATTAAGGCTTTTTTAAGCAATTTTACAACAAATCTTTCAGGAATTTAGGTTAACTTCAGAACTCTTTCATAGTTCTTTAACAAAATTCCCATTCTTTTTGCAAGTTTAACATTTTTGCGTTTTCAGAAAATCCCTATATCAATTACAGTAAATTACATCATAATATTCAGCAAAACGCTTCAGCATCTTTTCCAGCACAAAGCATTAACACTGGCATTATTGCAGGTAATGCAACTTTTCTAGTTTTTAGAAATGATCATGTCTGCAGAGACTGACCCCCCCCAGCCCGGCTTTGGCCCCGCCCCCGAAAGCACTGACTGTGAGAGCAGGTCCGCATGGTAATAGTAGTCCGACAGCTTGTCCAGGAAGGAGCGCGGCTCCAGGATGAAGGTGGGCAGCACCACCTTGGACAGGTCCATGCCCGGCCGCAGCTGCTTCAGAAGAGTCCAGATCAGACCTTTGTTCTCCTCAGACACCGTCTCCACCTGGGACGCCTCCCCAGCCTGTAGGAGCAAACGCACAGGTAGGGGTCCGGAGTTCAAACCGGGCCGTCTCAGGAAAGCCCCCCAACCACCCAGTACCTCTGCCATCTCCTCTGTGCTCTGCTCCACGTAGGCTGTAGAAGGAGGAGCAGGAGGCGCCTCCTCCGACTGCTCCATGTCGCTCTCCTCCGTCAGCCGGCCGCCGTTTTCGTTGGCGGTGGTGTCCCAGTCGTCGTGCAGCTCGCGCTCAGATTTGTCGGAGAAGCCGTCGTTCTCCATGTGGTGCCCGCCGTCGTTCAGCCTTCCAAAGACACGGAGAGAAACCAAAACTGAGAGGCGGGAAAACTGGAGCAGCGGCGGAGAACGGCAGAGTTTCAGAGTCGTGTTTTTGAGTCGGAGATTTGTCAGAGCACAGCCGACGTTCTGACTGCTGGAGGAAACTCTGGAGAGTCGTTTTGACTGCGGAGCGGTTGAACCTGCTCATCATCGGCAAACAAATCGTCTCTGCCACACGGGAAAAACCCGGAACACGGAGAAGGCTGAAAAAAACCCAACCAATCACAGAAATGGACCCGATTTCAGACAGTCCCACCTGCAGTTTCAGCGCTTACAGACGTGAAAATGTCCTTAAAATGGCGAGTTACAGACGGCAGGAACAAAACCTCAACTTCCTCCACAACAGAGAGTTTCAGACCTGCTGAGACCGGACGGACCTGATCGACCTGCTGCCTCTGCGGATCATTCACAGACCGGAGCATCGCAGGCGGCGGCCGCGGCGCACCTGCAGCAGCAGCAGCAGCAGCGTACCTGCAGACACGTACCTGCAGCCGTAAATCTCCTCTGCCAGAAACGACTACAGGAACCTCCAGCAACAGCAGCTTCTCACAGCTTCCTCTTTCCATATACCTGCTTCCTGAAAGCCGAGGAGCGCGCGTGCGTCAGTGTGTGGTCGTGCGCGTGCGTCAGTGTGTGGTCGTGCGCGTGCGTCAGTGTGTGCGCGTGCGTCAGTGTGCTACGGCTGTGCTGTGTCTTTTGGGCGGTGCTCACTTGTTTTCCTGCTCTCATGTTAGTCATGTGACTGAACAGAGCCCTCTGATTGGCTCAGAGGGAAAGAGGAGTTACTGGGGAGGACAGGCTGGTAAGAGGAGGGGCTGGGAGCAGTAGAGGGAGGCGTGGTCCCAGCAGAGCAACAGACTGACAGGATAATGACTGAACTTGGATCAACGACCCCCCCCCTCCTCCCCCTGAGGAGAAGGAGAGGCTTCTTGAGGAGGAACCGATGCCGGACAGGAAGCAGCTAGAACAAACGTGATCTTACTGGAGCAGCTCCGTCTCCGACAGCGGCGACGACTGCAGCAGCTGCAGGAAATGCGAGGACTCGGGGGTCAGACTGACGTCTCCTTCTCTGCCAGCTTTGGCCGTCAGCTTGTAGAGGCTGGAGCAGTTCAGAGCCAGCTCCAGAGCGTCCATCCAGCACCGGCCTGAGGAGACATCCAGACGCGGGTAAGGGGAACGCCTCCCGCCCACGGCGCAGCGAGGGGCGGAGCAAACTCACCGTCAGACTCAGATGTAGCTCTGAAGATCAGGTGGCTGCCGGGCAGAGGCTGCGTGATGGAGCCCACGTTCTCTCCTCTGGGACCCTGAACATCAAACACCAGTTAAGCCACTTCCTGTCTGGCGTTTGACCTGTGACCTCCACTGATGTTCATAAACATCACGACATTGAGGGAGATTATTAACAGTAAAATAGGGAGGTTAGAGCGCCACCTAGCATCATTACATCAGCTGGAATATGGCTGGGCGATAAAACGATCGGGACAGACCTTTTTCTCTATAGGAAATGAGTCCATCGCCATAGACTTTTATTTTGAAGGGTCAGAAATCAACTCTCGCTAGTTGCAGCATTTTCTCCTCTTTGGCGACTAAAAGTTAGAGAGCTAGTCACCGCATGGAAGGGGGAGGGATAAGTATAATATTTTAGGGTTTTTAGCTCTTCTTTTGGTTAATTTCTTTTGTCGTCTCCTCATGTACCGTCAGTACACTAGAAAAAACAAAGACATGCGGCGCGGGATGTGCTCCACCGCCGCAGTCGCTTCACCTGTGTGGCGTTTAGTAGAACACGCTGCAATTTAACAGGATTCAGTTAAAACAGTTAATAAATCTGCTTCACTTAAAGCAGCAACAAACGGATTAATAAAAAGTGTTTATTTGGAGACGGCGCTGTTCTTAGATGCTAATGCTAACGCTAACGAACAGCTTCTCTATGTAAACACAGACCAGTGTATAGTCAGATAGTATTTTCATGGACCGGCCTTTAAGACGTGGTGGATAAATATTAGATTTATTCATTGGACATTCATAAAAACTGTACTTTCCACTGTGTTTCAGCAGCATCGTTAGCATTACAAAGTCGGTGTTACACAGAAAACTGTGACCCGTCAGATTTGGAGCCGAGTCTGCGCTTAAAGGTGCAGCTTTAAGGCCAATGAAATATAATATTAATAACAATAAAGTAAAGTAGAGTAAGATTTATTATTTTCTGGACTATAATCCGCTACTTTTTTCTTAGGTTTTGAACCGTGCGGCTTATACAAAGGTGTGGCTATTGAGTTGATTTTTCTTCCACCACTAGGGGCGCTCTAACTGGAATTAGAATATAGAATAAGACACACAAAAAAGGAATTTAAATAAGAGTATCCTACCCTACTTTTTCTTTAGCAGATAAAACACGCAAGACAAATGACTAACTGGTAATTATTTTCAAATCCTGGTCCCTTCATCATACTAGAAGTTTGTATGATGCAATGTTTAAGTTGAAGGCCATCGAGCTGCTATGTCAGAGGAAAACCGCGCTACTGCTCGCAAGCTGAGCGTCAATGAATCTATGGTGAGACGCTGAAGGCGACAGGTATATTAATGTACAAAATCGTTCTGTACATGCAGTAAATATCTAATTTTTCAACATAGATATCTGCGGTTTATAACCCAGTGCGGCTTGTATTTATTTTTTTACTTTATTTTTTTTTTTTATTGAGCGAATGCGGCTTATATACAGGTGTGCTCTTTAGTCCAGAAAATACGGTATATAGCACATTTCCCAGACAGCAGTCACACAGCGCTTTACAGGATATAAGTAAAAAATTCATAAAGTAATGCATTAAATACAGCACATTTAAAAGTACATAAAATGTTAAAAACACATCAAATTCTATCTGGACAGAGGCCCACTCAGTGAGGCTGGAAAGCTTGACAACAAACGAACCCAAAACTTTGTTTTCAGGCTGTTTTTTTATGTGATTACATATAAAGTTTGATCACCTGGAGGCAGAATTCGTACATCTTTATTGTGCCACCGTATTGCAAGCAAAAGTCACAGTTTTGTGATCAAAATTATCTAAATTGCAAACAAAGTGTAAAGCATTAAGAGCAAAAAAAAAATCATAATTTACAAATAAACGTATTTAATATTTACTTTCAAAAACTTCTTTCTTTGGCTGTCAAACATATTTTTGCGAAAGCAGCACAAACTTTTTTACTTGCAATATCCCTTCATAAATCTCTAGAAAATCTGTCTTTGTTTTCTCTGCACGTCTGAATTTCAGTTAGACCACAATAAAGTCGTGTTCATTTATAAATTACTTTTATGCAATTTCATCCTCATATAAAAAAAAAAAAGTTAAAAAAGTAAAACCCTTAAGGTATTTCTATGTTATAATTTGACCTGTAAAGAAAGTGTAGATTTTCTTTTATTTACTGGTCAACTTGGCCAGTGACTCGAGAACAAATTTCAGTCCCAGTGTGGAGGCATTTAAGTTATTTGAAATTAAAACAAAACTAGAATAAACTGTAGACGGCGTTCCTTCAAAAACTGGAAATGCAATCAACCTTTTTATCACCTGAAGCAGTGATTAATCTAAATAAACGATAATTAAAACCAAAAAGTGTAGATTATGCAGATCTGAGCTTGCTTTTAGTTCCTAACTTCTTCACAAGATGTTGACAAATATGTCAATTTTATGTTTGTTCAGTAAAACTTGAAAACATTAGAATTCATTTGTAAAATTACGGTTTTGTTTTTTAATGGAAATGATTAAGCAGTTTAGTCTTCTATTCTATTTATGTTCTCTTTTGAAACTTAAAACCTTTTTCTTTAATTTTAAACTAAGTTTGTTATATATGTTTGTCTTTTCTTAGTTATTTGAAAAAAATGGAAGCATCGTGTTCCTTCAGTGCATTTAGTCTGACAGGAAATAAACATTTAAATCTAAATAACCTCTTACAGTTATTTGATTTATATTGCGATATTGTTATAGCATAATATGAAAAAAATACTATATTGTAGTAGGGCTGGGCGATAAAATGATAATTATTGATATCGCGATAGAACATTTTTTCGATAGAATAATGAGTCTATCGCGATAGACTTTTTTTTTGAAGGGTCCGCAAATAACAATTGCTAGCGAACATTTTCTCCTATTTCACGAGTAAAAGTTGGAGCGTTAATCACCACAGGGCGAGTAAGTGTTCGCATCTAATTATTGTGTTTATTATCTCTCATTTGGGTCATTTTTTGGACTCCACTCCGCGTCCTTCGTCTGCATGAAGGTAAACAAACGCGCACGAGCCGACTTCTACCAGCAACCCCCGCTGCAGCTGCGGACCTCGCGCCCCGCACGCTTTATTACAATCAATTGTCTGTCCACGCCGAATGCATTTGGGGTCAAATTAATTTACTTTACACTGTTTTAGTTTTAACAAGCGTCAGATTTGATGCTTTCGGTCATCAGAGAGTCTGTTGCTCTGAAGCCCCGCTGAGTGTGGAAGAAGCTTCCGTCAAAACTTTTCTGGAACTCTTCGTGAAGAACGCGGATACCGAGAGATTGATTTATTTTGAAGAGCTGAATAAAAGCATCGGTACACATCTCCGTGTCGGAGTTCAGGAGACCTTCCATTGAGGAGTGGCCGCTGTCGCACTCCTGCACCCAGCTGGCAAGAGCCAACGGGGGAAGGTATGGCAAGCCGTTAGGGTCAAAAAACGCGGGTATGGCAGTGCGTCACCTGGACATGTGCTATGGTTAATAATACTTATTTGACATATTTAAATGTTGCTACTATTAATTTCAATACAACAATTAATACAAAAAATAATCAGTTTAATTTCAAAATTGCAGTTTAATTTGGTGGGATAACATATTAAGCATTCCTTTCTCTCAGTTTTTGCAGACTTGTCTCAAGACATGTACATGTAATCAGAAAATATGCGTTTTGTTTATGTTCAAAGCTCAAAATGTGTGAGTTAATGCTTTTAAGTACTTTTTTTTTTTTAAACATATATTTTTTAACTTTTTCAAAAAAGTAATTTTAGGCTTTTATCTTATTTTTTCTTGTTGTTTTTTTACTTGTTACTGATCTGAAAATGATCTGAACAATGACCTTAAAGCTGTGACACGATCCGAGCCGTGTGTTCTGTGATCTGTTACACCCCTACTAAATACAACAAAAATAATTAGTAGTACATTAATACATTTTTATTATATGAACCCTGAAAACATTAGAATTTATTTGTAGACTTAATGTTTTGTTTTTTTAATGGAACTGAAGAAACAGTTTAGTAGTCTAATATAAATAAATATAGTCAAATATAGTTATTTGGTTTATATTGTGACCAATATCGTTATCGCGCAATATGTAAAAAGCTATATCGTGATATAAAAAATCCCATATCGCCCAGCCCTATATTGTAGTATGAAAAATCCAATAGCGTCCAGCCCCACGCTGAAACAAGTACAGTTAAAGTGAGATGAAGGTGAGGATTTGTTCAGACAGGAACCATGAAGGAGGAGCGTCACATGACTTCATCTGTAACCTCCTAAGATCTCAAACTTTGTGCCTGTAAAGACACTTTATCCCCGACTGGTTGGATTTCAGGAAGTTCGGTACCTTCACAGCCCAGATGGATTTTTCCAGAGGGTGGTAGAGCTTGAAGCAGAACCCGTCCTTCTTGGACGGCCTCTCGATCAGCTTACAAGCGCTGAGGAGAACGGTGCCCACCCAGTGCTCCGCTTTGGGGGTCTTGTAGATCAAAAGGACTCCGGGCTTCAGGGCGCACCACAGCTTGGTCCAGCTCTTCAGAGAGCCGCGGATCTGGAGGAGGCAGGACGTTAGGAGGCTGACAGATGGAGGAGAACGTCTGCCCGTCACTCTGCTTCCTCACACCTTTAACCAGTTGGACATGATGACGACGCTGGGGTCCTTCAGAGCGATGGAAAGCTCTTTAGCTGCCCGCTTCTTCTCCTGCCTGTAATTCTGCTTTTGGACCTGATGAGAAAAAAAAAAAAAAAAAAAAAATAGACATGAGTCATCATCCCATCCAGCGACTTCCAGTGAGTCAACACTAGGTGGCAGCAGAGCCACAACAGACTGATAAAGAATTGATTTTTTTTAATCCTAACCTCCCAACATGAACTAGAATGTGAAAGATCCATCAGCACCTGAAGCAGACGGACTCGTACCTTCAGAGACTCCTTTCGGGCCAGTTTCTCTGTGGGGGAGGGGCACTCCTTCTCAACGCCATTAAACATCCTGGACTCAGACTGGTGATTGTGAGGAGAAGGAGAGACAGAGTCAGACTGAGGAGCTCCAGCCCATCACTCCGTGACCTCTGACACAAACTGCCAGGAAGCCAGTCGAGCGCCGACGGTTCTGCCAGCCCGAAAGGTTTTGCGCCGTTTGGTTTGGAGAAGCAGACGAGCATTTCTGAACTGATGCGAGCAGCTGCTGCCGGCGGTTTGTGACCACAAACCGAGCATCTTCCACAGAAGAGCGAAGCGCTCGGTGGCTGCGCGGCGTTCAGATCAGCACGCCAGACTCAGACTGAACTTAAGGTTTGGAACAGAAGCAGCAAAAGTCCATGTATCTGTGGACTTTGAGGATCTGACGTTTCATAAAGTGGATTGATGGTTAAAGAAGAGGGCGCCGCCGCGGAGGGACACTCAGCACCCTGCGGCGGGTAGATATCGTCAGCCTGAGCGAGGCGAAGCGACATGCAGTGACGAGACAGGACAAGACGCTTCTGCAGCAGCCCGACAGAGTGATGTCACTTCAGGAGAACAGCTCTATGTTGTGAAATAACCGCCTTCAGTTCCTCCACAGCCGCAGGCTGGCTTCTCTCTGCGACATTGAACCGGAGACCTAAAAATAAAAAGCAGCTCCTGCAGGGGGCGCTGTCGCCCCAAAACCACAGAAAAAAGCTTCAAGAAGAAAACCACCTAAAGATCTGGACCTCTGCAGACTAAAATAAACGGAAAGAAACGTTGATTTCCAAGAGAAACAATCTGAGCCCAGGTTAACCCCCTTAAAGTTCCACTTGGATCATCTACTGATCTTTCCTTTTTTTTTAACAGATTTATTTAATAGACCTTTTTTCATGTGATGTCACACAAAACAGCGAGTGTGCAGAGTGACTTCTGCTTATTTATTCTGTCTATGGTTCAGAACAGTTGAACGCTGTTTAAAGCAATTTTCCGTAAATAATAAAAAAATAACCTAATTGTAACTGAAATGTGTGCAATATTTATTTTATAAACGTTCTAGCTTGTATTGGTTTCTCCTCTTAGATCAAATGTCAGGATTCCTCCTGCTAAAAGCTCCACAGCTGCTTCTCCACAAAATCGTATGGACGATATTAAAGAGTCGTGGATTATTTCTCTGATAACCCGGTTAAAGTTAGACGAAGGTTACAGGAACTTTGATGAAAGCTGCTCGTTTGATTATGAAGATGATTCGGATTTTCTTCTTCTAATTTATGCTAATGCTAACGCTAGCTGGACGAGACGTAGATCTGCAGAAGATCTTAGTTAAAGTTGCACAAAATCATTTGAAAATTCAAATAAACACATTTTTAATGTAACCATGTCTGAACCTCGCTGTATAATAAAGGTAAACGAGGATAAAAATAATTTGTGATTGTCCAAAAAAACAAAAAATAGTCCTAATAAAACATTGCTATTTTTACAATTACCCCTTAAAATACCACAAAAAACTCATTTTACAACAACTAAATTTAACCTTAGGTGCAGTTAAAACATGCACAGTCAACATGCAGTGATGTGCATCTTGGCTGCTCCTATTACGGGTGACCAACATGAATTTCCATCAGTTTTTGTTCTGGATCTCAATCAAAACCCGTGTGAATAACATGAAGTAAAATAGAACCCGTTAGAATAATGTCTACCCAAATGAAATGTCAATTTTTTCAAAGGAACCTAAAAAATTGAAGGATTATTTGTATTTAGATTTGTGAATGATCTAAGACAGGAAATGAAAGACATTTATAAAAGAATTATTGTACATTTCTCTTTTAAAGTTGGTAAAGTTACCTTTTATTATTTATGTAAAACTGTGTTAAACAGCGTCCAGCCGTTCTAAACCCAAACACCAGAAGTAACTATTTCCATTTTCTAACCTGGCGCTATTTTGTCTGACGTCGCTGTGAAAAGAGTCTATAGGCACAAATACAAAAAAAACAATCGGGTATCTGCATCCTAAATCTGTTTCCAAAGCGTTCCCAGTTGTCTGTGTCGTTCTAAAGCGTCCATCAGAAATTCCTCTCCGAGTTGTGGGCGGGGCTGTTTGTGTGGAGCTAGCTTACAGCCCCCTCGCACCCCAAGCTAACATGAGCGGCGCAACAAAACCGGCTATCCAGCCGCACAGCTCTGATCTCGATTCTACTCGTCTGGATCAGAAGGGGGCGGAGCCGGGAGACTTTGGCCCGCCCACAGTTGCACCTAAGCTTTTTTAAATGGCATCTTGACATTTAGTAAGTTTTCAACCGTTAAAAGGCAGTAAATCAAAAACCATAAACACTGACGGTTAATGTGTCCTCCGACATGTTAAAAGACAGTTTTCATGGGAGGGGAGTCGTGCGGGAGCCGCCCAATCAGGAGCTGTGATCTTACCTTGCTGCCAGGTGATTGGGCAGGACTAAGTTCATTAGTCAGCATGGAGAGGCCGTTCCTGTCTGTCTCACTGCCTGGTGGAACCATGGACACACATCACATAGAAACGTGCACGGCGTGAATTCTGCTGACAAACAGTCAAAGCGGCTGAAGGCGGCAGCGGCCGGCGAAGCCACACCCCCCAGCGGCATCCCTACCTGGGCTGATGCTGGACAGGTCGTTGTCTCCTCCATAAGACAGGTTTCGGGTCAGGGTGCGGGGGTCAAGTTTGGGCGGCGAGGTGGCACTGGGGCACAACGAAAGCCTCCGATGGAACAGATTCTCCTCCTTCATCCTGACGGCTCGTCCTCTGCATGGAGACGCCTGAGGAGGGGAGGGCAGAGGTCAGAAGGTCGTCCTTTCAAACCTCGTATCAGAGTTTTCTGTCTAGCCTCCCTCCCTCCCTCCCCCGTCCAGCTCCACGCCAACAAAGCCTCTCTGTGACCACGCCGCGTCCCAGTGCGAGGCGGAGATGGCTGGAGACCCGCAGCCATGCTGCCCCACAGAGGTCCTCTGTCCCGGAGCGGGCCGGTTTCCACAGCTCAGCTCAACAAAAGCTCCTCCTGCCAGCAGGTGTGACCGAAGAGTCGCTCCCCCCACAGCGGCTCTGCTTCCAGTCTCACACCTGAGTGTAAGCTAGGGCTGCCACGGTTAGTCGACTAATCGACGACTAATCGACTATTAAAATAGTCGACAACTAATTTAATAGTCGATTAGTCGTTACTTTATAATATATGGAGTTAGAGTGTCGTAAAGTTAAAAGTTATAATAAAAATATGCTAGCTTTTTAGACTATTTTGGCATTTATCAAGGTTTGTTTAAGCTATTTTGGAGTTTAGCTAATATTTCAGCTACAAGCTAGCTATTCTGGTTAATTTAGGCTTTTTTCAGTTTTTTAAGCTAACTTATTGTTTAGCTAATATTTCAGCTAGATGCTAGCTGTTTTGGAAAATTTTGGATTTTTCTTCAGTTTTTTAAGGCTATTTTTGAGTTAAGTTCACATGTCAGCTACATGCTAGCAGTTTTGGCTAGCTGAGGCTTTTAAATTGTTTTTTAGGCTAATTTGGAGTTTAGCTACTATTGCAGCTACAAGCTAGGTATTCTGGTTAATTTAGGCTTTTTTCGGTTTTTAGGCTAACTTGTTGTTTAGCTAATATTTCAGCTAGATGCTAGCTGTTTTGGCTAACTTTAGCTTTTTAAAAAAAAGTTTTTTAGGGTGTTTTGGAATTTAGCTAATATTTAAGCTACATGCTAGCTATTTTGGAAAAATTTAGTATTTCTTTCAGTTTTTTAAGGCTATTTTGGAGTTAAGTTAACATGTCAGCTACATGCTAGCAGTTTTGGCCAGCAGAGGCTTTTAATTATCTTTAGGCTAATTTGGCATTTAGCTAATATTTTAGTGGCTATCAGCTTTAGTGTTTTTAGCTATCAATTTCAGCATCTTCGCTGTCGTCACTCGCTTCAGCTTCAAAATTCAGCTTACAGCATTCACACAAGCATTTTCGCAGATAATGCTTGTGTGGATATATTTAGTTTTTACTTTGTTTAAAGCTAATAATGGTTAAGATGTGTGTTTTACATCCAGTTTGAGCATGACCCGATTAGTCGACTAATTGGAAAAAATAATCAGTGATTAGTCGACTTAAAATAATCGTTTATGGCAGCCCTAGTGTAAGCTACTGTGAATAACAGCCCCTCCCCAACGGTGCAGGACCCGGCGTTCAGAACGGTTGATCTTCATTCAGGTCTACAGCTCACCACCACAAAGGAAGACGCAGGTGCATCATTTCCTGTTTCACATCTTCATTCGGCAAACGACTGTCTCTCCACCACCATCACCCTCCACGCGGCTCCACCTGGAGCTGCTGCTTCTCGGCAGGATGACGTCTCAGCTAGAAGAGCGTCTGCCTCCGGACCTCCAGCCTGAACCCAGAGAGGGGTCTCGCATCAGCCCCGCCCTCAGAGCAACCAGGAAGTCCCAACATATCGAACTTCCAGAAACGACCAGCGGGGGCAGGATTCTACAGGGAGTCATTTCCATCTTCTGCTTTTACAGCAGAATCAAGTTTTCTGTAGATTATTGATTTATTTTGTATGCGACTGTGGGCGGGTCTTTAAATTATTTCTTTTTATGAGAACTGATATCCCACCGTTACAACAAATATGATTTTTATTTTGAAAAAAACAAACCAATTGTTTTTAATGTACAAAGTCAACTTTATTTTTTTTTTTTAAACATAAAAGCGCAATTTTATGTGAAGTGTTCAGAAATTATAAAAGATAAACCAGTATCAATTGTCAATATCGTTTACTAAATCCAGAAATTTCCTTTTGATTTTCCAAAGAAAAAAATCTTTGATGAAGAAACAAAGAGTTTGTGACGATCTTGAAGAAGACTCAGAGTTCTGAGGTAAAAACGCAGACTCTGAGGTCAGAGGTCAGACTTACTCAGGTCCTCCTCAGCACAGCTCCTCCTGATTGGTCCATCAGAAGCCGGCAGCTGTAAAAACTCTGATCGTGCGATCCGGGGGGGTCCGGTAGACGAGGTCTGCGATATGAAAAGCAGAGGAACGGCGTTAGCTGGAAGAGGCTTCGTCTGGTTCCAGCACTGGAAGAGCTAAAACACTTTCAGAACCAGAATCCAAGACGATGGGACTGACGGGAACTGATCTGATCCACCTCATCTGAACCAGGAAGACTGAGTGAGCTCTCAGTGGGATTAGTTTGATCCACTCTCACCAACGAGCACACCTGAATGTGTGTGCACGTCTGTGTGCCACTATAACTTATAACAACAATGAGAAGAGATGCAAAGACCAGGAGAGAGCACAGCCACAAGTACTCGGATACTCGCCAGAAGATTTGAGTACGAATATTTGTGACATCCATGATAACTAATCAAATGTTATTCGGGGAAAATGTACTTATTGCTCTGAAATGCAGAAAAAGTTTTAAGTTTAAGAACGAAAACAAAGAATGTGCAGCGCTACTGACACCAGATATAAACAAAACTTCAAAATAAAGTGTCAGTGAAGCTTCCTGTTTTCAAAGTAAAACTAGCACGTGTTTTTTTTTTCCACCACATGGGACTCTGGTTAAAATAAATTAAATTAAAAAGTAACTGTTAAGGGAAAAAGTAAGTAAGTAGTAAAGTTTTCTAAGAAAGTAAATTAACTTAAACTTTATTCCATTCATTCACAGACAGTTGACTGACAGCAAGAATGATTTAATGAGGATCCTAACAACGGTGATTCTCTGGAAATCCTTTGTAGTTTATCAACATCATACTGACACATTTGGAATTAAATTTGAGCTTCATTTATCAAAGAAAATCAATAATTATAATAATAATTGTCAGTGACACAACCAGAATTAAATCTACGTTACATTTTAAACAAATCCTAGGATTTAAACTGTTCCTTGTGGTTTTAATATATGGTAAAGACTCTGATTTTGTTTGTTTCTTTGGTTATAATTATGAATTTGTGGTTGAAATGCACCAGAAACAGGAAAAGAAACGTTTTTTTTTTTATATATAATTGAATTTGCTGCATTGACTTGATCCTATGGTGTCAAATGTCTTTTATTTTGAAAGGAATTCTTGCAAAGCTCTGTCAAAAGTTATAAAACATTTATTTTTTTAAGCTATTTTCTCTTCATATTTATGCTTAATTAGTGGCAAAAAAACAGTAGTTTATTTAAATGTATCATGCCAAAAGCAAAAACATAAATATAAATCAGTATCTTATTGTGATATTTATGATTTTTATGTTGTTTATGTTCCTGCTGAACTTAACCAGAAGGCTGAGAAAAAGTTTAAATTGACAAACACAT
The DNA here is from genome assembly GCA_003999625.1 of Oryzias javanicus. Lineage (NCBI taxonomy): Eukaryota > Metazoa > Chordata > Actinopteri > Beloniformes > Adrianichthyidae > Oryzias > Oryzias javanicus. The sequence continues at coordinate 29,793,442 of CM012442.1, forward strand.
TTTCTTTCTTTCTTTTTCTTGAATCAGATCGCCACCTAAGCAACAATCCACAGCCGGAGAGGTTACCCACGGCAACGGTTTTCAGGACCCTGACCTGCTCCGTCACGGTTATAGTGAAATACAAACCGATCTGACTCCGCCTCTGAAATCCTGTCAGAATGAAACTGTCAATATTTAGAGTCCACACAAAGGCTGGTTGTCAGTTATAGTGTGTGTGGCATTGTTGTACAATCCTTACACAAACGCACAACAGCAGACACAGTAGAAACAAACAAACAAACAAACAGAGCAGAGGCTCCTCCCACAACCCCCCAGTGTCTAAACAACGTTAACTCCCCCGTCACAACAACACCCATGTGACCTACATTTACCCCAGAGGGGCGTCAGAGTCAGGGATGACCATCAGAGTCAGTATGGAAGCAAACGTGGAAGGATTATTTATCTCGTCCTAATGCACGCAGACGCACACAAACATCGAGATCCATGCGTGCAGCTTCACAGGACAAACACAAACATGGAACCAAAAAGCTGAAAAACTAAGCAGCAAAGTGAGAAAACGTCTGGCGGTCTGCAGCTGACTGACTGAACAGAAGAACGGTTTGAGTATCTCTGATGACGAGTCAGTGTTTTAAAGGTTCATCCCCAGACGTTCTACAGACAGAAGCATCTGGATGAAGCCAGCCTCAACCAGCTCAGACGCTCATGGATCAACCGATCGACCGGCTTCAGGAGCTTCTAAAAAATCCTAACAGACGCATCAACATTCAAACTTTCTACAACTTTAAGGTGGAAATGTTGTCATGGAGAAAAGGAAAAAGGTTTGAGGAAAACCATCAGGAATGTTCCCAGGAAGGAGGCGGATTTGTTGTATTTGTCTGTGGCTGGGAGCCCAACAGCCGTCAGCTGCCAAAAACCCAAAGAATGCTGCTGGAGACGGGCGTCTGCATCCTCCAATGAGGAGAACCTTTATCAAACCAGATATAAACTAGAACAGAATCCATAGAAATCAAAGTAAAAATACTGTTTTTAAACTTTTCTCTTGACAAAATGTCAGTTTTTTTTCTTTCAAATTTTCAAAACATTTATTTTTTCAAAATTACAATATCTGGTTTTTAAATTGTACATTTTTTCCTGTTACAATGTCTATTTTTCAGTCTGTTTTTTTTCATTCCCTTTAAGCGGATCCTGATTTGACCCCATACGGACGTTTGTGGAAGCTGCCCGGCGGTGAAGGAGAGGTTTCCTGACGGTCTGCACTGCGGTTTTCACGCTGAGGCATTTCTGTTTACATATCTGTGGAACTAAACTCATCCTTGTGATCAAGGATGCCCCCACCCCCCCAAAAAAAACACAAACAGCTTGTTGAGGAAGTCCTCCAGAAGCCCCCCATTGATCTGCGGGAAACCTGGTAAGATAGGTCGAGCAGAACCTGCAGAACAACGCTGTGGTTCTGTCTGACCCACATAAGCAGCACTCTGAAGGCAGGAGGAGCTGCTCCTGCTGTAAACAAAGGAGAAGCGGGGCGACGAGGAGAAGATGGAGGAGAGCAAACTGGAAGTAGGCTAAGACACTGTGACCCAGAATGCAGCGGGCTTTGGGAGGGAGGCCAGGACAGAACCAGCAGCGCTAGAGCTGCCCCACATTCCCTCCATCAGAGAAACGCCTCCTCCACTGCAGCTCCTCCTCTGTGCTCCACACAGCAGGAGGACTGGACCGGAGCTCCTCCCACGGCTCCATCGGGACCTCCTGCTGACTGAGGAGGAGCCTCCTCATGATCCAGAAGAACGGTGAGGAGGAGATCCCAAAAAATAAGCTGTTGATACTGATATAACCGTAACCATGGTAACGGTGATTAATAGGGCACATATGAATAACCAGAATGAAAACAAACGAGAGAAATCGGATTAAAAGAATTTGTAACTTTGTTATTTTTGTTCTGGTCTCTTCAGGAGGAAATAATTACTGAACTCAGAACATGATGATGCAGACGACAGCGTAGGATCTGCTGATGGTTCCACACGGATCCACTTCCAGTTCTGTGGAAACCGGGCCAGCCGACCCAGCCGACCTGCTTTATCCTCCACCCCTGACCTTCCCGTTTGTCCGCCATCCAAATGAGCTCTGGAGTCCGAACCTCCACATGTGGGGAAGCTCCAGCGGCAGGAACCGCCTCGTCCAGCAACCGGCTCACTTTCAGTAATCTCCCCGAGACTAAGAGGATCAAACAACAGCCGGCCGCGCGCCAGCCGCCCGCCATCTTTCAGCCCGCGAGGAGGGAGGGGTGGGGGGGTCTTCTTTTCAGGTTTTTCTAAATCCGAGGACCGACCTCACATTCTGCTGGATCCGGTTCTGTCTGCCGGGTCAACATCTGCAGTGATCTGAAGAGGTTAGTGGTGCAAACGATCAGAACGCCGAATCAGCGTTCACACTATACTGATTCTGTTTCTCTTTCTTATTATTGATTTTTTATTCTTTAATAAACTTCACGGTTTTTATGATTTTATGATGATTTTTTTAGCCCTATTGAAATGAATGGGATTTTTTTTTTAAATCTGTGCAATTAATGCAAATTATAAAATTAAAAACATTCAGTATGTTCAGGACATTCACGCTGATACTTTTAGTAATGTTAAAATTCACACATATTTTGAAATATTGCACAATTTTTTATGATTTTACGCAATTGTTGCATTTTTTTCCAACAATTCCTCAATTTTTTTGCACACTTTGAAACTGATGCAATATTGTATCAAAGCATGTTAGGAACATCAGTGCTACTGAGGTTTTTAAGGCGAATTTTAAGTTTAGCTAACATTTTAGCAACATGCTAGCATTTTTGGATAATTTAGCATCTAATTAGGTTTTTTGGGCTTATTCTGAGTTAAGCTAGTATTTTAGCAACATGCTAACGTTTTTGGCTAATTTGACATTTACTGAGTTTTTTTTAGCTAATTCAGATTTAAGCTAGTATTTTAGCAACATGCTAACGTTTTTGGCTAATTTGACATTTACTGAGTTTTTTTGAGCTAATTCAGATTTAAGCTAGTATTTTAGCAACATGCTAACGTTTTTGGCTAATTTGACATTTACTGAGTTTTTTTAGTTAATTCAGATTTAAGCTAGTATTTTAGCAACATGCTAATGTTTTTGGCTAATTTGACATTTACTGAGTTTTTTTGAGCTAATTCAGATTTAAGCTAGTATTTTAGCAACATGCTAACGTTTTTGGCTAAACTGACATTTACTGAGTTTTTTTGAGCTAATTCAGATTTAAGCTAGTATTTTAGCAACATGCTAACGTTTTTGGCTAAATTGACATTTACTGAGTTTTTTTGAGCTAATTCAGATTTAAGCTAGTATTTTAGCAACATGCTAACGTTTTTGGCTAAATTGACATTTACTGAGTTTTTTTGAGCTAATTCAGATTTAAGCTAGTATTTTAGCAACATGCTAACGTTTTTGGCTAAATTGACATTTACTGAGTTTTTTTGAGCTAATTCAGATTTAAGCTAGTATTTTAGCAACATGCTAACGTTTTTGGCTAAATTGACATTTACTGAGTTTTTTTGAGCTAATTCAGATTTAAGCTAGTATTTTAGCAATGTGCTAGCTTTTTGGGGTCATTTGGCAACTACTAAGAAATTTTATTAATGTTTTTTGAAGGTAAGCCAACATTTGAGCAAAATCCTGACTTTTTTGGCCTCTCTTGAGGTTTTGGGGTCACTGAGTTCATACAGTTACATGGTTTTTAAATTTTACAGATTTCATTTTACACTTTCAAGAAATTCTTTAAATTCTTTGCGCACTTTAAATCCTTTAGCAATTTGCAAATAGCTTTAGCATTTTCAGCAAGCAGCATTTACACAATGTAATGCAGCTTTTCAAGTTTTAATAGTCGACTAATGGGGTCAAGAGCAAAGTAGATGTAAAGCACACATCTCAACCATCGTTAGCTGGTTACAATTAAGATGATTTTTTATTAAACTTTTAATGAATTGTGCAGCCTCTGCCATTTGGTTCTGGCATTAAAACAAGAGGTCGGCATCTGAAACAAATAATCATTTTTTACAATTTTTTTTGGTCTCACTGCTTCAAACATTTAAAAAGTGAATTTTTTGGAGCTGAACGCTCACAACTTTGTTCAGCTTTACTACACTGACTCCATATAATATAAAGTAATCGACTATTTTATTAGTCGACTAATGGTGGCAGCTCTAATGTCAAAGACGGAAGATCTCCAAACCCACAGAGAACTCCACACACCGGCGGCCATTTTCTTGCAGTCATGTGACTTGTCTGCCTGAACTGGTTCGGAGGATCTTCTGAGCTTTAGAGGAGGAGGAGGAGGAGGAGGAGGAGGAGGAGGAGCATGGCAGCAGGAGGTTACGAGCTGAGGAGGCCAAAGTCTGTTCAGAGGTGGAAATTTAAAACCTGTTTTAGTGTTATCCAGCAGTTTGTTTATGGTGCACGTACGCGCGTGCACGTGTGTGTATATGAAAGCTGTTCTGGGTGAACCTGGAAGCATCAACATGGAGAAAGCCTTCCAGAAAACAGCTGTGAACCTGCAGCCTCATTTACGGTCCTGAAACCATCGAAACCATCGGCCGTCAGGAGAATCGGGATCAAAGATCACGCCATCATGTGGCTGAAGAGCAGCGTTTGACCTGCAGGACAGACGGACGGATCCGCTGGAGGATCTCCTCTGAGGACCCTCAGAACTCTGGATGGAGGTCCATCTTCCTGCTGGAGGAGAGCGTGATGAGAGCAGCAGGTAGCTCCTCCCACTCCGACGCTCTTCCTCCCCGCTTGTCATTCCAGAGAGCAAAGCCCCGGTTCTACTTGATAGGCTTAGGAACCAATACCATTATACGGCCCAGCCCGATTAGGGGCGCGGCAGACCCGTCACATGGTACGGCCAGCCTCCAGGTGGAACCGGATCAGAACGCAGCCGGTCGAGCCCTCGTGTTCAGTTCTAGAGCTGGTTCTGAAGGAAGGAGAGAAACAGCTGCTTCTGACCCGCCTCCAACGCCACGGTGTCACCAGGGTCTGCTTCCATGACCCGCCTCCAACGCCACCGTGTCACCAGGGTCTGCTTCCATGACCCGCCTCCAACGCCACCAGCAGCATTTATGACCTTTAAATGTTTTCCATGCTCTCATCTCTGCAATCGACACCGCATGTGGTCTGAGCGTGCTCGGCGACGTATTGGGCTGAGGTCCAGGACAGACCCAGCACCAACCCTCTGCAGACCGGACCCGCCAAGAGGACCGGAGCGGACCTTCAAGCCTTTTTCTTGATCCTCTGCAATTCCCTGAAGACCACTGACCCCCCCCCCCCCCCCTTTAAAACGTCACTTCCTGTTTCTGAGTAACAGATTCCAGAAACTGGAGGCTGCTCAGATGTTCTGTTGTGATGGAACCCACAGAACTGCTGACACCTCCGGACCTCAGAGTGCAGCAGAGCAGAGAGGAGCAGACCTCCTCCTCCTCCACCTCCTGCTGAGAGGAGCAGGATGCTCCTTCATCTTCATGGTCCAAACATTCAGACGTGGGACGTTTGTGGGTCAGAACCCTCCGGACAGCAGAGACTCTAAACTTTCTTCATCAGACACTCGGACTCGCTGCTGCTGGTCCCGGGCGCGCGCGCGCGTTGACTCCGACAGGCGCGAGGCTGCATCCGCGGGGTCCTGTGGGTCTGGCGGTTTGGGCCTCCTCGGTTCCGTGTGTCCTCGGAGCGTGTGGCGCGCGCGCTTCGGCCGTTATCATGAAACTGCGACATCGCAGACGCTCCGGCGGGGCGCGAGAACACGGAACCGTTACACCCCCACCCCCCTCTGTGGCGTGGGCTGGGCTCCGGGTGTCGCGGGCTGAACGTGCGGGTTTAGCCTCGATCCGGTTCAGCCGGACGGGGCGACAGAAAGCGCCAGTGTCCCCCCCCGCCCCTCCTCCCGGAAAGGCGCTCGCGCCGCCAACGGAGCCCCGGCCCCCCCCCAGCAGCAACGACAGCCCCGCTAGCTAGCTCCAGTTAGCGCGTAAAAACGTGGGCTCGATAAATAAACACAAGTTTCTAAAAATAGCGAGTTCGCCTCATCGCTGCTCCCTCTCTCGCCTCGTTGTCAGGCGGCGGCGGCGGCGAACGGAAACTTACGGTCCGGGAGGCGCTCATCCACGGTCACAGCCTCCCTCAGAGTCCGGGGTCATGGCTCCCCGCCGGCGGAGGCGGTTTGGCTGAGAGCGACGACGGGAGTCTGCCCGAGGAGAGAGGAGCTGCTCCGTTTCAACATGGAGAGCGCGGCGGGACCGGAGCCTCCTGCTGCGGCTCCGCGAGGTTCTGGCGACCCCTGTGGCCGCTCGCGGTACTGCAGCCGCTGCGCGCTAATGGAGGCGTTTCATCAATGAAGACCAGAGATGACATCACATTGATTTACAGGGATTATTGAAATATTTTACAATATGTATTTTATAACTTTATAATAATTATTAATTTTATTATATATAAGATTTAATAATATGTATTATTTTATAACCATTTTATAATATTGAAACATTTTACAATATTTATATTAATTATTTACAACATTTATTTAGCTTCAGGTTCACTTCATTTTATGACCTCTCATCTGCATTATCAAGTTAAAAGTAAAATACAATTAATGGAATTGATATCCTAAATGAAAAACATAATAAAAAACATATTTGTAAGATGAAAAAAAAAGAAACACCATACCTAGAGGTGTACTTTATTGGAAGAATATATTTGGAAATATTAATTGGAAAAAAGCATGGACACTACATGAAAAATGTTGCATTAATAATAAAGCCACAAAAATACATTAAATCTTACATAATATCTACCCAACAAATATGTGCATGTCAAAATGTTCAAATATTGATCATAACTTTAGTTTTTGTTACAACTCCCATCAATCTATATTTCACTTTTTCTATAATTCTGCATTTTCTTTTGATCTTTTGAACAAATTGGCACTATTCTTAAATAGTAAATTAAAAAATAAATTTAATAATACATTCAGAAAATGTGATTACGTTTTTTTTTTAGCTTTGATAATAAAAACAAAGAAAAAAAATTGTCAATTTGCCATCATTTCAAAACAAGTTTTATTGACATAAATGCAGAATTAGAAAAATGTCTAATTTTTTGGTTGTATAACTGAATTAACCGTCAAAAGGATCCATATCACCAAAGCATACCACGCAGTTGAACTTTAAACCATTTAACTAAATTACTTTCTCTTGTTTCATTTTTGAAATTATTGCATCTTTTTTATATTTATATATACAAATATATCACTTACTCATATTTCTTAGCCGTAATTATTCTGTGTTGGAATATTATTATTATTATTGTCATTGCTTTGTTTTGGATCCATTTTTCAAAATGTTCTGTAAATTTGTTTGCATTCAATAAAGTAAAAAAGAAATAATTAGCAAAATAGCAAAAAAAAAAAAAAATAAGTTTCATCACACAATCAAGTATCTTCTGTACTCTGTTACTGTTTGTGCAAAAAAAAAAAAATCACAAAATTGTTCAGGTGTTCATATATGGATTATATGACGTTTTTGAGGTTCAGGAACAGAGAAATGTGTAAATGTGTTGAAGGCCGCAGATTAGAGCTAAAATAAAGTGTTTACATTTGTTATATCACAATAGAGCACTGCATAAGGGACTCTGAGACATGATTCTGGAGGGGACGGCATCATGAGGAGGCGGGACGCACTGAGGTCCTGCAGCAACGGTCCAGCTGCACTTAAACAGCAGAAAGTTATGCTAAGAGTACGTCACAGTCCAAATACTGTTCGTTAAATCAGACAGGCTGAACCAAACATTAAAAGGAAAAAAAAAACAGTATTTACAACTTTTCAAAGAGAAAAAAAAATATTAATATTTATGGAAAGATGACAAATAAAGCTGAAAAGAGTTTTATCAAACTCCTTTTTCTAATTTTTTTTTTACTATTTCTAAAGATTAATAGAATCAAACTCATTTGTTATAATAATTTGGTCGTATTTTGATTTATAACACACTTTTTTAAAATCAAGTTTTGTCAATCTAAATATAACATTTTAAACATCTGAAAATTTTATAAACGAAAAAAAGGACATGATGAATGCCTGATATATAGATTGATCATCTATCCATCCATTTTCTGGAATTGTTTTATCCCTTACAGCACAAATCAAAGCCAAAACCCGTTTGTGCCTGTCAGATTGTTTTAAATATTTGTTATAATGGCTTTTCTGACATCTCACACTGACCGTAGCAGCACTATGATTAAGAAAGTAGAGTGGTCAGTTATAATTAACTTTGATTTTGTTTTTGGAATACTCAAATTATCTTCCCTTTCACTCATGGTGCAGAAAGAAATAAACAGGATTAAAAAATAGAGGGCAAAACAGAGTAAAAAACCCACGCGTAAACCTCAATCTGACCAGACAGGCAAAGGGAATGCTATGCCACAATTAATTTTGCTGCCAGATCTGACATCAGGCCCAATGTGTCTGTGACCATCACAATATCAACTACAAATCCCATCATGCAGTGGGTCAGCTGCCTGGCCGTACGTGAGTGTTGCCAGCTTCCAGCCAAGTTTGACGGTCTAGATCAGAGGTTGGCAACCTTTAAGAGTAAAAGAGCCATTTGGGCTCGTTTTCTACTGATCAAAACCTAGAAGGAGCTGCATTGACTTACATTAGCCTTTAAGAAATTTGGATTTGTATTAATAACCTTCATTTTTTTTTTTTTTTTTTTTTTAATAAATGTGAATAATGTCTATTTTTGGCATGAACAAAAGCCAAAAAATATATTAAAAGAAACTAGCATTTCTCAAAAAGGTAATTTTTTTTTCTTTTTTTATTTTTAGTAGCAAAAACACTAGCTTGTTGCTTAATTACTAGCTGAACTTCAAATTAGCATAACATTTCTCAGTAAATTAAATCAGCCAAAAATTTTAGCATGTTGCTGAAATAAAAAGCTAAACTCAAAATTAGCCTAAAACCCCCAGTAGATAACAAATTAGCTAAAAATGTTAGCATATTGCTAAAATATTAGCTAAACTCCAAATTAGCATAAAAAACTAATTAGAGGCCAAAACTGCCAAAAAAAGCTAGCTTGTTGCTTAATTGCTAGCTGAACTCCAAAATAGCTTAAATTCCTCAGAAAACTAAGTTAGTCAAAAACGTTAGCATGTTGGTAAAACAGAAGCTAAATTCTAAAGTATCCCAAAAAAATTTCAGTAGATAAAAAATTAGCTGAAAACATTAGCATTGTACAAAAATATCAGATAAACTCCAAATTGGTATAACATTTCTCAGAAAACTTAGCCAAAAACTTTAGTATGTTGCTAAAATAATAGCTAATCTCCATTTTTTTTTAAATTTACTATTATTTAATTTTTCTTCAGCCAGAGAGCCACTATGGAGAGATGAAAGCCACAGGTTGCAGACCCCCTGCCTAGATTCTAAATTGACGGGCAATTTATTAGCTGAGCTAATGTGAGTAGCGATGGTGAGCAACATAGAGTGTGGCGGGATCGCTATGGGGGACCCACTCATGGGAGGGCATGCAGGCTCCACGGGGGGGTCCCTGCTGGGAATTAGCGCACAGTGGTTAGAGCACTAACCACTGTGCTGCCCCCTAAAGGGATGTGTCTTTATCAATTCTTCCCTCACTGGAGAGGGTGTTTAAATGATATGACGTCACTTTTACTATTACTGCTATAAGTTAGAACACCAGCTGGAAACTGTTGCCCCCTGCTGGTGAAAAGAGCACATTACAAGCACGGAGACTGCAGGAAATGCTCCTCCTTCTTTCTCACTTATTTTATTATTAGTCGTGTTCTAAAAACTAGTCATGTGTCATTTAATTATTCCACACTTCCAGGGCAAAAGCTTTGAAGTTAGTCTGTGTCAGGAAGATATGAAACAAACCTCGCCCACCAAGCGGCGTCTGAGGGGTCAAAAGGTGGAGATTCAAACCCAGAAGTGGATCAAATTCTGTTAGCAAACATCGGTCATGTACTGAAAAGAGCGCCAGAGGGCCAAGAGTCCAGAACATTCGTGTTTTCATCTCATTTGTGAATGCAGCCATGTAGAGGCAGCCCCCCCCCACACACACACACATCTCCTGACTTTATTGTCTTCCCAGCATGCTTTGCTTAGTCAGAGAACTCTCATAGAATTCCCTTCTTGAACACTAAACACGGACGTGGTCCAGACTACAGGCGGTCTGACGCCGCGTCTCTTGGGAAAAGGCTGTTCAAACAAAAAGCTGAACATTTAAACCAAAACCTTCATAAAGTGCTTTTTTTTTTTTTTTAACTTGTAAACAGCTGAGCAAGCAGATACGGGCTGAGAGCCTCTTGCGTTGGACAGATTTTAATGTCCCAACAGGGGTTTATTAAGTATAAACCCCTGTTGTATTTCATGCTAAACTTTATTTATTTTAATTATGTTGTATCTTTTTCTTTTTTGTTGGACCGGACGGAAACAAAGGGGGGGGGGGGTAGAAGAGTGGGGTTAAGAGAACAAAGAAGGTAACAAAGTAGTAACATCCTATAACAACCAGGTCTAAATAACAATCTGGAAAGTGCTTTTAACTTTTTAACCAAATGCTTTCCAATTAAATCCATAATACATCAACTTTTCTAATGTTTTTATTTTATCAGCAGTCCTTCTCTGACCTTCAGTCAATACTTGCATGATGACAAAATACTAAAACTGATGTTAAAATCACGCAAAACCTTAATATTCTTTCTAGCATGTAAAATGTTTTCAAACATGTGGATCTGGATCCAGAGCAGGTCTGAAGCTTTGATGGCTGAAGCTTCTAATCCACACCGACTGTCTTATATTCAGATTGGGTGGATGTTGAGTTATGAAAATCATTTTACCTGCTTTACCATGAAGGTTTTTTTTTCTTTTTCAAAGATGTTACTAGAGTACGGTGTTCTGCGATGCAGTGCGTGCGTCTCTGAAGACAGTAACTAACTGCATGTGGAGGAATGCATCATGCTATGGCTTCTCTTCTACGGAGCCTCTTGACATTTCTGATCTTTGTTGCCCTGAAAATCTCAAGTTTTCTCTCTGGTGGCAGAATAAACGGCCTCTGATTCTAAATGTGGATTTTCATTTACAGTCACTAGGTTTCTGCATGACTTCATTTCATGACTTTACTCAGTTACTCAGGTCAGCTGGTGGAGTCTGCTGGTCAAACTTCTGATAAAAAAATAAACTTTTTGAAAAACCTCTGACTTTTATAATCCTGACATTCAAGTTTTTCCACAGCAAGAGCTGCCACAGGTGTGATGTATTCACTGTACTCAGTGTTAGGTTTGTCAGAACAGTTTTTAGGGGATCCATCTACACTTCAGAACATCTAATGTCGGTTTGAACAGGAGATGCAGAACCAAAAGTGTTCTTTACAATGGTTGCATCTGTCCTCAAAGGCTTTATTTCAACAGTCAAGAGGCTGCTAATGAAAAACCAGCATCAGTCTTTTCTGGTCGAAATTGAGTCATTTTTTTAAAAAATTCTTTGTTGGACTAAAGTTTGAAGCTTGTGCTGCTTAAGTGGATCATCAATGTCTTTGTGTTAGAAAGGGTTTTGGTATTTGATAAAAAATGAACTTTTTGGAAAAGTGCTATATAAATAAAGTTGATTTGATTTGATTTCTCAGACAAGAATTTATAAAAAAAAAAAAAAAAGGACCTTGAATGGCGTCAAGATGGCATTAGTGGAAAATATGATGGAGAATCTTTCTCCATTGACCGAGTGGATTTTTTCTGGAAAAAATATCTACTGGAAAGGATGTTCAGATGTTGTTTCGCTTTATTTTTTTGCTGTACCAGCAGAAATTTGAGTCTTGAAGTTTGGATTTCTTCACCCTCTGCTCTGGATATTTGAACTCGTGCTGTAAGATCTGTGGCAGGAATTTCATCTGCTGCATCAGAGCCACGGATTCAATTCAAACTGGACCTAAAGGCTTCGTCTTTCCAAAAAACACTGAAGGTCGAGAATTTAATACCTGCATCAAATACCTCTCCAGCTGCCAGCAATGGTGGGAGGAGTTCTAAAGTTGAACTGGTGATACCTAAAAATAATTCAGAACAGTAGCCAATCACTGAAGTAAAGGAATCTTAATGTTTTGACGTTTTTTTTGGTTTTCTTGAACTTTTTCCGTTTGAATCCATCTGTAAAGAAAAAACTCAGTTGATTGTTTTAAGATGCAAAATCAAAAAAATAAATAGATCATTTTCATTTCTGCCTAAATTATCAAACACGGAAATGTATAAAAAAATAACTTAAACTCTAGTTTACATTAAAATAGTTTATGAATAAAAAAAAACACTCTAGCAAAATAAAAACTTAAATATATTAAAATAAAACATCTAAACGTTTAGCTAGACAAAAGCCCTTTGTAACTGAAAAGTGGGTTTTCATCGTAAATCCTACTAAAGGTGAAAATTTCAAAAAATTCCTAAGATTTACTGGATCATGGAACTGGTTTTTCATGTGTGAATTTAAATGGAACCCCAGGTTTGGAAAAAAATAAAATACAAATCTGGTTTGGTAATGCAACCACATGCAGCACAGCCCAGTGTTTTCACTCGATTTTAAGGTTCTTTTATTGGTTTACAAGGCCTTACGTGGTATTGGACCTTCATTTTTATCAGATTTACTTTTAGTTTATGACCCTCCCAGAACCCTCAGCTCCTCAGGTGCAGGTCTGCTGGCGGTCCCAAAAGTTAGAACTAAAACCCACGGTGAGGCCACATTTAAGCACTGTGGACCTCGCCTGTGGACCAGCCTGCCTGAGGATGTGAGGGCTTCGTCCACTGTGGAGGTTTTTAAGAAAAAGCTTAAAACTCATCTTTTTAATATAGCTTTTACCTAGTTTTTACATGCCCATATGTTTTTATTTTGATTTTATGTATGCATGTATATATACATTTTTTATTTATTTTTTTTGTGTACTTACAGGACGTGTACGTTGCTGGATTTTTAAGGTGTTTTAATGTATACTTATTTTGTTTTATCCCACTTGTTTTACTGTTATTTATGTTACCGTGGAAAGCACTTTGACCAGAGGGAGCAGAGGCTGATGGGAACTTGAGTGAGGAAGAGGCCCAAAGGTGTCAATACTCAGGTGATTGCTCCCTCTGGTGGTCAAAAGGGGACATGCTTGGAAGTAGGAGAAGTGCTATATAAATAAAGTTGAATTTGAATTTTTGAATTCATGCTCCGGTCCCAAGTCAATTGCAGAGGGTTGTCGGGCGAGTGTCCGGCGTGAAACGTGAACCAAATCAAACGCACCCATCACAACGGGTGAATCCCTGTGATGCAATTTAAATTAAAACTTAACTGCATCAGAAAACGAGGTCAGATGTTTAAAGGAACATCTGTGGACTTTCTGAGTTTGCAGAGCAAATCGTTAGTGAATTCAAAAGCTTCAAGAAATGAATTACTCTGTGGTTCACAGTCCAAAATGGAGGACATTGAAAAGCTATTATCCCATCGGAAAAATTGAGGTAAAGTCAAACTGGTTTCCAGAAGCAGTTTTCTTTAGACGATAACATTTTTGGAAGAATCAGTTACAAAAAATTAAACTATAACTGGTCTGTTTATTTTTTTTCTCCACTTTAGAGACAAATGTAGCTAAACAAATATATATATATATATATATATATTTTACACTGGTTCCATAAGAGCGGTGGAAGTTTTTTGGTGTAGATTCAAGGGCTGAAGTATTTGGTTTCACAGATTAAATGTTTTTATTGGCATATTTTAGATGTCTTTATCAGTTTCTCCATCTTCAGTAAAATGTATTGTTCTGTTGATGAACAGAACTGTTTTCTAAATGTTTATCACTGTTGAATCTCAGAAATTTTGTCTTTTAAGATCCAAACTGATGAGTATCTGCTGCTGAAACGCCACAAAAATGGATCTTCCATCCCTTTCAGCAGTGACGGCCTCAAGTGTTTTTTTTTTTTTTAATTGGATAACTTGAGTCTGGGTCTCTGTATCACTATGGATTAAAATAAACTGGATTCATGGGGGAAAAAAATCTATGGTAACGTCATGTCCGTGGAACTTATTTGAAAACAGAAAAAAACTGTTTGTCTTCATGTCTTCATGTTCTGTCTGCCCTTAATAGATGGTTAAAAAACCTCAGGATTTCGGCTAATCCTGAACATACCCTGAACATGAGACCATATCAGACCAGCTGTTCAGTATGGTTGGCTTCAAAATACTGAGGCTAGTCTTAAATTGCGTGAATGGTCTGAGGAATAAATTCCCAATGAGATCTACTTGTAGTTCTAAAGCTGAGCACACATGTCAGTGGGCGGAACATAAGTCTAATTTTTTAATAGAAATAAAGCTCCAGCTACTTTTACTTTGAAAACAGGAAGCTTCACCCACACAAAGATTTGTTTACTTCCTGTGACAATAGCGCTACACATTCAGCTTTGTTTTAGTTTATAAACTTTATAGCCAACATTATGAGCAATAAATGCATCAATTAAAAATAATAATTTTATGACACTACTATATTTATAAAGATTGTGAACCAGAGATCTTGAACATATAACCTCAACTCAGGCCACTCGAAAAGATCAAATACATTTTATTTTTAACCAAAAAACTTTATTAGAACTGGTTTTAAAAGTCAATAAATAATGTGGTCAAACATAAATAAATCATAAATAAAAGGATTTAAAAATTAGTTATCTGAGTTTTAACCAATAAATATTAAATAACACTTTGTTCAAAATGCAAACAATAAATATGAATGTTAAATAATTGCAGTTATATCAAAAAATAACTTAAAGTTTACGTTAAAGTTTCTATATTTACATTGTTAACCATTATGATGTTCTGATTAAATATGAGAAAAAAATGCAACATTCCAAACAAAAGATCCCTAAAACGTCCATCATCAATTACAACATGAAAACAAGAAGACCAAGCAGGAGGTTGAAGAGACAGATTTGGACAGAAACTCCAGAACTGGTGGTTGTTGACACTGTGGTTGATTGGGTTGTTCCAGCTCCTGCTGCACCGTTAGTAACAGATGAAGAAACAGTCATGGAACCAGATGCACCATTGGTTACAGATGGTGAAACAGTTGTAGCTGCTCCACCTGTTGCTCCAGGTACAGTTGGTGCATCATCTGCCTTTGGTACAGGGGTGGTGGAGCTGGATGAGGCAGCAGTTGCTGGTGGAAGGTTGATGGAGGTGGATGAGGTACCGGTTGAGGGTGCGGAGGTTGTGGAGGTTGATGCGGCAGCATTTGTGTTTTCAGAGGTCGATGCTGCAACAGTTGTTGCATCAGTGGTTAATGCGGCAGCGGTTGTCGTTTCCGTGGTTGATGCGGCAGCAGATGTGGTTTCAGTGGTTGATGCAGCAGCGGTTGTGGATTCAGAAGTTGATACGGCAGCGGTTGTGGTTTCCGTGGTTGATGCGGCAGCAGATGTCATTTCAGTGGTTGATGCAGCAGCAGATGTGGTTTCAGTGGTTGATACGGCAGCGGTTGTCGTTTCCGTGGTTGATGCAGCAGCAGATGTCGTTTCCGTGGTTGATGCAGCAGCAGATGTGGTTTCAGTGGTTGATGCGGAAGCAGTTGTCGTTTCAGTGGTTGATGCGGCAGCGGTTGTGGTTTCTGTGGTTGATGCGGAAGCGGTTGTGGATTCAGAAGTTGATGCGGCAGCAGATGTGGTTTCAGTGGTTGATACGGCAGCGGTTGTGGATTCAGAAGTTGATGCGGCAGCGGTTGTGGTTTCCGTGGTTGATGCAGCAGCAGATGTTGTTTCAGTGGTTGATGCGGCAGCAGATGTGGTTACAGTGGTTGATACGGCAGCGGTTGTGGATTCAGAAGTTGATGCGGCAGCAGATGTGGTTTCAGTGGTTGATGCAGCAGCGGTTGTCGTTTCGGTGGTTGATGCGGCAGCGGTTGTGGATTCAGAAGTTGATACGGCAGCGGTTGTGGTTTCCGTGGTTGATGCAGCAGCAGATGTGGTTTCAGTGGTTGATACGGCAGCGGTTGTGGTTTCCGTGGTTGATGCGGCAGCAGATGTCATTTCAGTGGTTGATGCAGCAGCAGATGTGGTTTCAGTGGTTGATACGGCAGCGGTTGTCGTTTCCGTGGTTGATGCAGCAGCAGATGTCGTTTCCGTGGTTGATGCAGCAGCAGATGTGGTTTCAGTGGTTGATGCGGAAGCGGTTGTGGATTCAGAAGTTGATGCGGCAGCAGATGTGGTTTCAGTGGTTGATACGGCAACGGTTGTGGATTCAGAAGTTGATGCGGCAGCAGATGTGGTTTCCGTGGTTGATGCGGAAGCGGTTGTGAATTCAGAAGTTGATGCGGCCGCAGATGTGGTTTCAGTGGTTGATGCGGCAACGGTTGTGGATTCAGAAGTTGATGCGGCAGCATTTGTGGTTTCAGTGGTTGATGCGGAAGCAGTTGTGGTTTCCGTGGTTGATGCGGAAGCGGTTGTGAATTCAGAAGTTGATGCGGCCGCAGATGTCGTTTCAGTGGTTGATGCGGCAGCGGTTGTGGTTTCTGTGGTTGATGCGGAAGTGGTTGTGGATTCAGATGTTGATGCGGCAGCAGATGTGGTTTCAGTGGTTGATGCAGCAGCAGATGTGGTTTCAGTGGTTGATGCGGCAGCGGTTGTGGATTCAGAAGTTGATGCGGCAGCAGATGTGGTTTCAGTGGTTGATGCAGCAGCAGATGTGGTTTCAGTGGTTGATGCGGCAGCGGTTGTGGATTCAGAAGTTGATGCGGCAGCAGATGTGGTTTCAGTGGTTGATGCGGCAGCGGTTGTGGTTTCCGTGGTTGATGCAGCAGCAGATGTGGTTTCAGTGGTTGATGCGGCAGCGGTTGTGGATTCAGAAGTTGATGCGGCAGCAGATGTCATTTCAGTGGTTGATGCAGCAGCGGTTGTGGATTCAGAAGTTGATGCGGCAGCGGTTGTGGTTTCCGTGGTTGATGCAGCAGCAGATGTGGTTTCAGTGGTTGATGCGGCAGCGGTTGTGGATTCAGAAGTTGATGCAGCAGCAGATGTTGTTTCAGTGGTTGATGCGGCAGCGGTTGTGGTTTCCGTGGTTGATGCAGCAGCGGTTGTGGATTCAGAAGTTGATGCGGCAGCGGTTGTCGTTTCTTGTGTGGTAGAGATTGTTGGTTGAACAGTTGTCGTGCTGGTTGCAGCGCTGCAGGTTGGTCCAGTGACGATGTTACCAACGCTCTCCATGAAAGGCAGCTTATTCAGGCTCTCTGCAGCTACACATGTGTTTGGAGACACGCAGCCCACAACTGGATATGTTGCTGAGCCGTTTGTCACTGTAGAGAAACACAAGTTGGTTTAGATTATGATACAAACCAGAAGAAGATATTTCTGAGGTCAAACTTCTTTAGTTGTAATAAAAACTCACTGGTTGCTTGGAAGCAGCTGGTCTGGTCTCCTGAACATGTAACTGAGCTGCACTGAGAGGTGGTCGGGTCACAGACGGGACACGTCCGGCCGTTAGCAGACGGAAAGTCCGGAACTAAACACAGTAAAGGATTTTATTATTAACAAGACAAATGTGTAGAAACTTTAGAAAAACATCCACATGGTCTGAAATCTGAGATTTTCTTTAGTAAAAAGCTGAGTGTCCGTACAAGTCAGGGTCTGGGAGTTGCAGTTGTCCGAGTTGCAGCACTGAACTGATGCAATCGCACTGGAAAAAGTCAAGCCGACGGAAAACGTTGCAGCTCCAGCGGTTGGACAAAGAGAAGCAGCAGCACAGTCCTTGTAGATTACAACTCCTGAACCTTGAGATGAAGTGGCTGCAGAGTCAAAGTACAGATGGTTTTACTGATGGAAATCCCACAGAAGCTTCCAGAACATGTTCAGTAACGTGTGAGAAGAAAAGAGGAATACCTCTGATGGAAGCTGTAATACACATGGTGCTGCATGTCTTATTAAATGTGGTTGAACATGTCTGATCTGCACAGGAATCACACTGAAGAGCAGCAGCTGGAGAGAAAAAAAAACATTCATTTCTATTTATCTGAATCCAAATCAGGAATATTTGATTCACTTGGTTGCAGATATAATCAAGTTATTGTGTGGAAACATCAATGCTATTAGAAATTAATCATTTAATTTCATTTTAATTTTCTATAACGAGCACTGGTGTTGTCTAAAAATTGCGGATACTCCATCCTGCCTGCTACTGTTATTAGAGGCGAACAGTTAAGAACGGACATCTGAAATCCAGCTGAGTCAAACTTCTCCAAAAAACCTTTTTGCTATTTTTTACAACACAATAAAGAAAATTTAGGAGAAAAAAGGAAAAGCAAAATTCCTGGAAAAATATCAAAAGGACAGCAGTGCTCTTAGAAGAGAAACGTCTTATTTTTTGGGCTGCCTGGAAGCTGAAGCCACACAGACGGACTGAAGTACAGCCACGTGGAGCTGTTTGGTCTGGGATGTTCCTCAAAAAAAAAAAGAATCTTTTCATATTTGTGGCCCAAATGAAACTGTGAATTCACCTGGATTTTTTTTTTTTTTTTCTAATTCAAAAACATGCTGATTAGTTTGACAAATTTGATTCTTGTTTTAACATCTAAAACTGTCATTCTATATAGTAAAAACAGTTTTGGGGTTTCCACAGGATAATGATTTTCTTTTTACAAGATTTAATTTTCTATTTTTGCATGATTTTATGTCTAGTGTGTGAATATAATATGGAAAAAAGACAAAGTGAAGGTATTGACACATAGAGGTTGTGCTGATAAAATTCAAAAGTAGACAAAAAGCGTTATAGATCCTGGGTTCCAAAGGGTTAAAAAAGAACATTAAAAATGTACAATTTGTGTGATTTCATGTCGATTATTTGCAGATGAAAAAAAGAATTGTAATATATAAGAATATACATAATCTGGATAAATTTTTTTCCAGGTTTATGATAAATGAGTAAATCTTTTATAATCAATTCACTCCCCTAAAACGAACATAAATGAAGGTAAAATATGTAAACCATAACACATGGACCAGAAAACAGGTGAATGTTGGTTACCTGAGCTGCAGAGCGCATAGATGAGAGTCAGAGAGAAGATCAGCTTCATCCTGATACACAGGTGAGTTCTCCAGGTGTGATGCTGCTGAGCAGCTCCTCTGCTTTATGCTGCTCAGGTGTCAGTTCTGGGTGTGTTGCTGTGCTATAGCGTCAAACACTCGCTGCCTCTTTTGTCAAAGCATCACAACAAGCAGGCACACCCTTCACAATCCATCAATATTTGTTTCTGTTCCGTTTTGCTCAGAGAACAGAACAAAACCATGTAATTACAGTTACCTGAAATAATTTGATTTTCTTTAATTGATTGGTTCATCTTAATGACATAGGTGCATCATCTTTTTAATAATGACCTAATATAAAAGTCATTTTAATTTCTCATATTTGTTCATTAACTATAACTTTGTTTCTTTCCATAACAGTTTTGAATTTGAATTTGAAAGAAAAACTAAACACATTTAAATATAAAAGTTGATATTTGTATAAAAATGAAATCATCTCTAAAAAGTTACAATTTTCAAAAGAAATTAGGAAAAAAAAAAATCTGATCTTAAAATAACCTTTTTAATGCGCAGTTTCTGGGATAGAAGGCATTATGTTTTCATTTTTATTTTACTTTTTTATGTTTGTCTTTAACAAATTGTACGACATTAACTGTAAGAGCTTTAAATAAATCAAGGTTAATGTGACTTCTATGGAGGCTGATGGAGGTTCTGTCAGTATTTCAGTTTGTCAAAGTCATTATTTGTTTTACACGTAAGAAGGAGCAAATATTTGTTGATATTTTCAGTTGTTTCTTGTTGCTGTTTGTGTTCAAACGTGGATGAGTAAAACGGGAAAAACGTTCCCCTGAATGAGAAGCGGCGACGGATTCCTGCGTGAGCGCCGTCCGTTGACGCTGAAGAAAGTGATTAATGTGGAGTGGAATGCTTCATATTACGGTGAAATACTGCGGCCTGTGTCGCAGTCCTACTGTGCTCTACATCAGGAATCTGGTCCGTTCACTTCTCTGCTGCAGGGCGGAGCGCGGCACGCCGTCCTCCCATCATGCAGCAGCTGACCCAGTGAGGATTAATAAAACATGTTGAAAAAGAAAAAGAAAAGTCTACAATACATAGACCCCTGAATTTGATCAAAACAGACGTTATTACACTGAAAAAAGTGAAAGGTTGGATCAATTAACAAAAGTTCTCTAATTTGTTACATTTCAAATTATTAATTTGTATCAAATTAAAATTTTAAGTTGATGGTTAAATTAAAAAATGTTATTAGAAAAACTAGTAATTTTAAAAGTAACAAATTACAGAACTTATTAATTGATCTAACGTTTCACTTTTTACAGTGTATCTTTGGGGATAAAGAAATACAGAGCTTTAATCTATCCATCTAAAAACCACCAACCAGGACATAAACTTGGTTGTAGTGCAGGACACTGATCTAAACTTTACAATAAAATGTTCCAGTCATTTGGATCTAAAGAAAAATTCTCATTATTTTTATTAAAATCCCACTTTAATCATCTTCTGATCTAGTTTTAAAGTGTTCCCACTGGTTTTTTTGATCATTGAGGTATTTTCAGCCTCAATTAGAAAACCTGTTCACCTGTAGACTTGAAGGTGGGACAAAGAGGCGGAGCTTGGGCTGCTCAACATTTCTAGGATTTGGAGGCTTCACAGCTTTATGAGTTTGTTTATTGTTTGAGGAAGAAGGTTTTCACAGATGGTGGGAGGAGTTACACCACGAGGTGGCGCCAAAGACAAATGGGACTGTAATGAAACCTTTACCCTTCAAACTGAAAGCTCATCTGAACTGTGCAATGTGTTGATTGACTGCGTAGGTCAGGGGTCGGCAACCTTTAACAGTAAAAGAGCCATTTGGGCTCGTTTTCTACTGATCAAAACCTAGAAGGAGCCGCACAGATTTACATTGGCTTTTAAGAAATTTGCATTTACATTTGCTACGTTCTTTTAAAAAAATATATATATATATATATGAATTATGTCTATTTTTTGGGCACGAAAAAAAGCAAACATATAAAAAGAATGAGATTTTTTTTTCCTTCATCTTAGACGCCAAATTAGCCAAAAAGCTAGCTTGTTGCTTAATTACTAGCTAACCTCAAAATTGCCTAAAATTTCTCAGTAAACTAAATTAGTCAAAAATGTTAGTCTGTTGCAGAAGCTAAACTCTGAATTAGCCTAAAAATCCCAGTAGAAAAAAATGTTAGCATATTGCTAAAATATTAGCTAAACTTCAAATTAGCATAAAAAACTCAGTAGAAGCCAAATTAGCCAAAATTAAATAAATAAATAAATAAAAGCTAGCTCTCTGATTAAATACTAGCTGAACTAAAAAGTAGTCTGACATTTTTCAGTAAACTAAAATAGTCAAAAACATTAACCTGTTGTTAAGATATTAGCTAAACTCCAAATTTAATAAAACATTTACTATAAAGATTAAAACACATTTGTTGCTAATCTACTTAAAATGCTGAAATTTGAAGACTTTTTCATTCATTTCCTTTGGTAATTGTAAGACAAACTGGGTCACAATAGTGTAAAAGCATTCACACATGGTAATTAAGTAATCCTTACTTTAAGAAATTACTATTATTTTATTTTTCTTCAACCAGAGAGCCACCATGGAGAGACAAAAGAGCCACATATGGCTCTGGAGCCGCAGGTTGCAGACCCCTGGCGTAGTGAAAGATCCACTGGATGCATTTGATCTTCACTTTAAACGCTGAAGAGGATTTTCTAGTGTTTTTATCTCTAGCCCAGTGATTCACTAAAAGGAACATTTGGACATGAAGTTGGACTTTTTATCGACACTGATGTTTGTAAAAAAATCATTCCCACAGAGATCTGTGCAATTCTGACCTGAAGGGTGTCTTTTTATAATTCAGTTTTTTATTTTTTTTTTATTGGGAATGGACATCAGACACATCAGGCACAAAAACACCTTTTGACAAAGTTGTACAATTTAACCAAAATTCCATTCGTTTTTGTTTAAATTTAGTTTGACATACATTAATAAATCTTGTATTGTTAGGTGATACTGGGACAAGGAAGGAGAGAAAAAAAAATTAATAATAATGATAAAAAATAATAACAATAATGGTATATAGAGCTCTTGCAAAAAAAAACAAAAAAAAGGAGAACCATAGATTAATGACATACGTCAATTAGAGACATATACTCGTATGAATCCCTACATATATATATTAAAAAAAAAAAACTGTAAATAGACCAGGTAACAAAAATAATGTTGTAGAAAGGGGTGGGACCAAAAAAGAAATTCTTCTACCACTCCTTTTCAAGCACATTGTTTGCTTCACTTGTATATTTGTATTTTTTTTCCCAATTTCTTATATTTGTATTTTTAGATTCTTACGTTTATTTAGTATTTTTGTACTTTTAAATTCTTATATTTGTAATTTTCAAATTCTTATTTTATTTTCATTTTGTGTTTGAAATAAAGAACAATAAAAAAATATATATATATATATATATAAACCAAAAAACATATTAACTGATATAGATGAAAGTCTGTATCTACATGTAATAATATACATGTCTACAAATGGTAAACAAAACTCACCAACTCAGAGAAAACTTATGGTATTGGCATTTCCAGATGCATTCAGTTTTATAAATATCTCTATTCTTTTACTGCATTAGTATTACTGTCATTTCCTGCTTTACACCTGAACCATTCATGCTCGTTTCCTGTCAACAAACTGGATTTTATTATCAGCAAATATTTCCAGTACGTTTTTCTACATGCTGCTGAGCTCCTGTTGTATTTTTTATTCTATGGTAGCACATCAAAAAAAGTAGAGAATATTAGCAGAGAATATGTTTCTATATATATATATTTTTTTTGAAAGGCCTCCCAGATGGTTGCTGGTTCAATGCAAAAATGAAATAAGAGAGCAAAGATCCAGACTGACGTGACGGTGATGGAGAACCAACCAGACGTCGTGGTGGATGTTCACACGGTTCATGTGTGTTTACTCTGTATCACTTTTAGTTCATAATAGTTCTTCTGACATCTCATGATAATTATTTCTCAGTGGAGGGGGGGCATTAACCCCAACTTTAACCACTCAGACTTTATCAAATTAGCACCTGTTAGTCTCCAGACAGCCTTCATTATCCCCCAGCTTAGAATGATCCTTTTCTTCTATTTCTTTATTAAATCATAGTTATGTGTCCATGAGAATGCGAGTGTTGGAGGTACCACATGAAGGTGCTGCCATCAACCCAAAATGGGGGAGCAATCAGGTGATGCTGTTTTCCTGTGTTTTGTTTTTTTGTGGAATAGATAGTATTTTTTATGGATTCTTTTTTTTTTAACTCTAACTGGCTTTCTATTTATTGTTTTTTTCATGAGAGGGTGGAGTGGGCGTGAGGGTGTGACGCCGTACTAAGACATTTTTATCACGCGGAGGGTTACAATTATTCTTTATAAAGTATTTGTGTAGTACTGTTTAGTTTAGTGTCTTTGCTGTAGCCTGCTGTCCTTTCAGTTTAGCCTCTGAACTGCTTGTTCGTGTTTAAATGTTTATTTGTGTTCTCCAGGAACGTTTCATGTTTGTTTGATTCGATTCGTCGTGTTTGGCCGTCACATGTGACGATGGATCCTTGTAATGTTGATATTTAGATGAGGAAAGTTTACATGAATCTTGTTACTTTTGATCTTTGTGTTACTATGATCAGCTATATTGTTTGTTTCTGTTAATAGAACCCATGAATAATACGGATACAAGAACAACTTACTAAGTAAATGAGTGTGAACCGTTTCATCATTTGTTCTTGCCGGACAAACTGAGGAGGTTGAGGATTTAAATAACCACCTACGTTACAGTCATCTGAGGTCACAAGCTTGGAATTTACTTGCCAACGCCTCCTTTCCATGGTACCTCAAGCCGGATCCTTTGTTTCTCAGTTCTACAGTGAATATTACGGGCGTCCTCATCGTGAGCCATGCCGTCTCGATGACGTCCTGGTGACTTTTCCAAGACGTCAACTTCCCTCAAACACGCTTTACGACCCCTCCAGCTGAGGGGCTCTTGTGTTGAACAGAGTTTACTGTTAAAATTGGTTTTTATGAATCTTCTGACGCACCAAGAGTATATTTGCATAAACCCATTTTGTATTTGAGTCTAAACTTTATTTATAATTATGATTATACACATTCCCCTTTGAACCAGACAGAAAAAAGAAGAGTGAGGGAGAGAGTGGGATGTAAGAGATGGAGGATAAGGGGGGCGGGGGTAGTCCATAATACAGGGTCATGATATTAGAGTGCCATAAGTTAACTGCATGACTTAGTTCTCGCTTACACACACTAACAAATGGTGCCACACAACTATTCAGAGGTTTGAAGGGGAGTGTAATGACATTACCCACACCCATATTTGTTCTAAAGTGAATGAGCAGTTTGGTTGAATGAGTGTCGGCTTCTTGGAGTGTACCTTGATCTCACTGAATCCTCCAGCAAGGGCAGGACGTCCGGTATCCCACACCCCAGAGCCAGCAACAGTCTGGCTGGTTCAAGAACCTGACAGGCCCCCCGACAGACAAAGACCTCAGAACTATTCCCCCCCGCCGTAAAAGTTCCATTTATTGAAAACTAGAAGACCACATTCAAAATTACGATTTGTATTAAGGTGGGGGCTGCAGAATATCGTCTTGAGGGCCGTAGATGTCCCACGGGCCGCCAGTTTGAGACCTATGCCATAACCCCTTTCACATGCCCCACCCCCCCTTAACTGATGGAAATAAACAGGCTGAGTATGGAGAAATGTTGTCGTTGGAGACCTAGTTGGGACCTCCCCCTCTGGGGATAGCCGCATAGCCATCCAAATGCAGAATTACAGGTGGGGACCCAGGTGAAATAAATGGTAAAACGGTGAATGGCATATATACTTGTAAAGCACTTTTCAACCGTCCTTTAAGGCCCAAAGCGCTTTACAGTCACAGTTCCGTTCACACACTGATGGTGGTTCCACTGCTGAACATTGGCGCCAACCTTCCACCAGAGGCAACGTGGGGTTCATTGTCTAGACCAAAGACACTTCGACACATGGGCGGCAGGCAAGGCGGGATTTGAACCTGTAATATTCTGAGCAAAGGTTGACCGCCTTACCGCTGCACCACGGTTACCGAGGCGGCCTGATCAGCTGCGGCCCCACCTATTGTCTCTGTAGAGACCATGACACGCCAGATCCCCTAGACCCCGTATCTAATGGGACCCCTGCTCCCCACGGAAAGCCCCCCCCCACCAGACAGGGCCATCCCCACCTCCCCAAGACCCCACGGCAAAGGCGGGCGCTGCCCGGAGCAACGCCGGGCCCTAAGGGAGTTGCCCCATCCCGCCCCAGAGCCAGAGACGGAGTGATCCCAGACCCCAAATGGAGGCGAGCCACTCCCCCCTTGACGCAGGCTGCCCCCCCACCCAACCGCGCATCCCATACCACCTACGCCCAGGCCCGGGAGGCCACACAGCGCCCCCGCCATTCAAAGCTTTATAAACCAGTAACAGAACTTTAAAGTCTATCCTCTGGCAGACAGGTAACCAGTGTAAAGACCTCAGAACTGTTAATGATCTACTTTAATTTGACCTACTCTCTAAGGCTATGGGCACATATAAAACTACCACCATGAGATGAGGAAGTAGAATCTTCACAATTAGCTGCAACCGGCCAATTTTTCTGAAAATCATTGGTGTGGTCATGAATGCAGATGAAGGCAGTTTAGCCCAGGGCATTGTTTTCTGCATGCTTGCGCAATTGTACATTGCTCGCACATTCTCAGCAGGAAAATATGTGCAGAGCACAAAACAAAATTACATACCACTTAACTACCCAATTATAATTATAATAAAGATAATGGATTGGATTTATCTGCGCTTTCATCAGGTATCCATTATTCGTTCACTCTTCATTCATATTTGGTGACGGTAAGATACTGATGTATTTACAGCTGCTCTGAGGTAGACTGACAGGGGCGTGGCTGCCAATGCGCGTATACCCTCTGACCATTACAGGGACCATTCAAAGCCACACTGGAGGCAAGAACGGTTCAGTGCCTTGACCAAATGCACCACAATGGTTGACTGGTGGGAGCGGGAATCCAACCGCAAATTTGTCAATCATTGGCAGAACTCCTCAACCACCTGAGCCACTGCCACGTTACACTGTACTGCTCCCAAAAATAAAGAAACACTTTATTTATTGCACCTGGCATAACTGGAATTAAACCTGTCTGATCATTTCCTTGTTGGTTAAGCAGCTGAGGGCGTCGTTCATCAATTTCATCTGTATTGGTGTTCATGAATTAATAACAGGTGCACTTCAGTGGCAACAATTAGAAACCCTCCAAACAGGACTGCTGTTACATGTGGAGGTCATTTCAAGTTTCTCCCTCTTGATCTTTTTTGGCTGGTTTTCCACTCGTGCTGATTTTGTTTTGTGTAATTCTCTCTACTGGCAGTATGAGGAGATTCCTTAACCCTACAGAAGTTGCACAGGTTGTCCAACTTCTCCAGGATGGAACATCCACACGTGCTGCAGCAAGAAGGTTTAATGTGTCTCCCAGCACAATCTCCAGAACATGGAGGAGATTTCAGGAGACTGCTGGTTATTCTGGGAGAGCTGGACAGGGCCGTAGAAGGTCCTCAACCCCTCGGCAGGACTCATACCTGCTCCTTTGTTCAAGGAGGAACAGGCTGAGCACTGCTGGTGCTCTACAGAATGACCTCCAGAGGGCCACTGGTGTGAATGTCTCTACCCAAACAATCAGGAACAGACTTCATGAAGGTGGCCTGAGGGCCCCACGTCCTGTAGTGGGCCCTGTGCTCACTGCCCAGCACCGTGGAGCTCCACTGGCATTTGATCAAGAACACCAGAATTGGCAAGTCCGCCACTGACGCCCTGTACTTTTCACAGACGAGAGCAGGTTCACCCTGAGCACCTGTGATAGACGTGAAAGAGTCTGGAGAAGACAAGGAGAACGTTCTGCTGCCTGCAACGTGGTTCAACATGACAGGTTTGGTGGTGGGTCAGTGATGGTCTGGGGAGGCATATCCATGGAGGGACGCACAGACCTCTACTGCCTAGGAAATGGTGCTCTGACTGCCATAAGGTATCCAGATGAAATCCTTCAACCCATTGTCAGACCCTACGCTGGTGCAGTAGGTCCTGGTTTCCTCCTAATGCACCACAATGCCCGGCCTCACGTGGCAAGAGTCTGCAGGCAGTACCTGGAGGATGAAGGAATTGAAACAATTGAATGGCCTTCACCATCCCCTGACTTAAACCCAATAGAACATCTCTGGGACATTATGTTTGGGTCCATTAGGCGCCGCCAGGTTGCTCCTCAGACTGTACAACAGCTCAGGGATGCCCTCACACAGATCTGGGAGGAAATGCCATAAGACACCATTCATCGTCTCATTAGGAGCATGCCGCCACGTTGTCAAGCATGCATACAAGCTCGTGGGGGGCACACAAGATACTGAAAAGCATTTTGAGTTGCAGAAATGAAGTTTTGGAGAAAATGGACTAGCCTGCCACATCTTCATTTAACTCTGATTTGATGGTGTCTACATAATTGAGCCTCTGTAGACTGAAAACTTTTATTTCCATTAAAGACTTGGCATCCTTTAGTTCATAAGACACTGCCCTGTCGTTATTTGTATAGATATCCAACTTCATATTTAGATCTGATGTGTTTCTTTAAAGTTCTCCTTTAATTTTTTAAGCAGTGTATAGATTATACTGCATACATCAAAAACAATGTTACACACTCAAATTAATTAGAGATGTGACGTTCACGGATGAATCAAACGAATTTGTATCATGAACGAATGGAATTTGCAGACGCCTGGGAACTGTTCTTTATTTCCTTTTTTATGTCATAAAAATCATCCAGCTGCCATTGAAATATTACTTTTTCTTAAAACTCCAGCGACGTGTAAAAATATGACTGATTACACATGCCACCCTGCGGCCACCAGGAAGCCATCTGCCAAGTTTCCTGAAAAAACTGGCACTTATGTTGTTGCACGGCGGGAATTTTAGTATATGTGACTGAATTTCAAACATTTTTACACTTTTTAAAAGTTATTTCCAATGAAAAGCTTTATCCATGATAATACATTCCTCCTTGGATATTTTATAAATGGTTAGTAATGATATAAGTAGAGAAGAGAAGTTACATGATAAATGTAAACGTAAGAAAATTCTGGGATCTAGTGTTGACTTTTCTCTTTTGTTCTGCTTTTTCAATATCATGTTGTATTGATCCTCACCGGGTCAGCTGCTGCATGATGGGAGGTCGTGGTACCACGCCCCGCCCTGCAGCAGAGAACTGGGCCAGATTCCTGCCATAGAGAACCGGTTGTTTGACTGTGACACAGGCCGCAGTATTTCCTTGTAATATGAAGCATTCCACTCCACATTAATCACTTTCTTCAGCGTCAACAGACGGCGCTCACGCAGAAATCAATCGCCACTTCTCATTCAGGGGAACGTTTTTCCCATTTTACTCATCCACGTTTGAACACAAACAGCAACAAGAAGCAGCTGAAAATATCAACAAATAATTGCTCTTTTTTAAGTGTAAAATAAATAAGAACACATCAAACTTTATTTATAAAAGCCCTTAAAGTTGCAGTCAGTTTACTTAAAGACAAACATGAAAAAGGTAGCCGCTTTTTAAGAGATAATATTGTTTTTATTGAAACTTTAACTCTCAACTTTTATCCAAATGTTTTTAATTTTTCCTATAAACTCAAATACAAATTGTTATGAAAAACACGGAAAAGGTAATTTATAGGAAAATATGAGAAACTACGTAGAAACTTTTATATTTGAAGGACATTTTTGGAAAGATGACGCACCCGTGGCATTAATATAAAGCCTATAATCAAGAGAATTTCTTTTGTTCATCATTTCAATTAACCACAAGTCCTGGGTGTTCCTCTGTTCTCTGAGCAAAACGGAACAGAAATAAATATTGACAATCGTGAAGGGTGTGCCTGCTTGTTGTGATGCTTTGACAAAAGAGGCAGCGAGTGTTTGACGCTATAGCACAGCAACACACCCAGAACTGAGGTCACCTGAGCAGCATAAAAGCAGAGGAGCTGCTCAGCAGCAGCATCACACCTGGAGAACTCACCTGTGCTTCATCAGGATGAAGCTGATCTTCTCTCTGACTCTCATCTATGCGCTCTGCAGCTCAGGTAACCAACATTCACCTGTTTTCTGTCAGTCTGGGATGTTTGAACTGACCAATCCATGTGTCGTGGTTTACATGTTTAACATTTATTTATGTTTCTGAATGAAATTAATGTTTTTTTTCTCTTCAGCTGCTGCTCTTCAGTGTGATTCCTGTGCAGATCAGACATGTTCAACCACATTTAATAAGACATGCAGCACCATGTGTATTACAGCTTCCATCAGAGGTATTCCTCTTCTCCTCTCACACGTTACTGAACATGTTCTGGAAGCTTCTGTGGGATTTCCATCAGTAAAACCATCTGTACTTTGACTCTGCAGCCACTTCATCTCAAGGTTCAGGAGTTGTAATCTACAAGGACTGTGCTGCTGCTTCTCTTTGTCCAACCGCTGGAGCTGCAACGTTTTCCGTCGGCTTGACTTTTTCCAGTGCGATTGCATCAGTTCAGTGCTGCAACTCGGACAACTGCAACTCCCAGAGCCTGACTTGTACGGACACTCAGCTTTTTACTAAAGAAAATCTCAGATTTCAGACCATGTGGATGTTTTTCTAAAGTTTCAACACATTTGTCTTGTTAATAATAAAGTCCTTTACTGTGTTTAGTTCCGGACTTTCCGTCTGCTAACGGCCGGACGTGTCCCGTCTGTGACCCGACCACCTCTCAGTGCAGCTCAGTTACATGTTCAGGAGACCAGACCAGCTGCTTCCAAGCAACCAGTGAGTTTTTATTACAACTAAAGAAGTTTGACCTCAGAAATATCTTCTTCTGGTTTGTAAGAATCATCAGCCTCTGTGTTTTAATAAAGCTCATAAAATAATTCAAAAAAAGATAAAGAATAAATGAAATACATTTTACCAAGAACATTTATTTTATATACTTTCTTATTCTTCATGTTTGTATCATAATCTAAACCAACTTGTGTTTCTCTACAGTGACAAACGGCTCAGCAACATATCCAGTTGTGGGCTGCGTGTCTCCAAACACTTGTGTAGCTGCAGGGAGCCTGAATAAGCTGCCTTTCATGGAGAGCGTTGTAACATCTCACTGGACACAACTCTGCAAGCGCTGCAACCAGCACGACAACTGTTCAACCAACAATCTCTACCACACAAGAAACAACAACTGCTGCCGCATCAACTTCCACAACCTCTGCACCCTCAACTGCTGCCGCATCAACTTCCACAACCTCAGCACCCTCAACGGCTGCTGAATCAACTTCCACAACCTCAGCACCCTCAACGGCTGCTGAATCAACATCCACAACATCTGCACCCTCAACTGCTGCTGAATCAACTTCCACAACCTCAGCACCCTCAACTGCTGCCGAATCAACTTCCACAACCTCTGCACCCTCAACAGCTGCTGAATCAACTTCCACAACCTCTGCAGCCTCAACGGCTGCTGAATCAACTTCCACAACCTCAGCACCCTCAACGACTGCTGAATCAACTTCCACAACCTCTGCACCCTCAACTGCTGCCGCATCAACTTCCACAACCTCAGCACCCTCAACGGCTGCTGAATCAACTTCCACAACCTCTGCACCCTCAACTGCTGCCGCATCAACTTCCACAACCTCAGCACCCTCAACGGCTGCTGAATCAACTTCCACAACCTCAGCACCCTCAACGGCTGCTGAATCAACATCCACAACATCTGCACCCTCAACTGCTGCTGAATCAACTTCCACAACCTCAGCACCCTCAACTGCTGCCGAATCAACTTCCACAACCTCTGCACCCTCAACAGCTGCTGAATCAACTTCCACAACCTCAGCACCCTCAACGGCTGCTGAATCAACTTCCACAACCTCTGCACCCTCAACTGCTGCCGCATCAACTTCCACAACCTCAGCACCCTCAACTGCTGCTGAATCAACTTCCACAACCTCTGCACCCTCAACAGCTGCTGAATCAACTTCCACAACCTCTGCACCCTCAACGGCTGCTGTTGAATCAACTTCCACAACCTCTGCAACCTCAACTGCTGCCGCATCACATTCCACAACCTCACCACCCTCAATGGCTGCTGAATTAACATCCACAACCTCTGCACCCTCAACTGCTGTCGAATCAACTTCCACAACCTCTGCACCCTCAACTGCTGCCGCATCACATTCCACAACCTCTGCACCTTCAACTGCTGCTGAATCAACTTCCACAACCTCTGCACCCTCAACAGCTGCTTCTGCATCAACTTCCACAACCTCTGCACCCTCAACAGCTGCTTCTGCATCAACTTCCACAACCTCTGCACCCTCAACTGCTGTCGAAACAACTTCCACAAGCTCTGAAACCATAGTGGCTGCTGCATCAACTTCCGAAAGCACTACTCCTATCACTTCAACCTCCACAAGTTCTGAAACAACTGCATCTGCAGCAACCCCTGCGCTCTCAACTGCTGGTGCACTAACCTCCACAACCAATGAAATCATAACTGTCGCCGCATCAACCTCTGAATCCACAACTGCCGCCGCAACAACCTCCACAGCCTCCACAAGCTCTGAAACTACAGCATCAACCCCTGGCCCCTCTACCTCTGGTGCATCAACCTCTGAATCCACAACAACGGCTGCATCAACCTCCACAACCTCCGAAAGCACTACTGCTACCGCTTCAACCTCCACAACATCTGAAACAACTGCCTCATCAGCCTCTTCACCCTCAACTCTGGGAATGTCAACCTTCACAACCTCTGAAATCTCAACTGTCGCCGCATTAACCTCCGAAAGCACTACTGCTACCACTGTAACCTCCACAATATCTGAATCCACAACTGCAGCTGGAACAACCTCTGAAACCACAGCTCCAACAGCATCAACACAAGCCCCCTCAACTCCTGGTGGGTCAACCTCTGAATCCTCAACTGCCGTTGCATCAACCTCCACAAGTTCTGCACTCTCATCTGCTGGCGCAACAACTTCTGCAAGCTCTGAAACAGCTGCTGCTGCATCAACCCCTTTACCCTCAACTGCTGGCACATCAACCTCAATAAACTCTGAAACAACTGCTGCCGGATCAACCCCTGCACCCTCCACCTCTGGGACGCCAGCCTCGACAATCTCTGAATCCACAACTGCCATCGGAGCAACCTCAACAAGCTCTGAAACAACAACTGCTGCCGTGTCCACCTCTATATCCTCAACAGTTGCCGCATCAACCTCTGCAACCTCTGAATCAACTACTTCTACTGTTTCGAGCTCTCTAATATCTGCCCCATCAACTGCTGCCGCATCAAACTCTGAATCCACAACAGCGGCTGCATTCACTACTACAACCTCTTCACCCTCAACTGCAGTCGCATCAACATCCACAAGTTCTGCACCCTCATCTGCTGGCGCAACAACTTCCACAAGCTCTGAAACAACTGCTGCTGCATCAACCCATGCGCTCTCAACTGCTGGTGCACTAACCTCCCCAACCTCTGAAATCTCAACTCCAGTCGCACCAACCTCCACAAGTTCTGCACCCTCTAATGCTGGCGCACCAACCTCCATAACCTCTGAAACAACTGCTGCCGGATCAACCCCTGCACTCTCCACTGCAGGGACGCCAGCCTCGACAATCTCTGAATCCACAACTGCCGCCGGAACAACCTCAACAAGCTCTGAAACAACAGCTGATGCTGTGTCCACCTCTATATCCTCAACAGCTGCCGCATCAACCTCTGAATCAACTACTTCTACTGTTTCCAGCTCTCTAATATCTGCCCCATCAACTGCTGCTGCATCAAACTCTGAGAGCACAACTGCTGCTGCATTCACTACTACAACCTCTTCACCCTTATCAGCTGCCGCATCAACCTCTACAACCTCTACACCTATAACTGCTGCTGCATCAACTTCAACAAATTCTGGATCTTTAACCGCTGCTGCAGGCACGTTCACCACCTCAACGCTTTTAGCGTCTGCCGCTGCCACTGTCACAACCTCCGCACCCTCAACCGGTACCTCATCCACTTCCATCAACCTTCCACCAGCAACTGCTGCCTCATCCAGCTCCACCACCCCTGTACCAAAGGCAGATGATGCACCAACTGTACCTGGAGCAACAGGTGGAGCAGCTACAACTGTTTCACCATCTGTAACCAATGGTGCATCTGGTTCCATGACTGTTTCTTCATCTGTTACTAACGGTGCAGCGGGAGCTGGAACAACCCAATCAACCACAGTGTCAACAACCAGCAGTTCTGGAGTTTCTGTCCAAATCTGTCTTTTCAACCTCCTGCTTGGTCTTCTTGTCTTCATGTTGTAATTGATGATGGACGTTTTAGGGATCTTTTGTTTGGAATGTTGCATTTCTTTCTCATGTTTAAGCAAAACATTAACATATGGTTAACAATGTAAATACAGAAATTTGAAGAACGCATGGTATTAACTTTATATTTTTTATATTTCTGCAATTATTATTTAACATTCATATTTATTGTTTGTTGTTGGAACAAAGAGTTATTTAATATTTATTGTTTAAAACTCATTACTTATTTTTCTAAATCCATTTATTTAATATTGAATTGTTTGTGCTTTACAATGTAATTGTTGTCTTCTTAACCAGTCCTAATAAAGTTTTATGCTTAAAACTAAAATGTGTTTTCTCTTTTTGTAATGCCTTAATGGAGGCTTTGGTGACTCTAAAAAACATGATTCGTGTATCAAGTGTTTCCCACATTTGTTAAGTCCATAAACGCCTCACTGACCACAACACAGAGTGTTGTGGTCAGTGAGGAAATGCTGTGCTCTGGTCTTTTATTTGGGAGAAGACTGAGTTCAACAAAATGAAAAAATAAAAAAAATTGTAAGATTAACAATATTTAACAGAGTTTCACATTCAACATTTTGGATTAACCCTTGTGCTAACTGCTGGGGTCCAGATGACCTCACCCTTATGTAGTGGTGGCTCTCTTGCTGCGGGACAGCACCGGCCAAAATCGTCTGTTGTTTTTTTAAGAACTGAGTCTCACACAAGGATTCCACGAAGACTGAGGGTTTACTGTGAAAACACATACAGCACACACAATAAATCACTGCTGGTCTGAATATGTCTCGGCCATTACCCCAGAAACTGAATTGTGCATATTTCAAAAGTAAATTAAATAAAATTTACAAAGCGTGTTCATATAGTTTGCAGTCTTTAACACATTTTTCCCTCAACAAATGGCATTTTTATGTTTTTCAAATTACAAAACATTGAAGTAAATGACAAAACTGTACATTACAATATACTCAAAGTAAATATAAATAGAGAAGCAAAAATCAAGGGATAATAAAATATTTCTAATGAAAATAAATGTCCATATACCTGTGAAAACACAAACAGAACACACAATAAATCACTGCTGGTCTCACTCTGTCTGCACAACCTAAAAGAAGGCAGAGAAAAATCACCACTGTCACGTGAGACCACGCCTGCTAGCGCGAGCTGCGCTGCTAGCATTAGCTGATTTCAAAGTGCTGCATTTAAATAAAAAACAAATTTCACGAAACTAATAGGAATAAAAACGGTGTTAAGAACACTTTAACCCATTTACAGTACATTTTCACGGTTTTAAACTTGATGGTAGTTTTTTTTTCCTCTAATATAGCAAGAGCAAAGCCTGTAGCTTTTCCCCCAGAGGCTGAAGGGAATGCCACGAGCAGACAGGAAGTAGCGCAACTACCAAAATAAAAGTCTGTGCTCAGAACTTTCTCAGATTAACAAAATAAAAATAGGAAAGAAGATGTCGGTGAAATTAATAAAACAAAGACCACATGGGCTACACTTACATGATATGTGATCCCTCACATGACAAAAGTGGACAGGATTTTACGTCTGTCACGGACACCAGTTATGGTAAGCAATGGCCCATTTCCCCTGTTTGTATTCAAACGTGTATCAGTCACTTTGGTTAGAGAAGTCTCAGTGTTGTGGTGCTGTCTGAAGCCTGACTGGAAGACATCCTCTTATTCAAAAATAGCAGGTTTGATATTGCTCTATGAAGCTGCTAATTTGTGTTTTGTATAGACCAGGGGTGGGCAAACTAAGGCCCAGGAGCCACACTTAAGATACTTAATCTGGCCCTCCAAATTAAAATACAAATTAGAATACATTGAATCAAAAATCCTAATTATTGTTTTATTTTCATTGTATTTCTGGTTTCTTCTCATGAATGATGTTGTTTCTCTGGCGTTCGTGTGTTTTTTTCTGAGTCAGAAGGAGATTTTTTCAGATTTCTTTGAGTTCGCATTTTCCTCTGAAGAACATCAACCCATTGGATCACCAAAAAGAGAACAAAAATCAAAATTTAGAAATTTAAATTCCCAAATTTTCTGTTTTTAAATGAATATATGTGCATTTTAACCCAAACTAAAGCATGTTTTTCTCTAAATTCCATATCATCTTTTTAATTTATGAGGTTCATTACCAAATCACTCCTTCCATCTGCACCTTGTCCGGCCCTAATGCCAAATTTTAGAACCCTTTCTGGCCCACAAATCAAAAAGTTTGCCCACCCCTGGTCTAGACTGTGGGACTGGGCATTGATTGTAATTTCCAGAAATGATTCGATTCACAAGACCCTGAATAGATTTGATTCAGACTTTTTTCGATTCTTCAATTTAACTCAATTCAATTTTTAGTTTATACATATTTGTTTAGAAATACATTAATAATCTACTATATAATTTGAATATGTGAATATTAATCCAATACAGCTCATATATTGTAAAATGTATTAGTGAAAAACAGTGGTGTGAAAAACTATTTGCCCCCTTCTTGACTTTTTATTCTTTTGCATGTTTGTCACACTCAAATATTTCTGCTCATGATCTTAATTTTGCTAAAAAAAAAACATCTCAATGACTGCCAAGACTCTTGGGAAAATATCTTGTGGACAGACAAGACAAAAGCTGATCTTTTTGGAAGGTGTGTGTCCCGTTACATCTGGCGTAAAAATAACACAGCATTTCATAAAAAGAACATCTTACCACCAGTAAAATATTGTGGTGGTAGTGTGATGGTCTTGGGTTGTTTTGCTGCTTCAGGACCTGGAAAGCTTGCTGTGATAGATGGAAGCATGAATTCTACTGTCTACCAGAAAATCCTGAAGGAGAAAGTCCGGCCATCTGTTCGTCTTGGGTGCTGCAGCAGGACAATGACCCAAAACACACCAGCAAATCCACCTCTGAATGACTGAAGAAAAACAAAATGAAGACTTTGGAGTGGCCTAGTCAAAGTCCTGACCTGAATCCCATTGAGATGCTGTGGCATGACCTTAAGAAGGCGCTTCATGCTAGAAAACCCTCAAATAAAGCTGAATTGCAACAATTCTGCAAAGATGAGTGGGCCAAAATTCCTCCAGAGCGCTGGAAAAGACTTGTTGCAAGTTATCGCAAACGTTTGATTGCAGTTATTGCTGCTAACGGTGGCCCAACCAGTTATTAGGTGCAGGGGCAATTACTCTTTCACACAGGGCTATGTGGGTTTGGATTTATTTTCTCCCTAAATAATAAAAACATTCATTTAAAAACTACATTTTGTGTTTACCTGTGTTATCTTTGACTAATGTTAAAATGTGTTTGATGATCAGAAACATTTTGTGTGACAAACATCCAAAAGAATAAAAAGTCTGGAACGGGGCAAATAGTTTTTCTCACCACTGTATTGAGATTGTTAGTATCATCCAGTGTTACATGTTTTCTCAAAAGGAAAATGTTTTGAACATTTTCCCCAAAACAAATTTTACTCTTTAAACTGTTTTAATGTTTATTATCTATTTTTTTTAATTTATTTTCTTAACTTAATGAACACATTCTGTTTTCAAACATTTATTTCAATTTTATCAGCAAATGAAAAAAAAAACGTTTTTTTTTTCACCATTTAAAAAGTATTTTCACAAAAAAATCTTTATCCATAATAAAATATTTTTTCTCAAATATTTTACTGACAGCGTGTAGACTTTTCTAAATTAGAACTAGGGCGATCATGTGGTTGAAGACTCGATCGGAATCGGGTTCTGTTGTCCGATCAGGATCGGATATTTCATTTATTCTTATTCTGATCAGCGCTTTATATTTCAATCTTATTTTTCCAGAAAAATACCCCAGTAGAAGACTGCATGTCATGAACAGATGACAAAATGTTATTTCCGGAAAACGCAGCAGAAAACGGCAACAGTTCAAGCAGAAGACTAATGTAAACAGTTAGCTAGCTAGCCGATCACAGATTTAGACTTTTGGGATCAATAACTCTTTTGAAAACTCTTTAAACTGACAGCTAGTGTCTCTAAACAACAACCTCTAAAGGCATTTCAACAGAAAAAGACAGAGTTTTGTTTCTTTTTTATGTTAAGCTCTTCGTGCTGCAGACAGATGCTAAAAAGCAGCTGCTAACTGCTACATGCTAGCGCCGTGATTTACCTCCTCAGGACCCGAGCTGTCCTTTGATATGCCTGTTTTAATTATCTGAAAGAGAAATAAAAGTTAAGAAAATGAACTACTCTGATAATAAAACCGAAAATGTGATGTCTTAAGAGCTTAAAGAGAATCACATAATCTGAAAAAACAAACAAAAAACTAATAAATGAAAATTAATAATGATATGAGCTAGTCATAAACACTCATCAAATTCATACTAAAACAGTCATTTATTTTTAAGAATTTTAAATGAGGACAGGAATCACATTTGGTCAAAAATGTTCAATAGCTCTAAAGATTTTAAAGCTCAAGTTACTAAACTTTCTCACATGAATAATTACTTATATAACAAGAAAACATGATTATTTTCCTAGATTATATTTGCTCTATTTTTACTTGGCTATTCAAACTACTTCACAGAAGTGTTCGATTTAAGTTTTTAATGATAAAAGAAGGTTAATGAAATATAAATAAGGGACAACACAAATCTGTTTATTCAATTTGTTTTAAATGTGTTACAAAAGTATCGGATCGGGACTCGGTATCGGCAAATCCACAAAATCCAAAGACTCGGAATCGGATCGGGACCAAAAAAACCTGATTGGGACATCCCTAATCAGAACACATAATTTTAAAAAATCACAGTCGAAGAGCAAGTTATATAATAAACAGAAGCTGAAGAAAATTCGGATCTATTGTGGACTTCTGTCTTTTGTTCTGCTTTTATTAATCCTCACTGGGTCAGTCGCTGCATGATGGGAGGACGGCTTACCACGCCCCGCCCTGCAGCAGAGAAGTGAACGGACCAGATTCCTGATGTAGAGCACAGTAGGACTGTGACACAGGCCGCAGTATTTCACCGTAATATGAAGCATTCCACTCCACATTAATCACTTTCTTCAGCGTCAACAGACGGCGCTCACGCAGGAATCCGTCCGTTCTCATTCAGGGGAACGTTTTTCCCGTTTTACTCATCCTCGTTTGAACACAAACAGCAACAAGAAGCAACTGAAAATACCAACAAATACTTAATCCTTCTTACGTGTAAAACAAATAAGAACTTTGACCAACTGAACCTCCCTCAGCCTCCATAGAATTCACGTCAACCTTTATTTATTTAAACCTCTTACAGTTACACTCTTACAATTTTGTTAAAGACAAACATAAAAATCGAAGTCGCTAAAAAAAATTTTAAACTCACCCAGAGCTTTGTCCCTCCCTCCCACACTCTTAATGATTTCTATCCCACGACTGTAATGATCAAATAAAATGCACAATAAAAAAAGAGTTAGTTCAAATGTTTAGAAAACTTTTTAAAGATTATTTCTTTTTTGATTGAAATCTCACTTTTTAATCAAATGCGTTTAATTTTTCCTCTAAATTCAAATTCAAAAATGTTATGAAAAACAAAGAAAAGCTAACTGATGCTCAAATATGAGCAGCTAAGTCAACTTTTATATTTGAAGGTTATTTTTAGAAATATGATCCACCCATTGCATTAATATGAAGCCGATGACCAAAAGGAATTTTATGTTTGTCATTTCAATTAACTGTAATTTATTGGGTGTTCCTCTGTTCTCT
The DNA here is from genome assembly GCA_003999625.1 of Oryzias javanicus. Lineage (NCBI taxonomy): Eukaryota > Metazoa > Chordata > Actinopteri > Beloniformes > Adrianichthyidae > Oryzias > Oryzias javanicus. The sequence goes on from CM012442.1 coordinate 29,832,739, forward strand.
GAGCTAAATAGAACAGAAACAAATATTGATGGATTGTGAAGGGTGTGCCTGCTTGTTGTGATGCTTTGACAAAAGAGGCAGCGAGTGTTTGACGCTATAGCACAGCAACACACCCAGAACTGAGGTCACCTGAGCAGCATAAAAGCAGAGGAGCTGCTCAGCAGCAGCATCACACCTGGAGAACTCACCTGTGTATCAGGATGAAGCTGATCTTCTCTCTGACTCTCATCTATGCGCTCTGCAGCTCAGGTAACCAACATTCACCTGTTTTCTGTCACAGTCTGGGATGTTTGAACCGACCAATCCATGTGTCGTGGTTTACATGTTTAACATTTATTTATGTTTCTGAATGAAATGAATGTTTTTTTTCTCTCCAGCTGCTGCTCTTCAGTGTGATTCCTGTGCAGATCAGACATGTTCAACCACATTTAATAAGACATGCAGCACCATGTGTATTACAGCTTCCATCAGAGGTATTCCTCTTCTCCTCTCACACGTTACTGAACAAGTTCTGGAAGCTTCTGTGGGATTTCCATCAGTAAAACCATCTGTACTTTGACTCTGCAGCCAATTCATCTCAAGGTTCAGGAGCTGTAATCTACAAGGACTGTGCTGCTGCTTCTCTTTGTCCAACCGCTGGAGCTGCAACGTTTTCCGTCGGCTTGACTTTTTCCAGTGCGATTGCATCAGTTCAGTGCTGCAACTCGGACAACTGCAACTCCCAGAGCCTGACTTGTACGGACACTCAGCTTTTTACTAAAGAAAATCTCAGATTTCAGACCATGTGGATGTTTTTCTAAAGTTTCTACACATTTGTCTTGTTAATAATAAAATCCTTTACTGTGTTTAGTTCCGGACTTTCCGTCTGCTAACGGCCGGACGTGTCCCGTCTGTGACCCGACCACCTCTCAGTGCAGCTCAGTTACATGTTCAGGAGACCAGACCAGCTGCTTCCAAGCAACCAGTGAGTTTTTATTACAACTAAAGAAGTTTGACCTCAGAAATATCTTCTTCTGGTTTGTATCATAAACTAAACCAACTTGTGTTTCTCTACAGTGACAAACGGCTCAGCAACATATCCAGTTGTGGGCTGCGTGTCTCCAAACACATGTGTAGCTGCAGAGAGCCTGAATAAGCTGCCTTTCATGGAGAGCGTTGGTAACATCGTCACTGGACCAACCTGCAGCGCTGCAACCAGCACGACAACTGTTCAACCAACGATCTCTACCATACGAGAAACAACAACCGCTGCTGCATCAACCAATGAAACCACAACTTATGCAGTATCCAGCTCCACAACCTCTGCACCCTCAACTGCTGCTGAATCAACTTCTACAACCTCTGCACCCTCAACTGCTGCTGCATCCACTGCCACAACCTCACCACCCTCAACTGCTGCTGCATCAACTTCCACAACCTCTGCAGCCTCAACTGCTGCTGAATCAACATCCACAACCGCTGCACCCTCAACAGCTGTCGAATCAACCTCCACAACCTCTGGACCCTCAACTGCTGCTGAATCAACTTCCACAACCTCTGCACCCTCAACTGCTCTCGAATCAACTTCCACAACATCTGCACCCTCAACTGCTGCTGAATCAACTTCCACAACTTCTACACCCTCAACTGCTGCTGCATCAACTTCCACAACCACTGCACCCTCAACTGCTGTCGAATCAACTTCCACAACCTCTGCACCCTCAACTGCTCTCGAATCAACATCCACAACCCCTGCACCCTCAACTGCTGCTGCATCAACTTTCACAACCTCTGCACCCTCAACTGCTGTTGAACCAACATCCACAACCTCTGCACCCTCAACTGCTGCTGAATCAACTTCCACAACCTCTGCACCCTCAACTGCTGCTGCATCAACTTCCACAACCTCTGCACCCTCAACTGCTGCTGAATCAACTTCCACAACCTCTGCACCCTCAACTGCTGTTGCACTAACTTCCACAACCTCTGCACCCTCAACTGCTGCCGAATCAACTTCCACAACCTCTGCACCCTCAACTGTTGCCGAATCAACTTCCACAACCTCAGCACCCTCAACTGTTGCCGAATCAACTTCCACAACCTCTGCACCCTCAACTGTTGCCGAATCAACTTCCACAACCTCTGCACCCTCAACTGTTGCCGAATCAACTTCCACAACCTCAGCACCCTCAACTGTTGCCGAATCAACTTCCACAATCTTAGCACCCTCAACTGTTGCCGAATCAACTTCCACAACCTCTGCACCCTCAACTGCTGCTGCATCAACTTCCACAACCTCTGCACCCTCAACTGCTGTCGAATCAACATCCACAACCTCTGCACCCTCAACTGCTGCTGCATCAACTTTCACAACCTCTGCACCCTCAGCTGCTGTCGAATCAACTTCCACAACCTCTGCACCCTCAACTGCTGTCGAATCAACTTCCACAACCACTGCACCCTCAACTGCTGCTGCATCAACTTCACAACCTCTGCACCCTCAGCTGCTGTCGAATCAACTTCCACAACCTCTGCACCCTCAACTGCTGCCGAATCAACTTCCACAACTTCAGCACCCTCAACTGCTGCTGCATCAACTTCCACAACCTCTGCACCCTCAACTGCTGCCGAATCAACATCCACAACTGCTGCACCCTCAACTGCTGCTGAATCAATTTCCACAACCTCTGCACCCTCAACTGCTGCTGCATCAACTTTTACAACCTCTGCACCCTCAACTGCTGCTGAATCAACTTCCACAACCTCTGCACCCTCAACTGCTGTTGCACTAACTTCCACAACCTTTGCACCCTCAACTGCTGTTGCACTAACTTCCACAACCTCTGCACCCTCAACTGTTGCCGAATCAACTTCCACAACCTTAGCACCCTCAACTGCTGCCGAATCAACTTCCACAACTTCAGCACCCTCAACTGTTGCCGAATCAACTCTCACAACCTCTGCACCCTCAACGGCTGCTGCATCAACATCCACAACCCCTGCACCCTCAACTGCTGTTGAATCAACATCCACAACCTCTGCACCCTCAATTGCTGCTGAATCAACTTCCACAACTTCTACACCCTCAACTGCTGCTGCATCAACTTCCACAACCTCTGCACCCTCAACTGCTGCTGCATCAACTTCCACAACCTCTGCACCCTCAACTGCTGCTGCATCAACTTCCACAACCTCTGCACCCTCAACTGCTGTTGAATCAACATCCACGACCTCTGCACCCTCAACTGCTGTTGAATCAACATCCACGACCTCTGCACCCTCAACTGCTGTTGAATCAACATCCACGACCTCTGCACCCTCAACTGCTGCTGCATCAACTTCCACAACCTCTGCACCCTCAACTGCTGCTGCATCAACTTCCACAACCTCTGCACCCTCAACTGCTGCCAAATCAACTTCCACAACCTCTGCACCCTCAACTGCTGCCGAATCAACTTCCACAACCTCAGCACCCTCAACTGCTGCTGCATCAACTTCCACAACCTCTGCACCCTCAACTGCTGCCGAATCAACTTCCACAACCTCTGCACCCTCAACTGCTGTTGAATCAACATCCACGACCTCTGCACCCTCAACTGCTGTTGAATCAACATCCACAACCTCTGCACCCTCAACTGCTGCCGCATCAACTTCCACAACCTCACCACCTTCAACTGCTGCTGAATCAACTTCCACAACCTCTGCACCCTCAACTGCTGTCGAATCAACTTCCACAACCTCTGCACCCTCAACTGCTGTTGAATCAACTTCCACAACCTCTGCACCCTCAACTGCTGCTGCATCAACTTCCACAACCTCTGCACCCTCAACTGCTGCCGCATCAACTTCCACAACCTCTGCACCCTCAACTGCTGCTGCATCAACTTCCACAACCTCTGCACCCTCAACTGCTGCCGAATCAACTTCCACAACCTCTGCACCCTCAACTGCTGTTGAATCTACATCCACGACCTCTGCACCCTCAACTGCTGCCGCATCACCTTCCACAACCTCACCACCCTCAACTGCTGCTGCATCAACTTCCACAACCTCTGCACCCTCAACTGCTGTTGAATCAACTTCCACGACTTCTGCACCCTCAACTGCTGTTGAATCAACATCCACAACCTCTGCACCCTCAACTGCTGCCGCATCAACTTCCACAACCTCACCACCCTCAACTGCTGCTGCATCAACTTCCACAACCTCTGCACCCTCAACTGCTGTTGAATCAACATCCACGACCTCTGCACCCTCAACTGCTGTTGAATCAACATCCACAACCTCTGCACCCTCAACTGCTGCTGCATCAACTTCCACAACCTCTGCACCCTCAACTGCTGCTGAATCAACTTCCACAACCTCTGCACCCTCAACTGCTCTCGAATCAACTTCCACAACCTCTGCACCCTCAACTGCTGCTGCATCAACATCCACAACCTCTGCACCATCAACTGCTGCTGAATCAACTTCCACAACCTCTGCACCCTCAACTGCTGCTGAATCAACTTCCACAACCTCTGCACCTTCAACTGCTGCTGCATCAACATCCACAACCTTTGCACCCTCAACTGCTGTTGAATCAACTTCTACAACCTCTGCACCCTCAACGGCTGCTGCATCAACATCCACAACCTCTGCACCCTCAACTGCTGCTGAATCAACTTCCACAACCTCTGCACCCTCAACTGCTGCTGCATCAACTTCCACAACCTCTACACCCTCAACTGTTGCTGAATCAACTTCCACAACCTCTGCACCCTCAACTGCTGCTGCATCAACTTCCACAACCTCTGCACCCTCAACTGTTGCTGAATCAACCTCCACAACCTTTGCACCCTCAACTGCTGCTGCATCAACATCCACAACCTCTGCACCCTCAACTGCTGCTGAATCAACTTCCACAGCCTCTGCATTCTCAAGTGCTGTTGAATCAACTTCCACAACCTTTGCACCCTCAACTGCTGCTGCATCAACTTCCACGACCTCTGCACCCTCAACTGCTGTTGAATCAACATCCACGACCTCTGCACCCTCAACTGCTGCTGCATCAACTCCCACAACCTCTGCACCCTCAACTGCTGCTGAATCAACTTCCACAACCTCACCACCCTCAACTGCTCTCGAATCAACTTCCACAACCTCTGCACCCTCAACTGCTGCTGCATCAACATCCACAACCTCTGCACCCTCAACTGCTGCTGAATCAACTTCCACAACCTCTGCACCCTCAACTGCTGCTGCATCAACATCCACAACCTCTGCACCCTCAACTGCTGCTGCATCAACATCCACAACCTCTGCACCCTCAACTGCTGTTGAATCAACTTCCACAACCTTTGCACCCTCAACTGCTGCTGCATCAACTTCCACGACCTCTGCACCCTCAACTGCTGTTGAATCAACATCCACGACCTCTGCACCCTCAACTGCTGCTGCATCAACTTCCACAACCTCTGCACCCTCAACTGCTGCTGAATCAACTTCCACAACCTCTGCACCCTCAACTGCTGTTGAATCAACATCCACGACCTCTGCACCCTCAACTGCTGCTGCATCAACTTCCACAACCTCTGCACCCTCAACTGCTGCTGCATCAACTTCCACAACCTCTGCACCCTCAACTGCTGCTGCATCAACATCCACAACCTCTGCACCCTCAACTGCTGCTGAATCAACTTCCACAACCTCTGCACCCTCAACTGCTGCTGCATCAACATCCACAACCTCTGCACCCTCAACTGCTGCTGAATCAACTTCCACAACCTCTGCACCTTCAACTGCTGCTGCATCAACATCCACAACCTTTGCACCCTCAACTGCTGTTGAATCAACTTCTACAACCTCTGCACCCTCAACTGCTGCTGCATCAACTTCCACAACCTCTGCACCCTCAACTGCTGCTGCATCAACATCCACAACCTTTGCACCCTCAACTGCTGTTGAATCAACTTCCACAACCTTTGCACCCTCAACTGCTGCTGAATCAACTTCCACAACCTCTGCACCCTCAACTGCTGCTGCATCAACTTCCACAACCTCTGCACCCTCAACTGTTGCTGAATCAACTTCCACAACCTCTGCACCCTCAACTGCTGCTGCATCAACATCCACAACCTCTGCACCCTCAACTGCTGCTGAATCAACTACCACAGCCTCTGCACCCTCAACTGCTCTCGAATCAACTTCCACAACCTCTGCACCCTCAACTGCTGCTGCATCAACATCCACAACCTCTGCACCCTCAACTGCTGCTGAATCAACTTCCACAACCTCTGCACCTTCAACTGCTGCTGCATCAACATCCACAACCTTTGCACCCTCAACTGCTGTTGAATCAACTTCTACAACCTCTGCACCCTCAACGGCTGCTGCATCAACATCCACAACCTCTGCACCCTCAACTGCTGCTGAATCAACTTCCACAACCTCTGCACCCTCAACTGCTGCTGCATCAACATCCACAACCTCTGCACCCTCAACTGCTGCTGAATCAACTTCCACAACCTCTGCACCTTCAACTGCTGCTGCATCAACATCCACAACCTTTGCACCCTCAACTGCTGTTGAATCAACTTCTACAACCTCTGCACCCTCAACGGCTGCTGCATCAACATCCACAACCTCTGCACCCTCAACTGCTGCTGAATCAACTTCCACAACCTCTGCACCCTCAACTGCTGCTGCATCAACTTCCACAACCTCTGCACCCTCAACTGTTGCTGAATCAACTACCACAGCCTCTGCATTCTCAAGTGCTGCCCAATCAACATCTACAAACTCTGCAACTTCAACGGCTGCCGCGTTAACCTCTACAACATCTGAACCCACAACTGCTGTGGCCTCAAGCTCCACAGCCTCTGAATCTTTAACAGCTGCTGCATTCACTTCCACATCCACACCGGTTGATGCATCGACATATGTACCCTCAACTGCTGCTACATCAACAACCACAACCTCTGCATCCTCAGCTGTTGCTGCATCCACCTCCACAAACTCTGTAACTTCAACGGCATCGATCCTTCCAAGTTCTGAGACAACAGTGGCAGCATCAACCCTCACAACCCCTGCATCCTCAGCTGCTGCTGCATCCACTTCCAATACCCTTGAATACTCAACTGTTGCTACATCAACCTTCACCAGCTCTGTACTCTCAACTGCTGCCGCATCAGCATCCACAACCTCTGAATCTACTTCAGCTTCTGCATCAACCCCCACATCCAGCTCCACCACCCCTGTACCAAAGGCAGATGGTGCACCAACTGTACCTGGAGCAACAGGTGGAGCAGCTACAACTGTTTCACCATCTGTAACCAATGGTGCATCTGGTTCCATGACTGTTTCTTCATCTGTTACTAACGGTGCAGCAGGAGCTGGAACAACCCAATCAACCACAGTGTCAACAACCACCAGTTCTGGAGTTTCTGTCCAAATCTGTCTCTTCAACCTCCTGCTTGGTCTTCTTGTCTTCATGTTGTAACTGATGATGGACGTTTTAGGGAAGTTACTATTTTAGGGAATGTTGCATTTCTTTCTCATGTTTAGGCAGAACGTTAACATAAGGTAAACAATGTAAATATAGAAATGTGAGAAAAGTCAGGATATTAACTTAAACTTTAAAAGTTATTTTTGATATTACTGCAATTATTATTTAATATTTATGTCGTGTTTGTTGTTGGAACAAAGTGTTATTTATTATTTATTGTTCAAAGACTAAGACAACTTACATTTTCTAAGTCAATTTATTTAATCCATAATATTTAATTGTGTTTCATAAAATTATTTGTTGTCTTTTTAACCAGTTCAATAAAGTTTTAAACTGAAATATGTTTGCTTTATTTGTAAGGCCTGAATTGAAGCTTCCTGGTGTTATATTCCAGAGCAGATTGAGTTCAACAAAACAATAATTGTATGATTAACAATATTTAAGTTCATTCAACAATTTAGATTGTGCAGGGAATTCGTTTGCTTCAATCGCTTTGGAACAAATCAGTTTCTTTCCTGAGGAATGACCCAAAGTGATACAAACTTCTACAAATTGCATGACTGCTTGTGGTTTCTAGAATCTCTAAAAGCACAGTTGTCGGTAGAGCATTCAGCCACCATTACAACTTTTGGAATAAGCTCCCAGCTCATGGAAGAAAGGCTGAAACAGCTTCTAACATTTCTCTTTTTAGAGGGCAATTACCTGGCTAGCAATCCTAACCCTCCCTGCTTTCCCATCTGCTACACTATTTAAATATGTAATTTAGAGTTAGATGAGCTAATTCTTATTAAACAGTCCTGGTCCACCGTCTGTATATCCTGGGAGAGGATCCCTCCTTCATGTGGACATTCCAGAAGTTTCTTATTTTTTCTTGAATCATTTTTTTTGGGAGTTTTACAGGCCAGGGTGCTCAGTTTCTCTTAATTCATTAAATTTAGTTTAGCAACAAGATACTGTTTGTATTTTATGATTGAGTTTACGTTTTTGTACAATTGCCAGTGTGAAGCCCATTGTGACAACTGTATCGTGATATTGGAGCCATATAAGCAAAATTAAATCGAAGTACTGTAAATACTCTGGCAGAAAGGTAGCCAGTGTCAAAACTAACGAGCTGGACTGATGTAGTGATCTGATGTAATCTTTAATCCTCGAGATATTTTTGAGATGATAGTAGCCTGATATTTTTTTTCCTGCTTTAATGTGTTTATCAAAATAAAATCCTCTTAAATTAAACCAACTGCTCATTTAAATAAAAGGTGCTGTTAATTCTGATGTGTTTAAAGTTGTATAAAGAACAGAGGAAAGGTTATTCAAGGTGAAATGAATCCTATTTTGAACTTTTTGAAACTATTTTCATGTACATTTATGTTTTATGTATATAATGATAATTATTCTTTTTCCTACATCTGAACAGAGAGATCAGAGCTGAAGAACTCGTGTGTTAGACAGAAATTATTGTTGCAATAATTCAATTCAATCTTATTTATTTGGTCCAATATTAATACACAGTTTTCTCAACGTGCTTCACATCTATAATTATCAAAAAAAAACATAAATTCAGTCACAAAAAAACAAAACCTAATATCCTATTGCTGAACTAAACAGACTAAACTAAATTGGGCCTCCGTGCCCTTAGACCAGAGGTGGGTAAACTACGGCCCAGGGGCCACATGCGGCCGGTTAAACTGTTTAATCTGGAATAGATCAAATTGATATACTATATTAATGTTTTATATTTCCCTTTAATGATGGTGTCTCCCTTTAGATGGTATACCACAAATCAGACGGATTTCGCGACATTGCGATCGCAACTATTAACGCAAAATCAAGGAAACCCCACGAATTGTTGCGCACCTTGCAACTTTTTATTTTCACCACAACTTTCCTGCAACTTTCACCAATCAACATGACAACAATCATGGAGATGATGCTGGTGCGGAGTGGTCTTGTTGTGCTGATCCAGCAGAACATGAATGGATTATGAGACTAGATCAGGGTCTGCAACCTGAGGCTCTGGAGCCACATGCGGTTCTTTTCCACCTCCATCGTGGCTCTTTGGGTTTTAAGAAAAAAATATTTGAATAAATAATGGTTTTGTAGCATTGGTTCATTTACTTTAATTATTTACATTTTCTTATTTATGCTTAGATTTTTAACAAAACTGAGCAAAATGATCGTAAAATGTTTAATCTGCTATCAGAGCAGATTAATATTAGAATGACATCATCTTATTACATTTAGTTTTAAAAATATTTGTATACACTAAAGTTGTTGTGTTTATATTCAATTGGAACAAAAAGATGAAGGAACACTAAAGGACAATGATAGAACAGATGTTATTACATGTTTAGTTCAAATAAATCTGCTGTAGCTGGAGGATCTGATCAAACCCAAGATGCATTTTATTTTGAAAGGAACTTATACTTTCAAAAGTAAAATAAGTTAATTTTATTTTTAAAAAAACCTCTATTGTAGAGATTATTTGAAAGCTTTATTTTATTAATAAATACCACAAAAACATAAATAAAGTGTATTTTTCTCTCTTTGAGGCGGAGACTTTGCTGCTCTCTGGATTTTAGTCCAGAGGAAAATGGATCATCTGGATATTTTATTTTATTTATTGATAATACAAATGAAGAATTTAGAGTCTGCAGGAAAATAATTCCATATAGAACCTCCTCCACAATAAAATTATGAACACCACTAATTTTTTTGAAACAGATAAAGAGGAAGATTCTGAGGAGAACATGGAGATCTGAAGATTAATCTGATTTAAGATTATATTTTTTTCTAGAAAATCCTTTTATTGTGAAGTATGTTTAAATCCCAACAAAAATATTTGTGCTATAGTGAGCAGAGAGAACCAAACGTTTATTTTGTGTTTCACATTTCTATTCCAGTTAAATGAAAGCACAACAACATTGTATGTGGTGACAATGAAGTATTTTGCTAGTATATCTGTCACAATAAAAGGGTTGGAATATGAGAATGTGAAGTTTATTTCATACTTAACATTTTAGGTGCTTTTCAAATAAATATTTGTTAAAAAAAAAACATCAAAACTTTTGTTGCAACTTTTCACAAAAGCCGCTGCAACATGATGCATTAAAAAGATAAGGTTAGAAAGAAGAAGGTTAAAAAGATAAATATAATAACAGGATTTTAAAAAAGTTGTCAGTTTTTACCAATACATATTAAATAACACTGTGTTCCAACAACAAGCAATAAATATTCATTTTAAATAATAGAAATCATATTAAAAAAACTCTCAAAGTATAAGTTAATAGCCTGTTTATATATTTTACATTGTTAACTATATATTATATGTCAGTGATTTGCTTAAACATGAGAAAGAAATGCAACTACGGCATGAAAGTTAATTACAACATGAAGACAAGAAGACCAAGCAGGAGGTTGAAGAGACAGATTTGGACAGAAACTCCAGAACTGCTGGTTGTTGACACTGTGGTTGATTGGGTTGTTCCAGCTCCTGATGCACCGTTAGTAACAGATGAAGAAACAGTCATGGAACCAGATGCACCATTGGTTACAGATGGTGAAACAGTTGTAGCTGCTCCACCTGTTGCTCCAGGTACAGTTGGTGCATCATCTGCCTTTGGTACAGGGGTGGTGGAGCTGGATGAGGCAGCAGTTGCTGGTGGAAGGTTGATGGAGGTGGATGAGGTACCGGTTGAGGGTGCGGAGGTTGTGACAGTGGCAGCGGCAGACGCTAAAAGCGTTGAGGTGGTGAACGTGCCTGCAGCAGCGGTTAATGATCCAGAATTTATTGGGGTTGATGCAGCAGCAGTTATAGGTGTAGAGGTTGTAGAGGTTGATGCGGCTGCTGTTGAGGGTGAAGAGGTTGTAGTAGTGAATGCAGCAGCAGTTGTGCTCTCAGAGTTTGATGCGCCAGCAGTAGTAGTTGTAGAGGTTGATGGGGCAGCCATTGTCGATTCCAAGGCTGTGGAGGTTGATGAGGCAACAGTTGATGGGGCAGATGTTAGAGAGCTGGAAACAGTAGAAGTAGTTGATTCAGAGGTTGATGCGACAGCAGTTGAGGATATAGAGGTGGACACGGCAGCAGTTGTTGTTTCAGAGCTTGTTGAGGTTGTTCCGGCGGCAGTTGTGGATTCAGAGATTGTCAAGGCTGGCGTCCCTGCAGTGGAGGGTGCAGGGGTTGACCCGGCAGCATTTGTCTCAGAGGTTATTGAGGTTGAAGCGGCGACAGTTGAGATTTCAGATGTAGTGGAGGTTGATGTGGCAGCCATTGAGGATGTAGAGGTGGACACGGCAGCAGTTGTTGTTGTTTCAGAGGTTGGGGAGGTTAGTGCACCAGCAGTTGAGGGTGCAGGGGTTGATGCGGCAGCAGTTGTTTCAGAGCTTGTGGAGGTTATGGAGGTTGCTATGGCAGCAGTTGTGGATTCAGAGGTTGTGGTGGTTGATGCGCCAGCAGTTGAGGATATAGAGGTGGACACAGCAGCGGTTGTTGTCTCTGAGGTTGTGGAGGTTGATGCAGCCGTTGTTGTGGATTCAGAGGTTGATGCACCAGGAGTTGAGGGGGCTTGGGTTGATGCTGTAGTAGCTGTGGTTTCAGTGGTTGATGCAGCAGCAGTTGTTGTTTCTTGTGTGGTAGAGATCGTTGGTTGAACAGTTGTCGTGCTGGTTGCAGCGCTGCAGGTTGGTCCAGTGACGATGTTACCAACGCTCTCCATGAAAGGCAGCTTATTCAGGCTCCCTGCAGCTACACATGTGTTTGGAGACACGCAGCCCACAACTGGATATGTTGCTGAGCCGTTTGTCACTGTAGAGAAACACAAGTTGGTTTAGATTATGATACAAACCAGAAGAAGATATTTCTGAGGTCAAACTTCTTTAGTTGTAATAAAAACTCACTGGTTGCTTGGAAGCAGCTGGTCTGGTCTCCTGAACATGTAACTGAGCTGCACTGAGAGGTGGTCGGGTCACAGACGGGACACGTCCGGCCGTTAGCAGACGGAAAGTCCGGAACTAAACACAGTAAAGGATTTTATTATTAACAAGACAAATGTGTTGAAACTTTAGAAAAACATCCACATGATTTGAAATCTGAGATTTTCTTTAGTAAAAAGCTGAGTGTCCGTACAAGTCAGGGTCTGGGAGTTGCAGTTGTCCGAGTTGCAGCACTGAACTGATGCAATCGCACTGGAAAAAGTCAAGCCGACGGAAAACGTTGCAGCTCCAGTGGTTGGACAAAGAGAAGCAGCAGCACAGTCCTTGTAGATTACAGCTCCTGAACCTTGAGATGAAGTGGCTGCAGAGTCAAAGTACAGATGGTTTTACTGATGGAAATCCCACAGAAGCTTCCAGAACATGTTCAGTAACGTGTGAGAGGAAAAGAGGAATACCTCTGATGGAAGCTGTAATACACATGGTGCTGCATGTCTTATTAAATGTGGTTGAACATGTCTGATCTGCACAGGAATCACACTGAAGAGCAGCAGCTGAAGAGAAAAAAACATTAATTTCATTCAGAAACATCATTAAACAGCAGCATAAATGGACCAGACAGTTCAAACATCCCAGACTGTGACAGAAAACAGGTGAATGTTGGTTACCTGAGCTGCAGAGCGCATAGATGAGAGTCAGAGAGAAGATCAGCTTCATCTTGATACACAGGTGAGTTCTCCAGGTGTGATGCTGCTGCTGAGCAGCTCCTCTGCTTTTATGCTGCTCAGGTGACCTCAGTTCTGGGTGTGTTGCTGTGCTATAGCGTCAAACACTCGCTGCCTCTTTTGTCAAAGCATCACAACAAGCAGGCACACCCTTCACAATCCTCAATATTTGTTTCTGTTCTATTTAGCTCAGAGAACAGAGGAACACCCAATAAATTACATTTAATTGAAATGACAAACAAAAAATTTCTTTTGATTATCGGCTTCATATCAATGACACGAGTGCGTCATCTTATGGTGGCTGACGCGGCTTACATAAATGCAAAAGCCACAACACAACGACACAAGCTGCCGACCGGATGTTCTCTGTTTTCCAGGAAGGCCAGCGTAGCGACCTCCGCTGCAGAAAGACCGGCAGCCTGGTGGCGCCATTTGCTGGCTCAGCCGGACATTGGGTGGCGACGCTCGCTTGCTCTGCCAGACTCCGGGAAAGTGGAGCTTTCAAGTAGCTGTGGTTCCCCAGCTCTATGGCTATGATGACTCAATTTTTAAATCAAGACATTAATAAAAAATAACACCAGTAGTTTAAAATAGAGTTTTTTATTTAGTAATTTTTACTAATAGTTAAAAGTTTAACAATTTTCCCCCAGGTTTATTTTAATTTATCTCCTCTCAGGTTAATGCTTACATTTCAAGCCGTGCAAATAGCCTGAAACTGATATCTATATCTATTCCTATTGACTCATTTCTGTTTTTGTGGCTTTTACATTTATGTAACACCGTATCATCTTTCAAATATAAAAGTTGACTTAGTTTATCATATTTGTGCATCCCGTAACTTCTCCGTGTTTTTTGCATTTGAAATTAAACGCAAAAAAGTTGAGATTTCATAAAAAAAAACAAATAATCTTTTAAAAAAAAAAAAAAATAAAAAAATTCTGATTTTAAATTAAACACTTTTTTTAATTGTCAATTGCTTTTTTATTTTACAGTCATGTGGCACAGAAGTCATTGCGTGTGGGGTCACGGGGTCAGCGAGAGTGGTGGGTGAGCTTCCATTTTTTTTATTTTGACAGCTATGTGTTTATTTTTGTAACTGTACAACTGCAACTGTAAGAGATTTTTATAAATAAAGTCCTGTATAACTTCTATGGAGGCTGATGGAGGTTCTGTCAGTATTTGTGTTTGTCAAAGTCATTATTTGCTTACACGTAAGCAAATATTTGTTGGTATTTTCAGTTGTTTTCTTGTTGCTGTTTGTTTTGTTCAAACGTGGATGAGTAAAACGGGAAAAACGTTCCCCTGAATGAGAGGCGGCGACGGATTCCTGCGTGAGCGCCGTCTGTTGACGCTAAAGAAAGTGATTGATGTGGAGTGGAATGCTTCATATTACGGGGAAATACTGCGGCCTGTGTCGCAGTCCTGTTCGTTACGTCAGGAATCTGGTCCATTCACTTCTCTGCTGCAGGGCGGGGCGTGGCACGCTGGCCTCCCATCACGCAGCGGCTGACCCGGTGAGGATTAATAAAACTTTATTGAAAAACAACTAACAAAAGTCATTATAGATTCCAGAATTTTCTTTACCTTAGATTTATTATGTAGCTTTGAGGGGGATTTTTTTCTTTTAATTGTGTACTGATTTTGAAAAGTCTACACACACACTCTTAAATTTTCTTAAATATCTTATATAGACTTATATTATTACCAACTACCAGTAAATTATCTTAGGAAAAATATTTTACTTCAAATGAAGATTTTCAGTGGAAATACGCTTTCAAAGGTTTCTTCATTTGCAGAAAGAACTAAAATAAAAGTCTAAAATAGAATTTTTTCATGAAGTTTAGTAACTAGGAAAACATCAAAATATTTGAATCATTTTTGCAATATAAACTTTTCTCGATAGAGTCAGTGTAGCGGTATAGACTCTTATTTTGAAGGGTCCGAAATGAACTCTCGCCAACAGCACTGAAAAGAACTGAAAAATGCACAAAAAAGAAAGAAAAGTCAACACGAACATAAACGAAAAATAGTGCATCAGCTCATTTAGACCGACTAATAATAAAAATGACACAACACGGACTAAGGAAAATTAATCCAGTATTCAATTCAATTTAATTTTATTTATATAGCCCAAAATCACAAAGAAATTTGCCTCATTGGGCTTCATGCAGGTAATTTTACAGATGCAGAAAATAGAAACATGAAGAAAAATATCTAAAGACTAAACAGACTAAATAAACTGGATATCTCTGCCCTTAGACCCTCCCTCTCGGTAAGGAAAAACTCCTAAAAAACCTGAGTCAGGAAAACCGAAGAAACCTTAGGGATTCCCACATGAGGGAGAGATCCCATCCCAGGACGAACAGGCGATACCAGAACTGGTAAAGAAAAATTATCTTCTACAACTACGTATTTGAATAGAGTTCATTCAGATAGAGAGGAGGGACGAGTGGTGATGAAGTCCTCAGTCAGACGAAGCAGAAGTGCAGTCCACGACCAGGAGCAGGAGCGTGGGAGATCCACCTGGGATCTGAAATCACTCAGAGAAGAACAACATGTGAATCGAACTGCACCAACAAAAGCATGGAGAACTTAATACAATGAATAATAAAGAGTAAGAGAGAGAGGAAGAAATAAGAACAGAGAACAGAACCCCAGAGCTGATATGGAGAATAACCATGACAGAAAATCTATAAATTACATTTAATCGTATCAGTATTAATCTAACCTCTCAAGAGAATATTCTCTGATTACTAGCTAACCTGGCAGAACGCTAACCTGTCCAAAGAGGAATGTTTTAAGGCTAGCTTTGAAGGTAGAAACTGTGCTGGATCTCTGACATGAGCTGGGAGCTGGGAGCAGTACAATTCCTTATTTTGTTAGGTCTAATTACAACAAATTAAAAAAAAACAAACACTTAAACTATAATATAATTACAAAGAAAAGACACAAGGAGAAGCACGTCTTCCCTCAGCCATGGCCTACAGCAGTGTCTGCTGTCACCCTGGTGAGTTCCTGTACCCTCAGATTGACAAACGTCCAGGTAAAATTGTTATGTCAGAAAGGGTTTGTTAGGTATGTTGAATCATGGAGCCAACCGCCTTCTTGCTGGTGAACCACTTTATTGAACAGTTTTTCCCGCGCGCACACACAGGAAGGGGAAACACGACATGCAGCAACGCATGAAAACATCCGGGTCTGCTGATGCTGTTGTTATGGTAACTTCAAATACACCACAAAAATTGTTCACAAAAACTATTTACATTGAATTCGGTGGAATTGAATTATCTGAACAAAACACCTGTTACACATGGATGAGTTTTTCAGCGTCACTTTTAGAGAACATATTTCTGATCCTACCTATAAAGTTTTACAAGTTTGTGATATGTGAGCCTTAAATGATAAATCCTGGTCATATTAAGAGGTTTCTGACTGTAGAATTGAAAGCTTTGTTTACAGCACATGTGTCAAAGTCAAGGCCCGGGGGCCGGATCCGGCCCTCCGGGTATAATTCTATCCGGCCCTCCAGATCATTTTATTTCATTGTTATTAATGGCCCGATGTTATCTTTCGCCTATTTTTTTCTTGTTTATTTCAACAAAATGTATTTTCTGGAGAGTAAAATATTGAAAGTTATTTAAGGCTTAACTTAATTTATTCTGGAATAATATTGCTGCCTTTTATTATTCATAATTATGTTAAAAAGTTACAATTCTAAAATTGGAATCCTAGTTTCTTGGACTATTTTGGCATTTACTGAGAATTTTTAGGCTATTTTTGGAGTTTAGCTAATATTTCAGCTACATGCGAGCTGTTTTTTTTTCTTTTAGTTTTTTCGGCTAATTTGTCAGCTAGCTAATATTTGATCTGTCTCTCAGCTTTAGCGTTTTCAGCTATTAGCTTGAGTGTTTTTAAATATCAATTTCAGCAACTTCACTATCAGCACTAGCATCTTCAGCGGCAAAATTCAGTTTACGGCATTCACACTAGCATCAACCACATGCTACATATCTAGTTCATAACTATGTTAAAAGTTACATTTTTAAGTTTTAATAATTATATTTAGAGTGTTCAATAAATGTTTATCCTGTTCGGCCCGACCTAATGTGGGTTTTGGATTTTGGCCCCTTGTGTGATTGAGTTTGACACCCTGGTTTACAGCATCCAAGGAGACTATCAGATGAGAGGGAGATCATCTCTCAGGTATTTAGGGCCTACTGTATACATCAGAAATAAATGGGAGATTAGATATTGGTCTACAGTTGGCCAGAATGTCAGGATCCAGGATGGGCTTTTTAACAACCGCATTTTTAAAGACTGAGGCACATAACCCGTTTCTAGACAGTATTATATATATATATAATTTGGATTCACTAGTTAGAGGGAAGATTTCTTTAAAGCAGGGGTGTCAAACTCAATCACAAGGGGCCAAATCCAAACCCACATTAGGTCGCCGAACAGGATAAACATTTATTGAACACTCTAAAACTAATTTATTAAAACTTAAAAAATGTAAAACTTTTAAATATGTTATGAACTAGATGCTATGCTGTAGATGTGCGATGCTAGTGTGGCTGCTAACTGGATTTGCGCTGAAGACTGTGAAGTTGCTGAAATTGATATTTAAAAACACTCAAGCTAATGGCTGAAAACGCTAAAGCTGAGAGACAGATCAAATATTAGCTAGCTGACAAATTAGCCGAAAAAACTAAAAGAAAAAAAACAGCTCGCATGTAGCTGAAATATTAGCTAAACTCCAAAAATAGCCTAAAAACTCTCAGTAAATGCCAAAATAGTCCAAGAAACTAGGATTCCAATTTTTAGAATTGTAACTTTTTAACATAATTATGAATAATAAAAGGCAGCAATATTATTCCAGAATAAAGTTAAGCCTTAAATAACTTTCAATATTTTACTCTCCAGAAAATACATTTTGTTGAAATTAAACAAGAAAAAAATAGGCGAAAGATAACATCGGGCCATTAATAACAATGAAATAAAATGATCTGGAGGGCCGGATAGAATTACCCGGAGGGCCGGATCCGGCCCCCGGGCCTTGACTTTGACACATGTGCTTTAAAGGGTTTAGTGGGGATTGGGTCCAAGATACAAGTGGAAGTATTGGAGAATGTAGTAACTGATGGTATTTCTGTTTGGTCCACAGCAGTAAAGCAGTCGGATGTTATAGACGTTTCTATAGATGCCTTCATTTATGTCACTTCAGCATGCTCTGGGCTGATAGTGGGAATAACCTCGTTCAACTTCTGTCTAATATTTGAGATTTTCAGATCTGATAGTAGCAGGAATATGTGGTTCTACTGAGCTGTGACTGCCTGGCTATAGTACTTAAAAGAAATCTTGGATCATTCTCTGCTATTTGATTCATTATGTAGCATTTTTTTCACAATTTAAGAGGCTATATTTCCAAGTTTTTGTTCTGGTTGACAAACAGAAATGACACAGAACGGTCAGATAATGCTCTTCTGAGCTGTTTCTAATTCACTGGTGTAATGGTATTTTCTAATATAAACTGAAATTTAATTAGAAAGTGATCAGAACTTGGTTAATCTCAACTCCATGAGTTAAAACCAGGTCCAGAGTGTGTTAGTGATAGTGAGTGGGTTGAATTACGTTTTGTGTGAAACCAACATTTTCTAATTAAGCTGCAAATTATTTTCCAAGTCTGTCACTAGAGTTATCAAAATCCATATAAAAATCACCAACTATTATAATTTTATCAGCATCTAAAATAGTAGTTGATACAAAGTCAGAAAACTCAGATAAAAATTCTGAGTACGGGCCAGGAGGGCGATAAATAATTATGAATAAAACTTCTTTTGGAGTCTTTCTGTTTGGGGGTTTTATAGACAGTATAATGCTTTTAAAGGAGTTAGAAATGTTTCTGACTTTAGTGCCAAGAAGTAAGCTTGACACTGATATTGATGATGATTACTGCTGAAATCAGAATATTAGCAGTAATTCATGTAATATATGAAAACGTAACGTTTGTACAGACTGAGTTTTGTATGAATAGCACTTTTACAGTGTTGTGTGCAGAGCTGACAAACCGACCAATCATGGTTGAGTATTTGGCTTCTGGGGGCGTGGCTTAAAGCTGGGAAACATTAAGGGCCCGTTTACACTGGAACGGGAACGCGTTTTGCTCTCTGATCCGGTAAGCAAGATATCGGGTACACACCAGAACGTTCCTGAATGATATTGCGTTCACGGTTAAAACGAATGCTGACGGAAAACGATGTAATTCACACGCCACGCCGCTATGCGCTATGTGCGCACAATGTTGAACCGTTCCTGCTCTATTTCCCCCTTGAAGTGTTATTGTGTTGATAAATGACAACAATAACTTGCTGAGGAACCTTGCAGCTTTATTCATTCGCTTGTAACCTAGCTCACCACAGAACTCCGACCCGTAAAAAAGGCAGTTCGATGTATCACTCCGCGTAGGGGACTATATTCAGTGCTTGAGAGACATATCACAACACCCCTCAACCGTAGTCGAGGAGCAGGGGAGATCTTCTCCAGGGCCGAAGGTTGCTTTTCCTCCGGGGTTCACTTCCCTTCTTTGGATCATGCGAAGCCGAATAATTACACTTAGCTATTGTAGAGGAACTGATATGGGGTAAGATAACTGTCAAAAAGAAACGTATTCATAAATAATATTTTATATTATCCATCAAGTGCCGGAACATCGATGCGCATGCGCGTTGCGACTCATTCATTAAACTACGATGACATGAAAATGATCTTAATATTCTATCTCTGGCGGGGAAAATAGAAGTTACCAGTCAAGTCCTGCCGCTTATATTTTATTTATTTTGACAGCAGCGGAGCATATTAACAACAAAATGGACCCGGAAGTGGTGGCAAAAAAAAAAGCTCTGACTGAAAACGGCAGACGAGGCGGGGGGATCCCTGTCTCTCCACTCGCCCAGCCGCGGCGTGTTAGCATGGGGATCCCCGCTTAGCCGAGCAGTTTATTCCCGGGACAGGCGGGACAGGCGCACCCGCTCCGGCTCCTAGACAGTCCAGATGTACCCTCGCTTTCACCCAACACTACCCGAAACAGGCTCTAGCAGCAGCGTGACCCAGATAGAGATAGCCGCTTGAAAAAGGAAGGGAATGACACAATCAACCAAGCTAACTCGGAGCTAAAGAAGGCTAACTGTCGGATAACTCCGACCTTAGTAAAAAAGAAAGATCAGAAGCAGAAAGAAAGTTGGGCTTTCTGATCCTACTGACTTTTTTTCCTATGTGTTTCTTTGTTTGTTTATGCAGCACCAACGGTCGGCTGGCTCCACGTTAGCTTAGCTGTTTTTAATGTCATCATTCTCTTATTTTCCACTAATTTTACGGACATATTTTCTTTTCCACCTAATGACTGGACTGGCATGTCTGCAGCTCCCTTTGGGCTGTTTATCACCACTTCTGGGTATAAACTATCCGCTGCTACATTGTTTACACAATCAGCTGACAACCACAAAATGCGTCGTAGATCGATGTATTTTTTATTTAATGTTTTATTAAATTTTCAACTGCTTTGGTTTTCAAGATAATGTTCCCGTTATGGCATCAATATCATTAATATATATATATATATATAAAATTCATGTTTTATTGTAAATGAATAGACACGCAAAGCTGGATCAATCGATGTTCCGGCACTCGATGGATAAGTCTGTGACCCCGTGACGTCATTTGAGAGAGGAGAAATTCGTATTCAAGACAAAGGAAAGTCGTATTCTAAACGAAGAAAAGTCGTATTCAAAAGAGACATGTTAAATGTAAAACTAAATGTTGTATTCATATTTTTTCTTTAAAGTTGTGCACAAAATATAAATGTATGCACAACTTTGTATTTATGAATACAAATTTATTTTTATGAATACAAAATATTATTTATGAATACGTTTCTTTTTGACAGTTATCTTACCCCATAAACTGAACTTTTATTACTTTAACTTGCAGACAAACTCGAGAACAACTCTCCGCACGCTAACGTGCGCGCGCGCCCCTCCCCTTTCCTTTCTCTCTCCTTTTTCTCTCTCTCCACAGCACGCGCTCGCTCTCTGCGGCACGCTCTCTCTCTCGCTCCTCTCTCCTCACATGCACACGCCCCCCCCAGCTTCGTAACAAGCTGAGATGCAGAAGTTGGAGCACACACTCATCTCACAACAACAAGAAAGTAAATAGATAGGCTGAATCATAAAAAATCAGAAGGGAGTACTATAAGTGATTGACATGTCCACAGACAAATGGAACTTCAATGAAATTTGGAACCGAAATCCGGCACCGTTTGCAGCCGCATCTTTCGGTTTCGGTAGAACCGCGCAAATCATAACGGTTCCTACTTGGAACCGAACTTCGGTGCCCAACCCTACTCCCACCGGATGGAAAAGAACAATAGGAGAAGTGCTGCGCTTTACACCCTGACACCGTTCCTGACCGTACACACTAGAATGGGAGGGCGGTGGGAATGGGAACGTTTCGCAACGCTCCACTCTGGAAGGCGTTCTCCAAAGTTGTCGTTTTGGGGGCCCTAAAACGCCGTTTTGGTCTAAACGAGAGGCCCAAACGATAACCAAGTTGTCGGAACGCACGCGAAAACGTTGTAATATCTGCGTATAACATCAGGCTCTCTCAGCTCAGGTCAGAGTAATGCTTGATCTCCAGTGAACTGCGCCCATTTTTTTTACTAACCACTGTTTGAATTCAACTGTAAACATTTAGGAGTGGGTATTGTAAAGTAACTCATGACCGGAGTTAAAATGTGTGAAAAGTAAGACGAAAAACAGGAAAAAAAACCAAACTGTTCTTGAATTTTTTTTTCCCTTACTGATTTTTTTATTTAAGAGCAAATTTAAAAACACGTGCTGTCACAGATCAGGAGACAGACCCAGATGGAGGGATCAAACAAATTCAAAAATGAACAAAAGTAGTGTTTAATAACAAAAAATCACCTCAACCGAGGGAAAACTTAACGAGCTGCAAAAAATACAGGAACCAGAAACGCTCAAAAGTGCAGGGGGAAACATACAAAATGAACCAACACCAAACACAGGAGGACCTCAGCTTAAATAGAGAGCAAACTAAATCAACTAAGTGCAGACAGCTGTGGACTCCTCCACAGAGCTCAGGAGAGGGTGGAGATCAGCTGGGAGGAGCCACAGTCAGCCTGCACAGAGGAAGAAAAGAAAAGGTGAACCACAAACAAAAAGAGAAACACACAATAAAAAAACATAACACATGCAACACAAATTAAACAAAACTCTTCTCCACCCTGAACTTCAGTAAGTCAAAGGACAGGTCCAGAATCATTTACAATCATCTTCAAGCCACACTGAGGGTTCAAACCAAATGTGGCTCAGCTTTGCAGAAGAAGCTGTCAACTTCAACTGTTTGCATTTTTTGACCAAATTTCACAGGAAAATGAACCTGTAAGCCATCACCATTCTGGGATAATGCCGAAGCTTCCCTGTATGTGAGCCTACGTCAATGTTTTAAAAATAGATTTAAAATAAAATTCCCCTCGTTTTTTTGCGGTGTGGTGCAAAGATATGTTCCCCCTGACAGAATGTGTATCCCGGTCTAAGGCGTTGATTTGTTTTGTAACATTCATGTTAAAAAGAAGATGGATGATCAATGTATTCTTAATTCTGGAGATTTTGGGTGTTAATTGTCATATTTGTGGGGGGGTTTTACCTTACATTTTCAATACAAGGAAACAACATGTTCTTGTGTTAAAAAAACAAACAAAAAACACATTTTCTTGATGACTTTAAGGTAAAAAATGTGATTTATTGAAGTGACTTTGTTCTGGAAGGATGTAAAAACAGACAATAAATGTTGTTTCTACTGCAAATTATTGGGGGGCACAGATTCTGGTGGGCTGGATCGGCAGCCCCCCCTCATCCACCTTCTTCTTACGCTTTTTGAGACAAAAAAAATAAAAAATAAAAAAAAATAAATCAATGATGCCTCCAACCGGGGATAGACATTCTGGGAGGCGGGACGTACCTTTGCACTATTGGCTGTAGGATGATGCCATGAAGTGAGTGGCGCCCCCCAGGAAGCGAAAGTGGTGCTCATAGATAAGTCATTTTTACTTCCAATTTTGAAGGTGGCTGCAGCAGCAGTTGAGGGTGCAGAGGTTGTGGAGGTTGATGCGGCGGCATTTGTTTTAGAGGTTGTGGAGATCAATGCAGCAGCAGTTGAGGGTCCAGAAGTAGATCCCGCTGTAGTTGGGACCTCATTGGTTGTGGAGCTTGATGTGGCAGCAGTTATGATTTCAGAGTTTGTTGAGGTGGATGCAGCACCAGCTGTTATCCCAGAGATTGTAGTGGTAGATGCAGCACCGGTCGTGGTCTCAGTGGTCGTGACTGTGACTGCAGAACCAGTTGTGAGAGCAGAGGTAAATGCAGCAGCACTAGTTGGCTGAGAGGTTAATGCAGCAACAGTTGTCGGGTCAAAGGCTGTGGATGTTGATGCGGCTCCAGTTGTGGGTGCAAAGGTTGGTGCAGCTGCAGTAGTTGTTTCAGAGCTTGACGTTGCAACAATTGTGGATTCAGAGGTTGATGCAGCAGCAGTTGTAGATTCGGAAATTGTGGATGTTGACGCAGCAGCAGTTGAGACAGCGGAGGGTGTTGTGGCAGCACCTGTGGCTTCAGAGATGGATGCCACAGCAGTTGTTGTTTCAGAGGTTGTGGAAGGTGATGCAGCAGCAGTTGAAGGTGCAGATGTTGTGGAAGTGGCTGCGATAGCAGTTGAAGGAATGGAGGGTGTAGAAGTTGATTCAGATGCAGCAGTAGTTTCAGAGGTGGATGGAGCAGCAGTTGTGACCTCAGAAGCTGTGGAGGTTAAAGGTGTTGCAGTTGTGGTTTCAGAGCTTGTGGTTGTGGATGTGGAACCAGTTGGTATCGCAGATTTGGTGGAGATAGATGCAGTACTACTTGTGGTTTCAGTGGTAAGTGCAGCACCAGTTCTTAGGTCAGATGTTGTCGTGGTGGATGCTGCACTAGAAGTTGGTGCAGGGGTTGACGCAGCAGCAGTTGTTGTTTCAGAGGTTGATGCAGCAGCAGTTGAGGGTGCAGATGTTGTTGATGTTGAAGCTGAAGCATTTGAGTCTGCAGAGGTAACAGAGGTTGAAGTTGCAGCAATTAAGGGTGCAGAGGTTGTGGTGGTTGATGTGGCAACACCAGTGGTCACAGAGGTGGATGCCGCAGCAGTTGTGGGTTCAGAAATTGTGGCTGTTGATGCAGCAGCAGTTGAGGGTGCAGAGGTTGTGGAGGTGGTTGCAATAGCAGTTGAAGGTACGGAGAGTGTAGAGGCTGATTCGGCAGTAGTTGCTGATACAGAGCTTGTGGAGGTTGATGTGGCAGGTCCTGTGGTTTCAGAGGTGGATGCAGCAGCAGTTGTGGCTTCAGAAGTGAGTGCAGTAGAAGTTGTTGTTTCAGATGTTGTGGAGGTTGATGCAGCTACTGTAGCTGTTTCAGATGTTGGTGCAGCATTAGTTGTAGTTTCAGAGCTTGTGGAGGTTGATTCAGCAGCAGTTGAGGATACAGAGTTTGTGGAGGTTGAGGTGGCAACACCTGTGGTTTCAGATGTTGATGCGGCAGCAGTCGTGGTCTCAGATGTTGATCCTACAGCATTTGAAGATGCAGAGGTTATGGAGGTTGAGGTGGCAACACCAGTGGTCACAGAGGTGGATGCCAAAGCAGTTGTGGGTTCAGAAAGTGTGGATGTTGATTCAGCAGCAGTTGAGGATACAGAGTTTGTGGAGGTTGATGTTGCAGCACCTGTGGTTTCAGATGTTGATGCGGCAGCAGTTGTGGTCTCAGATGTTGTGGATGTTGATCCTACAGCATTTGAGGATGCAGATGTTATGGAGGTTGAGGTGGCAGCGCCTGTGTTTTCAGAGGTGGATGCAGCAGCAGTATTTGTTTCAGAGGTTGTGGAGGTTGATTCGGATGCAGCAGTAGTTTCAGAGGTGGATGGAGCAGCAGTTGTGATCTCAGAAGCTGTGGAGGTTAAAGGTGTTGCAGTTGTGGTTTCAGAGTTTGTGGTTGTGGATGTGGAACCAGTTGTTATTGCAGATTTGGTGGAGATAGATGCAGTACTAGTTATGAATTCAGTGGTAAGTGCAGCACCAGTTCTTAGGTCAGATGTTGTCGTGGTGGATGCTGCACTAGAAGTTGGTGCAGGGGTTGACGCAGCAGCAGTTGTTGTTTCAGAGGTTGATGCAGCAGCAGTTGAGGGTGCAGAGGTTGTGGAGGTGGTTGCAATAGCGGTTGAGGGTACGGAGAGTGTAGAGGCTGATTCGGCAGTAGTTGCTGATACAGAGCTTGTAGATGTAGATGTTGCAGGTCCTGTGGTTTCAGAGGTTGATGCAACAGCAGTAGTTGTTTCAGAAGTTGATGCAGCATTAGTTGTAGTTTCAGAACTTGTGGAGGTTGATTCAGCAGCAGTTGAGGATACAGAGTTTGTGGAAGTTGATGTTGCAGCACCTGTGGTTTCAGATGTTGATGCGGCAGCAGTCGTGGTCTCAGATGTTGTGGATGTTGATCCTGCAGCATTTGAGGATGCAGAGGTTATGGAGGTTGAGGTGGCAGCAGTTGTGGTCTCAGAGGTTGATGCAGCAGCAGTTGAGGGTCCAGATGTTGTGGAGGTTGATGTAGCAGCAGTTGAGGCTGCGGAGGTTATGGAGGTTGACGTGACAACACCAGTGGTCACAGAGGTGGATGCAGCAGTAGTTGTGGGTTCGGAAGTTGGTGCTGTAGAAGTTGTTGTTTCAGAGGTTGTGGAAGTTGACGCAGCAGCAGTAGTTGTTTCAGAGGTTGATGCGGCAACAGTTGTAATCTCAGAAGTTGTGGAGGTTGATTCAGATGCAACAGTGGTTTCAGAGGTGGATGGAGAGGCAGTTGTGACCTCAGAAGTTGCGGAGGTTAAAGGTGCTGCAGTTGTGGTTTCAGAGTTTGAGGTTGTGGAACCAGTTGTTATTGCAGATGTTGTTGAGATAGAAGAAGCGCTAGTTATAGTTTCAGAGTTTGGTGTAGCAGCAGTTGTTGGGTCAAGGGTTGTTGATATGGATGCAGCACCAGAAGTTGTTGCAGAGGTTGATGCAGCAGCTGTAGTTGTGTCAGTGGTTACTGTGCCGGCAATTATGGTCTCAGAGGTTGTGGAGGTGGACGCAGCAGCAGTTGAGGGTGCAGATGTTGTGGAAGTGGCTGCGATAGCAGTTGAAGGGATGGAGGGTGTAGAAGTTGATTCTGCAGCAGCAGTAGTTTCAGAGGTTGATGCGGCAACAGTTGTGATCTCAGAAGCTGTGGAGGTTAAAGGTGCTGCAGTTGGGGTTTCAGAGTTTGTGGTTGTGGATGTGGAACCACTTGGTATCGCAGATTTGGTGGAGATAGTTGCAGTACTAGTTGTGGTTTCAGTGGTAAGTGCAGCACCAGTTGTTGATGTGGCAGTGGTTGTGGTGTCAGTGGTTGATGAGGCAGCGGTTGTGGAGGAAGCAGTTGTGGTGTCAATGGTTGATGCGGCAGCGGTTGTGGTGGCAGCGCTTGTCGTGTCAGTGTTTGATGCGGCAGCGGTTGTTGTGTCAGTAGATGATGCCCAAACGGTTGTGGTGTCAGCGGTTGATGTGGCAGCGGTTGTGGTTACAGGAGTTGATGCAGCAGTGGTTGTGCTTTCAGTGGTTGATGTGGCAGCAGTTGTGGTCGAAGCAGTTGTAGTTTCAATGGTTGATAGGGCAGCGGATGTGGTGGCAGCGGTTGTGGTGTCAGTAGACGATGCCGCAATGGTTGTGGTGTCAGTGGTTGATGCGGCAGCGGCTGTGGTTTCAGTGGTTGATGCTGCAGCAGTTGTGGTGGCAGCGGTTGTGGTGTCAATGGTTGATGCGGCAGCGGTTGTGGTGGCAGCGGTTGTGGTGTCAGTGGTTGATGCTGCAACGGTTGTGGTGTCAGCGGTTGATGCAGCAGCGGTTGTGGTCAAAGCAGTTGTTTCAGTAGTTGATGCGGCAGCTGTTGTGGTGGCAGCGGTTGTGGTGTCAATGGTTGATGCGACAGCGGATGTGGTAGCAGTGGTTGTGATTACAGGGGTTGATGCAGCAGTGGTTGTGGTCGAAGCAGTTGTGGTGTCAATGGTTGATGCTGCAGCGGTTGTGGGGGCAGCGGTTGTGGTTACAGGGGTTGATGCGGCAGCGGTTGTGGTGGAAGCAGTTGTGGTGTCAATGGTTGATGCGGCAGCAGTTGTGGTGGCAGCGGTTGTAGTAGCAGTGGTTGATGCCGCAACGGTTGTGGTGTCAGCGGTTGATGCTGCAGCGGTTGTGGTCGAAGCAGTTGTGGTGTCAATGGTTGATGCGGGAGCGGTTGTGCTTTCACTGGTTGATGCTCTTGCAACTGTTGTGGTGTCAGTGGTTGATGCGGCAGCGGTTGATGCAGCAGCGGTTGTGCTTTCAGTGGTTGATGTGGCAGCGGTTGTGGTCGAAGCAGTTGTGGTATCAACGGTTGTGGTGGCAGCGGTTTTGGTGTCAGTAGATGATTCCGCAGTAGTTGTGGTGTCAGCGGTTGATGCGGCAGCCATTGTGGTCGAAGCAGTTGTTTTGTCAGTGGTTGATGCTGCAGCAGTTGTGGTGGCAGCGGTTGTGGTGTCAATGGTTGATGCGACAGCGGATGTGGTGGAAGCAGTTGTGGTGGCAGCGGTTGATGCAGCAGCGGTTGTGGTCGAAGCAGATGTTTCAATAGTTGATTCGGCAGCTGTTGTGGTGGCAGCGGTTGTGGTGTCAGTAGACGATGCCGCAATGGTTGTGGTGTCAGTGGTTGATGCGGCAGCAGTTGTGGTGGCAGCGGTTGTGTGGTGTCAAAGTGGTTGAATGCGACAGCGGATGTGGTGGCAGTGGTTGTGGTTACAGTGGTTGATGCAGCAGTGGGTTTTGTTGGTCGAAGCAGTTTGTGGTGTCAATGGATTTGATGGCTGCAAGCGGGTTGTGGGGCAGCTGTGATTGTGGTTACACGGGGTTGATGCGGCAAGTAGGTTGGATGGCGGCAGCAGTTGTGGTGTCAGCGGTTTGATCGCCGGCAGCCATTGTGGGTCGAAGCAGTTGTGGTGTCAATGGTTGATGCAGCAGCAGTTGTGGTGGCAGTGGTTGTGGTGTCAATGGTTGATGCGGCAGCGGTTGTGGTGGCAGTGGTTGTGGTTACAGTGGTTTGATGCAGCAGTGGTTGTGGGTCGAAGTCAGTTGTGGTGTCAAAAGAGTTTTGATGCTCGGAGCGGTTGTGGGGCGCAGCGGTTGTGGTAGCAGTTGTGTTCAAGATGCCGCACGGTTGTGGTGAAGCGCTTGTGGTGTCAGTGGGTTGATGCCAGCAACGGTTGTGGTGTCAGCGGTTGATGCGGCAGCGGTTGTGGTCGAAGCAGTTGTGGTGTCAATGGTTGATGCAGCAGCAGTTGTGGTGGCAGCAGTTGTGGTGTCAATGGTTAATGCGACAGCGGATGTGGTGGCAGTGGTTGTGGTTACAGTGGTTGATGCAAGCAGTAGGTTTTGTGGTCGAAGCAGTTGTGGTGTCAATGGTTGATGCTGCAGCGGTTGTGGGGGCAGCGGTTGTGGTTACAGGGGTTGATGCGGCAATAGGGTTGGTGGTGGAATTATTGAAGCAGCGGTTGTGGTTGTCAAGTGGTTTGATGCGGCAGCAGTTTGTGGTGGCAGCGGTTTGTGGTAGAGTGGGTTGATGCCGCAACGGTTGTGTGGTGTCAGCGGTTGATGCGGCAGCGGTTGTGCAGAAGTTGTGGTTTCTGTGGTTGATTCAGCAGCGGTGGTTGTGTCTGTAGATGATGCCGCAACGGTTGTGGTGTCAGTGGTTGATGCGGCAGCGGTTGTTGTGTCAGCAGATGATGCAGCAACGGCTGTGGTGTCAGCAGTCGATGTGGCAGCCGTTGTGGTCGAAGCAGTTGTTGTGTCAGTAGATGATGCAGCAACGGTTGTGGTGTCAGCGATTAATGCGGCAGCCGTTGAGATCGAAGCAGTTGTTGTGTCAGTGGTTGATGCGGTAGCGGTTGTGGTGTCAGTAGATGATGCAGCAGCGGTTGTGGTGGCAGCAGTTGTGGTGTCAGTAGATGATGCCGCAACGGTTGTGATGGCAGTGGTTGTGGTGTCAGTGGTTGATGCTGCAACGGTTGTGGTGTCAGCGGTTGATGCAGCAGCGGTTGTGGTCGAAGCAGTTGTTTCAGTGGTTGATGCGGCAGCTGTTGTGGTGGCAGCGGTTGTAGTGTCAGTAGATGATGCCGCAATGGTTGTGGTGTCAGTTGTTGATGCGGCAGCGGTTGTGGTTTCAGTGGTTGATGCGGCAGCAGTTGTTGTGGCAGCAGTTGTGGTGTCAATGGTTGATGCGACAGCGGTTGTGGTGGCAGCGGTTGTGGTTACAGGGGTTGATGCAGCAGTGGTTGTGGTCGAAGCAGTTGTGGTGTCAATGTTTGATGCTAAAGCGGTTGTGGGGGCAGCGGTTGTGGTTACAGGGGTTGATGCAGCAGCGGTTGTGCTTTCAGTTGTTGATGTGGCAGTGGTTGTGGTGTCAGTGGTTGTGGTAGCAGTGGTTGATGCCGCAACGGTTGTGGTGTCAGCGGTTGATGCGGCAGCGGTTGTGGTCGAAGCAGTTGTGGTGTCAATGGTTGATGCGGCAGCAGTTGTGGTGGCAGCGGTTGTGGTTACAGGGGTTGATGCAGCAGTGGTTGTGCTTTCAGTGGTTGATGTGGCAGCGGTTGTGGTCGAAGCAGTTGTGGTATCAATGGTTGATGCGGGAGCGGTTGTGCTTTCACTGGTTGATGCTGCAACTGTTGTGGTGTCAGTGGTTGATGCGGCAGCCATTGTGGTCGAAGCAGTTGTTTTGTCAGTAGTTGATGCAGCAACGGTTGTGGTGGCAGCGGTTGTGGTGTCAGTAGATGATTCCACAGTAGTTGTGGTGTCAGTGGTTGAGGCCGCAGCGCTTGTGGTCGAAGCAGTTGTGGTGTCAGTGGTTGATGCGGCAGCGGCTGTGGTGACAGCGCTTGTGGTGTCAGTGGTTGATGCCGCAACGGTTGTGGTGTCAGCGGTTGATGCGGCAGCGGTTGTGGTCGATGCAGTTGTTGTGTCAGTGGTTGATGGATCGACCACGCGCGCGTTTGTGGTGTGCAGCATTTCGCTGTTGTCGGTTACAGGGGTTGATGCAGCAGCGGTTGTGCTTTCAGTTGTTGATGTGGCAGCGGTTGTGATGCCAGTGGTTGATGCGGCAGCGGTTGTTGTGTCAGTAGATGATTCTGCAGGGTTGTGGTGGTCAGCAACGGTCAGATGCGGCACGGTTGTGGTGTCAAGTGGTTAATGCGGCAAGCTAGCGGTTGTTGTGTCAGTAGATGATGCTGCAGCGGTTGTGGTGTCAATGATTGATGCGGCAGTGGTGGCAGCGGTTGTGGTTACAGGGGTTGATGCAGCAGCGGTTGTGCTTTGAGTGGTTGTGGTCGAAGCTGTTGTGGTATCAATGGTTGATGCGGGAGCGGTTGTGGTCGAAGCAGTTTTTGGTGTCAGTGGTTGATGCGGCAGCGGTTGTGGTGTCAATGGTTGATGCGGACAGCGGTTGTTGTGTCAGTAGATGATGCCGCAACGGTTGTGTGTCCAGTGGTTTGTTGTGGAACGGTAGAGGTTTCTGGTGTTGATGCGGCAGAAGTTTTGTGGTTTCTGTGGTTGATGCAGCAAGAGTGGTGTGCTTTCAGTGGTTGATGTTGCAGCGGTTGTGGTCGAAGCAGTTGTGATATCAATGGTTGATGCGCGGAGCGGCGTTATGTGCTTTCACTGGTTGAATGCTGTACACTGTTGTGGTGTCAGGAACGCAGGTGGTTGATGCCGGCAGCGGTTGCCACAGCAACCGGTGTCAGTGTAGCGGTTGATGCAGCAGCGGTTGTGCTTTCAGTGGTTATTGCCGCAGCGGTTGTGGTTGAAGCAATTGTGGTGTCAATGGTTGATGCTGCAGCGGTTGTGGTGGCAATGGTTGATGGCGCAGCGGTTGTGGTGGCAACGGTTGTGGTGTCAATGGTTGATGCAGCAGTGGTTGTGGTGGCAGCAGTTGTGGTTTCGGTGGTTGATGCAGCAGTGGTTGTTGTTTCAGAGGTTGATGCGACAGCGGTTGTTGTGTCAGTAGATGATGCGCAACGGTTGTGGTGTCAGTGGTTGTTTGGAGCGGTACGATGGTTTCGGTGGTTGAATGCGGCAGAAGTTGTGGTTTCTGTGGTTGATTGCAGCAGTGGTTGTGCTTTCAGTGGTTGATGCAGCAGCGGTTGTGCTTTCAGTTGTTGATGTGGCAGCGGTTGTTATGCCAGTGGTTGATGCGGCAGCGGTTGTTGTGTAGTAGATGAATTCTGCGAGCGGTTTGTGGTGTCAGCGGTAGATGCGGCAGCGGTTGTGGTGTCAGTGGTTAATGCGGCAGCGGTTGTTGTGTTGTAAGAATTGATGCTGCAAGCGGTTGTGGTGTCAAAGGTTGATGCGGCAGTGGTGGCAGCGGTTTGTGGTTACAGGGGTTGATGCAGCAGCGGTTGTGCTTTGAGTGGTTGTGGTCGAAGCTGTTGTGGTATCAATGGTTGATGCGGGAGCGGTTGTGGTCGAAGCAGTTTTTGTGTCAGTGGTTGATGCGGCAGCGGTTGTGGTGTCAATGGTTGATGCGACAGCAGTTGTTGTGTCAGTAGATGATGCCGCAACGGTTGTGGTGTCAGTGGTTGTTGTGGGAGCGGTAGAGGTTTCGGTGGTTGATGCCGCAGAAGTTGTGGTTTCTGTGGTTGATGCAGCAGTGGTTGTGCTTTCAGTGGTTGATGTGGCAGCGGTTGTGGTCGAAGCAGTTGTGATATCAATGGTTGATGCGGGAGCGGTTGTGCTTTCACTGGTTGATGCTGTAACTGTTGTGGTGTCAGTGGTTGATGCGGCAGCGGTTGATGCAGCAGCGGTTGTGCTTTCAGTGGTTATTGCCGCAGCGGTTGTGGTCGAAGCAATTGTGGTGTCAATGGTTGATGCTGCAGCGGTTGTGGTGGCAACGGTTGTGGTGTCAATGGTTGATGGTGCAGCGGTTTTGGTGGCAACGGTTGTGGTGTCAATGGTTGATGCAGCAGTGGTTGTGGTGGCAGCAGTTGTGGTGGCAACGGTTGTGGTTTCGGTGGTTGATGCAGCAGCGGTTGTGGTTTCAGAGGTTGATGCGGCAGCGGTTGTTGTGTCAGTAGATGATGCAGCAACGGTTGAGGTGTCAGTGGTTGATGCGGCAGCCGTTGTGGTCGAAACAGTTGTTGTGTCAGTGGTTGAAGCGGCAGCGGTTGTGGTGTCAGTGGTTGATGAGGCAGCGGTTGTGGTGGCAGCTGTTTTGGTGTCAGTGGTTGATGCTGCAAAGGTTGTGGTGTCACTGGTTGTTGTGGGAGCGGTAGAAGTTTCGGTGGTTGATGTGGCAGCGGTTGTGGTTTCGGTGGTTGATGCCGCAACGGTTGTGGTGTCAGCGGTTGATGCGGCAGCCGTTGTGGTCGAAACAGTTGTGGTGTCAGTGGTTGATGTGGCAGCGGTTGTGGTGGCAGTGGTTGTTGTGGGAGCGGTCGAGGTTCCGGTGGTTGATGCGGAAGCGGTTGTGGTTTCGGTGGTTGATGCAGCAGCGGTTGTGGTGTCAGTGGTTAATGCGGCAGCGGTTGTTGTGTCAGTAGATGATGCCGCAACGGTTGTGGTGTCAGCGGTTGATGCAGCAGCGGTTGTGGTTTCAGTTGTTGATGCGTCAGCGGTTGTGGTGTCAGTGGTTAATGCGGCAGCGGTTGTTGTGTCAGTAGATGATGCTGCAGCGGTTGTTGTATCAGCGGTAAATGCGGCAGCGGTTGTGGTTACAGGGGTTGATGCAGCAGTGATTGTGCTTTCAGTGGTTGATGTGGCAGCGGTTGTGGTCGAAGCAGTTGTGGTATCAATGGTTGATGCGGGAGCAGTTGTGCTTTCACTGGTTGATGCTGCAACTGTTGTGGTGTCAGTGGTTGATGCGGCAGCCATTGTGGTCGAAGCAGTTGTTTTGTCAGTGGTTGATGCCGCAACGGTTGTGGTGTCAGCGGTTGATGCGGCAGCGGTTATGGTCGATGCAGTTGTTGTGTCAGTGGTTGATACGACAGCGGTTGTGGTGGCAGCGGTTGTGGTTACAGGGGTTGATGCATCAGCGGTTGTGCTTTCAGTTGTTGATGTGGCAGCGGTTGTGGTGCCAGTGGTTGATGCGGCAGCGGTTGTTGTGTCAGTAGATGATTCTGCAGCGGTTGTGGTGTCAGTGGTAGATGCGGCAGCGGTTGTGGTGTCAGTGGTTAATGCGGCAGCGGTTGTTGTGTCAGTAGATGATGCTGCACCGGTTGTGGTGTCAATGGTTGATGCAGCAGTGGTGGCAGCGGTTGTGGTTACAGGGGTTGATGCAGCAGCGGGTGTGCTTTCAGTGGTTGATGTGGCAGCGGTTGTGGTCGAAGCTGTTGTGGTATCAATGGTTGATGCGGGAGCGGTTGTGGTCGAAGCAGTTTTGTTGTTGAGGTTCATTGGTTGATGCGGCAGCGTTTTGTGGTGTCAATGGTTGATGCGACAGTGGGTTCTTGTGTGCAGTAGATGGATGCGCCGCAACGGTTGTGGTGTCAGTGGTTGTTGTGGGAGCGGTAGAGGTTTCGGTGGTTGATGCGGCAGAAGTTGTGGTTTCAGTGGTTGATGCAGCAGTGGTTGTGCTTTCAGTGGTTGATGTGGCAGCGGTTGTGGTCGAAGCAGTTGTGATATTAATGGTTGATGCGGGAGCGGTTGTGCTTTCACTGGTTGATGCTGCAACTGTTGTGGTGTCAGTGGTTGATGCGGAAGTGGTTGATGCAGCAGCGGTTGTGCTTTCAGTGGTTATTGCCGCAGCGGTTGTGGTCGAAGCAGTTGTGGTATCAATGGTTGATGCTGCAGCGGTTGTGGTGGCAATGGTTGTGGTGTCAATGGTTGATGCAGCAGTGGTTGTGGCGGCAGCAGTTGTGGTTTCGGTGGTTGATGCAGCAGTGGTTGTTGTTTCAGAGGTTGATGCGACAGCGGTTGTTGTGTCAGTAGATGATGCCGCAACGGTTGTGGTGTCAGTGGTTGTTGTGGGAGCGGTAGAGGTTTCGGTGGTTGATGCGGCAGAAGTTGTGCTTTCAGTGGTTGATGTGGCAGCGGTTGTGGTCGAAGCAGTTGTGATATCAATGGTTGATGCGGGAGCGGTTGTGCTTTCACTGGTTGATGCTGCAACTGTTGTGGTGTCAGTGGTTGATGCGGCAGCGGTTGATGCAGCCAGCGGTTGTGCTTTCAGTGGTTATTGCCGCAGCGGTTGTGGTCGAAGCAATTGTGGTGTCAATGGTTGATGCTGCAGCGGTTGATGCAGCAGCGGTTGTGCTTTCAGTGGTTTATTGCGCTAGCGGTTTGTGGTTCGGAAGAGCACATTGTGGTGTCAATGGTTGATAGCTGCAGCGGTTGTGGTGGAACGGTTTGTGGGTGTGCAGTGGTTTGATGGGGCAGCCTGTTGTTTGTGTCAGCGGTTGATGCCGCAGTTGTTGTGGTCGAAGCCATTGTGGTGTCAATAGTTGATGCGGCAGCGGTTGTGGTGGCAGCAGTTGTGGTTTCGGGGATTGATGCAGCAGCGGTTGTGGTTTCAGAGGTTGATGCGGGAGCGGTTGTTGTGTCAGTAGATGATGCAGCAACGGTTGTGGTGTCAGTGGTTGATGCGGCAGACGTGGTCGAAGCAGTTGTTGTGTCAGTGTTTGAAGTGGCAGCGGTTGTGGTGTCAGTGGTTGATGAGGCAGTGGTTGTGGTGGCAGCGGTTTTGGTGTCAGTGGTTGATGCTGCAATGGTTGTGGTTTCAGTGGTTGATGCGGCAGCGGTTGTGGTTTCAGTGGTTGATGCGGCAGCGGTTGTGGTTTCAGTGGTTGATGCGGCAGCGGTTGTGGTTTCAGTGGTTGATGCGGCAGCGGTTGTGGTTTCAGTGGTTGATGTGGCAACGGTTGTGGTGTCAGTGGTTGATGGGGCAGCTGTTGTTGTGTCAGTAGATGTTGGGGCAGCTGTTGTTGTGTCAGTAGATGCTGCCGAAACGGTTGTGGTGTCAGCGGTTGATGCCGCTGTTGTTGTGGTCGAAGCAATTGTGGTGTCAATAGTTGATGCGGCAGCGGTTGTGGTGGCAGCAGTTGTGGTTTCGGTGATTGATGCAGCAGCGGTTGTGGTTTCAGAGGTTGATGCGGCAGACGTGGTCGAAGCAGTTGTTGTGTCAGTGGTTGAAGCGGCAGCGGTTGTGGTGTCAGTGGTTGACGAGCCAGTGGTTGTGGTGGCAGCGGTTGTGGTGTCAGTGGTTGATGTGGCAGCGGTTGTGGTGTCACTGGTTGTTGTGGGAGCGATAGAGGTTTCGGTGGTTGATGCGGCAGCGGTTGTGGTTTCGGTGGTTGATGCAGCAGCGGTTGTGGTTTCAGAGGTTGATGCGGCAGCGGTTATTGTGTCAGTAGATGATGCAGCAACGGTGGTGGTGTCAGCGGTCGATGCGGCAGCCGTTGTGGTTGAAGCAGTTTTTTGTGTCAGTGGTTGATGCGGCAGCGGTTGTGGTGTCAATGGTTGATGCGGACAGCGGTTGTTGTGTCAGTAGATGATGCCGCAACGGTTGTGGTGTCAGTGGTTGTTGTCGGAGCGGTAGAGGTTTCGGTGGTTGATGCGGCAGAAGTTGTGGTTTCGGTGGTTGATGCAGCAGCGGTTGTGCTTTCAGTGGTTGATGCTGCAATGGTTGTGGTTTCAGTGGTTGATGCGGCAGCGGTTGTGGTTTCAGTGGTTGATGCGGCAGCGGTTGTGGTTTCAGTGGTTGATGCGGCAGCGGTTGTGGTTTCAGTGGTTGATGTGGCAACGGTTGTGGTGTCATTGGTTGATGGGGCAGCTGTTGTTGTGTCAGTAGATGCTGCCGAAACGGTTGTGGTGTCAGCGGTTGATGCCGCTGTTGTTGTGGTCGAAGCAATTGTGGTGTCAATAGTTGATGCGGCAGCGGTTGTGGTGGCAGCAGTTGTGGTTTCGGTGATTGATGCAGCAGCGGTTGTGGTTTCAGAGGTTGATGCGGCAGCGGTTGTTGTGTCAGTAGATGATGCAGCAACGGTTGTGGTGTCAGTGGTTGAAGCGGCAGCGGTTGTGGTGTCAGTGGTTGATGAGGCAGCGGTTGTTGTGGCAGCGGTTGTGGTGTCAGTGGTTGATGCGGCAGACGTGGTCGAAGCAGTTGTTGTGTCAGTGGTTGAAGCGGCAGCGGTTGTGGTGTCAGTGGTTGACGAGCCAGTGGTTGTGGTGGCAGCGGTTGTGGTGTCAGTGGCTGATGTGGCAGCGGTTGTGGTGTCACTGGTTGTTGTGGGAGCGGTAGAGGTTTCGGTGGTTGATGCGGCAGCGGTTGTGGTTTCGGTGGTTGATGCAGCAGCGGTTGTGGTTTCAGAGGTTGATGCGGCAGCGGTTATTGTGTCAGTAGATGATGCAGCAACGGTGGTGGTGTCAGCGGTCGATGCGGCAGCCGTTGTGGTTGAAGCAGTTTTTGTGTCAGTGGTTGATGCGGCAGCGGTTGTGGTGTCAATGGTTGATGCGACAGCGGTTGTTGTGTCAGTAGATGATGCCGCAACGGTTGTGGTGTCAGTGGTTGTTGTCGGAGCGGTAGAGGTTTCGGTGGTTGATGCGGCAGAAGTTGTGGTTTCGGTGGTTGATGCAGCAGCGGTTGTGCTTTCAGTGGTTGATGCTGCAATGGTTGTGGTTTCAGTGGTTGATGCGGCAGCGGTTGTGGTTTCAGTGGTTGATGCGGCAGCGGTTGTGGTTTCAGTGGTTGATGCGGCAGCGGTTGTGGTTTCAGTGGTTGATGTGGCAACGGTTGTGGTGTCAGTGGTTGATGGGGCAGCTGTTGTTGTGTCAGTGGTTGATGAGGCAGCGGTTGTTGTGGCAGCGGTTGTGGTTTCAGTGGTTGATGCGGCAGCAGTTGTGGTGTCAGTGGTTGATGCGGCAGACGTGGTCGAAGCAGTTGTTGTGTCAGTGGTTGAAGCGGCAGCGGTTGTGGTGTCAGTGGTTGACGAGCCAGTGGTTGTGGTGGCAGCGGTTGTGGTGTCAGTGGTTGATGTGGCAGCGGTTGTGGTGTCACTGGTTGTTGTGGGAGCGGTAGAGGTTTCGGTGGTTGATGCGGCAGCGGTTGTGGTTTCGGTGGTTGATGCAGCAGCGGTTGTGGTTTCAGAGGTTGATGCGGCAGCGGTTATTGTGTCAGTAGATGATGCAGCAACGGTGGTGGTGTCAGCGGTCGATGCGGCAGCCGTTGTGGTTGAAGCAGTTTTTGTGTCAGTGGTTGATGCGGCAGCGGTTGTTGTGTCAGTAGATGATGCCGCAACGGTTGTGGTGTCAGTGGTTGTTGTCGGATCGGTAGAGGTTTTGGTGGTTGATGCGGCAGAAGTTGTGGTTTCGGTGGTTGATGCAGCAGCGGTTGTGCTTTCAGTGGTCGATGCTGCAACGGTTGTGGTGTCAGTGGTTGATGTAGGAGCAGTTGAGGTTTCGGTGGTTGATGTGGCAGTGGTTGTGGTTTCAGTGGTTGATGCAGCAGCGGTTGTGCTTTCAGTGGTGGATGCAGCAGCGGTTGTTGTGTCAGTGGTTGATGCGGCAGCGGTTGTCGTGGCAGCGGTTGTGGTGTCAGTAGATGATGTCGCAACGGTTGTGGTGTCAGTGGTTGATGCTGCAATGGTTGTGGTGTCAGTGGTTGTTGTGGGAGCGGTCGAGGTTCTGGTGGTTGATGCGGAAGCGGTTGTGGTTTCGGTGGTTGATGCAGCAGCGGTTGTGGTTTCAGTGGTTGATGCGACAACGGTTGTGGTGTCAGTGGTTGATGGGGCAGCTGTTGTTGTGTCAGTAGATGCTGCCGCAACGGTTGTGGTGTCAGCGGTTGATGCCGCAGTTGTTGTGGTCGAAGCAATTGTGGTGTCAATAGTTGATGCGGCAGCGGTTGTGGTGGCAGCAGTTGTGGTTTCGGTGGTTGATGCAGCAGCGGTTGTGGTTTCAGAGGTTGATGCGGCAGCGGTTGTTGTGTCAGTAGATGATGCAGCAACGGTTGTGGTGTCAGTGGTTGATGCGGCAGCCGTTGTGGTCGAAACAGTTGTTGTGTCAGTGGTTGATGCGGCAGCCGTTGTGGTCGAAGCACTTGTTGTGTCAGTGGTTGATGCGATAGCGGTTGTGGTGTCAATGGTTGATGCAACAGCAGTTGTTGTGTCAGTAGAGGATGCCGCAATGGTTGTGGTGTCAGTGGTTGTTGTGGGAGCGGTAGAGGTTTCGGTGGTTGATGCGGCAGAGGTTGTGGTTTCGCTGGTTGATGCAGGAGCGGTTGTGGTGGCGGCTGTTGTGATGTCAGTAGATGATGTCGCAGTGATTGTGGTGTCAGTGGTTGAAACAGCAGCGGTTGTGGTCGAAGCAGTTGTGGTGTCAGTGGTTGATGTGGCAGCGGTTGTGGTTTCGGTGGTTGACACGGCAGCGGTTGTTGTGTCAGTTGATGATGCCGCAACGGTTGTTGTGTCAGCGGTTGATCCGGCAGCGGTTGCTGTCGAAGCAGTTGTTGTGTCAGTGGTTGATGCGGCAGCGGTTGTGGTCGAAGCAGTTGTGGTTTCAGCGGTTGATTCTGCAATGGTTGTGGCGTCAGTGGTTGATGTGGGAGCAGTTGTGGTTTCGGTGGTTGATGCGGCAGCGGTTGTGGATTCAGAAGTTGATGCGGCAGCGGTTGTCGTTTCTTGTGTGGTAGAGATTGTTGGTTGAACAGTTGTCGTGCTTGTTGCAGCGCTGCAGGTTGGTCCAGTGACGATGTTACCAACGCTCTCCATGAAAGGCAGCTTATTCAGGCTCTCTGCAGCTACACATGTGTTTGGAGACACGCAGCCCACAACTGGATATGTTGCTGAGCCGTTTGTCACTGTAGAGAAACACAAGTTGGTTTAGATTATGATACAAACATGAAGAAGATATTTCTGAGGTCAAACTTCTTTAGTTGTAATAAAAACTCACTGGTTGCTTGGAAGCAGCTGGTCTGGTCTCCTGAACATGTAACTGAGCTGCACTGAGAGGTGGTCGGGTCACAGACGGGACACGTCCGGCCGTTAGCAGACGGAAAGTCCGGAACTAAACACAGTAAAGGATTTTATTATTAACAAGACAAATGTGTTGAAACTTTAGAAAAACATCCACATGATTTGAAATCTGAGATTTTCTTTAGTAAAAAGCTGAGTGTCCGTACAAGTCAGGCTCTGGGAGTTGCAGTTGTCCGTGTTGCAGCACTGAACTGATGCAATCGCACTGGAAAAAGTCAAGCCGACGGAAAACGTTGCAGCTCCAGCGGTTGGACAAAGAGAAGCAGCAGCACAGTCCTTGTAGATTACAGCTCCTGAACCTTGAGATGAAGTGGCTGCAGAGTCAAAGTACAGATGGTTTTACTGATGGAAATCCCACAGAAGCTTCCAGAACATGTTCAGTAACGTGTGAGAGGAGAAGAGGAATACCTCTGATGGAAGCTGTAATACACATGGTGCTGCATGTCTTATTAAATGTGGTTGAACATGTCTGATCTGCACAGGAATCACACTGAAGAGCAGCAGCTGAAGAGAAAAAAACATTCATTTCTATTTATCTGAATCCAAATCAGGAATAATTGATTCACTTGGTTGCAGATGTAATCAAGTTATTGTATGTAAACGTGACGATGACAAATTGATTTAGAATCAATGACAAAATGTTATAATTTTAAACAAAACTTTCATTTGATCCTTTTTAGATTTTAATGTTTACTGTTGAACTTTAATCCTTAAAATGTTATAATTGATCTTTTCTAAGATTTTTTAATCCCAGTCAAATGTTTTTACCATCACCTGAATGATTTACATTCATTTATGTTCACATTAAATTAATATAAATGAAGGTTAAACATGTAAACCATAACACATGGACCCAGACTGTGACAGAAAACAGGTGAATGTTGGTTACCTGAGCTGCAGAGCGCATAGATGAGAGTCAGAGAGAAGATCAGCTTCATCCTGATGAAGCACAGGTGAGTTCTCCAGGTGTGATGCTGCTGCTGAGCAGCTCCTCTGCTTTTATGCTGCTCAGGTGACCTCAGTTCTGGGTGTGTTGCTGTGCTATAGCGTCAAACACTCGCTGCCTCTTTTGTCAAAGCATCACAACAAGCAGGCACACCCTTCACAATCCATCAATATTTGTTTCTGTTCCGTTTAGCTCAGAGAACAGAACAACACCCAAAAAGTTTTAGTTATTTGAAATGACAAACAAAAGATTCCTTTTGATCATCAGCTTCATATTAATACCACGGGTGCGTCATTTTTCTAAAATTGACCTTCAAATATAAAAGTCGACTAATTTCCTTATGAAAGTGTCTTCGCACGTAATTGGCGGCCAGTGCTAAACTTTTTACTTAGTCACACAAACCCAGGGGAACGGGGTTAAAGTTAGGATTACGGTTACAGTTACGGTTAAGGAAGCAAATAGTTCCTGAGTGCGGCTCCACCAGGGATGGGTCAAATCTGGAGAAAACATTTCACACATTTATGAGTATGTCAGTTAATGGGACTTTGACTTTAAGTTTTATTTTAAATATGTGCGGCCAACAAAAAAAAAAAAAAAATCCATTCCTGGACTTTTAAAATGCGTGCGGGCAATACATCGACGTGATTTTGTCTGCACGTTTACGTGTGGCCAATGTGAATTTCCATCATTCTACGCTGGTCTTACATGCAATTATCATCAGCCGTATCTCATCAGTTAACAATTTGGTGTTTTTCTTACAGTTTTGCATTCAAAATTAAAAGGTAAAATTAAACATAAACGAAAAAAACGAAATCTTCTCTAAAAATTAAAAATTTTTCACTGAAATAACATAAAAATTCTGAAATGAAGTAAAGCTTATTTTTAGTCATGTGGCATATAAGAGTGTGGGGTCATGGGGTCAACACTGGGGCAATGGTGTGGGTGAGTTTTAATTAATTAGTTTTTATGTTTTTTACTTAAACGTCTGACTGCAACTGAAAGAGGTTTTAATAGATACAGTTTGTCATGACTTCTGTGGAGGCTGATGGAGGTTCTGTCACTTTGAGTTGGTCAAAGTCCTTATTTGTTTTACATGTAAGAAGGAGCAAATATTTGATGATAATTTCAGTTTTTTGTGTTTGAACTTGGATGAGTTAAAACAGGAAAAACGTTGGCCTGAATGAGAGGCGGTGATGGATTCCTGCGTGAGCGCCTTCATATTAGACAAAAGAAAGTGATTAATATTGAGTGGAATGCTTCATATTACGGGATCATACATCAGGAATCTGGTCCGTTCACTTCTCTGCTGCAGGGCGGAGCGCAGGACGCCGTCCTCCCATCATGCAGCGGCTGACCCAGTGAGGATTAAAAAACATGTTATTGAAAAAAGCAAAACAAAAGAGAAAAGTCTAAAATAGATCCTAGGATTTTCTTTAGCTTGTATTTATTATGTAACTTTCCCTTTGAGAGTTATCTTTTCTGAATTAATACGGATTTAGAAAAGTCTACACACACACTCAGACTCATATCATGACCAACTGTCAGTAAAATATCTGAGTAAAATGATTTTATTATGGACGACGAGTGGAAATAAGCTTTAAAAGATTAAAAAATGTTATTCTTTCTTTGCTGAAGTAACTAAATAATTAAATAAATGTGTTATGACAGAATTTTTCATGAAGTTAAGAAAGTTTGTCAAATTAAAATAGATCATAAGATAGATTAAAGAGTAAACCTTGCTGATGAAGTATTGGGGAAATATAAAGTACCTGTGTAACAAGGAGGCCGAGGCGTTGGGATCCATATGCAACAGAGTGGTGATGGGTCCGGCAACACCGACGGATCAGCTCACGGGTCGAGCTTAAAGAATGAAACCCCGTGTCGGAGCCCATTTCACTTTGGGAAAAGTCACGTGAGCGATGCAGCTATTGTGTCGGTGTGTCACCGAGACACTGGACTGTGAATGAAATGGTTAGAATGAATGAATGAAAGAAATGGTTTATTTCAGATTATAATACATGAAATAACATCACATAATCAATCACAAGTAGATCGCTTAAAAAGGAGTGGAAGGAGCGAACTTATATAATCCATACCATTTTCTCTACATGAATTATCAATATCCGGTTCAGGACTTAATATCAAATATTAATATAGTTTCAGGTTATAAAGTATCATTAATATCGGTGATGTAATAGAATTTAAAAAAAAAACCATCCACAGACAAATCCTTTATATTGATCATCAACAATAATCTAAACATTCTCATAAAATAAAAAAAACAATTTGTGCAGATTGTTATCCTCAAAGAATGATTATAATAATTCAAAAAGCATTAAGTAGTAATTGACTTCATATGTTACTGCAGGAAAAAATATAAAAATATTCTAGTTAAAAAAGACAATTTGAGCAGCTTGTATTTATCAAAGATTATTATAATTAATTATTATTAAAGATTGTTATAATTAAAAAGTGCTAAGTAAAAATCATGATTTATTAATGGAGAAAAAAAAACGTCAAAATATTCCCATTAAAAAAAAACACAAACACATTAAAAAGACAATTAGAGCAGATTGTATTTATCAAAAATTGGAGCAGAATCAGAGCCACATCTCTGTTCAGAACAGGTTTAAGGCCACGTAAACCATCCTCGTTGTTATGACTGAGAGACTGTGAAGGTCTCATTTTAAGGGAATTGTGCTCGAGTTCTGAAGTCAAGAATCGGGTCAGAGTTCATCGGTTTAAACAGTTTCATGAGTCCACAATTCACATTTTGCTTGAATTAGAGGTTCAAACATACGTAATCCCACAGTTCTCAAAGTCTTTCATGGATTTTATTTCCAGAGGCTTCGTTTGAGTTTCGAGTGGTTTAACAGAGATTCTGGAGTTCCGGATCCATGTTGAATGGATCTGTTTCTTAGATCGTAGGAGCCTCGCGTGTTTAGCCAGATCTGCGTTATATTTGGATGAATGCTCATTGAGGAACACTTTTGTCCCCTTCAGGTGTTTGCGTTGTTTCATCAGAGCTTTCTTGTGCTTTCGATTCACAGACCTGATCAGGATCGCTGGTTTATCCGCGTTCTTTCTCAGAGGAAGCAGATGACAGAACTCAACAGTATTTAGCTCCAGGGAAAACCCTTTAGACGCAAGAAATACTCCACCTTGATCCTCGACTGTGTTTGACAGGAAGCGCATCAACCAGCAGTATTGCCAAATTTGGTGGTTTCCCGCCCTATTTTGGGGTTTTGATTTTGACACTGCAGGTAAAATTAGCTTTTGGCGGGTTTTGCATCGATCCGGCACGTTTTAATTAGTTTTATTATGAGTCTGAACGATCTTTTATCTTGAAAAATCTTTTATTTTGAAAAATCCTCTCGGTTACATTTCTGTCACTTGGGTGCTAAAT
Organism: Oryzias javanicus; assembly: GCA_003999625.1. NCBI lineage: Eukaryota > Metazoa > Chordata > Actinopteri > Beloniformes > Adrianichthyidae > Oryzias > Oryzias javanicus. The sequence continues at coordinate 29,876,334 of CM012442.1, forward strand.
CAATCCAGCGGTTTAGTTTAACAGAGTATAAATAGTTACATAAATAAAATAAACTTTTTCTGCCCCGAATGTGCACTTCCAGCTGCTGACCGATTCTCGCTGTGGCACGCCCCCGCTTTCCCCACCCATCTGTGAGTGACATTTTATTTTACTGAATTTTTCCTAAAGGTGTTGAATATGGAGCTTTAATTACGTTTGATGGATTATTTATTAATAGTTTTGATAGTGTTTTAGGCTTTTTGTCCCTCTCACCCTTCCTCTCTGACTCTTATTTTAAATAATCACTTTGTTTTCTTGGTTAAATGTCACATTTGTTCAGCAGGACTGTCGTACTTAAAAGCACTTCCTTAATGCTGAAGCAATACAGATTGAAGTATGAATATGAACAAGCCACAACAACCATGTGAAATATTGTAAATACACGTATTCATTTAATCAGTTCATATTAGTGGAGTTTCTCAACTTGGTTGCCAGCAATGGTGTTTTCTGTCCACCAGGGGTCAGTATTGAGTGACACCGTATCAACACTCATCTACCCATCACTACAACAGAGTTTAATGGCACAAAAAACAAGGTGAAGTCAGAGTCCAATCAAAAGAAACAGACAGAGGTCCAAAAAACACAAAAAAAAAAAAAAAAAAAAGTAAATGCTCAGAATTGTTTGTGTGGCCAAAACAATACTGCGCACAGAGCAGAGTCTAGAGCAGGGGTAGGGAACCCTGGTCCTCGAGAGCCACATTCCTGCATGTTTTCTACCATACCCAGCTCTGGCATGTTCTTATTGGCTGAACACACCTGCACCAGGTAATCAGTGTAGGGACTCATGACAATTACCTGGGTCAGGTGTGTTCAGCCAATAAGAACATGCCAGAGCTGGGTATGGTAGAAAACATGCAGGAATGTGGCTCTTGAGGACCAGGGTTCCCTACCCCTGGTCTAGAGGGTATATAAATACACTGAGGTTAATGAGGGTGATGAGAAGCAGCTGGTGACGATGAGGCAGGCTGGTGGCAGGTGAGAGCAGAGCAGTTTAAATCCAGGCGAGGGCTCCCTCTGGTGGTCAGAGGTGGACATGGATGGCTCAGAAATAAAGAAAATGTATTTTCTGGATTGAGACGTGCTGGAGCCAGTTCTCCAGTTTAGGAGTTACTGTACTTAAGTGCTTAGATCGTTGTGGTCACCTTCACCTTCCAGTTCTTACCTGGTATTTCTCACATTCCTTCTTCCTGATGTTGACATCTCTCGGTTCTGCTCATCGATATATATTGCTGGTGTTACTCCCCTCCAGAACACAGATGTTCTTCACATGCGCTCTCATGCCCCTACAGTAATGTATGATAAATAAAATACACAAACTCCTGTTGGAAAGTGTTCTAGCAGAGACACAAAAACGAAAACACAAAAAAGGTGAGCAATATACTAATATATATATATATATATATATATATATATATATATATATATATATATATATACATATAACTGGTATAACATAACCCGTAATAACAATAAAAATAATAAGCAGAACAAAAAATAAGTTCCCCCCTTTTCAACAGAATTCTTTAACCAATTTACACAAAAACGATTTCTTGACTGTAAGATTTCACTTATTTATATCAAATAAATTGAAAACATTCTTCCAATAATTATCTTTTTTTTTTTTTTTTAACTCTAATCATTTTATGAACACAAAGAAATTAGAGTTTCCTTTGACGACAGCTGCAACTGGATTGGTTGTGACGTCACATACAATGTGACACACGTGTGCAGTTGCTATGCATTGAGATTTGGAGCGAGGAAACGATGAGATCCAAACAGGTACGCAATGAATCACAAAAGGGAGCGCAATGTTTCGTTGCAATCAACTACAAAAATGATGACAACAAAAACAATCTGATCAGGAGGAATCACCTTTTTACAGGTTAGTCCTCACATGTTAACAGAGAGAGTGAAGTGGGTAGTTTGTATTTGAAACTCAAAGATGTCAATTTGAATGTTTTCCTTTTTTTTTGCCTCAAAATTAGACAAACTTGTTGTTTTCAAGACAAGTTAATGTTGTAGTGAAGGATTCAAATAAATTACTTTTAAAACTTACAAGACCAAACTTAAGGGACGAGTTGATGATAAATTGTTTGATTATTGTAGTTTCTTTTTACTAAGACTAAAGAAGGCAAAAAGTAGCTGAATTTCCTGATATTTATAGTAAAACATATAAGTTTATATTACAGCAATATATGTACTTTTAAGATTTTCTGACAAAATAAGGATGAACTCCACATACTGTGGTTTAAACGATGTGTTGCACATTAACACAACAGTGTTAACACTTTAAAAAGTTTTTTTTTTCCCCTCTTAAATGTTGCTTTTATGTTTTATGAATTTCCTGTTGTGTGTTTCTCTATTGATAACCCAATTTGTTGTTTTCAGACTTCTGTTTACCTTTTATGTATTGTTTTAACTTGTACTTTTACTTGGAGACTAACAACCTTTTCTATAGGGACTAAAGACGGAAATTAGTCTAAAAGGCTATAATCTTACATATATTTGCATTTTTTAATGTTTTATTAATATATGCTGTCCCTATCTTAAATAAACATTCAATCAATCAATCAATCAAAATCATTTTTTTGTTTTTCTTCAGATTTTCTTTAGAATTTTATTTACCAATTTGTTTAAATTGTTTTTTTTTTTTGACCTACAGTCAAATTTCTTTGGAATTGTGATGTTTAATTCATCACTGTGCTGCATTAATATGTAGAGAAAATTCCAAAATTACTTTAATTGGAAGAATGAAACTTTCCTTTACAGAAGCTGCGTGTTTTATTCTGTATTTATCACAAAATATAGTAACATCTTTTGTCCCATTTCCTTTAATGAATCAAAAGAAAAGCGTTTGAAAACCAAGCTCTTTAGTACATTTTTGCATTGAACCAGCAAGCATCTGGGAAGCCTTTCAAAAATATCCACAAACATATTCTCTGCTATTATTCATTATAAAAATAGAAGTGCTAACAGCTTTTTTTGGTGCGCTACCATAGAATAAAAAAATTTAAAAAAAAACACAACAGGAGCTCAGCAGCATGTATAAAAACGTACCCACCGAATGGAAACATTTGCTGATAATAAAATCCAGTTTGTTAACAGGAAACGAGCATGAATGGTTCAGGTGTAAAGCAGGAAATGACAGTAATGTTTATGCAATAAAAGAATAGAGATATTTATAAAACAGAACTTATAAAACGACACCTTTCAGGTCAGAATTGCACAGATCTCTGTGGGAATGATTTTTTTACAGCATCAGTGTCGATAAAAAGTCCAACTTCATTCAGTTCCTGAGGTGCAACAATGGAATAAATGAAAAACAAATGTTCCTTTTAGTGAATCACTGGCCTAGAGATAAAAACACTAGAAAATCCTCTTCAATGTTTAAAGTGAAGCGTGAAGATCAAATGCATCCAGTGCATCTTTCACTACGCAGTGCTTTCTGGAATAAACAGTCATTCAACACATTGCACAGTTCACATGAGCTTTCAGTTTGAAGGGTAGAGGTGTCATTACAGTCCCGTTTGTCTTCGGGATGAGGAGAAAGGGCGCCACCTGGTGGTGTAACTCCTCCCAGCATCAGTGAGAACCTTCTCCCTCAAACAAGAACAAACTCATAAAGCCGTGAAGCCTCCAAATCCTAGAATGTTGAGCAGTCAAAGCTCCGCCTCTTTGTCACACCTTCACCAAGATCTGCAGGTCTACAGGTCTGTCTGCAGGTCTACAGGTCTGTCTGCAGGTCTTCAGGTCTGTCTACAGTTCTGCAGGTCTACATGTTGCAGGTCTGCAGGTCCACAGGTCTGTCTATAGGTCTACATGTCTGGAAGTCTACAGGTCTGCAAGTCTACAAGTCTAGCTGCAGGTCTACAGGTCTGTCTACAAGTCTGCAGGTCTACATGTCTGCAGGTCTTCAGGTCTGTCTACATGTCTGCAAGTCTACAGGTCTGAAGGTCTACAAGTCTAGCTGCAGGTCTACAGCTCTGTCTGAGGTCTATAGGTCTGTCTACAGGTCTATAGGTCTATCTACAGGTCTATAGGTCTACAGGTCTGCATGTCTACATGTCTGTCTGCAGGTCTACAGGATTCTCTACAGTTCTACGGGTCTGTCTACAGGTCTATAGGTTTGCAGCTCTACAGGTCTATAGGTCTACAGGTCTATAGGTCTGTCTGCAGGTCTACAGATCTGTCTACAGGTCTAGAGGTCTGTCTACAGGTCTATCTACAGGTCTATAGGTCTACAGGTCTGTCTACAGGTCTATAGGTCTGTCTGCAGGTCTACAGATCTGTCTACAGGTCTAGAGGTCTGTCTACAGGTCTATAGGTCTACATCAGGGCTGCTCATTCCTGGTCCTCGAGATCTACCACCCTGACTGTTTTCCAGATCTCCAAGCCCTGCCAGCTGTTGATTGGCTCAGTCAGATGTCTCCACAATCTGATTGAAAGAACACACCTGGTCCAGGTAATCAGCAGCAAGCAGTACATGGAGAGCTGGAAAACAGGCAGGTTGGTAGATCTTGAGGACCAGGAATGAGCAGCCCTGGTCTACATGGTCTGCAGGTCTACAGGTCTGCATGTCTACGGGTCTATCTACAAGTCTATGGGTTTGCAGCTTTACAGGTCTATAGGTTTACAGGTCTGTCTACAGGTCTGTCTGCAGGTCTACAGGTCTGTCTACAGGTCTGTCTGCAGGTCTACAGGTCTGTCTATAGCTCTGCAGGTCTTTGGTTCATGATTGTGTTCATTTACTTCACTTTACTCAAGTTACAAACATTCATTTTAAACAAGTTATAAAAATAAATACAAGGAACCAGTTTAAAGCTGAGGTGCAGCTTGAGAGCGCTCCCTTTGCACGCCGGCTCGCTTCTTTGTTGCTGAGACTAGACAAAAAAGGGGCGGAGTTTTCAGTAACCCCTCTTTTTGGGTGAAATATTCTCGTAGATTGAGAGCGCAGCTGTGTTCTGGTAGATTAGATCCACATTGTTTCCTGTTCTGGATCGGATGAAGTCCAAAGCGCACTGGTTCAAGAACACGTACTGATCCTGCAACCAAATCAAACACAAGAGTCAGCGAGCTGCAGTAAGCCCCGCCTCCACAGACACACGTTATCATCCAACACATTTCCAAGTCATCACATGGTGACGCATGCGTCACTTTTTGACGTTTTGGGTGTCCCCCTACTCGCCAGTTTTTGATATGCTGGCTGTTCCAATTAAATCAGCGGTCTGGTAGGGCTGTGGATCGTTGCTTAGGTGGCGATCCGATACGATTCACGAATCAAGCTCAACGATTCACGAGTTGAACCACGATTCTTACTTTTTAATATGTTTATTGCTATGAGAATATTTACTAGATGGAGGAGAATTGAAATTATTTGTATTAATCACCAACAACAATACATTTATTTAGAACAGTAGATCAGAATAAACAAAACTTATTTTAAAAAAATCCAAAAAGATTCAGATAGAAAGAAATTTTGTTTGTCATTTTAAACTTTTTTTTGTCAGCCTTCTGGTTAAGTTCAGCAGTAACATAAACAACATGAAGAGGATAAAAATTACTGCCGTTTTGGATCATTTAACAACAAAACTTAAAAATGTTCCCCACATTTTTTTTTTATCCTCAAAGTTCTTCAATATTTTTCGATGTACAGCCCGTGTGAAAAAAGTATTTTTTTTTTCCCTCCGCAGCAGAATCATTTGATTCACGTTGATTCCATCCTCCTTTCAGCAGCGCGGCTGCGTTCCTTCAGAATAAGATGGAGTTTTGTTAATTGCTTCAACTGTTGAAGAGTTATCATAACCAAAAGAATGTAAACACAGAGATAAAGCTCAGATGTTAAAGCTAATTCATTTTTTTATTAGTTATGTCAGTGAACAGAACTTCAGTCTCAGTTTTTGAACGGAAAAAACCTCTCACTAGTTTTACTTTGAAAACCGGAAGTTTCTTCGGAACTAAGATTTGTTTACTTTCGGTTACTACCGCGGCTCTTTCGGCTTTGTTTTAGTTCGTAAACTTAAAATAATACATTAATCTGAATTCCAGAAGAAAAATACATCGTTACCAGATAATATTCTGATCATATTTTAATACAATTTACTATATTTATAAAGATCGCAAATCAGCGATCTTGGACGTCACAAATATTTGTACTCGGATTTTCGGGAGCAGATCGTGAATACCCGAGCACCCGGATACTCGTTACAGCCCTACGGTCTGGTCATTTTTATGCAGACTGAACCTCGGGGCGCAGCCGGTATCGGTACCCTAACCTTAGCCTGGTCTACATTTGGTACCATGTCCAGAAGCAATACCAGGCTAGGGTTAGGATACCAATCTTGTGCCGCAAACCTGGAGGTTAGGGAGCCTTTATTTAATTGGAACAGTCAGCAAGTCAAGAAACGACTAGATGGGGATACAGAAAACGTCAATTTTTGGTCAACCCTGCGCCAATATGTGACGACTTGGGACTGAGAATCTGTTGCATCATCAGTTCAAGCACAGGACCAGATCTTCCCACCTCTGTCTGCACCATCAGGGGCCGGTGCATCCGCAGGTTATGAACGATGCCAAAAATGTCCACTATGTTTTCCCTCTCGATCTGGAAGATGAGCCGGTCGATGGCTATGAAGGTGCCGGTCCGGCCCACGCCGGCGCTGGGGGCAGAGGAGGGAGGAGACCGGGTGAGACACGTTTCATGAAACACTCCTGAAGTGTGAAGGCCAGAGGGTTCTCCCATCAGACCTGCAGTGGACCACGGTGGGGGAGTGTCGGGAGTACTGGTCCATGTGCTCCCTGACCAGATGTCTGAAGCTGATGAGGAGCTCCGTGGTTTCTGGAACGCCGTGATCTGGCCAAGCGGTGAAGTGGAAGTGGCGGACGGAGCGGACCTCTGCGGTTTTTACCTGAGGAAAAAACGGCAGGCGATGAGCTCACAACATAAATGTCACGTCTACGCGACGTTCTGCTTTATATGAGGTTCTCATCTGAGATCCCTCATTAACCTTCTTCCAGATTGGATGATAGAGGTCTTTGGACCCGGTCCGGCCCGCTTTCTCTACATAATTCTCAAAAGCAGCTCAAACAAGCTGATGTGGGTCTGAAAGCCACATTCTTTACATTAGCTCCCAGTTAATTTTAGAATTGATTTTAAAATTTTACTCCTGGTTTTTAGAGCCTTGCATGGACAAACTCCCAAATACATTACTGACCTTTTAACCCCCTACTCTTCAGTCCGGTCCTTGAGGTCTTCAAATCAAAGTCTATTGAAAATTCCAAAGACCCGCTATAAAACTAGAGGAGACGTTGCCTTTCAAGCCGTTGCTCTTCGTCTCTGGAATGACCTCCCTCTCTCAGTACGACAGATAAACTCTGTTGAGTGTTTTAAAAGTCAGGTCAAGACGTTTTTATTCAAAAGAGCTTTTAGGTAATTTTATTTTTGTTTTTTACTGTGTTTTACCTTGCTTTTACTGTCTTTTATGCAATATGTGTATGACTGGTTGTAATTTTATTCTGTCTTCTTTGTGAAGCACCTTGTGATTTTTATCTATGAAAGGTGCTATAGAAATAAACATTTACTTACTTACTTACTTACTTACATGCTAGCAGCAACAAGGTGATCAGAGTTTTCTTATCAGCCGTGATGAACTTAGATTGTGAAGATATTAATATTAAAATTACAATCGATTAAAAAGATTAACTAAATAATCTCAAATATGGAAAAAATTAATCATGATTAATCAACATAATTTTTTTTGTTACATTATTTGCCAGCCACTTATTATTTGTAAATAATCATAATCAAACACACATTTAGAATGTTTATTTTTAACCCTTTGGAACCTAGGGTCTAAAACTCAGTTTTTGTCTACTTTTTAATTTACCTCTATTTTCAGTATAAAAGTCTACCTACTTGCATTTTTCTTGCCATTTTAATCAGCAAGACCTCTCCTATGTGACGCTACCTTTATTTTCGTCAATTTTCCATGTTATTTTCACACACTCGACATAAAAATTATTCAAAAACAGAAAATTCTGTCTGGAACAATGGGATTGATTTTGCTGTGGAAACTCCAAAAATATTAACAAACTGTTTTTGCAACATAGAATGAAAGTTTTAGTCGTAATAAAAATTGAATTTGTCAACAAACTATTCAACGTGTTTTTGTGAGAAAGTCCTTAAAAACCCAGGCTAAAGTCACACCATGCAGCCCAAAAATTGCGATGGTGGGTACTTTCATGTTGGCCCCAATCCCAAAATAAGATAATAGTTGGTTTCCTCTTTGGATTTCTCATTGCAGACGGCTCCGTTTGGCTCCGCCCCCCACCCTACATCGCAGGTGTGCTGCTCTGGGCTACAGCCTTCAGACAAACGATTATTCTTTGCCTTGTTTATTAAAACAGAAGATCAGTTTTGTTCCAAAACTAAAAAAAAAAGCCACATTATCTCTTTAATTTATTAAAATCTCAATCACAGACTGTTAAAAAAGTTTATTTTAGATGGAGTTTTATAATGCTGATCTCACAGCTGCACGGCAGGACGCCTAATAAATATTAACAAATTAATTATGTTTTATTAATTACGCGTGTTAATGAGTCAAGATTCACAGCCCCAATTAAAAATAACAATTTTTAATTTACAGAAAACTGTACATGTGGGTCATGTGAGTCAAACGTGCAAGATTTGTGTTGGGGGGGTCAACATAGAAGCAAATATCTGTTTATTTTCTGATGGGGGAAAAATAATCACAACTTTCTGTTCTGTTGTTTTTAGAAAAATCTGATGAAATATGCAGATGAATTCAGCGAGTCGTCTGAATATAACAATAAACTCAAGCCCCTCCCACAGGAAGTCATGGTTTTCTGCCACACCTCCCAACATCTGAAGGGTTTCTCTGTTGCAGCCCAAAAGTGTGTCCACTCAAAACAAACAAAAAAAGCATCACTGATGACATCACAGCAGGCGTGAACCGTAAAAAGTCAAACAGTTGGTCATCCATCTGTTTGTCCAGAACAGCTGGCGTTTATGGGACTGTGATCTCATGGACACACATCTGAAACGCTTACGTTTTTAATGTCAAAGTCCTTGATGGTCCAGTCATCCAGGATAATTTCCGAGGTGGTTTTCACTATGATGTCGCCGCAGGATTTGACGCCTGAAGCCCAGTACTGCTCACATTTGACCTGTGGGAGAAAGGGCCGTCATGACTTCATCAGTTTACAGGAGCAACACGGCTAAGTCATCATCACGCATTTAAAAATAATAACTTCTAGATTCGATTCACCAGAGCCTGGATCGATTTCATTCCAATTTTAGTTTTTTCCGATTCTTTAGATCCACTCAATTCGATTCAATTTTGAGTTCACACATTTGTTTAGAAATGCATTAATAATCTTCTATATGTTTTGAATATATTTATATTAATCTGATATAGTTCACATGCTTTAAAATGTATTAGTGAAATAATGGGATTGTTAATATCATACAGTGTTACATGGTTTCTCAGAAGGAGAATTTCCAACAAAAATTTTCAGATCACTAACATTGTAAAACATTATTCTGGTTCTTCTGGAGGTGGTTTCAGTTTGGCCACTAGGTGGCGATCACGCTATAGCAGTACACTTTTTTCAAGAAGAATAAGCAACGAATGAGAAAAAAACTGTGATTTAGAACACAAAAATGTTTTCCTTAAAATAGTGTGGAAAATTCACAGCTGTGAGTTTATAAAGATGTTCATTTAGTCAGTAATGTATGTTTACAGTGGTTCTATGAGAAATTCCATTAAACGTTAGCATGAAGCTAGCGGGCTTTAGCTTTGTGTGCTTGATTGATTTGTATTTTTATGGATCGATTATTGATCTATTAAGCTTAGATCGATTCAACCCGATTAATCAACTTCATCAACCCAGCCTTCTTAAAAACACAGTTGCTGTCCGTCTGTGTCCAAACTACACATGGTTCCAAACAGACGGAAGAAAAACCCCAAACTCTAAAAGCTTTTGGTGCTGGAATCTCACTGTTTCTACGCCGTCCTAGAAGTTGCAATTCCTCAAATGACCACTAGAAGCTGGAGTACGAAGTGAGTTTTCCTGTGACTTTCATTGTAAAAGTCTGGCATCAGAGCAAAAACGCAGCTTATGATTTGGTTTCATGATTATTGATGGTACATAGTTACATAGTTATTATGACATCATATGTTTTGATAAAATGACCCGCAATGTATGGATTAAAGCATTCCTTCTGGGTGATGATGGAAAGTTACTTCATACAACAATTTAATTTCAATTTTCTTTTTAATAAACAGGAAAATATTAGAACTAATGTGTTCTCACTCCGTTTATAATAGTTTTTCAAAAGGTTCATTAAACTCACACACATACGGTAAGACAGAGAAAAAACTTCTCAATCATAAACTGTACAAACGAACAGCAGAGTATCACAGTGATCTACAGATCGGTCGGCAACCTTTAAGAGTAAAAGAGTCATTTGGGCTCGTTTTCTACTGATCAAAACCTAGAAGGAGTCACATTAGCCTTTAAGAAGTTTGGATTTCTTTCCTTTTTTCTTTTTTTAAATAAATGTGAATGTCTATTTTTGGCACAAACAAAAACAAAAAATATATATATAAAAAGAAACTAATATCTCTCAAAAGGTATTTTTTTTAATGTTTTTAACTTTAGTAGCAAAAAAGCTAGCTTGTTGCTTAATTACTAGCTGAACTTCAAATTAGCATAACATTTCTCTATAAATTAAATCAGCCAAAAATTAAGCATGTTGCTGAAATAAAAGCTGAACTCTAAATTAGCCTAAAACCCCCAGTAGATAACAAATTAGCTAAAAATGTTAGCATATAGCTAAAATATTAGCTAAACTCCAAATTAGCATAAAAAACGAATTAGAGGCCAAATCCGCCAAAAAAGCTAGCTTGTTGCTTAATTACTAGCTGAACTTCCTTAGAAAACTAACTTATTCAAAAATTTTATGTTGCCAAAATAGAAACTACATTCTAAATTATGCAAAATAAATTTCAGTAGATAACAAATTAGCTGAAAACATTAGCATTTTACTAAAATATTAGCTAAACCACAAATTAGCATAACATTTCTCAGAAAACTTAGCCCAAAATGGTAGCATGCTGCTAAAATAGAAGCTAAAATTCTAAATTTGCCTAAAAAATCCAGTAGATAACACATTAGCCAAAAACGCTAAAATGATAGCTAATCTGCAATTTTTTTTAATTTACTATTATTTTATTTTTCTTCATCCAGAGAGCCACCATGGAGAGATAAAAGAGACACATGTGGCTCTGGAGTCGCAGGTTGCAGATCCCTGGTTTAGGCTCTATTGTGGAGTCTTCCTATTGGTTTGAAATTAATTAGGGTGTGGGGGAGGGGCTTTGTTCTTAAATTTCAGATGGTGCGGGTTTAGAGTTTTACTTACGCGTCCCTGCTCGTTGCACCGCGTCAGCATGACGAGAGTCCGCACGTTCTTCTCCCAGATCATCCTCCAGAAGTCGTTGACCGTCCCGGGCAGAGGACCCTGAGCCGCAATAAACTCTTTCTTGGACTGGTAGCCCTGCCCATCACAGGAGTGAACACGGTAAGGTTTGATGAATACAAAGAATACAGAGAAAAACACAGACATGGGTACGCACCGGCATGTAGTTGGCATTGATGTAATCATCACACGGATCTCCGTGGATGATAGAAAGCTTGACTCTGGAGGAATCATCTGAAGAGCAAACGAGAGGGTGAGAAGGAGCGCCGCCGAGGGATGTGCGGCAGAAACGTGGTGAGAAACGAGCGCTGATTGGGGACTCACAGGGAAGGACGTTGTTGTAGCGGTTCTTGGCTTTGTTGGACGGATTCAGCGCGTGGATTTTAGCTTGACTCGTTCCAACGACCTTCAGGTCCTTCAGGAGCAAAACAAAGTTCCAGATCACTTGACGGTAACGTGAGCGTAAATACAAATGATTGTGTGAATGCTTAAGTCATTACTGCTTGTATTTTGGTATTCATACTCTATAGTTTTTGAAATACTGAGGAAAATATGAGAACATTTGAAGTAGATTGGCAACAAGCCTTTAAATATATTCATGGGTTATTTTTGAAATTTTGATTGTATTTTTTTTTTTTTTTTTAAAGGCGTATATTTGATATTTTAGCAACATGCTAACATTTTTGGATAATTTGTTATCTACTTTTTTTTAGGCTAATTTAGATTTTAGCTAATATTTTAGCAGCATGCTAACATTTTTGGCTAAGTTTTCTGAGAAATGTTATGCTAATTTGTAGTTTTGCTAATATTTTAGTAAAATGCTAATGTTTTCAGCTAATTTGTAATCTACTGAAATTTATTTTGGATAATTTAGAATTTAGCTTCTATTTTGGCAACATGTTAACATTTTTGAATAAGTTAGTTTTCTGAGGAATTTTAAGCTATTTTGGAGTTCAGCTAGTAATTAAGCAATAAGCTAGCTTTTTGGTGGATTTGGCGTCTAATTCGTTTTTTATGCTAATTTGGAGTTTAGCCAACGTTTTTTTCTAATTTATCTGTTGATGTTTTTAAAGGCTAATTTACAGTTTAGCTTCTATTTTCACAATATGCTAACGTTTTTGGCTCATTTACTATCTGCTGAGGTATTTATAGGCTAATTTAGAGTTTAGATTCTATTTCAGCAACATGCTACCGTTTTTGGCTAATTTGTCATCTATGACATCTACTAAATTAGAGTTTAGATTCTACTTTAGCAGCCGGCTAATGGTTTTGACCAGGGGTGTAACAGATCACTGAAAATCCGTGGTCCTTACGGATCAGAGGCCATGGTTTCGGGACACGTGTGTACCGCGGACCACTCTACCCCCCAAAGGCGCTAGCACCTCGCGCTAGCATAATTAAAACCAATTGTCCGTTCACATCGAATGGAATTTGTGTCAAATTCCTGTAAATCCTCTTTGTTTTGACAACCACTAAAGTAGCTGCTTTATGTTTATCTTAAAGTCTGTTCACCTGTCCTGAAGCTGCGTGTGGGAGGAGCTTCTGTCAAAAGCTTTTCTCGAATTCACAACGAAGGAAGCAGATCCATAGATATCAGGTTTATTTAACTTTAAGAGCTGACTAAAAGCATCGGTACACGTTTCCATTACTGGGTTCAAAGAATCTCCCAGTTAAAAGCAGCAACTGTCCCGCACAGGATTCAGGATTCAGGATTTTCCGGTGGCATCGCGGAGCATCGTATGGCAAGCCAAAGATGTCAAAATTCACCAGGAAAAGCTGGTGCAGAAGTGCCAAGTTTTACAGAAAATTTTATTATTTAAAACATTTAAATGTTCCCAAATATAGTTTCAATAAAGCAATTAATACCCAAAAAAATAATTTTAACTGTTTTATTTATTATTTAATTTTAAAGGATAATCCAGATAGATTTGGTATTTTCAATACAATTTTTAAACATTCTTTTCTCTCAGTTTTTGTAGATTTGGTCTAAAAACATGTAAATGTAATCAGAAACTTTATGTTTTAGTATTTTGTTTGTGTTCAAGTATAAATATGTTTTTTTTTTTTAATTAATAGGCTTCAATGACCAAATGTTTTGATGTTGCATATGTAAACATTGTGTGTGTGAGGTACTTTAAATGCTTATTGAATATATGATTTAAAATGTTTCCAAAAATTAATTTAGCTTTGATAATGTTGGGTTATTTTCGTTTTTTTTGTTACTTTTTACTGATCCGAAAAATTATCCGAACCATGACACGATCCAAACCGTGAGTTTCGTGATCCGTTACACCCCTAGTTTTGATTAATTTAGTTTACTGAGGAATTTTAGGCTATTTTGGAGTTTAGCTTGCATTAAAGCAACATGCTAACTTTTTGGGCTAAGTTATTATCTACTAAGGTTTTTGGGGCAAATTTAGTTTTCCTCATATTCAAGCTGGCATGTATTAGAGATTTTTAAGCAATTTTACTATAAATCTTTCAGAAATTTAGGTAAACTTCAGTTCTATTTCATAGTTCTTGAACACAATTTCCAGTCTTGGAGCAAATGTAACATTTTGCAAATAGATTTTGCTTTTTCAGCAAATTCTTTCAACAATAAAAGTAAATTGTGTCACCATTATCAGCAAATAGCTTCAGAATCTTCAACGACTACTTTCAGGGAAAAGCTAGCATTATTGCAGGTAATCCAACATTTCTCTTTGGAAATCAGTTACTTTCCTTTAATGGATAGCATCTTGTTTGGAAAGGTTTAAACCGGAATTAAAAACAAACTGAGCGGGTGAGGTGAGGCTTGAGCTCGTGTTTTACCTCAAACTCCTCTGCGAAGCCGCAGTTGGAGTCAGCTTTCTGCTTCTTGTAGTAAGCTTCAAAGTCCTCCGTTCTCACTGCTGCACTGCTGCTCAGATCATGTTTGGAAGAACTTCAGAGAACATTCCATAAAAACTTCCTGTGGAGGATTCATACTTACACTTTGGCTCTGAAAGACAAGAGAGAAGCCATTTTTAGAAACCTCAGCGCTTCACTGATGGCAGCAAAACTCATCAAGATGTCAAATACCTGATTGAGTGAATCTGGATGTCTGGTGTTTTTTTCACTGATATCCTGCAGGGCAGCACAAGAGGCGACTTTAGGGGTGGGGCTTAATTTAACTCATTTTTTTGTTAGTGTTTTTGCAAACCTTTTCCAGTAGATGATGAAGCCAATGAGGAGGAGGAGGAGAAATCCGAAGATTCCCAGCGTCGCTCCAACAGCAATACCGATCCAAACTGAGTCCAGTTAGCACAAAAGGTGTCAGCCACAAAGAGAACCGTGTGTTTGACATGACAAAGATGCAACATTTGTCTGAAGGCGCTACCTGGGTTTGTCGGAAGATGGACAGGAGGATAAAAATTTGTGATCGAGACAATAGAGTAGCTGTAGTCCACGAGGCTGCCATTCAGCTGAAGACTTGTGAAAAGTGCGATGGCGTATCTGCAGGATGAGATTAAAATGAGTTCATGTGTGAAGAACGGCTGACTGGAGACACATTTTTATCTGATGTGAAGAAGCGGCAACCTCTGCTAAGCGTTCAACCTTCTTTAAAGTGTTTCAAAAAAAAAAAAACAGCAAAAACAAAACCACAGAGTTCTTACTGGTAAGTTTGGCCTTCTACCAGTTCACCGTTGACGTAGCCTTCCCACTGGTTCGCATCTCCTACTGCGATGGTCAGGCTGCTGGCGGAGCGCGTCCCGGTGAGGTTAGTTTTGACTGCAGTCAGGTACGCATCCGTAGGGTTACTTTTCCAATCGTCATACGTTTTTGCCAGAAACTTTTTATCACAAGGATCTCCCTCTGAGAAAACAGCAGGAGAAGCAAAAAGTGAGACGGAGTCGTATCGCTTTTTGGAAAAATGACTGCAGGATCAAACCTGGGATGCTCTGGGTCAACAGAACCCCGACGTGAGTGATCGGTCCTGAAGATCCGCTTAGCAGCTCCGGGGAAACGACAACTCTGAACTTGTTGTATTGGCTTTCAACCACTGGCACCATAGATGTGTAGTTTGGGGAAATACTCGGTTCTTAGGAAAAAGCACAGAAAATAGAATGAGAAAAGTACAATGTATGGACGTCTCTGAGCTGCATCCTCCAGAAACACACGGGAAGAGTATGGAGCAAAATCGGGGCCAGTATTATTTGAAACTGAAATAAATTATTTTGAAAAAAATATTAATGTTTGGCCGAAAAAATTGGTTTCCAAAACTCAAAATTTCAATTTCAAAACTATTTTTTCAGTTTCAAATCTTTTTTTTTTCAGTTTCAAATCTTTTTTTTTCGTTTACGAACCTCCAAGTTTCAGTTTCAAAACCTTTGGCCCCGTTGTGGCACGTTGGAGCGGGGCTAACACGAGGACCAATCAAAATCGATGAGGATGGCATCCTCAGTTCCGATGCCTTCACTAGTCGCGTTTCCATTAACTCTGAAATTTCGAAAAACTGAATTTCTATATTAAATTCTCCTAATGGAAACACCACAATTTCGAAAAAACTCGCCTTTTTCGAAATAAAGTTTTTGCGCTTAGAGGAGGTGGTATTTGGGCCGTATCGAAACAGTAGTTTTTCGAAAAACTGTAATGGAAACACTTTTTTCGAAACAAACGAGTCACGTGACCATTAACCGGATATGACGTTTCGGACAGGAAGCAGGAAAAGCTTTTTCACAGCAACTGGCTGCCTTGGGCACCGCACAGCGGGCGCCACGAGAGGTCCCACAGCATCCCACAGCTCATCAAAAGTTGAGCGTGTCATGCGAAAATGCTGAATCCACAGCTCTTCGGTGAATTCTTCAACCACGATTTCCCAAAAATGTTTGACTCTACGTCGCTCCCACGTATAAGGAGCCTGCCGCTCCAAGGCTCGGATCAGACGTAGACGTCTTCTCTGAATGGCAAGGATGAGAGCTAGCGCCGTGGCAGAAATGTGAATGAATCTACTGCACATCAAAATAGTTTTTATATCCGTCGCCATGTTTTTTTTAATGACTTATCGCGGGAATTACTTCAAGTTTTTTGCATAATCATGGTTTAATGGAAACGCTGTTTTTTCGAAACAGTGTTTTATCGAAATTCTAGAAATTTCGATAAAGTTTTGCGAAAAGTGTAATGGAAACGCAGCTATTGACTCAGAGAACTGTAACAATTACGATCAGGAAATGGCTGCTCATTCTGTACTCTCATAGTCTGAAGGTGTCCCAAGACGGGTGTTTAATGCAGAGTTTGTCTCGTATAAACCGCATGACCAAAACTCCGTTCTAGCCCGTTCAAAGCGCCATTCTATTGAGTTAAATAGAGGCGAAGAAAACGTTCTTTTGTTGGAATAAAATCTCTCCGTGGTGGGTCGCACTTAATAAGAACACTATGTTAAAACTGTGTAGAACCAGTTAACATTTTGCATATGGTGCTTTTCCACTGATTACTCCTGATTGCAGTGTGTGTTTTGGGGGGACTGGGCTGAGGAGGACCGCCACAGAATCTGTCAGCCCCGTGCACGTCTCCCTTCTCCTGGATGCGGAGCTCCGCGGTAGCTGTGGCCCGTAGTCCCGCGGAGTTCCGCATCCAGGAGAAGGGAGCTGATGGTTGTTCCCATTAGATCAGAGCGCTCTCACGTCGGAGCCTCCCACCTGCGCCTCCCACCGCACACCGGCGGCCAGCCCATTTTTTCACCGCAAACCAGCGCCACACGGGCGTCGGTCAGCGCGAAAGCGGGGAAGCGCCGGTGTGCGGTCCCGTCTGGGAACAACTACCAGCTCCTCGGGAGCTGCAGCGCAAGGTACCGCGGAGCTCCGCATCCAGGAAAAATGCGACCCACCACGGAGAGATTTTATTCCAGCAAAAGAACGTTTTCTTCGCCAGTATTTAACTCTATAAAGTGGCGCTTTGAATGCGGTCATGCGGTTTTGGTCAGGCTTTATACGGGATAAAACTCTGCTTTAAACACCCGTCTTGGGAATTGTTACAGTTCTCAATCAATGAAGGCATCGGAACTGAGGATACCATCCTCATCGATTTTGATTGGTCCTCGTGTTAGCCCCGCCCCAACGCGCCACAACGGGGCCAAAAGTTTTGAAGCTGAAACTTGGAGGTTCGTAAACGAAAAAAAAGATTTGAAACTGAAAACATAGTTCTGAAATGGAAATTTTGAGTCTTGGAAACCTATTTTTTCGGCCAAACATTAAGATTTTTTTCAAAATATTTTATTTCGGTTACAAATAATATTGACCCCCTAATATTGACCCCTATTTAGCTCCATACTCAACAGCCTTATTGAAAACTATGGAAATGACAGATTTAAAAAAATAGTTTTGCTGAACCAATCTGCAAAATACGACGGAGTATTAGGGTCACCAAAAAAAAAAAAAAAGTAATATTACAAGTTTTTTTCTCGTAGATATACGACTTTAAATCTCGTACATTTATGAGTTTTAATCTCGTAGATTTACGACTTTTTTCTCGTAATGTATTAAAGTCGAGGGGAGTCTACATTCCAGTGAATTTATGCCGTGAACTGAAGCAGACCAACCAAACTGTGAAAAGCGTCTTGGATTTCATCAGGTAAACTGAATGTTTAAAATATTTCAGATGTTTTTAAGTTCCTTTATTTGATTTACAGTGTCTTAATGTTTTATTCATTGATGGTGGCTTGCAGGGTCTCTGCAGATCCCGTTTATGAAGCGGTCCATATCCTCCAGCTGTCCACTTCACGTCATTTCTTCCTCTACGACAGACCAGATCTCCTCCAACTCTGTGATGCTTCCGTCTGAAGAGGACTAGTTTTTGGAATTTTCAATGTTCTTGTGCTAACGTGACAGACTATTGTCATTTCCCAATGTTGTTTTGTGTCGAGACGGGACGTTTCGGGAAGGAGGCGTCCGGAGCTCTGTTTACGTTCTCTTTTGGTTTCTGAGCATGATAGAGACATGATGTAAGGTGGGGAAAGGAAATGAAAGACGTAATAAAGTGATGATCCTGATGAACGTGTATCTCTGAGCTCTTTATTTTACATATGAAACTCCGCACTGTTGTGTATTGAAGTTAGCTGTTTAAGAACTGCATTACCCAGAAGGCCAAGCGACTGGTCACATGTTCGGTGCACGGAAAGTAGTAAGCAGATGAGCGCTAGTCATGCACAGTGTAGCAGTATGAAGAGACTGTTAATAAAAAGTCTGTTTAACACAATAATAGCGCCTCCTTTGCTTACTTGAAGATACGCAAGACAACACACGCACTACCGAACCCGGAAATAATTTGATTTTGAATCACCAAAAGGTTCCGAATTTCTTTGCTTTTAACACCGATCTGGACATAATCTACACCAGATTCTCCACGTCTTTCATCTTCAAGCACGGCTCTGATAAACAGACAACTTTGGTTCTTTTCTCATTAAATTACGACTTTTAATCTCGTAGATTTACGACTTTAAATCCCGTAGATTTACACGTTTTTTTTCTAATAAATTTACGACTTTAAAGTTGTAAATTAACCTATGACTTTTTATAAAACGTCATAAAGCAGTTACGACTTTTTTTTCGTAAATTTACTAGATTTAAAGTCGTATATCTACGAGAAAAAAAACTTGTAATATTACTTTTTTTTTTTTTCGGTGACCCTAATACTCCGTCGTAGCAAAAAGATCTGTGAGAGAGAAGGAACATGTCAGGATAAAACTTGAAAATATTCTTCGATCACTTAGAAGAAGAACTGACCTGTGATGCCCGTGATGCAGTCTATGGCAACAACGGGACTGTACTGGTCAACGTTTTGGGTCCACACCAGCACAGTATACTTAATGTAGTATTTTAGATTGGAAACTGTGTAATTACACTGTTCCTGTGAACTGCAGCTGTTTGAATGTAAAGTGTGGTTTTGATTGTCTACTTGGAGGACAAAGCCGGTGCTCAGGCCAGCGGGCGTCTTCCAAGACAGCTGGATCTTTGGATCGGTCTTGTTTGGTCCGGTACACGTCAAAGCCGTTACACGGCTCACGCCTGAAATACCAAAAACATTTTTTCTCTTAAGATTAGACCCCTTTTCACTCATTTATTACCCCTCCCCAAAGGAAAAAAAAAATTAAAATATAAAACCAGGAAGAGTGTTCCACACTCTTCAGGATTGAATCCTACCTGTTCTCGTCTGGATGGTGTTTGGGTTGGCCTGTGTTCCGTCCGCCGTCTCTGTTATGACACTAAGGATGTACAAAGTGCCCGGCTCCAGGTTGCTGATGGTGAAGGTGTTCCTTTTGCTGATGTTAAACTGTGCTGAGGATGCTGGAGTCTCTTTTCTCCAGGAAACATTGTATTGGTACGTGGGCTTGTTTTCCAGGGGCAGCTCCCAGTTGACTGTGATGTTTGTTTCCTCTGGGAAAGCCTTGAGACTCTGCACCGCATGCGGTCCTGATGGGTTCAGAGAAAGATGCAGGTCATGAATGTAGATTGTCAATATACAAGTGGAGAAAATGTGTTAATGCAAAAGTAAAATCCTCACTTGTGCTAACCCCGGTCCAGAAAACACCTTCACTCTCTAGTTCCATGGGCCCCTGAGTATTCACAGAGATGCTGAAGGGAGTCCCGGATGGCAGAGATGTAAAAGTGAAACTGGCATTGAGAGAAATGTTGGCTCTATAGCTAGTTTCTGTGTAAATCAGAAGATTGTAGACAAATCCAGGCGACATGAGAGGAGCTTCTCCCCATTCCACCTGAATGGAGCTGGTGGTCTGGTTCAGGATCTTAATGGGCCAAGGGGGGTTGGGGACTGAACAGGCAAGCAGAACAATTAATTCAATAAGCTCACGAAGAATTCAAAGCTTCTCACTTACAAAAGATCGGTGTTTCAGCAATAAAAATAAAAAAATCATAGAGTTTGCAAATCAATTTTACATCTTGTTCTACATAGCATCTTGGTTGATGCTATGTAAAATGTAAACCACACCCTTAACTTGCTTTCCACTAAAAAGTATGTTTTCAGGATAATTTTCTGTTAGTTCAGAAGTCTGAGAAACCAGAACCCGAAAGTCAAGCGTGCAAACCTTAGCTCTGACTGAACCTTTGTGTAGTTCGGTGAAAAGTGAAATCTTTATGAAAACGATCAGCGTTTAGATGAAAGCTTCGATTAAGGCTGTACTTACAGGTTGCGTTGGTCACATAGTCCGCGTCCTCACAAAAGGATCCGCTGCATGTGGTCAACAGTGCGCTGTACAGCGTTCCAGCTTTTAGATTGTCAAATGTGAATGAGGTGGTGCTGTAGTTCAGCGTCTTTGTTTCAGGGAATCTTAAGTCTGAGCTGTTTAGTGTCAGCTCATACTTCTCCACATTTCCAGAAGGTTTTGTCCATGTCACCACGATCGAAGAGTTGGAGCCGTCGCTCCTGATCGAAATGGAGTTTGCCTTTTCAGGCTCTGGTTGTGTTCAGGAGAGAATTAGTGAGAAGTAGTCCTGCCTAAATAATAAAACTAAAGGAAGAAGACTCACTAGTGTACTGATGTGTGCAGATTTCCTCCCCTTCGATGGAGTCTGGAATGATGACGGTGACACAGAAGGAGAAATTGGTTCCCGGGATAAGGTCAGAGATTACAGCGTTTTGATCCTGAACGGTTGTGGTTCTGTTCCCAGCGGCCCACATGGTCTTTACAGAGTATTTGTAGTAACTTTTCCACTCATCTGGTTTGGTCCAGTTGAGGTAAATAGAAGATGAATTCAAGGCTAAAGTCCCAAAAGCGGTAATAGGAGACGGGCCTGGAACAACAGAGAAGACCTGTTACTAAAAAACAGAATCACACAGACAGTATCACGTAGACTGCATCACACGGATAGGATTGTTGTTCCGGATTGTGCAGACACTATCATTGCAAACAGTGTCGTACACACATCACATAGACAGCGTCGTCATTATGTAGACAGCATCATGCAGACAGACTTCCTCCAAAGCTGACACGTACGTGTGAAGTAGGACATCATGCTGGGCTCTGAGCGCGTGCCATCTGGTGTCACTGTTGTGACACTGAAGTTATAGTTGGTTCCAGACTCAAGATTGTTGACCGTTGCATTGGTTCTATTGGATTTTGAGCTAAACACCTCTGAATAGGAGGAACTGAATGCTTGCACGCTGTAACTGTAGTAATGTTTACTCTCCCGCTGGTCCCATTTGAGGCTGACTGAGTCTGTGGTGACTTGAGTCTGTGTTAGATTGGAAACGCCGTACGGTTCTGGAAGAAGACACACATAGTGTTAAATGTTAGAGATCTTAGGACAAAAACAAAGCTGTAATATGAATGACATCCTTAATTTATTCTTTACTTTTCATTACATATCGGTGTTATTGTCTGGAGGGAGCCATATCTTGACTGCTGACTGCACTCAATCTCCCATCAACCCCAGCACACAGTGTCTCCACATGTGACTCATCAGTTTATCGGTCACAGGACATTTGAGCACTGTTCAGACCACATTCAATGTTTAGTATTGTTTGAGCCTTTCTGCCCGCACTCTCTGACCTGATCACCCGTTACCTGATCCTGTTTTGTATCTTACTCTGCCTCTTTGCTGCCTGCCCCGACCTTTTGCCTGGATTATCACTCTGGTTTAGCTTTGTGGAATTTATTTAGTTTCATTAATTTGATTATTTATCCTCCAACTATGACTCAGCACAGGACACAGTGAGAATAGCTGTTGTGTGTACAGACTGATGGACAGCTTCATACTGTCACTAAAGTAAAGATTTAAAACTTAAGAGCGATTTACAAACTATGATTAAATGGCCCTCAAAGCGTTTATTTAACCCTTCCGCTCTCCTTAGCTTGTTTACATTAAAAGTGGGGTCATCTGGGCCCCACAAGACAGTGCACTGAACTTTTTTTTTTCACTGATTTTTGAGTTTCATTAATGTCCATGGCAGACATAAAATCCTGTCCCCCTTCGTCCACATTTGTCATGGAAGAAATCGCATAACAATATGTGGTCGGAGCCATCTGGACCCCAAGGAGAGCAGAAGGGTTAAATCATACTTTTCTACCTTTCAGGCCCAGAGCTCTACAGCCACATTTACACACATTCACTGTTGCTAGGTAACCTGTAACCACCAGGAACCTTGGGGGTTCAGTGTATTGCTCAGGGACAATAAACTGTATAAGAGATCTGGACTGAGTGACCCCGCCCTCTTAAAACAGGAAGTGGCTCCAAGAAGCCAAAATCCTAGACTTCTATAGAGAAATAAACCATTCTTGCTCTAATAATTTTATAGCATTTTTTATGATACATTTCTTTCTTTCTGTGGTTTAAGTTATTCATGATATAAACTGACCAATCAGACGCCTCAGTGGGTGGAGCCTGCTGGCCCCAACATTCAAAGCGTTTGACAGATTTCATGGAGCCACTTTCATTTTATACTCGAACTGCTCTGTCTGTTGTTTGGTTAGCTTAGCTATGTTTTTCTTATCTGTTCAGGCAAAGAAGGTTTCAGATCACAATTTCTCTGGATTTTTTTTCTCCAAACAAAAATACTTTAAACCTAACAAACTGTGTCACTATGTTTCCTGGTCCCTTCTACAGGTTTTCTGTTTACTGCGTGTGTTGCAGGAAACATAAAACCTGAGAAAGAGAAGGGAACTGGTCAACTTCTGAAACCCTAACGACGCCTGCAGACCGAGTTTGAAGGACTTTGAGAGGTAAGAAGATGCTCCAGCAACGTCTTTCTGTAGCCAATCATAGAAACGGTGAGCAAAAGCAAGCATCTCCTCATGAAGGTGTCAGAAACACCAGAACATCACATGGGGCGGTAAACGTTTACTCACTGGTGTATGTGGTTGCATTCTCCGCTGTACTCTGGTACTCCAACACCCCAACTGTGACGACTGAGATCGAATAATTACTTCCAGACTGTAGCCCCTCCAACAGGAACCGGTTATTCTGGGTAACATGAGCGGTGTCTCCACTGATCACAGTGAAGTTGTACTGGTTTCGGCTCATGTTGATTGGATGGGACCAGGTAAAGAAGATGGAATTAACGGTCTTATTGTGCACCGTAACGGATCCGGGCGGGGTGGGAACTGGAGAAGAGAGAACACAAAGATCTGGTAAAACCGCTGGCGTTTTCGGAATACATTCCTATCAAGATACCAAACTCACAGGTGGCGTTGGAAACGTTGCTGGGGTTGCTCTTGGCGAGCCCACTTATGGTGACCACCTTTACTAGGTAAATCACTCCAGGTTCCAAACCCTCGAACAGCACAGACGTGCTGCTGTTCAGAGCTGTTTCATTCTCTAACGACAAGTCGTCCTTCAACAGCTCGACGGAGTACGAGGACAGTCGCCCTCTCGGCGTGCTCCAGCTCACGTTCAGGCTGGTGTTGGTTCCTGTCGCTATCAGATTGTACACCTGTTCAGGAACTGGAGGGAAGAAAAGATCAAATGTATGAAATTTCATTTACCTTTATTTCATCAGGCAAAAACATTAAGAACAATTTCTTATTTACAATGTTGGCCTCACAAAAAAAAAAAAAAAAAAACAGATTGATGCACGTGTAAAGATTTAAAAAAGAAATACATTTGTATGAGTAAGGGAGAAGGAAAAACTTTATGGCACATACTTGTTTGGGATCTGTTCTGTACTATATCAGAGGAGGCTTGGCTCACGGAGACAGACACAACAATGTTGTAAAAGGTTCCAGGAGTCAGGGAGGATAAGGTGCAGGTCTCTATGCCTACAGTGCAATTCTGAACCAAGATATTCCCATCAAAAGCTACCACCAAATATTTGTAGGAGGATTTATAATCACTTTGCTGGACCCATGTCACATTGATGAATGTGGTCCCAGCCACAGTTTTGAGTCCAGTCACTGCTTGTGGCTCTAAAGTCAAAACAGAAATGGAGGAGCATGAAAAAGCTTGTATTTTTCCTCGAAGAGTTCAGTAAAGTGTTTGTACTCGTACTTGTGATAAAGGACTTCTGTTGTACAGGAGATTGACGCTCTGGAGCAGCTATTGCGGTGACACTGACAGAGTAATTTGATCCCGGGTCCAGGTTTTTGATGATGGTGCCGGTGCTGTTGACACTTTCTGAATAAACAAGTTCATTCGCGAGATTGTATGCTTGAACCCAGTACTTATAGTAGTCGTGGGAACCCCATGGCTCCGTCCAGTTGACCATCACTGAAGTTGTGCTTAAATCCTTCACTGTCACACTCTGCACTGGGTTGGGCACTGGACAAAAAGAAGACAGAAAAGTTAGTTAGTTTCTGTGAATCGTATCTTCAGAAACCGTTTCTATGTCGGGATGACTGAGAGCTCTCAAACGTACAGGTGTAGGAGGAGTTCTGGATTGCTGTGCTTGTGAGGTTTTGGGGTCCCACAGTTACTATAGATATGTTGTAGAGGGTTCCAGAGGCGAGCATTGACAGCTCTTTGCTGGTGCCTCCAATCCTGGGTGTTGTTTTATTATTGTATGTGATGAGAAAACTGATGTCAGGAGCTTGTTTCATGACGTCAGGGATGGTCCAATTCAACAGCAGCGAGGAGTTGGTCCAGTTAGCAATGATGAGGGAATCAGGGGGGAGAGGAACTGAAGGAGGAACAGATGAACATTATACTGCTGATTAAGCAAGTTACTATTTGTACTGAGAAAATTTTTTGATTCATTTAATAGTAAAAAAAAAAAAAAAAAAATCAGAGAAATAAAACACATCGCAGTGAAAACTGTCATTAAAACAGTTAAACTAATTCGTCTCAATAACAGTTTCAGAGATTAAAATGTAATTTTTTTTTTTGATCTTTTATCCTTCAACAATTCATTTTCTCAAATCACAGGTCCATTTTTTCAAATCATTGTTTTATTTATATTTCGGTAACAATATAACATACTTGTTTATTCTGACTCTATTGTGTATTCTGATAATACACAACAACCAAAGTCAATGTGGAAGCACGAAGATGGGTTTATTATGGTATGGGCTTGCTCAATGTGTGGAAGACTACAATAATATTTAGTGATTGCATGCATGAACTCTTCACATGTTTAAAAAAAAAAGAGTTTAAAATTTAAAAAGTACATTTAGGCAGATATACATTATTTTGGAAGAAGAATTTAGAATTAGATACCGGCGTTTCCATCGACAAGCAAATTGCACAAATTGGATTTACAATAATAAATGTCCCTAATAGAAAGATGACAATTTATCAAGAAAAAGCTTCGAAGAAGTATTTTTTGAGGCATATCGAAATTGACATATTTCACTTGATTTCTAATTTAATTATTGACATGACCAATCAACCAGATAGCACACTTAGCGAGCGCCACAAGAGGTCCTACAGCATCACAGCTCATAAGGCGTTGAGAGTATCATATGGAATTGTTGGATCTACAGCTCCTCTGTAAAATCACTAAACACCATTTCCCAAAATCTTTTAATCCAAAGCTGTTTCCACACAGCTCGTGTGGAAACAGTGGAATTGTGTGAATGCTTTGCAAGCATTCACTCTAAAACTCAATCAAACTTTCAGCAATTTCTGCAGTCTCGGGTATCAAAGAATCCATCTCGTTAAGAACATTATCACTTGTAGTTTGGTATTTGTAAACTTTATGGTTTTTGAAATTTAACGCAATTCATGTAATTTTTTAGCCCCATTGAAATAAATGGGAATTTGTCAAATTTCTGTAATTAAAAAAATTCAGCATGTTCAGTCAATATTCGCTTGTACTTTTGCTATTGTTAAATTTTCGCAAATTTTGAAATATTACGCAATTATTTACGACTTTACCCAATTTTTGCTTTTCATGCAATTCCTAAAAATTTTTTTGCGTACTTTAAAAACCATGCAAGTTTGGTATCAAAATGTTCAGCATGTTGAGTACATTAATGTCACGGGGGTTTTAAGGGATCATTTTGAGTTTAGCTAATATTTTAGCAACATATTAACGTTTTTCACTAATTTAGAATTTACTGAGGTTTTTTGGGCTAATTCTGAGTTAAAATAGTGTTTTAGTAATGTGCTAGCTTTCTAGGCATTTTTGGCACCAACTAGGTATTTTTGGTCTTTTTTGGAGGTAAGCTAACATTTGAGCAATATGTTTTTTTTGTCTAATTTGGCATCTACCAAGGTTTTGGGCTAATTCTCAGTTCATATCTTGTATTTTTTTTATACTTACAGAACTTTTTCCATTTTTTTAAGAAATTCTTTGAACTCTTTATGTACTAAATACAATTTCTGCAGCTGTAAGGCATTTTGCAATTTTAGCAATAAGCAAACAGCTTTAGCATTAATTTTCAGCAAATCCCTTCAGCAATTACAGTTAATTTATTCAGCAGATTCATCAAAAAGCATTCACTCTAGCATCACTGTAGGTAATGAAACTTTTCTAGTTGCAAAATTGTGTTTTTTTGATAGTTATAGAATTTTGATAGTTTTACACATGTTTAATAGAAACTCAGCTTGAGGCTGGGACTGTCCTTTTATGATAAAATGACAACTTCTAACATATTAAGACGGTTGTAGTCATCATGAAATATTTGTCACAACTGTTTGTGTGCATCTTTTCAGATTGTTTATTCTAAATATTTTGTTTCTTTCTTCAGCAATTCAGGGAAGGGGAATCAGGATAGTTTGATCTTATTTTTCTGCCATGATGCATTTTTCTCTGACAAGTACAAGATAAATATTAATCCCAATAAAAAAGAGAAAATGTTGTTAAGTGTTTTGTTTTCATCCTTATTTTTATTTCCACATGGTCTGCAACAGCAAAATGTACTTTGGGTAAAACCACATTAAGCAAAAATGTAATGAGTCCAACACCTAACAAAGAATTTCTGTCAGAAAGATAGCTTTGGAAGTCACAGCTAAAATGTTCCTTGAACTGTTTGAGTATCTGAGCACATTATTCTCTGACTCTGACATTATTCATATAGAGGTGGGCGTTCCCCAGACACAGAGGAACGTTTGAACTCACCAGTGGCAAATGAAGAATCATCAGACGGGTTCCTGAAGTCTCCAACCACAGTAGTGACGATGACATGATAGAGTCTCCCAGGAGATAAATCCAGGAAATATGCTGCCCGGACGGATGTGTAGTTGGTTTTGTAATAATTTAGATTCATGTTTGAAATGTTCACCTCAAAATAGGCAAACTCTCCTCTCTCCAAACTCCAGCTGATGTTTAGGTGCCGAGTCCCATTGGCTGTAACTGTAATATTCTGAGGTTTTTCAGGCCCTGTTTAGTTAAAAAGAGAAGATGAAGATATTAATCTTTTCCTAAAAACGTTTTCGCTGCAGGAATTTGGGGGGAAAAAGTCGAATAAACTATAATTTCTGTAAATGGCAAATAGCAACAAATAAAAAACAGATCAGTAGATGGCTTTAAATTGCTTGATTTCAAATATTTTCAAAGGTTTTCTGAAACTATGAACCTACTTGTGAAGGTTTTTGTGAAGCTTTTCATCCCCTCGTTTACAGCCACAGCCGCCACGGAAATGTTGTACTGCACTCCAGGAGTTAAGTTTGTAATGTTGTAAGAGAAAGCATTAGTTTGATAGAAGGATTTTTCTTTTGTTGAATTCCATCTGACGATATACGAGTCAGCACTTCCGTCTGGTTTATCCCATGATAAATACACGGATGTGGTTGTAACAGAAACAATCTGGAGGTTTTTAACCACTTCAGGCTCTGAGAACACAGAGTGAAACATATTTGTGAGAAATGGAAAAATCAATCAATTTTCTTTTCATAGTCTATTTTAATATATTTCATATATTTAGAAGAGGGGCTGTCCATAAACTTTTGGCTTACTTGTGACATTCGTGATGCTGTAAGAATCAAACAACACAACATCATCTGCAAAAAAAGTCTCCGCTACTCCTCAAACTGGTAAAGACATTTCATGTTACACCTCAATGCAAACACATAGAGGTTAGGAAATCTTTCAAATTTCACAGGTAAGCTAAAAAATAACTCTCCAAAACTCCAAATTTTCAGCTTCTCAATTCAATTCAATTTTGTTCATATAGCCCAAAATCACAAAGAAGTTTTGCCTCATTGAGCTTCTGGTTAGTCATCTGAAACCACAGTTGTAACAATAAATACCTATAGTGACTTGAATAGTGGTTAAATGATTTGAGCAAGGTATTGATAAAAGTTATCACAAATTGTAACCTGTTAACACAGGTTATTGTAGCAATTATCAGAAAAATTAGATATAAATAGACAAATAATTTGTACCTCTAATTTTGAGGGTATATTTAACTTGTGTATCTTTTTTCTTGAATACTACATTTCTCTTCATTCTTCATTTGTGTCACTGTGTAGTTATTTTGTTGCATACATCTCACAACAAGACTAAAGAGGTGTCCAAGTGTACTTACTCGTATAGTTGGAGGTAAACACACTCTTTCCTTTAGTTTGGTTATCTGCTGCCACAGCTGTGACATTTATGCCATACTGGACACCAGCAGTCAGGTTAGATATAATCATGTTTTTATCAGTCACAATGGCTTTTAGAGTAGATGATCCATTTGACCATTGTACTTCATAGAATGAACTGTTTCCTAATGGACTGGTCCATTTCAAAGATATGGATGAAGTGGTGATTTCAGTAACTGTGAGGTCTCTGACTTCATTTGGTTCTGAGAAGTAGACGAGTCATAAAGATGAAAACTGCCCTATCCGCTAAAATGATATGTATGTCTTCTTAGTCAAAAAAACTCCAAAACAAATGGAAAAAAAGTCAAGCCTCTTGCAAAAAATTCATTAGACTAAATTGGTGTTTTCTTCCATGAAGGATATTTTAAAACACAAATTGGTCCAGACCAAGGACCAGTTTAAAGACTTTGTTGTCCTATGTTATATACAAGACAGATCAAGTAAAAACAAGCCCACATTCATGTTGGGAATGTACTATAAACCAGTGGCAGGTCAAAAAAAGTGAAAAGAATGTACATTCATCCATCCATCCAACCAAACTTCTTTTTCTTTTTCTGTACATCTGTATTTCTATCAATCCTACAGATCTGTAATGCTTCCAACATCATCCATCCATCCTTTCATTTTATTCATGCATGCACTCGTTCTTTCAAACATCTTCAGTCCATCTATTCATCGTACATGCTGTCCGTATGTAACATTTTTCCCATAAACATTTATTTTAGGCACATTTTCATCCTCCAATTTCAATGTTTCCATTAAGTTATTAAGTCCCCTCCATTGCTTTAATTCATACTTCTCAAGCCAAACCCAGTTTATCCTATTGAAATCACTTAAATCCCAATCCTCATCCAACTCCTCAGGTTTTCCTCAAGGTTCTGTTCTTTGTCCCCGTCTCTTCATTATCAACCTCCTACCCTTCTGCAATATAATATGCAAATTTAACATTGGTTCTCATTGTTTTGCCGATGAGACCCAGCTCTATCTGGCCAATAAACCCAACTATTCTCTTCCACCTTCCTCACTCTCCTCCTGCCTGTCTAGCATAAAAACCTGGTTTGCCTTAAATTTCCTTAAACTCAACAGTGACAAAACCAAGTTTCTCCTTGTTGGTTCCATATTCACCCTTTCCAAAGTTTCCAATTTCACATCTTCCATCTACTCCTCTTCAGTTTCTCCTTCACCTAAGGTCAAGGGCCTGGATGTCATCCTTGGCAGTTCACTACTCTTTCAATCTCACATCAGTAGCATTACTTTGTCTGCCTACTTTCATCTACATAAGTTTAATCGTCTCCTCCCCTTCCCTTCAATCACTGTCCACTCAGCTTCCATTGTGGTGTAGTCTGGTCACTTCTCACCTTGACTACTGCAATGCTCTCCTGACTAGTCTTCCTAATAAGACGCTAAATAAACTTTGATTGGTCCAGAATTCAGCTGCTTGCATCATCACCAAATCTCCCTCCATCCATCACATCACTCCTGTTCCACAACAGCTGCGCTGGCTCCCGTTTTTTTCAGGTTTCAATTCAAACTTCTTCTCTACATGTTCAAAGCCTTTCATAGCATGGCTCCTTCCTACATACCTGTCTAATCTTTTCCATACTAAGACCACTCCTGCTCTCTGGTCTTCCTCTTTCTTTTAGCTTTCCCTCCCTCAAGGCCGTCAATATAGATATTGGACTAATTCAAAGTATATTGTTGAACACATCTCTCAGCAAGTCTTGAATGGTTTTCGTGTGTACTTACTTGTATAATTGGAGGTAAACACACTCTTTCCTTTAGTTTGGTTATCTGCTGCCACAGCTGTGACATTTATGCCATACTGGACACCAGCAGTCAGGTTAGATATAGTCATGTTTTTATCAGTCACAATTGCTTTTAGAGTAGATGATCCATTTGACCATTGTACTTCATAGTAAGAGCTGATTCCTGATGGTTCGGTCCATTTCAAAGATATAGATGAAGTGGTGATTTCAGTAACTGTGAGGTCTCTGACTTCATTTGGTTCTGAGAAGAAGATGAGTCATAAAGATGAAAACTGCCCTATCCGCTAAAATGATATGTATGTATTCATAGTCACAAAAAACTCCAAAACAGATGGAAAAAAAGTCAAGCCTCTTGCAAAAAATTCATTACACTAAATTGGTATTTTCTTCCATGAAGGATATTTTAAAACACATATTGGTCCAGACCAAGGACCAATTTAAAGACTTTGTTGTCCTATGTTATATGCAAGACAGATCAAGTAAAAACAAGCCCACATTCATGTTGGGAATGCTCTATAAACCAGTGGCAGGTCAAAAAAAGTGAAAAGAATGTACATTCATCCATCCATCCAACCAAAACTCTTTTTCTTTTTCTGTACATCTGTATTTCTATCCATCATTCAGGGCTGTAATGCTTTCAACATTATCCATCCATCCTTTCATTTTATTCATGCATGCACCGGTTCTTTCAAACATCTTCAGTCCATCTATTCATCGTACATGTCTGTATGTAACATTATTTTTTCCATAAACATTTATTTTAGGCACATTTTCCTCCTCCAATTTCAATGTTTCCATTAAGTTATTAAGTCCCCTCCATTGCTTTAATTCATACTTCTCAAGCCAATACCAGTTTATCCTATTGAAATCATTTAAATCCCAATCCTCCTCCAACTCCTCAAGTTTTCCTCAAGGTTCTGTTCTTTGTCCCCGTCTCTTCATTATCAACCTCCTACCCCTCTGCAATATATTATGCAAATTTAACATTGGTTCTCATTGTTTTGCCGATGAGACCCAGCTATATCTGGCCAATAAACCCAACTATTCTCGTCCACCTTCCTCACTCTCCTCCTGCCTGTCTAGCATAAAAACCTGGTTTGCCTTAAATTTCCTCAAACTTAACAGTCACAAAACCAAGTTTCTCCTTTTTGGTTCCATATTCACCCTTTCCAAAGTTTCCAATTTCACATCTTCCATCTACTCCTCTTCAGTTTCTCCTTCACCTAAGGTCAAGGGCCTGGATGTCATCCTTGGCAGTTCACTATCCTTTCAATCTCACATCAGTAGCATTACTTTGTCTGCCTACTTTCATCTACATAAGTTTAATCGTCTCCTCCCCTTCCCCTCAATCACTGTCCACTCAGCTTCCATTGTGATGTAGTCTGGTCACTTCTCACCTTGACTACTGCAATGCTCTCCTGACTAGTCTTCCCAATAAGACGCTAAATAAACTTTGATTGGTCCAGAATTCTGCTGCTTGCATCATCACCAGAACTCCCTCCATCCATCACATCACTCCTGTTCCACAACAGCTGCGCTGGCTCCCGTTTTTTTTTTTGGATTCAATTCAAACTTCTTCTCTACATGTTCAAAGCCTTTCATAGCATGGCTCCTTCCTACCTGTCTAATCTTTTCCATATTAAGACCACTCCTACTCTCTGGTCTTCCTTTTTCCTTTAGCTTTCCCCCCCTCAAGAACGTCAATATAGATATTGGACTAATTCAAAGTATATTGTTGAACACATCTCTCAGCAAGTCTTGAATGTTTTCCGTGTGTACTTACTTGTATAATTGGAGGTAAACACACTCTTTCCTTTAGTTTGGTTATCTGCTGCCACAGCTGTGACATTTATGCCATACTGGACACCAGCAGTCAGGTTAGATATAGTCACGTTTTTATCAGTCACAGTGGCTTTTAGAGTAGATGATCCATTTAACCATTGTACTTCATAGAATGAACTGTTTCCTAATGGACTGGTCCATTTCAAAGATATGGATGAAGTGGTGATTTCAGTAACTGTGAGGTCTCTGACTTCATTTGTTCTGAGAAGAAGATGAGTCATAAAATGAAACTTCCAACACACTAAAATGATCTGTTTCTCTTCTCTACCGTCACCATTACCCTAAGACATGCATCCATCAAAACTTAATCTATTCAACCATCCACTATCAATAACACTGCCCACTCAAACCAAACTCCCTCTCCATCATTTCCGGTCCATATTTTTATCTATCCATCTAGTTATCTAAACATCTTTCCATTCTTCTATTCATCTATCAAACCAATAGTTCCCATTGTTTTACTTTACTCGTATGTGGAGGTAAACACACTCATTCCTTTAGTTTCGGTTATCTGCTGCCCACAGCTGTGACACTTATGCCATACTGGACACCAGCAGTCAGGTTAGATATAGTCATGTTTTTATCAGTCACAGTGGCTTTTAGAGTAGATGATCCATTTGACCATTGTACTTCATAGAATGAACTGTTTCCTAATGGACTGGTCCATTTCAAAGATATGGATGAAGTGGTGATTTCAGTAACTGTGAGGTCTCTGACTTCATTTGGTTCTGAGAAGAAGACGAGTCATAAAGATGAAAACTGCCCTATCCGCTAAAATGATATGTATGTATTCATAGTCACAAAAAACTCCAAAACAAATGGAAAAAAAGTCAAGCCTCTTGCAAAAAATTCATTAGACTAAATTGGTGTTTTCTTCCATGAAGGATATTTTAAAACACAAGTTGGTCCAGACCAAGGACCAGTTTAAAGACTTTGTTGTCCTATGTTATATACAAGACAGATCAAGTAAAAACAAGCCCACATTCATGTTGGGAATGTACTATAAACCAGTGGCAGGTCAAAAAAAGTGAAAAGAATGTACATTCATCCATCCATCCAACCAAACTTCTTTTTCTTTTTCTGTACATCTGTATTTCTATCAATCCTACAGATCTGTAATGCTTCCAACATCATCCATCCATCCTTTCATTTTATTCATGCATGCACCGGTTCTTTCAAACATCTTCAGTCCATCTATTCATCGTACATGTCCGTATGTAACATTATTTTTTCTATAAACATTTATTTTAGGCACATTTTCCTCCTCCAATTTCAATGTTTCCATTAAGTTATTAAGTCCCCTCCATTGCTTTAATTCATACTTCTCAAGCCAATACCAGTTTATCCTATTGAAATCATTTAAATCCCAATCCTCCTCCAACTCCTCAAGTTTTCCTCAAGGTTCTGTTCTTTGTCCCCGTCTCTTCATTATCAACCTCCGACCCTTCTGCAATATAATATGCAAATTTAACATTGGTTCTCATTGTTTTGCCGATGAGACCCAGCTCTATCTGGCCAATAAACCCAACTATTCTCTTCCACCTTCCTCACTCTCCTCCTGCCTGTCCAGCATAAAAACCTGGTTTGCCTTAAATTTCCTTAAACTCAACAGTGACAAAACCAAGTTCCTCCTTGTTGGTTCCATATTCACCCTTTCCAAAGTTTCCAATTTCACATTTTCCATCTACACCTCTTCAGTTTCTCCTTCACCTAAGGTCAAGGGCCTGGATGTCATCCTTGGCAGTTCACTACCCTTTCAATCTCACATCAGTAGCATTACTCTGTCTGCCTACTTTCATCTATGTAATTTTAATCGTCTCCTCCCCTTCCCCTCAATCGCTGTCCACTCAGCTTCCATTGTGGTGTAGTCTGGTCACCTCACCTTGACTACTGAAATGCTCTCCTGACTAGTCTTCCTAATAAGACGCTAAATAAACTTTGATTGGTCCAGAATTCAGCTGCTTGCATCATCACCAGAACTCCCTCCATCCATCACATCACTCCTGTTCCACAACAGCTGCGCTGGCTCCCGTTTTTTTCAGGATTCAATTCAAACTTCTTCTCTACATGTTCAAAGCCTTTCATAGCATGGCTCCTTCCTACATACCTGTCTAATCTTTTCCATACTAAGACCACTCCTGCTCTCTGGTCTTCCTCTTTCTTTTAGCTTTCCCCTCAAGGCGTCAATATAGATATTGGACTAATTCAAAGTATATTGTTGAACACATCTCTCAGCAAGTCTTGAATGGTTTTTGAGTGTACTTACTTGTATAATTGGAGGTAAACACACTCTTTCCTTTAGTTTGGTTATCTGCTGCCACAGCTGTGACATTTATGCCATACTGGACACCAGCAGTCAGGTTAGATATAGTCATTTTTTTATCAGTCACAATGGCTTTTAGAGTAGATGATCCATTTGACCATTGTACTTCATAGTAAGAGCTGATTCCTGATGGTTCGGTCCATTTCAAAGATATAGATGAAGTGGTGATTTCAGTAACTGTGAGGTCTCTGACTTCATTTGGTTCTGAGAAGAAGATGAGTCATAAAGATGAAAACTGCCCTATCCGCTAAAATGATATGTATGTCTTCTTAGTAACAAAAAACTCCAAAATTGATGGAAAAAAAGTCAAGCCTCTTACAGAAAATTCATTACACTAAATTGGTATTTTCTTCCATGAAGGATATTTTAAAACACAAGTTGGTCCAGACCAAGGACCAGTTTAAAGACTTTGTTGTCCTATGTTATATACAAGACAGATCAAGTAAAAACAAGCCCACATTCATGTTGGGAATGTACTATAAACCAGTGGCAGGTCAAAAAAAGTGAAAAGGATGTACATTCATCCATCCATCCAACCAAACTTCTTTTTCTTTTTCTGTACATCTGTATTTCTATCAATCCTACAGATCTGTAATGCTTCCAACATCATCCATCCATCCTTTCATTTTATTCATGCATGCACCCGTTCTTTCAAACATCTTCAGTCCATCTATTCATCGTACATGCTGTCCGTATGTAACATTTTTCCCATAAACATTTATTTTAGGCACATTTTCATCCTCCAATTTCAATGTTTCCATTAAGTTACTAAGTCCCCTCCATTGCTTTAATTCATACTTCTCAAGCCAATACCAGTTTATCCTATTGAAATCACTTAAATCCCAATCCTCATCCAACTCCTCAGGATTTCCTCAAGGTTCTGTTCTTTGTCCCCGTCTCTTCATTATCAACCTCCTACCCTTCTGCAATATATTATGCAAATTTAACATTGGTTCTCATTGTTTTGCCGATGAGACCCAGCTCTATCTGGCCAATAAACCCAACTATTCTCTTCCACCTTCCTCACTCTCCTCCTGCCTGTCTAGCATAAAAACCTGGTTTGCCTTAAATTTCTTAAACTCAACAGTGACAAAACCAAGTTTCTCCTTGTTGGTTCCACATTCACTCTTTCCAAAGTTTCCAATTTCACATTTTCCATTAACTGCTCTTCAGTTTCACCTTCACCTAAGGTCAAGGGCCTGGATGTCATCCTTGGCAGTTCACTATCCTTTCAATCTCACATCAGTAGCATTACTTTGTCTGCCTACTTTCATCTACATAAGTTTAATCGTCTCCTCCCCTTCCCCTTAATCACTGTCCACTCAGCTTCCATTGTGGTGTAGTCTGGTCACTTCTCACCTTGACTACTGCAATGCTCTCCTGACTAGTCTTCCCAATAAGACACTAAATAACCTTTGATTGGTCCAGAATTCAGCTGCTTGCATCATCACCAGAACTCCCTCCATCCATCACATCACTCCTGTTCCACAACAGCTGCGCTGGCTCCCTTTTTGTTTTTGGTTCAATTCAAACTTCTTCTCTACATGTTCAAAGCCTTTCATAGCATGGCTCCTTCCTACCTGTCTAATCTTTTCCACATTAAGACTACTCCTACTCTCTGGTCTTCCTCTTTCCTTTAGCTTTCCCTCCCTCAAGGCCGTCAATATAGATATTGGACTAATTCAAAGTATATTGTTGAACACATCTCTCAGCAAGTCTTGAATGGTTTTCGTGTGTACTTACTTGTATAATTGGAGGTAAACACACTCTTTCCTTTAGTTTGGTTATCTGCTGCCACAGCTGTGACATTTATGCCATACTGGACACCAGCAGTCAGGTTAGATATAGTCACGTTTTTATCAGTCACAATGGCTTTTAGAGTAGATGATACATTTGACCATTGTACTTCATAGTAAGAGCTGATTCCTGATGGTTCGGTCCATTTCAAAGATATAGATGATGTGGTGATTTCAGTAACTGTGAGGTCTCTGACTTCATTTGGTTCTGAGAAGAAGATGAGTCATAAAGATGAAAACTTCCACACACTAAAAATGATCTGTTTCTCTTTCTACCGTCCCATTACCCTAGACATGCATCCATCTCATCTTAAACTTAATCTATTCAACCATCCACTATAATAAAGCTACCCAATCAAACCACTCCCTCTCCATCCTTCCGTCCATATGTTTATCTATCCATCAATTTATCTAAACATCTTTCCATTCTTCTATTCATCTATCAAAAAAATACTTCCCATGTTTACTTACTCGTATAGTTGGATGTAAACACACTCATTCCTTTAGTTTGGTTATCTGCTGCCACAGCTGTGCACATTATTTCTGCATACATACTGGACACCAGCAGTCAGGTTAGATATAGTCATTTTTATCAGTCACCAATGGCTTTTAGAGTAGATGATCCATCTGACCATTTGTACTTCATAGAATGAACTGTTTCCTAATGGACTGTTCCATTTCAAAGATATGGATGAAGTGGTGATTTCAGTAACTGTGAGGTCTCTGACTTCATTTGGTTCTGAGAAGAAGATGAGTCATAAAGATGAAAACGCCCTATCCGCTAAAATGAATGTATGTAATTCATAGTCACAAAAAACTCCAAAACAGATGGAAAAAAAGTCGGGCCTCTTGCAGAAAATTCATTAAACTAAATTGGTGTTTTCTTCCATGAAATGTATTTTAAAACACAAATTGGTCCAGACCAAGGACCGGTTTAAAGACTTTGTGTCCATTGCTACATACAGGACAGATCAAGTAAAACAAGCCCACATTCATGTTGGGAATGTACTATAAACCAGTGGCAGTCAAAGAAAGTGAAAAGAATGTACATTCATCCATCCATCCAACCAAAAGTCTTTTTCTTTTCGTACATCTGTATTTCTATCCATCATTCAGGTCTGTAATGCTTCCTACATTATTCATCCATCCTTTCATTTTATTCATGCATGCACCGGTTCTTCTCAAACATCTTCAGTCCATCTATTCAATCGTACATGTCCGTATGTAACATTATTTTTCTATAAACATTTATTTTAGGCACAATTTCCCTCCTCCAACTTTCAATGTTTCCATTAAGTCATTAAGTCCCCTCATCTCTTAATTCATACTTCTCAAGCCAATACCAGTTTATCCTATTGAAATCATTTAAATCCCAATCCTCCTCCAACTCCTCAAGTTTTCCTCAAGGTTCTGTTCTTTGTCCCCGTTTCTTCATTAACAACCTCCTACCCTTCTGCAATATAATATGCAAATTTAACATTGGTTCTCATTGTTTCGCCGATGAGACCCAGCTCTATCTGGCCAATAAACCCAACTATTCTCTTCCACCATCCTCACTCTCCTCCTGCCTGTCTAGCATAAAAACATGGTTTTCTTTAAATTTCCTCAAACTTAACAGTCACAAAACCAAGTTTCTCCTTTTTGGTTCCATATTCACCCTTTCCAAAGTTTCCAATTTCACATCTTCCATCTACTCCTCTTCAGTTTCTCCTTCACCTAAGGTCAAGGGCCTGGATGTCATCCTTGGCAGTTCACTATCCTTTCAATCTCACATCAGTAGCATTACTCTGTCTGCCTACTTTCATCTATGTAATTTTAATCGTCTCCTCCCCTTCCCCTCAATCACTGTCCACTCAGCTTCCATTGTGATGTAGTCTGGTCACTTCTCACCTTGACTACTGCAATGCTCTCCTGACTAGTCTTCCCAATAAGACGCTAAATAAACTTTGATTGGTCCAGAATTCAGCTGCTTGCATCATCACCAGAACTCCCTCCATCCATCACATCACTCCTGTTCCACAACAGCTGCGCTGGCTCCCGTTTTTTTTTTTTGGATTCAATTCAAACTTCTTCTCTACATGTTCAAAGCCTTTCATAGCATGGCTCCTTCCTATCTGTCTAATCTTTTCCATATTAAGACCACTCCTACTCTCTGGTCTTCCTTTTTCCTTTAGCTTTCCCCCCCTCAAGAACGTCAATATAGATATTGGACTAATTCAAAGTATATTGTTGAACACATCTCTCAGCAAGTCTTGAATGTTTTCCGTGTGTACTTACTTGTATAATTGGAGGTAAACACACTCTTTCCTTTAGTTTGGTTATCTGCTGCCACAGCTGTGACATTTATGCCATACTGGACACCAGCAGTCAGGTTAGATATAGTCATGTTTTTGTCAGTCACAATGGCTTTTAGAGTAGATGATTCATGTGACCATTGTACTTCATACAATGAACTGTTTCCTAATGGACTGGTCCATTTCAAAGATATAGATGAAGTGGTGATTTCAGTAACTGTGAGGTCTCTGACTTCATTTGGTTCTGAGAAGAAGATGAGTCATAAAGATGAAAACTTCCACACACTAAAATGATCTGTTTCTCTTCTACCGTCCCATTACCCTAGACATGCATCCATCTTAAACTTAATCTATTCAACCATCCACTATCAATAAAACTACCCATCAAACCAAATCCCTCTCCGTCATTCCGTCCATATGTCTATCTATCCATCAATTTATCTAAACATCTTTCCATTCTTCTATTCATCTA
Source organism: Oryzias javanicus (assembly GCA_003999625.1). Classification (NCBI taxonomy): domain Eukaryota; kingdom Metazoa; phylum Chordata; class Actinopteri; order Beloniformes; family Adrianichthyidae; genus Oryzias; species Oryzias javanicus. The sequence goes on from CM012442.1 coordinate 29,915,795, forward strand.
TCAAACCAATACTTCCCATGTTTACTTACTCGTATAGTTGGACGTAAACACACTCATTCCTTTAGTTTGGTTATCTGCTGCCACAGCTGTGACACTTATGCCATACTGGACACCAGCAGTCAGGTTAGATATAGTCATGTTTTTATCAGTCACAATGGCTTTTAGAGTAGATGATCCATCTGACCATTGTACTTCATAGAATAAACTGTTTCCTAATTGACTGTTCCATTTCAAAGATATGGATGAAGTGGTGATTTCAGTAACTGTGAGGTCTCTGACTTCATTTGGTTCTGAGAAGAAGATGAGTCATAAAGATGAAAACTGCCCTATCCGCTAAAATGATATGTATGTATTCATAGTCACAAAAAACTCCAAAATTGATGGAAAAAAAAGTCGGGCCTCTTGCAGAAAATTCATTAGACTAAATTGGTGTTTTCTTCCATGAAGGGTATTTTAAAACACAAATTGGTCCAGACCAAGGACCAGTTTAAAGACTTTGTTGTCCTATGCTACATACAGGACAGATCAAGTAAAAACAAGCCCACATTCATGTTGGGAATGTACTATAAACCAGTGGCAGGTCAAAGAAAGTGAAAAGAATGTACATTCATCCATCCATCCAACCAAAAGTCTTTTTCTTTTTCTGTACATCTGTATTTCTATCCATCATTCAGGTCTGTAATGCTTCCAACATTATTCATCCATCCTTTCATTTTATTCATGCATGCACCGGTTCTTTCAAACATCTTCAGTCCATCTATTCATCGTACATGTCCGTATGTAACATTATTTTTTCTATAAACATTTATTTTAGGCACATTTTCCTCCTCCAATTTCAATGTTTCCATTAAGTTATTAAGTCCCCTCCATTGCTTTAATTCATACTTCTCAAGCCAATACCAGTTTATCCTATTGAAATCATTTAAATCCCAATCCTCCTCCAACTCCTCAAGTTTTCCTCAAGGTTCTGTTCTTTGTCCCCGTCTCTTCATTATCAACCTCCTACCCCTCTGCAATATAATATGCAAATTTAACATTGGTTCTCATTGTTTCGCCGATGAGACCCAGCTCTATCTGGCCAATAAACCCAACTATTCTCTTCCACCTTCCTCACTCTCCTCCTGCCTGTCTAGCATAAAAACCTGGTTTGCCTTAAATTTCCTCAAACTTAACAGTCACAAAACCAAGTTTCTCCTTTTTGGTTCCATATTCACCCTTTCCAAAGTTTCCAATTTCACATTTTCCATCTACTCCTCTTCAGTTTCTCCTTCACCTAAGGTCAAGGGCCTGGATGTCATCCTTGGCAGTTCACTATCCTTTCAATCTCACATCAGTAGCAATACTCTGTCTGCCTACTTTCATCTACATAAGTTTAATCGTCTCCTCCCCTTCCCCTCAATCACTGTCCACTCAGCTTCCATTGTGATGTAGTCTGGTCACTTCTCACCTTGACTACTGCAATGCTCTCCTGGCTAGTATTCCCAATAAGACGCTAAATAAACTTTGATTGGTCCAGAATTCAGCTGCTTGCATCATCATCAGAACTCCCTCCATCCATCACATCACTCCTGTTCCACAACAGCTGCGCTGGCTCCCGTTTTTTTTTTTTTGGATTCAATTCAAACTTCTTCTCTACATGTTCAAAGCCTTTCATAGCATGGCTCCTTCCTATCTGTCTAATCTTTTCCATATTAAGACCACTCCTACTCTCTGGTCTTCCTTTTTCCTTTAGCTTTCCCCCCCTCAAGAACGTCAATATAGATATTGGACTAATTCAAAGTATATTGTTGAACACATCTCTCAGCAAGTCTTGAATGTTTTCCGTGTGTACTTACTTGTATAATTGGAGGTAAACACACTCTTTCCTTTAGTTTGGTTATCTGCTGCCACAGCTGTGACATTTATGCCATACTGGACACCAGCAGTCAGGTTAGATATAGTCATGTTTTTGTCAGTCACAATGGCTTTTAGAGTAGATGATTCATGTGACCATTGTACTTCATACAATGAACTGTTTCCTAATGGACTGGTCCATTTCAAAGATATAGATGAAGTGGTGATTTCAGTAACTGTGAGGTCTCTGACTTCATTTGGTTCTGAGAAGAAGATGAGTCATAAAGATGAAAACTTCCACACACTAAAATGATCTGTTTCTCTTCTACCGTCCCATTACCCTAGACATGCATCCATCTTAAACTTAATCTATTCAACCATCCACTATCAATAAAACTACCCATCAAACCAACTCCCTCTCCATCCTTCCGTCCATATGTTTATCTATCCATCAATTTATCTAAACATCTTTCCATTCTTCTATTCATCTATCAAACCAATACTTCCCATGTTTACTTACTCGTATAGTTGGACGTAAACACACTCATTCCTTTAGTTTGGTTATCTGCTGCCACAGCTGTGACACTTATGCCATACTGGACACCAGCAGTCAGGTTAGATATAGTCATGTTTTTATCAGTCACAATGGCTTTTAGAGTAGATGATCCATCTGACCATTGTACTTCATAGAATGAACTGTTTCCTAATGGACTGTTCCATTTCAAAGATATGGATGAAGTGGTGATTTCAGTAACTGTGAGGTCTCTGACTTCATTTGGTTCTGAGAAGAAGATGAGTCACAAAGATGAAAACTGCCCTATCCGCTAAAATGATATGTATGTATTCATAGTCACAAAAAACTCCAAAACAGATGGAAAAAAAAAAGTCGGGCCTCTTGCAGAAAATTCATTAGACTAAATTGGTGTTTTCTTCCATGAAATGTATTTTAAAACACAAATTGGTCCAGACCAAGGACCAGTTTAAAGACTTTGTTGTCCTATGCTACATACAGGACAGATCAAGTAAAAACAAGCCCACATTCATGTTGGGAATGTACTATAAACCAGTGGCAGGTCAAAGAAAGTGAAAAGAATGTACATTCATCCATCCATCCAACCAAAAGTCTTTTTCTTTTTCTGTACATCTGTATTTCTACCAATAATTCAAGTCTGTAATGCTTCCTACATTATTCATCCATCCTTTCATTTTATTCATGCATGCACCGGTTCTTTCAAACATCTTCAGTCCATCTATTCATCGTACATGTCCGTATGTAACATTATTTTTTCTATAAACATTTATTTTAGGCACATTTTCCTCCTCCAATTTCAATGTTTCCATTAAGTTATTAAGTCCCCTCCATTGCTTTAATTCATACTTCTCAAGCCAATACCAGTTTATCCTATTGAAATCATTAAATCCCAATCCTCCTCCAACTCCTCAAGTTTTCCTCAAGGTTCTGTTCTTTGTCCCCGTCTCTTCATTATCAACCTCCTACCCCTCTGCAATATAATATGCAAATTTAACATTGGTTCTCATTGTTTCGCCGATGAGACCCAGCTCTATCTGGCCAATAAACCCAACTATTCTCTTTCCACCTTCCTCACTCTCCTCCTGCCTGTCTAGCATAAAAACCTGGTTTGCCTTAAATTTCCTCAAACTTAACAGTCACAAAACCAAGTTTCTCCTTTTTGGTTCCATATTCACCCTTTCCAAAGTTTCCAATTTCACATTTTCCATCTACTCCTCTTCAGTTTCTCCTTCACCTAAGGTCAAGGGCCTGGATGTCATCCTTGGCAGTTCACTATCCTTTCAATCTCACATCAGTAGCAATACTCTGTCTGCCTACTTTCATCTACATAAGTTTAATCGTCTCCTCCCCTTCCCCTCAATCACTGTCCACTCAGCTTCCATTGTGATGTAGTCTGGTCACTTCTCACCTTGACTACTGCAATGCTCTCCTGGCTAGTATTCCCAATAAGACGCTAAATAAACTTTGATTGGTCCAGAATTCAGCTGCTTGCTTTCATCATCAGAAACTCCCTCCATCCATCACAATCACTCCTGTTCCACAACACTGCACTGGCCCCGTTTTTTTTTTTTTGATTCAATTCAAACTTCTTCTCTACATGTTCAAAGCCTTTCATAGCATGGCTCCTTCCTATCTGTCTAATCTTTTCCATATTAAGACCACTCCTACTCTCTGGTCTTCCTTTTTCCTTTAGCTTTCCCCCCCTCAAGAACGTCAATATAGATATTGGACTAATTCAAAGTATATTGTTGAACACATCTCTCAGCAAGTCTTGAATGTTTTCCGTGTGTACTTACTTGTATAATTGGAGGTAAACACACTCTTTCCTTTAGTTTGGTTATCTGCTGCCACAGCTGTGACATTTATGCCATACTGGACACCAGCAGTCAGGTTAGATATAGTCATGTTTTTGTCAGTCACAATGGCTTTTAGAGTAGATGATCCATTTGACCATTGTACTTCATAGTAAGAGCTGATTCCTGATGGTTCGGTCCATTTCAAAGATATAGATGAAGTGGTGATTTCAGTAACTGTGAGGTCTCTGACTTCATTTGGTTCTGAGAAGAAGATGAGTCATAAAGATGAAAACTTCCACACACTAAAATGATCTGTTTCTCTTCTACCGTCCCATTACCCTAGACATGCATCCATCTTAAACTTAATCTATTCAACCATCCACTATCAATAAAACTACCCATCAAACCAAATCCCTCTCCGTCCTTCCGTCCATATGTTTATCTATCCATCAATTTATCTAAACATCTTTCCATTCTTCTATTCATCTATCAAACCAATACTTCCCATGTTTACTTACTCGTATAGTTGGACGTAAACACACTCATTCCTTTAGTTTGGTTATCTGCTGCCACAGCTGTGACACTTATGCCATACTGGACACCAGCAGTCAGGTTAGATATAGTCATGTTTTTATCAGTCACAATGGCTTTTAGAGTAGATGATCCATCTGACCATTGTACTTCATAGAATAAACTGTTTCCTAATTGACTGTTCCATTTCAAAGATATGGATGAAGTGGTGATTTCAGTAACTGTGAGGTCTCTGACTTCATTTGGTTCTGAGAAGAAGATGAGTCACAAAGATGAAAACTGCCCTATCCGCTAAAATGATATGTATGTATTCATAGTCACAAAAAACTCCAAAACAGATGGAAAAAAAAGTCGGGCCTCTTGCAGAAAATTCATTAGACTAAATTGGTGTTTTCTTCCATGAAGGGTATTTTAAAACACAAATTGGTCCAGACCAAGGACCAGTTTAAAGACTTTGTTGTCCTATGCTACATACAGGACAGATCAAGTAAAAACAAGCCCACATTCATGTTGGGAATGTACTATAAACCAGTGGCAGGTCAAAGAAAGTGAAAAGAATGTACATTCATCCATCCATCCAACCAAAAGTCTTTTTCTTTTTCTGTACATCTGTATTTCTATCCATCATTCAGGTCTGTAATGCTTCCTACATTATTCATCCATCCTTTCATTTTATTCATGCATGCACCGGTTCTTTCAAACATCTTCAGTCCATCTATTCATCGTACATGTCCGTATGTAACATTATTTTTTCTATAAACATTTATTTTAGGCACATTTTCCTCCTCCAATTTCAATGTTTCCATTAAGTTATTAAGTCCCCTCCATTGCTTTAATTCATACTTCTCAAGCCAATACCAGTTTATCCTATTGAAATCATTTAAATCCCAATCCTCCTCCAACTCCTCAAGTTTTCCTCAAGGTTCTGTTCTTTGTCCCCGTCTCTTCATTATCAACCTCCTACCCCTCTGCAATATAATATGCAAATTTAACATTGGTTCTCATTGTTTCGCCGATGAGACCCAGCTCTATCTGGCCAATAAACCCAACTATTCTCTTCCACCATCCTCACTCTCCTCCTGCCTGTCTAGCATAAAAACATGGTTTTCCTTAAATTTCCTCAAACTTAACAGTCACAAAACCAAGTTTCTCCTTTTTGGTTCCATATTCACCCTTTCCAAAGTTTCCAATTTCACATCTTCCATCTACTCCTCTTCAGTTTCTCCTTCACCTAAGGTCAAGGGCCTGGATGTCATCCTTGGCAGTTCACTATCCTTTCAATCTCACATCAGTAGCATTACTCTGTCTGCCTACTTTCATCTACATAAGTTTAATCGTCTCCTCCCCTTCCCCTCAATCACTGTCCACTCAGCTTCCATTGTGATGTAGTCTGGTCACTTCTCACCTTGACTACTGCAATGCTCTCCTGACTAGTCTTCCCAATAAGACGCTAAATAAACTTTGATTGGTCCAGAATTCAGCTGCTTGCATCATCACCAGAACTACCTCCATCCATCACATCACTCCTGTTCCACAACAGCTGCGCTGGCTCCCGTTTTTTTTTTTTTTGGATTCAATTCAAACTTCTTCTCTACATGTTCAAAGCCTTTCATAGCATGGCTCCTTCCTATCTGTCTAATCTTTTCCATTAAGACCACTCCTACTCTCTGGTCTTCCTTTTTCCTTTAGCTTTCCCCCCCTCAAGAACGTCAATATAGATATTGGACTAATTCAAAGTATATTGTTGAACACATCTCTCAGCAAGTCTTGAATGTTTTCCGTGTGTACTTACTTGTATAATTGGAGGTAAACACACTCTTTCCTTTAGTTGGTTATCTGCTGCCACAGCTGTGACATTTATGCCATACTGGACACCAGCAGTCAGGTTAGATATAGTCATGTTTTTGTCAGTCACAATGGCTTTTAGAGTAGATGATTCATGTGACCATTGTACTTCATACAATGAACTGTTTCCTAATGGACTGGTCCATTTCAAAGATATAATGAAGTGGTGATTTCAGTAACTGTGAGGTCTCTGACTTCATTTGGTTCTGAGAAGAAGATGAGTCATAAAGATGAAAACTTCACACACTAAAATGATCTGTTTCTCTTCTACGTCCCATTACCCTAGACATGCATCCATCTTAAACTTAATCTATTCAACCATCCACTATCAATAAAACTACCCATCAAACCAAATCCCTCTCCGTCATTCCGTCCATATGTTTATTCTATCCATCAATTTATCTAAACATCTTCCATTCTTCTATTCATCTATCAAACAATACTTCCCATGTTTACTTACTCGTATAGTTGGACGTAAACACACTCATTCCTTTAGTTTGGTTATCTGCTGCCACAGCTGTGACACTTATGCCATACTGGACACCAGCAGTCAGGTTAGATATAGTCATGTTTTTATCAGTCACAATGGCTTTTAGAGTAGATGATCCATCTGACCATTGTACTTCATAGAATAAACTGTTTCCCAATTGACTGTTCCATTTCAAAGATATGGATGAAGTGGTGATTTCAGTAACTGTGAGGTCTCTGACTTCATTTGGTTCTGAGAAGAAGATGAGTCATAAAGATGAAAACTGCCCTATCCGCTAAAATGATATGTATGTATTCATAGTCACAAAAAACTCCAAAACATATGGAAAAAAAAGTCGGGCCTCTGGCAGAAAATTCATTAGACTAAATTGGTGTTTTCTTCCATGAAGGGTATTTTAAAACACAAATTGGTCCAGACCAAGGACAGTTTAAAGACTTTGTTGTCCTATGCTACATACAGGACAGATCAAGTAAAAAACAAGCCCACATTCATGTTGGGAATGTACTATAAACCAGTGCAGGTCAAAGAAGTGAAAAGAATGTACATTCTATCCATCCATCCAACCAAAAGTCTTTTTCTGTTTTCTGTACATCTGTATTCTATCCATCATTCAGGTCTGTAATGCTTCCAACATTATTCATCCATCCTTTCATTTTATTGTCATTGCATTGCACCGGTTCTTTCAAACATCTTCAGTCCATCTATTCATCGTACATGTCCGTATGTAACATTATTTTTTTCTATAAACATTTATTTTAGGCACCATTTTCCTCCTCCAATTTCAATGTTTCCATTAAGTTATTAAGTCCCCCTCCATTGCTTTAATTCATACTTCTCAAGCCAATACCAGTTTATCCTATTGAAATCATTTAAATCCCAATCCTCCTCCAACTCCTCAAGTTTTCCTCAAGGTTCTGTTCTTTGTCCCCGTCTCTTTCATTATCAACCTCCTACCCCTCTGCAATATTAATGCAAATTTAACAATTGGTTCTCATTGTTTTCGCCGATGAGACCAGCTCTATCTGGCCAATAAACCCAACTATTCTCTTCCACCATTCCTCACTCGTCCTCCTGCCTGCTAGCATAAAAACCTGGTTTGCCTTAAAATTCCTCAAACTTAACAGTCACAAAACCAAGTTTCTCCTTTTTGGTTCCATATTCACCCTTTCCAAAGTTTCCAATTTCACATTTTTTATTAACTGCTCTTCAGTTTCTCCTTCACCTAAGGTCAAGGGCCTGGATGTCATCCTTGGCAGTTCACTATCCTTTCAATCTCACATCAGTAGCAATACTCTGTCTGCCTACTTTCATCTACATAAGTTTAAATCGTCTCCTCCCTTCCCCTCAATCACTGTCCACTCAGCTTCCATTGTGATGTAGTCTGGTCACTTCTCACCTTGACTACTGCAATGCTCTCCTGGCTAGTATTCCCAATAAGACGCTAAATAAACTTTGATTGGTCCAGAATTCAGCTGCTTGCATCATCATCAGAACTCCCTCCATCCATCACATCACTCCTGTTCCACAACAGCTGCGCTGGCTCGTTTTTTTTTTTTTGGATTCAATTCAAACTTCTTCTCTACATGTTCAAAGCCTTTCATAGCATGGCTCCTTCCTATCTGTCTAATCTTTTCCATATTAAGACCATCCTACTCTCTGGTCTCCTTTTTCTTTAGCTTTCCCCCTCAAGAACGTCAATATAGATATTGGACTAATTCAAAGTATTTGTTGAACACATCTCTCAGCAAGTCTTGAATGTTTTCGTGTGTACTTACTTGTATAATTGGAGGTAAACACACTCTTTCCTTTAGTTTGGTTATCTGCTGCACAGCTGTGACATTTATGCCATACTGGACACCAGCAGTCAGGTTAGATATAGTCATGTTTTTGTCAGTCACAATGCTTTTAGAGTAGATGTCATGTGACCATTTACTCATACAATGAACTGTTTCCTAATGACTGGTCCATTTTAAAGATTAGATGAAGTGGTGATTTCAGTAACTGTGAGGTCTCTGACTTCATTTGTTCTGAGAAGAAGATGAGTCATAAAGATGAAAAAACTTCCACACACTAAAAATGATCTGTTTCCTTCTACCGTCCCATTACCTTAGACATGCATCCATCTAAACTTAATCTATTCAACCATCCATTATCAATGAAACTACCCATCAAACCAACTCCCTCTCCATCCTTTCATTCATACATTTTTCTATCCATCAATTTATCTAAACATCTTTCCATTCTTCTACTCATCTATCAAACCAATAGTTCCCATGTGTACTTACTCGTATAATTGGAGGTAAACACACTCATTCCTTTAGTTTGGTTATCAGCTGCCACAGCTGTGACACTTATGCCATACTGGACACCAGCAGTTAGGTTAGATATAGTCATGTTGTTATCAGTCACAGTGGCTTTTAGAGTAGATGGTCCATCTGACCATTGTACTTCATAGAATGAACTGTTTCCCAATGGTTTCATCCAGTTTAAAGATATAGATGAAGTGGTGATTTCAGTAACAGTGAGGTCTCTGACTTCATCCGGTTCTGTAAGAAGGAGGTGTCTCAAAGATGAGTACTGCCCTTCACACTAAAATGATCTGTTTCTAATCTGAGTCACAAAAGACTCCAAAACAAACTAAAAAACTAGTCAGGGCTTTTGCAGAAAATACAAAAAGCTCCTTTTTTTTTTCATCCGTTTCCCCATCCACAGTATGTCATGTGAACTGAAAAACGCATGGGAAAAAGAACTGTCTGTTAAAGTCAGTGAAGATGATTGAAAAAAAACACTTGGAGATATGGAAACAATATTTCAGTGTGCAACAGAGTCCGATCTATTCAGCTAAAAACAATCCACAGAATGCACATTTCACCCAACTGCAGACATCCCTTTAATTCTATCCTCAAAAAAGTAGTCGCCTCCCAACTCCATCATCACCTCAAGCAAAATAGTGTCTTTGAACCCTTTCAGTCTGGTTTCCGCCCTTCCCACAGCACAGAAACTGCTCTTGTTAAAATCACAAACGACCTTCTGCTGGCAGCTGATTGTGGATTCCTCACTATCCTCAACCTCCTTGATCTGAGTTCAGCGTTTAATACCATTTCTCACTCCATCCTTCTCAACAGACTTTCTTCCCTAGGTATCACCTCCACTCCCCGCCGCTGGCTCCAATCCTATTTTTCAGGCCATTCTCAGTTCATTCAACTTAAATCATTCAAATCTCAGCCCTCTACCATTTCCTCCGGTGTTCCACAAGGTTCTGTCCTAGGCCCCCTTACCTCTTGGCAATAATTTCCGCAAATTCAACATCAGTTTTCATTGTTTCGCCAATGACACCCAGCTCTACCTATCCAGTAAGCCTGATTTTGCTCTCTCCCCTCCATCCCTCTCCTCATGCCTTTCTGAAATAGAAAACTGGTTCACTCTAAACTTTCTCAAACTCAATAGCAACAAAACAGAACTGCTTCTCATTGGCTCCAAATCCACCCTCACTAAAGCTCCAAGTTTAACTCTCCCCATCGATTCTTCCCTGGTTTCTCCATCCCCTTAGGTAAAGAGTCTGGGTGTTATCCTTGACAGTACATTATCTTTCCACTCTCACATCAATAGCATCACTCGGTCTGCTTATTTCCATCTTCGTAACATTAACCGTCTCTCTCACCGTTCACTCCGCCTCAATTTTAGTTCACAGTCTGGTCACTTCACGTCTAGATTATTGCAATTCACTTCTTTCTGGTCTACCAAACAAAACCCTCAATAAACTTCAACTGGTCCAGAACTCAGCTGCCGGCATTGTTTCTAGATCATTTTACCATATCACCCCCGTCCTCCAGCAACTACACTGGCTACCCATTAAATTCAGTTCAAACTCCTTCTCCTCACTTTTAAATCCCTTCACAACCTGGCTCCTCCCTACCTCGCTGATCTTCTCCATATTCACACTCCCTCCCGTTCTCTCCGGTCTTCTGCTTCTCTCCAGCTCACTGTACCTCCGGCCAGTCTAGTTACCATGGGGCCTTCAGCCTTCAGCCGCTCAGCTCCCAAATTTTGGAACTCTCTCCCTCCTGACCTCCGTAATATCAACTCTTTTCCTCTATTCAAATCCAGACTCAAAACTCACCTGTTTAAATCCGCCTTTGCACCTTGACCCAGTACCCAATCTTCTGCTTTATTTTACTATTTATTGCTATTTTACTGTAAAGTGTCCTTGGGTGTTTTGAAATGCGCTTCAAATAAAATTTATTATTATTATAAACTATAAACTCAATATTTTATTTTGATTATTAGCTTGTTTATTAAAGGCAAAGATCCACAATGGAGGTATGAAAAAGTCGCATGTGGTTACAGAGGTTAAAGATGGAGACCCCAGAATTAATTTAAGATATTTTGTAGTAGTCATCTCTTAGCAAGTCTGAAATGGTTTCCGTGTGTTCTTACTTGTATAGTTGGAGGTAAACGCACTCCATCCTTTAGTTTGGTTATCTGCTGCCACAGCTGTGACATTTATGCCATACTGGACACCGGCAGTCAGGTTAGATATAGTCACGTTTTTATCAGTCACATTGACATTCCAAATATGTGATCCATTTGACCATTGTACTTCATAGTAGGAGCTGATTCCTGATGGGTCGGTCCAGTTCAGAGATATAGAGGACGTGGTGCAATCAGTAACAGTGAGGTCTCTGACTTTATCTGGTTCTGCAAGGAAGAAGAGTTAAAAAGATGAAAACTGTCGTGAACATGAAATAATCTGTTTTTCTTTGGAGTATCAAAAGACTAAAAAAAAAACAAGAAAAAACAAGCAATTTATATCTGTTGTGTAAAATACAGAAGACTTAAATGGTATTTTATTCTATAACCGACATTTTCAAACACATATTGGTCGAGACCATTTACCCATTAAAACCTTTTTTTCCTCTGTTATATGCAAAACAGATCAAGTAAAAACAAACTCACATTTGTCTTGGGAATGTAAAAGAACACAGTAGCAGGTAAAATAATTATCATCCATCATCTCATGCATTTCTACATCCATTCATCAATACATCCAAATACGTTGTATATAAACACCATTATTTGTCTCCTAAACATTTCTTTTAGGTACATTTCATTTTGTTCTTCAATTTGAATGTTAATTTTTGGTGTCACTCTTTTAGAGAACATTCCAACATTTTTAATTAAATGTTCCAACCCTTCTATGTGGTTCATATTTGGTAAGGTATAGAGTTATTCTTTTGAAAAATGGCTCATTTGGTTTTAAGTTAGTCATGACTTTCTATTTCCAAAATAGGCATAGGACTAATTTAAGGTTATTGTTTGCACACATTTCTCAGCAAGTTTAACTGTTTTCCATCTTTACTTACGTGTATAACTGGTAGTTAAACTATTTTCTTTAGTTTGATTATCTGCTGTAATGTCTGTGACACTTGTGGTGTTCTGAACACCAGTAGTCTGGTAAGATATAGTGGTGCTCTTATCAGTCACAACGGGATTTAGAAGTAGTTTGCTGTCCATCTGACTGTTCTTACTGTTATTTAGGAGTGAGCTCCTGATGGTTCGGTCCAGTTCAGAGATATAGAGACGTGGTGATTTCAGTAACAGTGACGTCACTGACTGTATCTGGTTCTGTAAGGAAGAGGAGTTAAAAAGATGAAAACTGTGGTTAACATGAAATGAATCCATTTATTCTTTAGAGTATCAAAAAGACTTCAAGAGGAAAAAGCAAGTTTTGTCTGTTGTGTAATTACAGAAATCTTAAATGGTATTTTATTCTTTAACTGACAATTTCAAACACATATTGGTCGAGACCATTTACCAATTAAAACTTTTTTTCCTCTGTTATATACAAAACAGATCAAGTAAAACAAACACACATTTATCTGGGAAGTACCATAAAACAGTAGAATAGAAACAGGTGAAATAGTTATCATCCATCAACTCATGCATTTCTATATCCATTCATCAATTCATCTAATCAGTATCCATCGTTTCATCTATGAATCCATCCGAGTCTCTTTCCTCTAGACCAGGGTCGGCAACCTTTAATAGTAAAAGAGCCATTTGGCGTTTCTACTGATCAAAAACTAAAAGGAGCCGCATTGACTTACGTTTGCCTTTAAAAATTTGGATTTGCATTTATAACCTTTTTTTTTTTTTTAAATAAATATGAATAATGTCTATTTTTGGCACGAACAAAAAAAAAAATAAAATAGAAGCTAATATCTCTCAAAGGGATTTTTTCACGTTACCTTTGGTAGCAAAAAAGCTAGCTTGTTGCTTAATTACTAGCTAAGCTTCAAATGAGCAAACATTTCTCTCAAATTAAATCAGCCAAAAATGTTAGCATGTTGCTGAAATAAAAGCTAAACTCAAAATTAGCCTAAAACCCCCAGTAGATAATAAATTAGCTAAAAATGTTAGCATATTGCTAAAATGTTAGCTAAACAACAAATTAGCATAAAAAGTAATAGAGGACAAATTCGCTAGCTTGTTGCGTAAATACTAGCTAAAATCCAAATTAGCATAAAATTCTTCAGTAAACTAAATAGCAAAAATGTTAGCATGTTGCTGAAACATAAGCTTAAACTCTAAATCAGCCTAAAAATCCTCGTAGAATAAGAAATTAGTTAAAAATGTCAGCAAATTGCTAAAATATTAGCTAAACAACAAATTGGCATAAAAAAACTAATTTGAGGCCAAACTTGCCAAAAAAAAAAAAAAAAGCTAGCTTGTTGTGTAATTGCTAGCTAAACTCCAAATTAGCATAAAATTCTTCAATAAACTAAATTAATCAAAAAATGATAGCATGTTTATAAATAGAAGCTTCAACTTTAAATTAGCCTAAAACCATAGTAGATAAAAAAAATTAACAAAAAACGTTAGCGTGTTGCTAAAATAATAGCTAATCTCCAATTTTTGTGAAAATTACTATTTTATTTTTCTTCAGCCAGAGAGCCACCATGAAGAGATAAAAAAGCCACATGTGGCTCTGGAGCCACAGGTTTCAGACCCCTGATCTAGACATACATTCCTCTATATCTTTATCCATCCATCCATCCATCCATCCATCCATCCAAATATGTTGTACATAAACACCATTATTTGTCTCCTAAACATTTCTTTTAGGTACATTTCATTTTGTTCTTCAATTTGAATGTTTATTTTTGGTGTCACTGTTTTAGAGAAAATTCCAACATTTTTAATTAAATGTTCCAACCCTTCTCTCTGTGGTTCACATTTTGTAAGGTATTGAGTCATTCTTTTGAAAAATGGCTCATTTGGTTTTAAGTTAATCATGACTTTCTATTTCCAAAATAGGCATAGGACTAATTTAAGGTTATTGTTTGCACACATTTCTCAGCATGTTTAACTGTTTTCCATCTTTACTTACGTGTATAACTGGTAGTTAAACTATTTTCTTTTAGTTTGATTATCTGCTGTAATGTCTGTGACACTTGTGGTGTTCTGAACACCAGTAGTCTGGTAAGATATAGTGGTGCTCTTTTCAGTCACATAGTACGGGATTTAGAGTAGTTTGGTCCATCTGACTGTTTCTACTGTATTAGAGGAGCTGTTTCCTGATGGTTCGGTTCCAGTTTTCAGAGGATATAGAGGACGTGGTGATTTCAGTAACAGTGACGTCCCTGACTGTATCTGATTCTGTAAGGAAGAGGAGTTAAAAAGATGAAAACTGTGGTTAACATGAAATGAATCCATTTATTTTTAGAGTATCAAAAGACTCAAGAAAAAAAAGGAAAAAGCAAGTTTTTGTCTGGTTGTGTAAATTACAGAAATCTTAAATGGTATTTTTATTCTATAACTGACATTTTCAAACACATATTGGTCAGGACATTTTTACAATTAAACCTTTTTCCTCTGTTATTTGCAAAACAGATCAAGTAAAAAACACACATTTATCTGGGAATGTACCATAAAACAGTAAAATAGGTAAACAGGTAAAATAATTACCATCCATCAACTCATGTTTTTCTACATCCTTTCAATCAATCCATCTAATCATGGTATCCATCTTTTCCATCTATGAATCCCATGCAACATTGTCGTCCCTTTCCTCGAGACTACATTCATCTATATCTTTATCCATCCATCATTCCAAATATGTTGTATGTAAACACATTATTTGTCCACTTAAAACAGTGGGTCCCCCAACTTTTTGTCGCTGCGGACCGGTCAACCCGAAGATTTTAAAACACGGCCGGGGGGGGGGGGCGTTTTTTTTTCCATATAACGTGTAGATTATGTTTATGCTGTTATTTATCCCTTCCAGGTAAAATATACAAAATAAATGAAAATGGAATAGTTATTAACTATTCAGTTTTTAAGCATATTTGAAGTGAAAAAAAAACTCTGCAACCACAATCCAAATTACTAAAGTGTGCAAAACCAACAAATAAAGACTTTTACTCACAATAACGTTAAAGACAAAAGTGTCTCAGCTTTGAGGATGTAATCTGGTTTCTTAAAGATCTGTTCTGATTTAGAGAAGATTCTGCACAGGTTGGTTGTGGACCCATAAATATATAGAATAGACAATTATTTCCTGCAGATTCTCTTCCTTCATTCTATCAAAAGTCGAATGGTTCCAGTTTTTTTCCTTCTTTTCTAATGATCTAATTTTCTTTACGTTTTGTGTTGATGTTGTTTCTCTCTCTCTCCGTCCTGCGCTTCTGCATGTGCAAGCCCCACCCCCAAACACACACGCGCAGTGCCCAGCTTTCCGTCTTTCTTTCTCTCAGTTTCTTTTCATCTCTGTTTAACATTTTTCCATTGCAATTCTTTAGGTTTAGTTAAATATTCTCCTTTCTGAGTGTGGATATCACAACTGACGCGGTCCTCCGATCGACTGTTTAGTAACTAACATAAATTGCACGATCCTCGGGTTGTCCTGCGCCCCCCTTGCCATCGCACAGAGCCGCCCCACCATTTGAGAAACACTGTATTAATCAATCGCGTGTTCACAACTTCCCTGAAATGAGAATCTGTATAGATCAGCTCCTTTCAGCATTTCTATGACCGCTCAAAAGATTAGATTCGTTCATGAAAGTCACATCTCTCTGCAGACCAGCTCGGTGTGCGGGAATCACCGGTTCTTGCGTCTGTTCTGTCCCACTTATCTAATCCATTTGCAAACGTGTTACACACCGCCAAACTGCTTTTAGCGCTCAAGCTAATCGAGAGAATCCGGTCGATTTTCAAAATAAAATATTTCCGTCTCATAAAAAAAAAAAATTCTCCCGCGGTCCGGTGGCGAGGAGTCCACGGACCGGTCCGCGGCCCGGTGGTTGGGGACCACTGACCTAAACGATTTTTTTTAGGTACATTTCATTTTGTTCTTCAATTTGAATGTTTATTTTTGGTGTCACTGTTTTAAAAAACATTCAAACATTTTTAATTAAATGTTCCCACCCTTCTATGTGATTCACATTTTGTAAGATATTGAGTCATTCTTTTGAAAAATGGCTCATTTGGTTTAATTTAATCCTGAATTTCTATTTCCAAAATAGGCATAGGACTAATTTAAGGTTATTGTTTGCACACATATCTCAGCAAGTTTAACTGTTATCCATCTTTACTTACGTGTATAACTGGTAGTTAAACTATTTTCTTTAGTTTGATTATCTGCTGGAATGTCTGTGACACTTGTGGTGTTCTGGACACCAGTAGTCTGGTAAGATATAGTGGTGCTCTTATCAGTTACAACGGGATTTAGAGTAGTTGGTCCATCTGACTGTTCTACTGTATTAGAGGAGCTGTTTCCTGATGGTTCGGTCCAGTTCAGAGATATAGAGGACGTGGTGATTTCAGTAACAGTGACGTCACTGACTGTATCTGGTTCTGTAAGGAAGAGGAGTTAAAAAGATGAAAACTGTCGTAAACATGAAATGATCCGTTTCTCTACAGAGTAGCAAAAGACTCGAGAAAAACAGGAAAAAAAGCAAGTTTTGTCTGTTGTGTAAATTACAGAAATCTTAAATGGTATTTTATTCTATAACTGACATTTTCAAACACATATTGGTCGAGACCATTTACCAATTAAAACTTTTTTTCCTCTGTTATATACAAAACAGATCAAGTAAAAACAAACACATTTACCTTGGGAATGTACCATAAAACAGTAAAATAGGTAAACAGGTAAAATAATTACCATCCATCAACTCATGCATTTCTATATCCATTCATCAATTCATCTAATCATGTATCCATCGTTTCATCTATGAATCCATCCGACGTCTCTTTCCTCTAGACCAGGGGTCGGCAACCTTTAACAGTAAAAGAGCCATTTGGGCTCGTTTTCTACTGATCAAAACCTAAAAGGAGCCGCATTGACTTACGTTTGCCTTTAAGAAATTTGGATTTGCTTTTATAACCTTCTTTTTTTTTTTTAAATAAATATGAATAATGTCTATTTTTGGCAGGAACAAAAGAAAAAATATAAAATAGAAGCTAATATCTCTCAAAGGGATTTTTTTTACATTACCTTTGGTAGCAAAAAAGCTAGCTTGTTGCTTAATTACTAGCTAAGCTTCAAATGAGCATAACATTTCTCTGCAAATTAAATCAGCCAAAAATGTTAGCATGTTGCTGAAATAAAAGCTAAACTCAAAATTAGCCTAAAACCCCAAGTAGATAATAAATTAGCTAAAACTTTTAGCATATTGCTAAAATGTTAGCTAAACAACAAATTAGCATCAAAAAGTAATTAGAGGACAAATTTGCTAGCTTGTTGTGTAAATACTAGCTAAAATCCAAATTAGCATAAAATTCTTCAGTAAACTAAATTAGTCAAAAATGTTAGCATGTTGCTGAAACATAAGCTTAAACTCTAAATCAGCCTAAAAATCCTCGTAAATAAGAAATTAGTTAAAAATGTCAGCAAATTGCTAAAATATTAGCTAAACAACAAATTGGCATAAAAAAACTCATTTGAGGCCAAACTTGCCAAAAAAAAAAAAAGCTAGCTTGTTGTGTAATTGCTAGCTAAACTCCAAATTAGCATAAAATTCTTCAGTAAACTAATTTTGTCAAAAATGTTAGCATGTTGATAAAATATAAGCTTAAACTCTAAATTAGCCTGAAACCAAAATAGATAAAAAATTAACCAAAAACATTAGCATGTTGCTAAAATAATAGCTAATCTCCATTTTTTGTGAAAATTACTATTTTATTTTTCTTCAGCCAGAGAGCCACCATGAAGAGATAAAAGATCCACATGTGGCTCTGGAGCCATCCATCCATCCATCCATCCATCCATCCATCCAAATATGTTGTACATAAACACCATTATTTGTCTCCTAAACATTTCTTTTAGGTACATTTCATTTTGTTCTTCAATTTGAATGTTTATTTTTGGTGTCACTGTTTTAGAGAAAATTCCAACATTTTTAATTAAATGTTCCAACCCTTCTCTGTGGTTCACATTTTGTAAGGTATTGAGTCATTCTTTTGAAAAATGGCTCATTTGGTTTTAAGTTAATCATGACTTTCTATTTCCAAAATAGGCATATTACTAATTTAAGGTTATTGTTTGCACACATTTCTCAGCAAGTTTAACTGTTTTCCATCTTTACTTACGTGTATAACTGGTAGTTAAACTATTTTCTTTAGTTTGATTATCTGCTGTAATGTCTGTGACACTTGTGGTGTTCTGGACACCAGTAGTCCTGGTAAGATATAGTGGTGCTCTTTCAGTCACAAGGGATTTAGAGTAGTTGGTCCATCTGACTGTTTACTGTATTAGGGGAGCTGTTTCCTGATGGTTCGGTCCAGTTCAGAGATATAGAGGACGTGGTGATTTCAGTAACAGTGACGTCACTGACTGTATCTGATTCTGTAAGGAAGAGGAGTTAAAAAGATGAAAACTGTGGTAAACATGAAATGATCCATTTATCTTTAGAGTATCAAAAGACTCAAGAAAAAAAAGGGAAAAAAAGCAAGTTTTGTCTGTTGTGTAAATTACAGAAATCTTAAATGGTATTTTATTCTATAACTGACATTTTCAAACACATACTGGTCAGGACCATTTACCAATTAAACCTTTTTTTCCTCTGTTATATACAAAACAGATCAAGTAAAAAACAAACACATTTATCTTGGGAATGTACCATAAAACAGTAAAATAGGTAACAGGTAAAATAATTACCATCCATCAACTCATGTTTTTCTACATCCTTTCATCAATCCATCTAATCATGTATCCATCTTTTCCATCTATGAATCCATCCAACGTCCCTTTCCTCGAGACATACATTCATCTATATCTTTATCTATCCATCCATCCAAATATGTTGTATGTAAACACCATTATTTGTCACTTAAACCAGTGGTCCCCAACCTTTTTGTCGCTGCGGACCGGTCAACCAACGAAGATTTTAACACGGCCCGGGGGGGGGGGCGTTTTTTTTTCCATATAACGTGTAGATTATGTTTATGCTGTTATTTATCCCTTCCAGGTAAAATATACAAAATAAATGAAAATGGAATAGTTATTAACTATTCAGTTTTTAAGCACATTTGAAGTGAAAAAAAAACTCTGCAACCACAATCCAAATTACTAAAGTGTGCAAAACCAACAAATAAAGACTTTTACTCACAATAACGTTAAGAAAGACAAAAGAGTCTCAGTTTGGAGGATGTAATCTGGTTTCTTAAAGATCTGTTCTGATTTAGAGAAGATTCTGCACAGCTTGGTTGTGGACCCATAAATATATAGAGTAGACAATTATTTCCTGCAGATTCTCTTCCTTCATTCTATCAAAAGTCGAATGGTTCCAGTTTTTTTCCTTCTTTTCTAATGATCTAATTTTCTTTACGTTTTGTGTTGATGTTGTTTCTCTCTCTCTCTCCGTCCTGCGCTTCTGCATGTGCAAGCCCCACCCCCAAACACACACGTGCAGTGCCCAGCTTTCCGTCTTTCTTTCTCTCAGTTTCTTTTCATCTCTGTTTAACATTTTTCCATTGCAATTCTTTAGGTTTAATTAAATATTCTCCTTTCTGTGTGTGGATATCACAACTGACGCGGTCCTCCGATCGACTGTTTAGTAACTAACATAAATTGCACGATCCTCGGGTTGTCCTGCGCCCCCCTTGCCATCGCACAGAGCCGCCCCACCATTTGAGAAACACTGTATTAATCAATCGCGTGTTCACAACTTCCCTGAAATGAGAATCTGTATAGATCAGCTCCTTTCAGCATTTCTATGACCGCTCAAAAGATTAGATTCGTTCATGAAAGTCACATCTCTCTGCAGACCAGCTCGGTGTGGCGGAATCACCGGTTCTTGCGTCTGTTCTGTCCCACTTATCTAATCCATTTGCAAACGTGTTACACACCGCCAAACTGTTTTAGCGCTCAAGCTAATCGAGAGAATCCGGTCGATTTTCAAAAAAAAAATATTTCCGTCTCATAAAAAAAAAAAAAAAAAAAATTTCTCCCGCGGTCCGGTGGCAAGGCAGTCCACGGACGGTACCGGCTCCGCGGCCCTGGTGGTTGGGGACCACGACCTAAAACATTTTTTTTTTTAGGTACATTTCATTTGTTCTTCAATTGGAATGTTTATTTTTGGTGTCACTGTTTTAAAAAACATTCAAACATTTTTAATTAAATTTCCACCCTTCTCTGTGCGTTCACATTTTGTAAGATATTGAGTCATTTCTTTGAAAAATGGCTCATTTGTTTAATGTTAATCCTGAATTTCGTTTCCAAATAGCATAGGACTAATTTAAGGTTATTGTTTGCACACATATCTCAGCAAGTTTAACTGTTATCCATCTTTACTTACGTGTATAACTGGTAGTTAAACTATTTTCTTTAGTTTGATTATCTGCTGGAATGTCTGTGACACTTTGTGGTGTTCTGGACACCAGTGTCTGGTAAGATATAGTGGTGCTCTTATCAGTCACAACGGGATTTAGAGTAGTTGGTCCATCTGACTGTTCTACTGTATTAGGGGAGCTGTTTCCTGATGGTTCGGTCCAGTTCAGAGATATAGAGGACGTGGTGGAATCAGTAACAGTGACGTCACTGACTGTATCTGGTTCTGTAAGGAAGAGGAGTTAAAAAGATGAAAACTGTCGTAAACATGAAATGATCCGTTTCTCTACAGAGTAGCAAAAGACTCGAGAAAAAACAGGAAAAAGCAAGTTTTGTCTGTTGTGGTAAATTACAGAAATCTTAAATGGTATTTTATTCTATAACTGACATTTTCAAAACACATATTGGTCGAGACCATTTACCAATTAAAATTTTTTCCTCTGTTATATACAAAACAGATCAAGTAAAAACAAACACATTTATCTTGGAATGTACCATAACAGTAAAATAGGTAAACAGGTTAAAAAAATTACCATCCATCAACTCATGATTTCTTATATCCCATTCATCATTCATCTAATCATGTATCCATCGTTTCATCTATGAATCCATCCGACGTCTCTTTCCTCGAGACCAAGTGTCGGCATACCTTTAATCCAGTAAAAGAGCCATTTGGCTCGTTTTCTACTGATCAAAACCTAAAAGGAGCCGCATTGACTTACGTTTGCCTTTAAGAAATTTGGATTTGCATTTATAACCTTTTTTTTAAATAAATATGAATAATGTCTATTTTTGGCAGGAACAAAAGAAAAAATATAAAAATGAAACTAGTATCTCTCAAAGGGATTTTTTTTACGTTACCTTTGGTAGCAAAAAAGCTAGCTTGTTGCTTAATTACTAGCTAAGCTTCAAATGAGCATAACATTTCTCTGTAAATTAAATCAGCCAAAAATGTTAGCATGTTGCTGAAATAAAAGCTAAACTCAAAATTAGCCTAAAACCCCCAGTAGATAATAAATTAGCTAAAAATGTTAGCATATTGCTAAAATATTAGCTAAACAACAAATTAGCATAAAAAGTAATTAGAGGACAAATTCGCTAGCTTGTCGCGTAAATACTAGCTAAAATCCAAATTAGCATAAAATTCTTCAGTAAACTAAATTAGTCAAAACTGTTAACATGTTGCTGAAATATAAGCTTAAACTCTAAATTAGCCTAAAAACCCTCGTAGATAAGAAATTAGCTAAAAATGTTAGCAAATTTGATAAAATATTAGCTAAACAACAAATTGGCATAAAAAACTAATTGGAGGCCAAATTTGCCCAAAAACAAAAAAAGCTAGCTTGTTGCGTAATTGCTAGCTAAACTCCAAATAAGCATAAAATTCTTCAGTAAACTAATTTTGTCAAAAATGTTAGCATGTTGATAAAATATAAGCTTAAACTCTAAATTAGCCAAAATAGATAAAAATTTAACCAAAAACGTTAGCATGTTGCTAAAATAATAGCTAATCTCCATTTTTGTGAAATTACTATTTTATTTTCTTCAGCCAGAGAGCCACCATGAAGAGATAAAAAAGCCACATGTGGCTCTGGAGCCACAGGTTTCAGACCCCTGATCTAGACATACATTCCTCTATATCTTTATCCATCCATCCATCCATCCATCCAAATACGTTGTATATAAACACCATCATTTGTCTCCTAAACATTTCTTTTAGGTACATTTCATTTTGTTCTTCAATTTGAATGTTTATTTTTGGTGTCACTGTTATAGAGAACATTCCAACATTTTTAATTAAATGTTCCAACCCTTCTCTGTGGTTCACATTTTGTAAGGTGTTGAGTCATTCTTTTGAAAAATGGCTCATTTGGTTTTAAGTTAATCATGACTTTCTATTTCCAAAATAGGCATATTACTAATTTAAGGTTATTGTTTGCACACATTTCTCAGCAAGTTTAACTGTTTTCCATCTTTACTTACGTGTATAACTGGTAGTTAAACTATTTTCTTTAGTTTGATTATCTGCTGTAATGTCTGTGACACTTGTGGTGTTCTGGACACCAGTAGTCTGGTAAGATATAGTGGTGCTCTTTTCAGTCACAATGGGATTTAGAGTAGTTGGTCCATCTGACTGTTCTACTGTATTAGGGGAGCTGTTTCCTGATGGTTCGGTCCAGTTCAGAGATATAGAGGACGTGGTGATTTCAGTAACAGTGACGTCACTGACTGTATCTGGTTCTGTAAGGAAGAGGAGTTAAAAAGATGAAAACTGTGGTTAACATGAAATGATCCATTTATCTTTAGAGTATCAAAAGACTCAAGAGAAAAAAGCAAGTTTTGCCTGTTGTGTAAATTACAGAAATCTTAAATGGTATTTTATTCTTTAACTGACAATTTCAAACACATATTGGTCGAGACCATTTACCAATTAAAACTTTTTTTCCTCTGTTATATACAAAACAGATCAAGTAAAAACAAACTCACATTTATCTTGGGAATGTACCATAAAACAGTAAAATAGGTAAACAGGTGAAATAGTTATCATCCATCAACTCATGCATTTCTGTATCCATTCATCAATTCATCTAATCATGTATCCATCGTTTCATCTATGAATCCATCCGACGTCTCTTTCCTCTAGACCAGGGGTCGGCAACCTTTAACAGTAAAAGAGCCATTTGGGCTCGTTTTCTACTGATCAAAACCTAAAAGGAGCCGCATTGACTTACGTTTGCCTTTAAGAAATTTGGATTTGCATTTATAACCTTCTTTTTTTTTTTAAATAAATATGAATAATGTCTATTTTTGGCAGGAACAAAAGAAAAAATATAAAATAGAAGCTAATATCTCTCAAAGGGATTTTTTTTACATTACCTTTGGTAGCAAAAAAGCTAGCTTGTTGCTTAATTACTAGCTAAGCTTCAAATGAGCATAACATTTCTCTGCAAATTAAATCAGCCAAAAATGTTAGCATTTTGCTGAAATAAAAGCTAAACTCAAAATTAGCCTAAAACCCCAAGTAGATAATAAATTAGCAAAAAATTTTAGCATATTGCTAAAATGTTAGCTAAACAACAAATTAGCATAAAAAGTAATTAGAGGACAAATTCGCTAGCTTGTTGCGTAAATACTAGCTAAAATCCAAATTAGCATAAAATTCTTCAGTAAACTAAATTAGTCAAAAATGTTAGCATGTTGCTGAAACATAAGCTTAAACTCTAAATCAGCCTAAAAATCCTCGTAAATAAGAAATTAGTTAAAAATGTCAGCAAATTGCTAAAATATTAGCTAAACAACATATTGGCATAAAAAAACTCATTTGAGGCCAAACTTGCCAAAAAAAAAAAAAGCTAGCTTGTTGTGTAATTGCTAGCTAAACTCCAAATTAGCATAAAATTCTTCAATAAACTAAATTAATCAAAAATGATAGCATGTTTATAAAATAGAAGCTTCAACTTTAAATTAGCCTAAAACCATAGTAGATAAAAAAATTAACCAAAAACGTTAGCGTGTTGCTAAAATAATAGCTAATCTCCAATTTTTGTGAAAATTACTATTTTATTTTTCTTCAGCCAGAGAGCCACCATGAAGAGATAAAAAAGCCACATGTGGCTCTGGAGCCACAGGTTTCAGACCCCTGATCTAGACATACATTCCTCTATATCTTTATCCATCCATCCATCCATCCATCTATCCATCCATCCATCCATCCATCCATCCATCCAAATATGTTGTACATAAACACCATTATTTGTCTCCTAAACATTTCTTTTAGGTACATTTCATTTTGTTCTTCAATTTGAATGTTTATTTTTGGTGTCACTGTTTTAGAGAAAATTCCAACATTTTTAATTAAATGTTCCAACCCTTCTCTGTGGTTCACATTTTGTAAGGTATTGAGTCATTCTTTTGAAAAATGGCTCATTTGGTTTTAAGTTAATCATGACTTTCTATTTCCAAAATAGGCATATTACTAATTTAAGGTTATTGTTTGCACACATTTCTCAGCAAGTTTAACTGTTTTCCATCTTTACTTACGTGTATAACTGGTAGTTAAACTATTTTCTTTAGTTTGATTATCTGCTGTAATGTCTGTGACACTTGTGGTGTTCTGGACACCAGTGGTCTGGTAAGATATAGTGGTGCTCTTTTCAGTCACAATGGGATTTAGAGTAGTTGGTCCATCTGACTGTTCTACTGTATTAGGGGAGCTGTTTCCTGATGGTTCGGTCCAGTTCAGAGATATAGAGGACGTGGTGATTTCAGTAACAGTGACGTCACTGACTGTATCTGATTCTGTAAGGAAGAGGAGTTAAAAAGATGAAAACTGTGGTTAACATGAAATGATCCATTTATCTTTAGAGTATCAAAAGACTCAAGAAAAAAAGGGAAAAAAAGCAAGTTTTGTCTGTTGTGTAAATTACAGAAATCTTAAATGGTATTTTATTCTATAACTGACATTTTCAAACACATACTGGTCAGGACCATTTACCAATTAAACCTTTTTTTCCTCTGTTATATACAAAACAGATCAAGTAAAAACAAACACATTTATCTTGGGAATGTACCATAAAACAGTAAAATAGGTAAACAGGTAAAATAATTACCATCCATCAACTCATGTTTTTCTACATCCTTTCATCAATCCATCTAATCATGTATCCATCTTTTCCATCTATGAATCCATCCAACGTCCCTTTCCTCGAGACATACATTCATCTATATCTTTATCCATCCATCCATCCAAATATGTTGTATGTAAACACCATTATTTGTCACTTAAACCAGTGGTCCCCAACCTTTTTGTCGCTGCGGACCGGTCAACCAACGAAGATTTTAACACGGCCGGGGGGGGGGGCGTTTTTTTTTCCATATAACGTGTAGATTATGTTTATGCTGTTATTTATCCCTTCCAGGTAAAATATACAAAATAAATGAAAATGGAATAGTTATTAACTATTCAGTTTTTAAGCATATTTGAAGTGAAAAAAAAACTCTGCAACCACAATCCAAATTACTAAAGTGTGCAAAACCAACAAATAAAGACTTTTACTCACAATAACGTTAAAGACAAAAGTGTCTCAGCTTTGAGGATGTAATCTGGTTTCTTAAAAATCTGTTCTGATTTAGAGAAGATTCTGCACAGGTTGGTTGTGGACCCATAAATATATAGAATAGACAATTATTTCCTGCAGATTCTCTTCCTTCATTCTATCAAAAGTCGAATGGTTCCAGTTTTTTTCCTTCTTTTCTAATGATCTAATTTTCTTTACGTTTTGTGTTGATGTTGTTTCTCTCTCTCTCCGTCCTGCGCTTCTGCATGTGCAAGCCCCACCCCCAAACACACACGTGCAGTGCCCAGCTTTCCGTCTTTCTTTCTCTCAGTTTCTTTTCATCTCTGCTTAACATTTTTCCATTGCAATTCTTTAGGTTTAGTTAAATATTCTCCTTTCTGTGTGTGGATATCACAACTGACGCGGTCCTCCGATCGACTGTTTAGTAACTAACATAAATTGCACGATCCTCGGGTTGTCCTGCGCCCCCCTTGCCATCGCACAGAGCCGCCCCACCATTTGAGAAACACTGTATTAATCAATCGCGTGTTCACAACTTCCCTGAAATGAGCATCTGTATAGATCAGCTCCTTTCAGCATTTCTATGACCGCTCAAAAGATTAGATTCGTTCATGAAAGTCACATCTCTCTGCAGACCAGCTCGGTGTGCGGGAATCACCGGTTCTTGCGTCTGTTCTGTCCCTCTTATCTAATCCATTTGCAAACGTGTTACACGCCGCCAAACTGCTTTTAGCGCTCAAGCTAATCGAGAGAATCCGGTAGATTTTCAAAATAAAATATTTCCGTCTCATAAAAAAAAAAAAAAATTCTCCCGCGGTCCGGTGGCAAGGAGTCCACGGACCGGTACCGGTCCGCGGCCCGGTGGTTGGGGACCACTGACCTAAACGATTTTTTTTTAGGTACATTTCATTTTGTTCTTCAATTTGAATGTTTATTTTTGGTGTCACTGTTTTAAAAAACATTCAAACATTTTTAATTAAATGTTCCAACCCTTCTATGTGATTCACATTTTGTAAGGTATTGAGTCATTCTTTTGAAAAATAGCTCATTTGGTTTAATTTAATCCTGAATTTCTATTTCCAAAATAGGCATAGGACTAATTTAAGGTTATTGTTTGCACACATATCTCAGCAAGTTTAATTGTTATCCATCTTTACTTACGTGTATAACTGGTAGTTAAACTATTTTCTTTAGTTTGATTATCTGCTGGAATGTCTGTGACACTTGTGGTGTTCTGGACACCAGTGGTCTGGTAAGATATAGTGGTGCTCTTATCAGTCACAACGGGATTTAGAGTAGTTGGTCCATCTGACTGTTCTACTGTATTAGGGGAGCTGTTTCCTGATGGTTCGGTCCAGTTCAGAGATATAGAGGACGTGGTGGAATCAGTAACAGTGACGTCACTGACTGTATCTGGTTCTGTAAGGAAGAGGAGTTAAAAAGATGAAAACTGTCGTAAACATGAAATGATCCGTTTCTCTACAGAGTAGCAAAAGACTCGAGAAAAACAGGAAAAAAAGCAAGTTTTGTCTGTTGTGTAAATTACAGAAATCTTAAATGGTATTTTATTCTATAACTGACATTTTCAAACACATACTGGTCAGGACAATTTACCAATTAAACCTTTTTTTCCTCTGTTATATACAAAACAGATCAAGTAAAAACAAACACATTTATCTTGGGAATGTACCATAAAACAGTAAAATAGGTAAACAGGTAAAATAATTACCATCCATCAACTCATGCATTTCTATATCTATTCATCAATTCATCTAATCATGTATCCATCGTTTCATCTATGAATCCATCCAACGTCTCTTTCCTCTAGACCAGAGGTCGGCAACCTTTAATAGTAAAAGAGCCATTTGGGCTCGTTTTCTACTGATCAAAACCTAAAAGGAGCCGCATTGACTTACGTTTGCCTTTAAGAAATTTGGATTTGCATTTATAACCTTTTTTTAAATAATTATGAATAATGTCTATTTTTGGCACGAACAAAAGAAAAAATATAAAAAAGAAACTAGTATCTCTCAAAGGGATTTTTTTTACGTTACCTTTGGTAGCAAAAAAGCTAGCTTGTTGCTTAATTACTAGCTAAGCTTCAAATGAGCATAACATTTCTCTGTAAATTAAATCAGCCAAAAATGTTAGCATGTTGCTGAAATAAAAGCTAAACTCAAAATTAGCCTAAAACCCCCAGTAGATAATAAATTAGCTAAAAATGTTAGCATATTGCTAAAATATTAGCGAAACAACAAATTAGCATAAAAAGTAATTAGAGGACAAATTCGCTAGCTTGTTGCGTAAATACTAGCTAAAATCCAAATTAGCATAAAATTCTTCAGTAAACTAAATTAGTCAAAACTGTTAACATGTTGCTGAAATATAAGCTTAAACTCTAAATTAGCCTAAAAACCCTCGTAGATAAGAAATTAGCTAAAAATGTTAGCAAATTGCTAAAATATTAGCTAAACAACAAATTGGCATAAAAAACTAATTGGAGGCCAAATTTGCCCAAAAAAAAAAGCTAGCTTGTTGCGTAATTGCTAGCTAAACTCCAAATTAGCATAAAATTCTTCAGTAAACTAATTTTGTCAAAAATGTTAGCATGTTGATAAAATAGAAGCTTAAACTCTAAATTAGCCAAAATAGATAAAAATTTAACCAAAAACGTTAGCATGTTGCTAAAATAATAGCTAATCTCCAATTTTTGTGAAAATTACTATTTTATTTTTCTTCAGCCAGAGAGCCACCATGAAGAGATAAAAGATCCACATGTGGCTCTGGAGCCACAGGTTTCAGACCCCTGATCTAGACATACATACCTCTATATCTTTATCCATCCATCCATCCATCCATCCATCCATCCATCCATCCATCCATCCATCCAAATACGTTGTATATAAACACCATCATTTGTCTCCTAAACTTTTCTTTTAGGTACATTTCATTTTGTTCTTCAATTTGAATGTTTATTTTGGTGTCACTGTTTTAGAGAACATTCCAACATTTTTAATTAAATGTTCCAACCCTTCTCTGTGGTTCACATTTTGTAAGGTATTGAGTCATTCTTTTGAAAAATGGCTCATTTGGTTTTAAGTTAATCATGACTTTCTATTTCCAAAATAGCATAGGACTAATTTAAGGTTATTGTTTGCACACATTTCTCAGCAAGTTTAACTGTTTTCCATCTTTACTTACGTGTATAACTGGTAGTTAACAAACTATTTTCTTTAGTTTGATTATCTGCTGGAATGTCTGTGACACTTGTGGTGTTCTGGACACCAGTGGTCTGGTAAGATATAGTGGTGCTCTTATCAGTTACAACGAGATTTAGAGTAGTTGGTCCATCTGACTGTTCTACTGTATTAGGGGAGCTGTTTCCTGATGGGTTGGTCCAGTTCAGAGATATAGAGGACGTGGTGGAATCAGTAACAGTGACGTCACTGACTGTATCTGGTTCTGTAAGGAAGAGGAGTTAAAAAGATGAAAACTGGTGTAAACATGAAATGATCCGTTTCTCTACAGAGTAGCAAAAGACTCGAGAAAAACAGGAAAAAAAGCAAGTTTTGTCTGTTGTGTAAATTACAGAAATCTTAAATGGTATTTTATTCTATAACTGACATTTTCAAACACATATTGGTCGAGACCAATTACCAATTAAAACTTTTTTTCCTCTGTTATATGCAAAACAGATCAAGTAAAAACAAACCCACATTTATCTTAGGAATGTACCATAAAACAGTAAAATAGGTAAACAGGTAAAATAATTACCATCCATCAACTCATGCATTTCTATATCCATTCATCAATCCATCTAATCATGTATTCATCTTTTCATCTATGAATCCATCCAACGTCTCTTTCCTCGAGTCATACATTCATCTATATCTTTATCTATCCATCCATCCATCCATCCATCCATCCATCCATCCATCCATCCAAATATATTGTATATAAACACCATTATTTGTCTCCTAAACATTAAATCTAGGTAAATTTCATTTTGTTCTTCAATTTGAATGTTTATTTTTGGTGTCACTGTTTTAGAGAACATTCCAACATTTTTAATTAAATGTTCCAACCCTTCTATGTGGTTCACATTTTGTAAGGTATTGAGTCATTCTTTTGAAAAATGGCTCATTTGGTTTAAGTTAATCATGACTTTCTATTTCCAAAATAGGCATAGGACTAATTTAAGGTTATTGTTTGCACACATTTCTCAGCAAGTTTAACTGTTTTCCATCTTTACTTACGTGTATAACTGGTAGTTAACAAACTATTGTCTTTAGTTTGAATATCTGCTGGAATGTCTGTGACACTTGTGGTGTTCTGGACACCAGTAGTCTGGTAAGATAGAGTGGTGCTCTTATCAGTCACAACGGGATTTAGAGTAGTTGGTCCATCTGACTGTTCTACTGTATTAGGGGAGCTGTTTCCTGATGGTTCGGTCCAGTTCAGAGATATAGAGGACGTGGTGATTTCAGTAACAGTGAGGTCACTGACTGTATCTGATTCTGTAAGGAAGAGGAGTTAAAAAGATGAAAACTGCCATAAACATGAAAAGATCTGTTGTAGAACCCTCAACTGGGATTTGATCCAGGGTCTTCTTGCTGGGAGGCAAGAGCACTAACCACTGCGGCACACTGCAGCCTTACACCCCATTTACACAGGACGCGAAAGCGCCGCGAAGCGGCGCGGAACGGAGTCCGCTTCCATTCGGCGCCCTTGTTATCCTATGGCGTTGTTCACACAAGGCGCGGAGCGGCGCGGTGGGCCCGCGCGGTGCAGCGGATCGTTTCCGCGTCTGACCTATTTTGTGCGCGAGCGTTCCGCGTCAATTCAGGCAGGAAGTTGCATCAAGACACATGAGAAAATCCGGTTTCTTTTCAAAATATAACCAGTTTTTCACAATAAAATGCCGCGATTCACAAATGTGATCATATTTTTGTGTCTAAACAGACGGTAGACATGGATATAAACATATCGTCACAACACGTACGCACACACGTACGCACACACGTGCGTGCGCGAGCACAGAGACACACAAAACAGACAGACACGCACACTTTTTTTTTTTTGGACATGCAGACACGCAGATCAACGTGGGCAGACTCCGGTGCGGGTTGAAAGGTTTCGTGGTTAATAAAACGACAACAGAGAGGCAGAGCGCGGCTCATCTTAGCAGAAACAGGGGATAATATTTATAAAACACACACGACACAGACAGACACGAGCGCGCACAGATCAACGCAATCAGCAGACTCCGGAGCGGGGCTGCTGGCTTTTGGGAGAGAAAAAGAGATGCAGAGAGCAACAGACGCACACGAGCGCGCACACAGATCAATACAGTGGGCCGACAGAGCGGGTGGGCGGGGTTTTGGGTGTAAAGCAACTGCAGAAAGGCAGAGAGCAGTTATTCTTAGCAGAAACATGGGTTAATGTCTTTAGGTTATAAAATTATCAACCATGATGGTAAAGACAAAAAAAGCTCTAGTGAAAGCGCCTGTGGACCGCCGCGAAAAAATGCACGTCTGGTGTGAACTACAGAGCGGAGTGGAAGCGGCGCGGACTCCGCTCCGCGGCGCTTCCGAGTCCAGTGTGACCCCGGCGTTATACTTCTCCACTGATATATCAATAATATATTACATCAATCTTTCTAATCTTTCTATTCTTTGATCCATCTATATCTTTTCATCCTACCGTATATCTATCCATCTTCAGTCCATCTATTAATCTAAATATGCTGTACATTAAGTAGTATAATCTTGCTGCTAAACATTTATTTCAGGTACATTTCAATTTATTCTTCAACTGTATATTTTCCTTTTTGTGTCAATGTTGTAGAAATAATAAACATTTTCATAAAATGTCCCAACCCTTTTAAGACATTTATATTAGCAGTTTTAGTTCAAGTTATTATGTAAGGTATTGCAACAACGTAATTGAAAAACGGTTTATTGGTTTCAGGTTGATCCTTATTTTCTACTATTTCTAATATAACTTTATAGGTCTAATTTAAAGGGGCCATACCATGATTTTCTCAAGACTTTCAGAGTGAACTATATCCATATATATGATCATATATTACCTTCAGAACACTAAAAAAACACATTATTTGTGAAATATGAGTTATTTTTGTGGACTGTTTTAATACACGGAAGTAGAACAACTCGACTTCTGGGGCTCTGCCTTTCGCTCTTTGTCTGTCCCGCCCATTTCCCAACGTCATCCTTGAACCTGCCCATAGACCGTTAATGAGACTCCTCAGCGTGACCAAACTTTGTAGACAAAACCACGTGACTAAAGATCTCCTCAGTCATTGGCCAGCAGCTGTAGGGGCGGGTCAAAACAGAAGAGAAATACGGATGCACTGCGGTCTGCAAATGCTTGCCAGGATTTTTCACGTATTCAAACTTTTTGTTTTGCTGATGGATTTTGAGTTTCTGCACGAAGGCCAGGTTCAACACCTTTTACTGCAGCTTTGAATCCTGCTTGACTGTTACTGCAGATGCTACGGCTACAGGTACACACTCTAAAAAACACCTCGGTAGCATCAATCTGGATCACATTAAAAGTTGTTTAAAATTTTAAAAAGAAAAAAAGTTGTTTTATTGAATCCGAATTGTGCCTGTTATGATGTTGTTTTTAAAAGAATTGTGTTGAATCTATAATAAAGCTTCTAATATGACGTCACATCAGCACCCCGCGTGCGTGGCGTGTACCGAGACACAGAAAAGTGAGTTATACGTTTTCAAAACATTCTATTTTACTAACATGATAATTAATGGTTTACATTTGTCCGCGGCTCACCGATCGCCTGATTTCTAACGTGTTTACATCACGTGACTGTCGGTTACGGTGGCCGTTTTGTTTCAGTTCTTCCGCTCTCGGTTAGTTTTGTGTTCAGACTGAGGAATCTCAGAGCGAACCGAAGGTCAGTCCCATTGAAAACGAACCGAGACCACCTTGAAAGATGGGTCAGAGAACGGTTCCTGGCACAGGAAGGTAGTTACCCCCTGCGATAACAAGAGAGGATGTTTTTGTTGTAGTCTGGGGGCGGAGCTTGCAGCACAGATTTTTCCTGGAGGGGGAGGTTCACATCGTGCTTAGGTCAGCACATTTCCAACCGCTTGTTTTCGTGGGTATGGGAGGGGCTGCTAGTTTTTAGAGGATTACTCTTAAAATAAATGAATAGATCAAAATCTCGCTTTGGGACTCTTTATAGTGAGGATAAAATGCACTTAAAACCTCAAAAAGCAGAATTTTCATGGTAAGGCCCCTTTAAAGTATGTTGTTGCACACATCTCTCAGCAAGTCTTAAATGGTTTCCGTGTGTACTTACTTGTATAGTTGGAGGTAAACACACTCTCTCCTTTAGTTTGCTTATCTGCAGCCACAGCTGTGACATTTATGCCATACTGGACACCAGCAGTCAGGTTAGATATAATCATGTTTTTATCAGTCACATTGTCTTTTAGAGTAGATGATCCATCTGACCATTGTACTTCATAGAATGAACTGTTTCCCAATGGTTCCATCCAGCTCAGAGTCATAGAGACAGTGGTGACTTCAGTAACAGTGAGGTTTCTGACTTTATCCGGTTCTGTAAGGAAGAGGAATTATAATGACAATAAAAGAATTCCCAATGGAAATTAACATACGACAGTTAGATGCAAAGTTTTCTTTTTTTATATAAATTTATAAACAATATATAGTATTTTTTCTCAGTGAGTCGGCCACTATTTCACAATTTTTAACTCATACAAGTTACAAACTTAGAAAAACATTCTTTAAAACATGTTTTAGCAGTTTCACTTGAGTTTTTTGTCCTCTTTCTACATTACTATGGAAGTGTATGTGACACAAAAATAAAAGTAAAAGTCAATACTGGAAATGCTATTTCATTTTCAAAATCTACTTGCATTATTTCTCTCTTAAATGAAATTAAAAACAATTATCAAAACTGCTTTTTCATTTTCTTCTTCAACACAGCTCATTCTGTAACTTAACTAAAATGATAAAGAAAATGGCATTTGACATTTCATTTTTAAAATGTAACTGTAACAAAATTCGATCAGAAATATCAAATTTGAAAATTAAAATGCATAAACAGAAATGCTATTTCATTCTCAAAATGTACTTGCATATTGCGCAGCAGAATGTCAAAATGAAAAAGCAATCTCCATAGGCTTTGTCACTTCAATTCTGTCACAGAATGAGCGGAGTGGAAGAAGAAAAGGAAAAAAGCAGTTCTGAGGATTTCTTTTTTATTTTATTTACGAGACAAATAATGCAAATACATTTTGAAAATGAAATAGCATTTATTTCTATGCATTTTATATTTATATTTATTTGATATTTCTGATTGAATTTTGTTACAGATTTACCATAGAACTTTTTGAAAATGAAATGTCAAATGCCATTTTTTTAATTAAGTTACAGAATGAGCGGTGTTGAAGAAGAAAATGAAAAAGCAGTTTTGATAATTGCTTTTTAATTTCATTTAAGAGACAAAAAAATGCAGGTACATTTTGAAAATGAAATAGCATTTCCAGTATTGACTTTAAGTTTTATTTTTGTGTCACATACGCTTCCATACATTACTCTGTGGAAACATCTGTCTTTCAGTGATGCGGAGGACGTTGTACTTTATGGTCTTTAAGAGCTCAGCAAACAAAGAAGGATGATTAAATAAAGGCACTTACTGGTTGTGATATTTCCACAGCAGTTAAAACATTTAAAGTTGACTTCATAGACGGTTCCAGGGAACAGATCAGTCAGTGTTCCTTCTTTTGTTTGGTTACCGGTGGATAATGTGCAGTTGGCTGGATGGTTTAAACTGATGCTGGTGGTTACTATTATCAACTCTGTTAAATTCTGAGGTTCACACTTTTCTGAAAGAATATTAAAAAAGACAGTTACACTGAAACTTTTTTTTTTTTTTTTAATCTTAAAGATGAATTACCAGATCCTTTGGCGGGTCAGACCAGCGGTGTACTTACGCTCACAGTCTGCTTGGCAGATCTAGAGACAGAAGAAGACATGTAGTAAGCCGTTTCAACCAGCAGAGGTCAGCATTTAGTTTCAGACAGAATCAAATCGTTTCTTTCTGACACCAATCATTGATCGTCTGTCAGTTAGCAGCAGGTTCCACTTTGCGTTTGCATCTGTTGACATGAAGTTTTCTTTCCTTGGTGGAAGCTTCACACACAGACAGTTTTCTGATGAAGTCAAAGGGAAAGTCCACAGCTTTGGTCATTTGTTTTCACTAATCCAACTATTTTATTTATTTAGTCCAGAGAGAACAAAAGTTAGGCTAAAAAAAAAACCATCTGTTCATAAAACACGGAGAAGATGAAGATGTGGAAACTTTAATATAAAATGTGATTAATAAAAAATATTTTATAAATGTTGGGCAAACAAACAATACAATACAAGGATGCCTGTCTTCTACATACACTAAAATAGTTCTTTGTCAGCATTCAGACCCACTTCTTAAATAGTATTGATTTTTCATCTAAAGTTAACATTTGATGGTCTCTAAAAAATCAAATTCAGAGTCCAGTTTGTATGTTTAGAAAAATTTCTAAAAGAGAACAGCAAATCCATCCATCCTTTTTCTAAACTCCTTCATTCCTGCTCTGGGTCGTCTGAATGCTACGGGTGTCCAATCCATCACGGAGTTCAGGAACATGAAAAACGATCAGTTTTACCATCCAACGACTGCAAACAAGGAAGTAAATACGAGGGATTAGCTCATCCTCACACGGAAACGGTCCGTTTCCTGGTATGAGAACAAACCTCCCCAACTCAGATTCCTCATTACCTGATTAAATAAAAAGGCCTTTCAGATTGTTTACATCCCAGCTAAACATTAAACACATTCCATCATCGCTCTAACCTGAATGTTTCTCCGCAAGGACCTCAGATGGGAAATCATTAACTTGCAGCCGCTCAGACTCTCCTGCTGCAGGTTTTCAGCCATGTTTCTACTGACAGCTCTTCACCTGAGTTCAGGTTCTTCAGGTAAGTTGGTATCAAACAAGCTCGATCAGGGATGCTTTCATTCTATGTTGATCCTCTCCAGGTCAATGAATTATGGAGGAATATCCATCTCAAAAGGTTTTTTTGATAGAAACAAATGAGACTTAACATACCAAATTTATACAGTAAGAAGCCAGCTGAGCTTTTTGGATTTACATGGTCGCATTTAAACCAGCTTTTTGTCTTTTTTCATGGAAAGGAAGAACCATTTCTGGTAGGGATGTCCCGATCCGATCACGTGATCGGAAATCGGGGCCGATTACATGGTGGATGACTCGATCGGTATCGGAGTTTTTCTCCCGATCAGTATCGGATATTTAATGTATTCTTATTATAATCAGCACTTTATATTTCAATCTTATTATTCCGGATAAATACTCCACTACATGTCAGCATGTCATTAACAGATTAAAAAATGTTGTTGCCGTAAAACCCGGCAGAATTCGGCAGCAGTTTAAACCAGATGCTAACAAACAAGCTAGCAATGTGGTCACAGATTCAGACTTCCGGGATCAATAACGATTTTAAAAGCCTTTTAAACTGACCACAAGCGTCTCTATTAGTTTGTCTTAACGCAAACGACCATCTATAAAGACGTTTCAACAGAAGAGTTTTTGTTTTTTTTTTTTAATGCTAAGCCCTTCATGAAGCACAGCAGCTGCTAACTGTGCTAAGCTAAGTGCTAGCTCCGTGATTTAACTCCTCAGGACCCAAGCTGTTCTTTGATATGCCTGCTTTATTTATCTGACAGAAATAAAAGTTAAAATTAAAACGACTACTTGGGTAATAAAACCGAAAATGTGATGTTTTAAGTGCTTAAAAAACAAATCACATAATCTAAAAACACCCCCCCTAAAAATAATAATAAAATAAAAAAAACCTGTTTCTAATTATATGAGCTAGTCATGAACACTCATCATCAAATTCATGCCAAAAAAATGTCATCACTCATTTTTAAGAATCGATTAAAATGTTCAACAGCTCTAAAGATTTTAAGGCTAAAGTCACTAAACTTTCTCATGTGACTAATTATCAATTATATAACAAGTAAATAGTTGTTTTTTTAAATATTTGCTCTATTTTTACTTGTTTATTAAAGCTACTTCACTGAAGTGTCCTATTTAAGTTTTTAATGTTAAAATAAGGTTAATTAAATATTAATAAGGGACAACACAAATCTGTTTATTTGATTTGTTCATATTTCAAATGTGTAACAAAAGTATCGGATCGGGACTCGGTATCGGTAGATACACAAAATCGAATGACTCTGAATCGGATCGGGCCCAAAAAAACCTGATCGGGACATCCCTAATTTCTGGGAATCAGCATGACAAATAGAAGGAAATCAAATCCTAAAGGTAACATTTTGTATTTATCTAGCTTCAGGCTACATGAATGCAGTATTTTTAACATCAGAAGTTGCTTATAAGGGGAAGTATGTTTTCTCTTTGTGACAAGACCAGTGATCCAAAACAAAACATGTTCACTGGTGCTGAAACATGTCTCATTTCCTGTTCAGGTGCCGAAAAAGTCCCTTTCATGTAAGCCTGGGGTTCTGGGACGTACCGCCGCGTGACCCAGAACCATCCTGGCCGGTCTGTGTCTGTAATGTTTGTGAATATGTCACACATTCAATGTATTATTTTGAATTTTTGAATCGACTATGGAAGTAGTCGACGACTAATTTAATAGTCGATTAGATGATGCTTTATATTCGTATATAAAGTTGAACAATAAACTTTTTTCATTATTTGAGTCAGTGAGACCAAAACTTTATTTTTAGTAAAAAATAGTTCTTTGTTTCAGATGCCGACCTCATTAGAGAGATCAGGAATATACTATCCATCAAACTCATTTTGACATGTGACCTTTGACCCTAGATACCCTTTATATGTCAAATTTCTACTAAATTGTTACTTCGTCTTGAGGGGTGGGGCACCTGTCAGTGTGATGAACGGTGTAGGGTCAAAGGTCATCTGTCAAAATGAGTTTGATGGACAACAGAGATGCGCTCAGGAGCAGAGAGCGCTGGCGGGGGCCGAATTTGTTGGTGAGGAATGTTTGAGTGGAGATCTTTTATTTCTGCGTGGAGTTTTGACAAATAGAAAACGCCACAATCTACGCAGATCAGCCAAGCTGCACACAGAGAGGATTTGATTGATAAGGTCTCCAGCCAATCAGGACGCAGAACAGGTTGCGCTGTTTAAAAAAAAAGAAAAAACGCAGCAGCGTCATTGGTCTGAAAGAATCAGCGAGACGCGAAAGATGATCTGCATGTAGAAAGAAAACAACATTCTGTGTGCGTCTTGATCTGTGTGGCCAGATTGGAAAATATTGATATTGTTCAGCGGACCAGACTAAACGTGGGAGCGGGCCGGATCTGGCCCCCAGGCCGTAATTTGCCCATGTCTGGTTTAGGTCCAAGTACAGAACAGATGATTGTGGGGGCGTGTCTACATTTTGCTGATGTGACCTGAATTACAACAACCAGTTTCTTATTGTTATTACTGTAATTATAATTTACTTTATTTATCTGATTTTATTTGAACATTTTTTCTGTCTCTGCATTGCTGCTGGTGGACCACCCACAATTTAACTGATGCTGACATTTACAATTACGGACGCCGAAACCAGCCTGCCCTACTTTTTATTTTTCTTGAGGATCCTTTTCTCGTGATAACGAGATAATATCTTAATAGAGATATATGTATATTGGGGAAATAACGAGATAATCAATGACGATAAAGGAAGCGTCCCGCTCTCCCTTTCCCGCACGGGAACTATTACAAAGCAACCTCCGATTTTAAAAAATGAAATATCTGTACAAATCTCTCTGTATTTTATTTGTTTTATTTTGTATACTGTATTTTAACCTGTGTTTTATAATTGTATGTGTAGTGTTTTATCTCTTAAACTATGTTTTATTTCTTTTAAATTTAACCTGCCAAGGGACTCCAGATGGAAATTAGCCTGAGGCTATAATCTGGCATATTTACATTTGTTTTAATGTTCATTAATATGCATTGTCCCTTTCTCAATAAAGTTATAAAGATGCCGAGACTTCTCCTGCTTTAAGTCTCTTTATTTTGTGAAAAACAGCAGAAGAACACTCCACAAAAGTTGTTTTTGTCTATTTTGTTTTATTATTGCGCCTTCAGTCCGTCTTACGCACCGTCCCTCCTCCCTTCATTTCCCCCAAACCTCCGAACAGGCTGATTGACAGATCACAGCGCCGACAAGATGCGTTCAATGAACTCCGGACATTGGAGGACCCAA
The DNA here is from genome assembly GCA_003999625.1 of Oryzias javanicus. Taxonomy (NCBI): domain Eukaryota; kingdom Metazoa; phylum Chordata; class Actinopteri; order Beloniformes; family Adrianichthyidae; genus Oryzias; species Oryzias javanicus. Next base: position 29,955,054 of record CM012442.1, read on the forward strand.
ACAGACACTCGACCCAACTCAGTCCGCCACTAAACTTCTGTCATTTTTATACAATCCTCAGCAAAACAAAGCAGTTTTTCAGAAAAACGTCGTCAGTATTCGACAGATTTTATAAGCATCGGTTCTTGGGGTTCGACGTTTTTTTTGATAACCTGCTTTGTTTTGCAGCCGATGTCCAGAGGTCAGTGAACGCACCATGCAGAAACGCTTGGCAGACCTGAATTCTGTCAATCTGTGAATGTTTGTTTGGGGTTTTGGAGAAATTAAGAGAGTGGCTGGTGCATGGGACTGAATGAAAACGTTTAAAGAGCATAGATCCACTAGTAAATAAAAAATTGAATAAAAACAACTCTAGTGGAGTGTTGTCAAACAGGTGAAGTCTTTGTGCGGGAAAGGAAGAGGGAGACGCTTCATTCTTCGTTTTGGATTCTATACATCCATCCATCCATTTTCTGAACCTGTCTGGGGTCAGGGGGAGGCTGGAGCCTATCCAGCCACTGAGGGGCGACAGCAGGGTTCATCCTGGACAGTTTAGTGTCAGATGATTATCAGGTGAAACTACACTGGTATCAGCTTTATCACACACTCCTAATAAAAGGTGTTTTTGTTTTTTGTTAAACTCCGAGAGCTGGTAAACCGGCTCAGGAAGTGTTTGGAAGGTCCGATCAGTAAATAACAGGGTTTCTCTCACCCTCCACTCCATCCGTCATCACACCAACAACACATCTGCAGGCCTAATCTTCCTGACTCCAGCTCTGAAAGCTGGCAGACCTTGAAATACCAACCCTGGATCCTGGACTCTCTGGCGGACTGATTACAGGTGCTGAGGATGGGAAACCAGTTTTCAGAGAAGGTCAAGGTCAGTACAGGATCACTGCAAAAACATTACTTCTGTACGCAAACAGCTTTGTCTCCATTTGAACAAATCTGATGATGAAACATGCACAAAAGCGAGGGATGAGGAGGAGGGAGGCTGAATTTCAGCCACATCAGAGAAGTTCTCCTGCACTTTAGGAGGAAACTCAACATTTCAGAAGCGATGGAGTTTGAGTGTTCTTGTACACGGATCTCAATGACAGAGTGAAACCACTAAAATCCTCATGAACAGAACCAACCAGGCTCCTCCCACCTTCCTAAAATACACTTGATGTTATTGAACACTCTGCACTGCCAAGTTTTTTTTTAAATTAAATTGAGATTTTATAGTTTTTACGTACATACTTCTTCTCTTGCTTGTACATTTAACTTTACATTTCTTTTCTTCTCTGAGAGGCAGAAACATGACAGGCTTCTTCTTCCTCCCTGTAAAGCTCCATTCACACCAGAGCTGCCACGATTAGTCGACTATTCGATGACTAATCAACTATTAATATAGTCGTAAACTGATTTAATAGTTGATTAATCGTTACTTTATATTATGTGGAGTCAAAATGTAGTAAAGTTGAAAGTTATAATGACATTCTGCTCGATGTATGGATATAGATGGTATTTATTAAGATTTTTTAAAGGCTATTTTGGAGTTCAGCTAATATTTCAGCTGCATGCTAGCTGTTTTGGCTAACTTCGTCTTTTTTCAGTTTTTTAGGCTAATTGGGCATTTAACTAATATTTTAGCTGGCTATCAGCTTCAGTGTTTACATCAACTTCATTTTTTTTCAGTTATCAGCTTTAGCATTTCCAGCTACCAATTTCAGCATCTTCAGCTATCAGCACCAACATCCTCAGAGGCTAAATTCAGCTTACAGCAGTCATACTAGCATTATCGCAGGTGATGTTATTTATCTAGTTTTTGAGTTATTTTAAAGCCGATGATGGTTAAGATGAGTGCTTTACATCTAGTTTTGGCATGACTCAAGTAGTCAACTAATTGGATAAGTCCACTATCGAAAGGATCGTTTGTGGCAGCACTAATTCACACCGAATGCGATTCGTGCGGCGGAGGTGGTCAGTTTAAGTCAATGGAACAGACGCAACATGAGGCGATCTGAAGTCCCACGCCGCAATTTAATTGACAAACGCAGGGCGAAGATTAGCCAGCAGCTCGATTTGAGTGACGCTGCGCGAATCGGGCGGCGCAGGCAAAATTTAAACATCTGAAAGTCTGACAGGCCGCCACATCGCATCTACAAATCAGGAACTCAGCTTTGGGCGTGATGTTTTCATTGACTCGATCAGCGGGCAGAACACTACTCCAAAGTGAGCGTTTTTTTCCCTAAACTTCTATTTACTTCCTTAACCAGTTGGAGCTGCAGGTTCACAGAGTTCATCCGCCTACTTTGGGGCAAAAAGCAGGAAACACTCCGGACAGACCGCCGGCTTTGGAGTGCGGAGGTCTCCTATTATTTATTTATAATATTTTTTATTTTTTGTGAGACAGTCAGCCTTCAAGCTCAGCCACAGAGACACAGAAACAGCAGAAGCGGCTGTCAAACAGACAAAGCCCCCTGTACTGTACAATTTAAGTAATAATAATATGAACAGCCTATTGTTATGAGAAAGAGAATATTAAGTTGCTCATTCATAGAAATATAAACCTAGTTAAGTTTTTGAGTGTTATCATTGATGAAAGTTTAACCTGGAGATCTCATATTACTGATATTAAATCTAAGTTGGCAAAAACAATTGCTATTCTTCACAGAGTGAAATCCTCGTTGGACAGTAAGAAGCTCTATTTGTTACATAACTCACAGATTGTTCAGCATATGAATTATTGCACTGAAATTTGGGGAAGATTTATCTCAATCAAATTTTTATTCTACAGAAAAAAGCAGTGAGAATAAGTTCTGCAAGTAATGACATGGAATCTTCTTTTTCAATATTCATTAAATTAAAAATATGACAATGTAGTTAGTCTAAATATCTTAAAGTTAATGCACAAAGCTAATCAAAGGTTTCTGCTTCATAAGATTCAAAATATGTTCACAAAAAGAAATAGTAAGTATAACTTAAAAGGATGTGAAGTTTTCTCCATGCAAAAATTCAGAACGAAAGTCAAAGAAAACTGTTATTCAGTTCAAGGGGTTCGAATGTGGAGCAATCTTAAACAATCAATCAAAGAAACTAAGTTACAATTTACATTCAAAACACTAGTTAAAAAAGAAAACTAGAAAACAGAATTAATTGTTGTTAGGTTAAGTTAAAAAAAAAAACCTTTGTGGAATTGAAGATAAAAACTTCCCTGTCTTAATGTCTATTTTACAACCTTTAAATGCTTTATGCCCATTCATATCATAATGTGTAGTTGGTTGTAGATGTAGATTTTCTTTGTTTGTTTGTTTTTTATATGTATTGCACATAAAGGGGGCAAAAAAATTACATTTTGTTCATACTGCTCCCTTTCATTTCCTCAGCAAACGAATCCTTGTGTTGTTTGAATGTTTTATGTTTAAATGAATAAATGAAAATGAAATAAATACAAACAAAAAGTTTGTGTATTGAAATCTTGAAGGCTTTTAACATTTTATCAAGCTTCATCCAATCTGTCATGGGACAGATAACACGTCAATGTAAGGTTTGGGTCATCTGGACCCCATAAGATAGATAGCACAAGGGTTAAAGCCGCACCCCCACCCGATGATGCTGTCATGTCTGTGGATGAGCATTTATGCTCAGCCAATCAGTGTCTGCTGTGTGAAGTCTGTGTCCCGGTACTCCCGGAATCCTTATTTCACTTGGTTCTCATCCAAAAAAATCCCTTCTTCCCCTTTGACCGAAAAAACCAAACCGTGTTTCAAGTCGGAACACTTTGTCTCTAAATTAAGATCTGGAAAAACCCCAAATATAAAATCCTTTCAAGGAAAGGTCAAAGGACTCGACTGCAAAGGAGCTTTTCAGGAGAAACATTTGTGAAGAAAAAACTTTCAGTGGAGGAAAACTTGTGTGAAGTTCTGAGGATCAGAACCACATCATTAAGCCACGCCTACTTTGACAAACAAAACTTCTCCAAACTGGAGATCCCGGCACATGTAGTGAAATGTGTGGTTCCTCAAGGAGAGAAGTATGTGGAGAACGTCACGCCGTGCGCTCCGGTTGCCCTCTGCCTGAAGGAGGACGAGGAGGAGGAGGAGGAGGAGGAGAGGAGAAATGGGTGTAGTGACCGCTATGTAAACATGACATCACTCTTAAAGGCAGCGTGCCTCCGATTCCTTCAGATTCCTGATAACACCCACTTCCTTCCTGAAGACAAACACCCCCAGACCAAAACAATCCAGGATCACCTGGTCGGTTTAGGAGGCCGACAGTAAGGGTGATGTCATAGCGTCCGATGATGACCTTCTACAAAACTCAGAAATCATCACGACGCGTTCAACCTCTGCCTCTGCGAGGTCAAGAAATCATGTGATTGATGATGATGATGATGATAGAGAGAAAAACACTGATAACTGGAGGATATGCACACACACATACCTCTACATACACACTGACAGTCATTATCTAGCATTTGTTTATGTTTATCGCCAACATGGCCGCCATGATGACATCACGTGAAAACTCTGCGTACAAATCTTTTTCATAAAATACAATGTGTTAGTTCTTCCATATTTGTTTTTCAGGAGTATCCTCTAAATAAGATTTGGTAACTTCTTTATAAAATCAAACCAAAAGTTAAAAAAACTTAAATCGACAGTCCATCAGCAGCAATGCAGGGGGCAATAGTAAGTAAAAAATAAATAATAATAACACTACCAAAGAGTTCAAGGAGTAAATTAATTAGGAAAAAAAAAGAGATAATTAAAAAAAACAGGAAAAACAATCATAAATATGATTAAAATGACTTCTTCCTTTCTTTTACAGTAAAATCTGATAAGAAAGCAAAACATAAAACTGGTCTGCATTTCACTTTTCATTTTCCAGCTAACCTAAGCTAGCTCTTTGGCACCTGCAGCCTTTTTCTGTGGAGAAGAACAGCAGTAATGAGCTCCTGTGGGCTCACAAGCTCCCCCTAAAGGTCTGGGAGAGTACTGCATACAACTTCTGCCTTTTTTTCAGCAGAATTTCAGTGCAGTAGCGACATTACAGACGTAAAAGAAAGTCATCGTGAAGCTTATTTAACCTGTCTGCATTCTGAAAAGAATATATTCGCAAAATCCTGAGAGAAATAAATGATTTGCACCACAGATCAACCCTATCAAGAACACATCAAGTTAGCGTGATTCAAATCCTAATAATTATAATAATAATTATGCATTTTATTTATTTCAAGGTTGCTTCCCAGTACATAAATAAAAGAATAAAAACACAGCAAAAGCATAAAAACAAAACCATTAAATAACAGTAAGTCAACAGCTAAAATTAAAGGTTATTATAAATAATAACATAATAAATAATTATTATAAATAATGCAAAATACAATGAAACAAATCAGTTGAATAACACTTTCTTATTTGAATCCTGTAAATATTGTTATTAGTGAGGTTGTTTGTTACCTGACTTTGACAGTTATCCACTGATTTTGTAGATCAGCAGCTGAACATTACAGAGCGTCATTCATGGCTCTTTGAAGTTAGCGTGCTAGCTGCTAAAGTAGCATGATAGCACTAAGACAGAACACTGTTCTCTTTTGTTTTCAATGGAGACTGCTTGCAACATGCTGACGTTATTATCTCAGCTGATGTCTTTTTAAAATTACAATCCATCTGCCCCATCCAACAGTCCGTTCATCCATCTGTCCATCCAACATCGTCCATTCATCCATCCATACATCCATCTACTGCTGTCACAAACGATTATTTTAATAGTCGATTAATCACCGATTATTTTATTCGATTAGTCGACTATTCGGGTCACTTGCAAACTGGATGTAAAGCACGCGTCTTAACCATCATTAGTTTTAAACTAATTAAAAATGAAATATATAGCTTTATTTGTGATAATGTTAGTGTGAATGGTGTAAGCTGAATTTGGTAGCTGAATATGCTAGTGCTGATAGCTGAAGATGCTGAAATTGATTGCTAAAAACACTGAAGCTAAAAGCTGAAAACGCTGAAGCTAATAGCCAGATAAAATATTGACCAAATGCCAAACTAGCCTAAAAGAACTGTAAAAAATAAAAAAATAAAAAACGTAGGTTAGCCAAAACAGCTGGTATATATCTGAAAAAATAGCTAGACTTCAAAATAGCCTTAAAAACAGAAAAAAATCCTAAGTTAGCTAAAACAGCAAGTATGCAGCTGAAATATCAGCTAAACTCCAAAATAGCCTAAAAATCCTTAATAAATATCAAAATAGTTCAAAAAGCTAACAGAATGCTATTATAACTTTCATTTTTACAACACTCCGACTCCATATAATGTAAGGTAACGACTAATCAACGATTAAATTAGTTTTTGACTATTTTAATAGTCGATTAGTCGTCAATTAGTCGACTAATCATGGCAGCCCTTCATCCATCTATCCAACTGTCCATCCAACCATTTGTCCATCAATGCATCCAAGCTTTTAACCATCTATCCATCCATCTATTTATAACTGTCTTTCCATCCAACCAACAAACCATTTGTCCATCTATTCCAACCATTGTCAATCCATATTTCTAACTGTTCGTCCATCCATCCATGCATCCAACCATTCATCCACTCACCCATGGATCCAACCATTCGTCTATGCATTTATCTGTACATACATCCGTCTATCCATCTGTCCATCCAACCATTCCTCCATCCATCCTTCAACAGTTATTAAAGCTGGTTGTGTTGGGGCAGGACAGTGAGCCCTCAGGACCAGGACTGAAGGAGGAGGTGGGTACTTCATATTTTCTTTCAATCCAGCATCCCACCCTTTCAGGTATGAAGCTACAGAAGTTTGTCCCATCAGAAGTAGGCAGTAGACCCTCCTTCATGCAGCAACAACCACACACCGAATACCAGTCATCTAAAACTTTCTGTCTTCCTCCAGTTTCAGTTATGACCTCGTTCTCTCGCAGCTTCCTGTGCAGAAATCCTGCGATGGAAATGAAGCAGCGCTGAAGCTGCAGGCAGGAGATCCCATCAGAGTACAAAGCATCACCGCTTCCTCCTGACGGTGGCCTGCAGCAGGAACACATCGTGCTTAAATGCGTGCAGCCCCCACCCCCATGGACCCACAAACTCACGCTCTTCACGGCAGCATGATGGGTGGAAATGCGCGGTGGTCAGAGGTGTGAACGTGTGATCTTCACCCCAACGATTCTCTGCTCCTGACAACAGAACTTTACAAGATAAACTGCAGATAAACTGAACCAAAATCGAAAACCGTCTCTAGTGCAGACATGCAAACGCATTATTCACTAAAAACGATACTTCCACTTTTGTGATGTAAAAAAGAAGAAATCATCTGTGAGCAAACACACCCACACTCGCCTGCTGAGTCGTTTCCTCTTGTAGCTCGATGCTCTAAGTTCTTTCTAAGACTTTCAAAGCCGCAAATCTCCGAAGAACCGATCCCTCTAGTAGTTGTTGACCCGTCAGAACCACCAAGAGCAACGTTTTACTCCCTTCAGCAGACACAAAGATCATTGAGTTCCTTCATTAGCAGGTCGAAGTGGTCTCTGATAAAACCAGATTCTACTCTTCCATGGACTTCCAAGGGACTTTGTGTTGCTCGTGTAAAATCTTTAAAACTATTTGAACTAAAAAGCTAAAGTTAATACTCGGACACACACGTAATGTAAAAAGCGAGAAAGTGAAACTTACTTTCTGAATTGTCTAAATTCAAATTCTTCCCCTCCAGTTTCTGCCTGCCTCTACATTTGGACCTCCTAACAGAGAGTTATAGAAAAGTAATGTCTTCAAACACACTTTTTGTAGGAAAAATCTTGAACAGTTGAGCTTTTTTTTATTCATGACATCCAAAACTTTCTGGGTTGATTTTGGTTAACTTGTAAATAGTATTTACTGCCCCCTTTTAAATGACCAAATTATAAGATTTGGGCTACAAACAGAAAACAAAAAAAGTAGAATTTGGTATTAATACTTTAATAATATTTGCAAAAAAATATATACATAAGTGTCTTTTTTTGTTTGTTGGTTTTAAAAGTAAAATACTTTTTTGTAAGACTATTTTAAAAGAATATAAAATACCCAGATTACACCGTCTACACGAGATGTAGTCTATCTGTGAGCTTCTCCCTCTACTCTTATAGGTCACTCTATGTTCCTGTCTCTTCTCAAACAATGGATTCACTAGAGCCATTTCCATCCTTTTTACAAAATCAACCACCTTCTACATTCCTCTCCTGGATCCCAAACCTGCCCATCACCTCCTCAAACCTCGGTTTCCTGCACCAACATGTCCATTGAAATCTGCACCAATGACAACTCTCTCATTTCCAGGGATGTTCATCATCACTTCATAGAGTTCTCCTTCTCTTCCAGCTCACATCCTACCTGTGGGGCATACCCACTAACAACATTGAACATCACACCCTCAACTTCTATCTTCAGACTCATCACTCTATCAGACACTCTTTTTACCTCCACAACACTCCTAACAAGCTCCTCCTTTAAGATAACTCCTCCTCCATTTCTCTTCCCATCTCCACCATGACAGAACAACTTCTAACCTTCTATCCTTGCTATCTTTCCACCTGGTCTCCTGGACACACAGTATGTCTACCTTTCTCCTCTGCATCATGTCAACTAACTCTCTACCTTTTCCTGTCATAGTTCCAACATTCAAAGTTCCAACTCTCAGTCAAACACTAGTGACTTTCCCCTTCTCTCTTTCTACGAACCCTCCTTCCTCCTCTCCTTCTTCGACCAACAGTAGTCCAATTTCGTTGTTAACCCGGACCTCGACCGATCCGGTATGGATATCGTAGGTCTGATTCGCATATTTGATTTGGCAAATATTTTACGTCGGATGCCCTTCTTGACACAACCCTCGGCACAATGAGACCCTGGCTTGGGCCCCCTCGTGGCTACATTGTCACTTCCCCTCGATGATGTCATCAATAGTTGCCATTCATCTACGTTAGCATGTAGCAGTCAGCGCACAGAACATACGTAGCATCAGTTATTTTTAACATTAAAAAGTCACGTTTATAAACTCATCATTAAATGTAAACATTGGGGGAAGAATTTGGGTTCCACTCTCAACAGAGTTTAATGATTTACTTTATTTAATCACAAGGAAATGGATCTCCTGAATTTTGGTCCAAGGCTTTGCTACTCATAAAACTCTGCTAACGACAGCAGATGTTAAAGAGTAATCAAATATTAATTATTAACTTACATTTGTTCAAAAAAAAAAAGGGAAGCCGAATTCTCTCTAAACATTCAGGGTTTGTTCTCAGATCTTATCACAAATTCTACATTTTGTCATGGAATGCATGTTTGTTGGCAACAACATCCTTGTTCTGACCCATGAAGCAAAAAGTGAACACTCATCATCCAGTAACACAGATCCCAACTGTTTGCAGCAGTTCTGCATCTGTAAATAAAAATGTCTGCAATGGAAGAAAGTCTTTGACGTTTCGGTTCAAATCAAGCCTGAACGTTTTGAACTAAAATATTATTGATCTTTCAATCTTAACTCAACATCTGCGGCATTAATACAAACGTTTGCCTTTAGTTATATGCACCCTTACAGGGGGGTTGACCCGTACGGTTACTGGAGGTTTTTGGGTTGTCCGGTCTGTGGAGCGTGCAGAAAGGAGCAGCCTTGTCTTAAGGGGGAACGTACCATTGTTGTGTGTGTGGTAACTATTTATTCATTCATCTGCTTAGCCGTTCGTCGCTTTTGGGGTCATGGGGGTGCCGGAGCCTATCCTGGGTCTTCCCCAGTGGGACATGCCCGGAACACCTCTCCAGGGGGGCGTCCAGGAGGCACCCGGACCAGATGCCCAAGCCACCTCAACTGGCTCCTCTCGATGTGGAGGAGAAGCGGCTCTACTCCGAGCTCTCTCCGGATGACCGAGCTCCTCCCCCTATCTCTAAGGGAGCGCCCAGGCACCCTCCGGAGAAAACTCATTTCAGCCGCTTGTAGTCGGGATCTCGTTCTTTCGGTCACGACCCAAAGCTCATGACCATAGGTGAGTACTGGAACGAAGATGGACCGGTAAATCGAGAGCTTTACGGGGCAATTCAGAGTAACCAATTCACCTAAAATGCATGTTTTTGTACGGTGGGAGGAAGTCGGAGTCCTGGGAGAAAAACATGCATCACAGAAAGGTCCACCATTGATGGTTCTGTTTCAGGTTCCCCAGCCAGGACTTGAACAGAGGCCTTTTAACTGTGAGGCAAGAGCGCTAACCACTGTGCCATTATAAAGTGTGGTAACTGCTTTCGTGAGCATTATGCAAGTCACAGACACTTCTGCCACATGGGTGATGCTGCCATATTGTGTCATTTGTAAGGAAGTCGGGACTAACGGCTTACATTTTTTAATTTCTTTTCTTTTCTTAACCCTTCCGCTCTCCTTGGGGTCCAGATGGCTCCAACCACATATTGTTATGCGATTTCTTCCATGACAAATGTGGACGAAGGGGGACAGGATTTTATGTCTGTCATGGACATTAGTGAAACTCCGAAATCAGTGAAAAAAAAAAGTTCAGCGCACTGTCCTGTGGTGTCCAGATGACCCCACTTTTAATGTAAACAAGCTAAGGAGAACGGAAGGGTTAAGGAAATATCTTTCAGCTGTGAAACTGATCAGATGAAGCTGAATGGTCACCAAGCCCCCAAAAAGAGACTGAAACTCATCACCTGGTTTTTGCCTCGATCACAAATTTAACCGGCAGAGCTATCCGCCATGACAAACTTTAGAAACGCTGAGAGAAAAAGTTTGATCAATTTAAAAGAAGAGAGACAAAATCATTTCTTCCGTCCACCGCAGCCCTGTGTGGCTCTAACATGTTCAGAGCTGCAGATAACATGATGCTTATCTCCTGACAATGAGGCCTTTCAGAGAAGTCGGAGCCTCATTTACATGGACGGGGAACTGGGACTCTTTGTAATCCATCTTGTGATGTTCAGCATCCAGTCGCATTCCTGGGTAAGGGCAGCGTGTTTCAGGATGGTAATTTGAAAATGAACTGTCCCGATGAAGCTGCAGGGGGCAAAAATGGGGGGTCATCCCACAAAGGAGGCCTTAGTTTATGACTGTGGAGCCTCACTGCGGCACACTGAAAGGGTTGTATGTTTAGAGAAATATTGTGGCGTCACGACACGTCATGCACATTTTAAACAAATCTATGGAGCTGCAGCTGAAGTGCTGATAAGCACAAACAGCGACTCTTCACAGGCCGCACTTCTGCAGAAAACATCACATTCTTTTGTCCAGGAAGATTCCTCTGGCAGCACAAACTGCTATAAATCAAGCCTCCAAGCTGCTGGAAGCAGGAGTCTCCGAAAAACCTTTCAGGAGAAAAACCGACCCGTTTGATGGGAGCGGCGGGCGAGGCGTCACATCACGATCAACTCATGCAAAGTGGTGAACGTTTCCTGCATGAGTCAAAGCTGCCGGAGTGATGCACTGCATGCAGTTTTCCCCGACAAGACATGCAACATTCTCTCCTGGCTGCGTGTTTATAGACTTTGACAGGAGCTGAGAGGAAGATCTGAACTTCTGTGGAGGTCAAATTTTAAAACGTGGAATCTGACGCCTGCTTAAGGCCGTGTCACACTGCCGCCACGTACATTTTGTGCATATTGGACGGATGATAATTTCTCATTCGTGAATAGTGCTGTCACAAACGATTATTTTAATAGTCGACTAATCACCGATCATTTTTTCCGATTAGTCGACTAATCGGGTCATGCGCAAACTGGATGTAAAGCGCACATCTTAACCATCATTGGCATTAAATTTGAAGTGTTGAAGCTTAATGTTGACTTAAATTAAAGACAATTGACAAGACAAGTTTGTTAAACCTAAACCTGATAGCCAACTAAAATATTATTTAAAATGCCGAATTAGCCTGATAAACCGAAAAAAGCCCATATTAGCTAAAATAGCTAGCACGTAGATGAAATATTAGCTAAACTCCAAAATGGCAAAAAAAAAAAAGCTAAATTTAGCTAAAGTAGCTAGCATGTAGCTAAAATATGAGCTAAACTCTAAAATAACCTAAAAAATAAATTTAAAAACCCTAAATTAGTTATAAAAGCTAGCATTCAACTGAAATATTAGCTAAACTCTATAATGGCAAAAAAAAGCTAAATTTAGCTAAAATAGCTAGCATGTAGCTGAAATATTAGCTAAACTCCAAAATGGCAAAAAAGCTAAATTTAGCTAAAATAGCTAGCACGTAGCTGAAATATTAGCTAAACTCCAAAATGGCAAAAAAAGCTAAATTTAGCTAAAATAGCTAGCATGTAGCTAAAATATGAGCTAAAGTCTAAAATAACCAAAAAATTAAAAAAAGCCTAAATTAGCCATAATAGCTAGCATTCGACTGAAATATTAGCTAAACTCCATGATAGCTATAAAAAAGCCAAAATTAGCCAAAATAGCTAGCATGTAGCTGAAATATTAGCTAAACTTCAAAATAGCCACAAAAAACCTTTAATAAATGCAAAAATAGTCCAAAAAGCTAGCATAACGCCATTATAACTTTCAACTTTACTACACTCTCACTCTATATAATATAAAGTAACGACTTATCGACTATTAAATTAGTCGTCGACTATTTTAATAGTCGATTAGTCGTTGATTAGTCGACTAATCATGGCAGCCCTATTCGTGAATATATGAGGATTAAGTGAGAATCATCCCAGATTTGTCACGATTGAACCACGTTAATGGAAAAAGTACAAAAAAAAACCCTCAAAAAGAACGTAAAGCCGTGCTTCATTGAATTTCTTCACTTTGACATTCAGAGCAGGAACCCCCTTCTGTCAGCATGGTCAGCACCCGCTGCGGGCCCTCGCCAGTCAATTCCCCTGGTCCCCACTAGTTGTAAGCGGGGGGACTTATGGGTCAATTATGTGACTTTAACGTAAACATGTGCGCCGAATACGCTAGAGCTGGGTGATATGGAAAAAATGTTATAACACGATAAATTATTTTATATCACAATAACAATACATATCACGATATAAAACAATAAAATATATTTTCAGCTGTTAAAAACAGCAAAGAAACTTCCCTGACACTTTACTTTGAAGATTTGGTTACTTCTGCTGACAATGGCGCCGCTCATTCTGCTTTGTTTTAGGTCATGATTAAAACCCAGCATTATTCTGTATTTTACTGTACTATATTTATAAATGTCGTGAATCGGCAATTTGGACATCGCGACTATTCATACTCTGATTTTCTGGAGCAGATCGCAAGAATCCAAGAGCTCAAATATTTGTTCCACAGCTTGGTTTATCTCTTATCCTTTGTAATCTCATATGTTCATTTTCGTGGACTTTCCTTGATTCATAGAAGGTTTGTCGTATTAGCATCGAAGAATAGCCTCCTAGCATAATTTACATATCACTGTCTTCTAATTATCGTCAGACATCTTGAATCCAAAATGTAACCAAATCACAGACGTACTTCTCTTTTACTATAAGTCTTCTTGGGCTGTCTGTTTAAGGAAACAACTTCAAGCTCTTCCGCGTCCATCGTTCTGCACTTGTGTTAAGTAAAGTAAAGTCTGTCGTAAAATTCGCGTAAGTGCGAATCAAAAAACGTAAAACCACAAGATGGAGTTACTTTGTGAAAAATCTCTTTTAATTTGTCTTTATTTTTACTTTTTTGTGCACACACTAACGAGGTTTGGACTATTTAATTATATATTTGGCATCAAATTAGGTTATAAACGATATAAACAACAGAAGAGAAACGATATGATAGACACTTATCTATTGGCCACACAATGTGTTTCGTCATATCGCCCAGCACTAGAATACACAATATAAAAGTTATACATTGGTGGCTAATGCATGAAAAGTCTTTTAAACCTACATGTGGAATTGTCGGGGAATCTACAAATCTGCGTACACAACTCACAAAAATCATGCCCAATAATGTAAGGTTTACATTATAATTGCGTATAAACAACCAATTCTCGTAATTCTCAACTAACTAAAAGTTTTGAACAACTTAAAACCAAATTATCATAAAGACCTGTCGACCAAAACCCTTGACGGACGTCTGTGCATATCGACAAATCACAAAAGCAAGAAACACTTATGAATTAGGTATATGACACGCATGTATCAAGAAAGACCAAAAAGTCCATACATGGACAATGCACACAATTATTTGGGAAATAACCCAATTTTTATTTCTTTTTTTACAATTTTTTAAAAATTTCTAACTATAATTAATGTGTTTTTGTTGCCTCTTGGCCAGAAGACATTTCTGAATCTCTCAATGGGACTTCCTGCTTTATAGAAATAAAAATGTAGATAGTGACAGTGTGATATGCCTTTATACCTCTAAATCTGCGGGAAATAAATCAAAAAGAAGAGTTTTCCTTAAGTTGATAACAACTAACATTTCTTTTGCGTGTGAAAACAGTTTATTGTCTTTTCATCATCAAAACTTCAAAGAAACTTCAACCTCTGACATTCAAATTTCAGTGAAACCAAAATAGCTTTAGAGGCTCTAACTTGAACTTCCTTAAACATTTTAATTAAACACAGAACCTGAGCTGTTCAGATTTAAAACTTCCTCATTTGAAAAGGTGGAAACTAAATGTAAGAAAAACATTACAATGCAAAAGACCTTCTCTTCAGGGAAACAGAATATTTCCTCTTTTCTGGTCTTATTGTCAGGCTCATTTGCATGTTATGAAATGTGACCTTTATTGAAGTGAGCTTCTGCTGCACCTAATCAAACTCACTTGAATCAGTTCTGTCAAAAATATATTTTTTTGTCCCTCCGAGGGTCAGAAATGGAAGATTCCACTGGTTTCTAAAACCAAGGAGGAGCACGGCGGTGAACACCTTTACAGAGGGACACCTGTGTTGACTGGCACCTGTCCATGTGGACACCTGTCCCAAGGGACACCTGTCCGGAAAGACTTCTATCCAGAACACCTGTGCAGACTGAAACATGTCCAGAAGGACATTTGTCTAGACTGAGAACTTCTCAGAAAGACTCGTGTCTAGAAAGACACCTGTCTAAACTGACACCTGTCAAGACTGACACCTGTCTAGATTGACACCTTCTCAGAGAGACCAGAAGTGTATCCAGTGTCGAGAAGGACACTTGTCCAGACTGACACTTGTCCAGACTAACACTTGTCCCCAAGGACACCTGTCCAGATTGATACCATCTCAGAGAGACCAGAAGTGTGTCCAGAAGCACACTTGTCCAGACCGACACCTGTGCAGACTGAAACACGCCCAGACTGACACCTGTCCACAAAGACACTTGTCTAGACTGAAACGTTCCCAGACTGACACCTGTTTACACTGACACCTGTGCAGACTGGCTCTTGTCCAGAAGCACTCCTGTCCAGACAATCACTTTTCCAGACAGACACCTGTGCAGACTGACATCAGTGCAGGCTGACACCTGCCCATGAAGACACTGTCCAAGATAACACTCGTCTAGACTGACACCTATCCAGAAAGACACCTGTACAGAAGGAGACTAGTCTAGATGGACACATTTTCAGACTGACATCTGTCTAGAAAGACACCTGTCCAGAAAGACACCTGTCCAGGCGAACACTTGTCCAGACTGACACCTGTCCAGAAAGACACCTGTCCAAATGGACACATGTCTAGACGTACATCTGTCCAGACCAACAGCTGTGCAGAGTGACACCCGTCCAGAAGACACCTTTCCAGAAGGACACTTGTATAGACGGACACATTTCCAGACTGACACCTGTGCAGAAAGACACCTGTCAAGATAGACACTCTTGTCCAGACTGACACCTGTCCACAAGGAAACTTGTCTAGACTTACACCTGTCCAGATGGACACTTGTCCAGACTGAGGAGTTAAAAAGCTGATTGGATTTGTCAATACCACCATCTCAAATTCTGCATGTCTAGAACCAAAACCTCTCGTTTGTCTCGTCTTCAAGATCAGAAGGTAAACCTGCTGATGAAGACGGCCCTTCCAAAAACATCAGAACTCCATGAACCCGGCCCATCAGCACTCAAACCTCCTCTCATTTGCATGTGCAGCCTAGCATGAGGCATGCGTGCAACATGCAGACAACACATGCCTTCTTCACAGAAGTAACTTGACGGAACATTCTGACCCGCACTTCCTCGTCTGTAACCAGCCATTTAATCACGTTTGAGCTTCACCTGACGACTCCCTTCACCTGTTCGTCTCACCTGTAACGGCATCCAAGCATCCATTTCAGCATGGACCTCTAAAGGAGACCGACCCAAACAAGAAAGAGATGACCTGATTTTAAATGACCTGAACAGGGTGAAGGTTAAGAAGCAGAACTACAGATCCGGAACCAACATTTTAATGACAGAACCTCATGAACTAATAGAGACTGAAAGACTGATGCGTTTGGGCCCGGTATGCATGTGAACAGAACCGCTTTGGGTCAGGATCGCATCGGTCCAGGATTTATATGTTCCATAAATGTAACATATAACAGAGTTTTAACAGGATTTCTATGAATCGGGTTCAATCAGTTCCTTTAATGAGCCGTTTCAGTCTCGGTTCTGGAGGTTATCCTTCTGAGAAATGTTGATGCTGCAAACATTTAAGAGTTTGGTTCATAGAAGAAACTGTTTGTTTATTAATGTGTCATAAAGTTTCTAAGTTCGGGTTGAAAAGTTCCTCTGGACCAGACTGGACCCTCATCAGAACTGAGGTGGGACATGAGTGGCTCCTCATTCCAGTCCTGACCCCTCCCCACCTCACTGCCCCCCCAGGAAGGAGGACAGGTGGTTTTGTGGAGGCTGCAGCCTCTTCCTCATCATCTTCACAGCATTTGTGAAAAATAAGCATTTTCTAATGTAACGCTCTTTTTTTTTAACTTCCGGTTTGACCAAAAAAGGAATTGTGGGAACTTCCGAAATGTTTCTGCGCCTTCTTAAAAAACACGAAAGTTTAAGATCAAACTTCCCCGTTGCCCTTTAGAGCTTTGATGGAAACTCTGAAGCTCCATGAAGCTCCAGCAGCTTCATCTCCTTCATGTCAACCGATGCTTTCTTTCGAGATGAGAACCGAACGTTTGCTTTGAGGATTTCTTCCGCTCTCGTGTTTTCAGGTTACCTGCGCAGCAGGTGCAGCTGCTGGCGGACTCACCTGTTCGCTCAAACAAAGCGGCTGATTATGAGGGAGGCGCGCGCGCGCGCGCGGGCGCGCGGCTTACCTGCAGCAGAGCCGCGAGGAGCAGGGCGCTCCACGGGGCGCAGCGGAGGAGCGTCATGGTGCCACCGGCCGGGGAGGGGCTCAGAGATCAGCCTGTGTCAGCCCGCGGGACGCGTTCATGTCCAAACTTCTCCTCTCGATAGAAACTCCGCGACTGGCCTCCCCCCGTCCGCCGCCACACCGGGAGGTGAGAGGGAGCGGGAGCGGGGGGGCGTCGTTCCGGCTAAGCTCCGCCCCCAAGCAGCGGTTTTGAAGTCTCACCTCCGTTTGCTATAAATTTCCTCAGAAATTACTAGAAACCACCCCCACCCCCGCACATATCTATACATACACATAGCCCCCACCTAAAACGCAAAGCAAATTCTGCTTTACATCTAGAAAATTATGGTGGGGGTCGACTGATTGAAGATCAGCTGATCCGACCAACGTTAAAAACGAGCATCTGACCCGGACCCCCCCAGCTCCCCCTCACCAGGAATGACGGGATCTCTGTCTGATGATGCTGGAGCCTATCCTAGCCAACATGACCACATGCACACCACACACAACCACTCAAACAAACACAACCACACATAGACACACACATTGACACCTGAGGAGCGGTTCTGTGACGTCATCAGTTCACCTGTGGATGCTGCTTTTGGACCACCAGAGAGTTTTTCTGCAGAACCAACCAGTGTTGTGCGTTTGTTGTGAACTCTGACCTTTGCGGCAGACAGTGCGCTCTTTTGTGTGGAGTCTTCTTCTTCAGGATTCTCCACAGACCGTCATCATGTGAGAGCGGCCTTAAAGCCTGAATTCATCCAAATGACAGAAAAACCACGTTTGAAGAGTTTCAGCTGCATGGAGGAGAAAAGAAAACACAATTTACAAACAAAAAAACACAAAGCAGAAGTCTGTGAAATGTCATGACATTTGAACACGGATGTCTCTACATTACATCTGGAAAATTCAGCCAAACCTGGAAACTCTTACCGTTTAATTATCATTTCTGATTGCAAACCGTTTTATTAAATTATATTTTTCTTCGTATTTGGGGACCGTTTTCTCTACTGAATGCACTTCAGATGAACATTTTTAACATTTAGGGAAGAGGATCAACGGTTTCTGTGGTTTGAAAGTTTAAAAAAATAAAAAAAAAAGCTAAAGCAATGATGAAGCAGAAGAATCCAAAGTATTTTGCCTTCAAAAGAACATGTGAGTTGTCTCCTTTATTCATTTCTATTTTCTTCCTGGTTTTTTTAAGATAGTTTCTATAAGAATAACTGAGAAAAAACTGCAAAACAAGTTTTTTTTTTTTACATAATTTTTCTTTTTTTTTTTAAGTTTTCTTAAAACGAGTAGAGCGTCTTGATGTTTTTACTGCAAACTTTAATTTGTACTTCTCTTTTTTAAAGAAGAAGAAAAAGAAGAAGAAAAAACAAAAACAATGAAGTTCATTTTACTTAAGTTCTTTTTTTTTAACTTGTCCTGTCCAACAGCTGAGCAAACAGATCCGGGCTGAGAGCCTCTTGCGTTGGACAGATTTTAATGTCCCAACAGGGGTTTATTAAGTATAAACCCCTGTTGTATTTTATACTAAACTTTATTTATATTGATTTTGTTGTATCGATTTTGTTTTTTTTTTTTTTGTTGGACCGGACGGAAACAAAGAAAGGGGGGGGGGGGTAAAATAAGGGTTTTTAGAGAAAAAAGAAGATGATAACAGAGGGTAGTAACGTCATAAATCATCTAAATAGCAAACTAGATAGGCAGGCCCTGTCTATACACACACTCAGTAGTTACACACATGCCTGTTGGCTAAAATATTATTTACCTTTAATGTAGTCAAAAATGTACACAATACCACTGCAGCTCACACGCAACCATAGAAGCTGACACAAATAAAGTCTTTCATTCCATCACACATTCTGTAAGTGTGAGGTGAGCTGACACCTGTGCTCAGGTGAGTGTTTATGTTTTGTTGATGGAATGTATAGAAGGAGAGAGAGCCTGGCCATCCCCATGCCAAGGTCCCCCACCGGGGCGGCAGCAGCAGTCCGAACCTCCCAACACCCGCCGTGGAGCCACGGAGAGAATCCGTCCGGACACCCAGACCAGGGCACGCCGCAGGGCCCGAGAGCCGGAAGGCACGGGTGCACAGAGAGTGCAGGCCCCAGCCCAGCCAGAACAGCAATCCCCCCCACCATGCCAGGAGGGCCAACGCAAGGCCCCACCCCCAGAGAGCCCCCCAACCCCAGAGGAACAGCCCACCACCAGCCAGCAACGCCGAGCACCCCTCCGCCCCACCCCAGGCACGAGCCAGGGCCGCCCCAGGGTGACGCGGGAGGTCCAGGGGGAACCAGGCTGGGGCTGACCACCCCCGCCCAGCAGAGAGACACCCAAGATGAACGAGGGTCCCATAGGAATGATGTTAACAAGGCCCGACCAGGCACACCCACTGATGGAATTTTGGAGAGTCCCATTTCTAGAGAGCCGGGACCGGAACCCGAACCACCGAGACCTGGACACCCCACGGCTCCGATGTAGTTTGGGGATCCCTCTCCCAGCGTGGTGAGGAGGCCGCTGAGCCCAAGGGCGACAGGGGCAGGTTGACCCAGCAGGTAAGATCAATTAACTGATTAATTAATCACTTAATGTTAGAACATTAATTTGTACTTCTGTAGATTCACTTCAGTGAAGTTTGCTTCTGAAAACTGTGGTTCAAAATCAGAGACTTGACCTCACACTCCTCCTCGTGGACCTGAACTGGAGTGGTGGGGCTGCAGTGAAGAGACCCCCCACCACCACCACCAACAGGAGATGAGCTCATTGGAAAACAAGCTGCAGCTCAACCAGAAGAACAACCTGATTCACAAACAGCGGCGCGTTTCCTCAGAATCAACCAGTGGAATTATTCAAATTTTCAGGCCCTGAAATAGAAACTGCACCTGGGTCACATCCTCAAAGCTCTAAAAAAAGACGAAAGAGAGGTGAAGGTTAAGATTCTCCTCCGACTCTCCAAAAATCACCCCAAGATTACAAGATTTGTCTTTGAAATAACTCCCAAATGTCTTTGGATTAAACCCTTCAGCCAGACAGACATAAACAAGACAGAAAAACAAAAATTGTTATGTCTCGCTTTTCTTCAGAAGACATTTCAGTTTTTGAAATAATTTCTTTTGAAGAAATTTTTTTTTATAGCAAAAAGAAAAAACAAAATAAATCTTCACCTGAGCTTTATTGACAATCCAATTCAATCAAGATTATTCAATTGGATCTAGTTTGTATTACACTAATTCTATGTTTCAGCGACCAACAGGAAACATGAAGGGTTTATGGTGTAATTCACACTAAAGAAGCGGTGAATTATTTAGAACAGGTTTGGATTATGAGTAACATGTTAAAAAAAAAGGTATCAGATTAAAGGGTAACCAAACAGGGAAGTTGGAAGCTGACTCCACCCACAGCCAAAATTTGAAAATCCAGTGAGAGGGGCGTGGCTTGGAGGCAAGACTGTTCTCAATACTGGAGCTACAGATCATGACGTCAGACTTCTGAAACTTAGACCACAAAATTCAACTGTAATACCTCAATTCAACTTTTAGGGGGCGACATACATGCAGGTGATTTTTGACTATATTTTTTAAGATTTAAGTAATTTCATTTGAATGTTTAAACAAATTGACAATGACCAAAAGACATCACTTTTAAATGCCAATTTAAAGAAAAAAAACGTCGATTTAGGGTTTGGTTACCCTTTAAGAATGGTTATTCTGGCCAATAGAATGAATAGAATTCCTTCACTACTCACTATAAAGCAGGGGTCACCGACCTTTTTGAACTTCATGGGTACTGAGTCATACTGAGTCATACGAAGGGCTACCATTTTGAATAAACAAATTTTGCTTAGTTATAGTTAGTTATACATTATTAATAATGAATAATGATACTCCTCTATGTAAAGACCAGGTAAAGACACTGATTTCTTACCATAATGATCAAGAATGATATCAAGCTAGTAAACAAATATCAATATTCAGCACTTTATTCATCTCAGCAATTGTTACATTTTCAGATAATCACTTATATTAATAGGAACAATGTACCATTTTCACTGTGTTGTTCCATGCTTGTCAACTATGTAATGTTAAATAAATATCTTACACATTTTTAAATAAATCTTGTCACATTTTGAACTAATGACCAAATCTGCAGCATTTTTAACAAAAATTAATGATCTTTGAAATGGAGTGGGTCAGAGGTCACCTAAACCTATTTAAAGTTTGTGTGATATGAATAGATTTTAAGATGTTATAAATGTTTGAAATCTATGTAAATACGAGTGAAATTTTAAAAATATCAACAGAATAAAATTGTATTTTATACGCAGCTCACAAGTCAGTTGTGCTTTTTTTGGAGGAGACCTGAGGGCACCTTGTGGGGTCCTTGAGGGCTACCTGGTGTCCGCGGGCAACACGTTGGTGACCACTGCTATATAGTGTGTTCTGTGCTGTCCGAATCTACTATTGATTTGATTTATTTATTTACGCACACACATAAAAATGACGTAAAAATACAAAAAGTAAAAATATGTTACAGAAACCGATCAGGGTTTATTCAAGATGGTAACACACCTGTGTCGAAAAATATACTAAAATACCAAATTCCAAATCAAAAATTAGAAAACAAAATTAAACCCAATTTTTATACCTTGAGATCAACATTTTTTTAGACTATTTTTATTAAATCTTGCAGGAACTGAAACTCATTTAATGATTTGTAACGGCGTTAAATAGTCCCGCATGCTATACACATAGCCTGAGTGATTTTGACTTCCTGTTTGGAACTCTAGGGGGGAGGAGTTACTTGGTCCAGTTCTCATGTACAGACAATGACTGTGACAGTCTCAGAGGACAGGAAGGAGACAAACAGATAAACACTGGAACATGTGATGTAGGACAAACATTGAGCAGCAATGAGACAAAAAGGAAACATCGTGTAGAAGAAGACAAAAGTTTTGACTGCAGCAGGAAGCAGAAGATCACAGGGACACTGGAACATCAGCTAGAAGAACAGAGAGAACACTGGAACATGCGTTTGAAAGTCAGAGACGAAGTCAAAGACTGAAGAACGTCACGGTAAGAGAACATCACATTGACAGAGTTCTTCTCTCTAACCTGAGGAGCTGGAGTTGGTAACAGTGGATCCTCAGATGTTCTGGTGCCGATCCACCTCCTCTTCCTTCTGCTGTTTCCACAGATGAGTTGTGTGGAGTGGGTGAATCTCTGACCTTTAAATAGTACGCAGGATGCCAGAGCTGCCTCTGCTTTAAGACGGATGGCTTCATAATAGCAACTAAAAAAGGCCTAATGGAGACAGAGTTCGTGTGCAGGGGTCACTCTGACCCACCATTCCCAAGAAGAAGTTATGCAATCCTCCGGGGAATCCTGCAGACTTTTTTCCTCCCTGCTCGTCTTTCTGCAGCAGACGGAGATGTTGCAGGCTTTGAGGCCACTCCATCAAATCAGCCTGAAGAAGTTTCCCCCAACGAGCAGAACAGTAGACAGAACATGAACCATTCATGAGATAGAGGTGTTTCCAAACTGATGCTCCATGACATGGGTGCAAAAGTGAAGCCCGCGGGCCAAATTTAGCCCACCAAAACTCTGCGGAAGCCACGGAATGTTTGATTAAAACCCGTTTCCCATTGATTCTCTATGGCAGGGGTGTCAAACATACGGCCCGCGGGCCGTATCCGGCCCCCCAGATGGTTTAATCTGGCCCAGTTATGAAGAGAAAAACATATAAGAATTTCCAAAAAAGAAAGCAAGTTTCTCGCTCATTCCTGTGGCGAGTTATGGTTCTTTAAAGAAAAGACCGCAATGCGCAATTTCACCACTAGGGGGAGCAAAGAAATAAACATGGTGAAAGCCAAACCATGCAAGTTTTGGGAGAGAATGCGAGATTAACACCAAAATGTTTGCAAGTTTGCAAGCTGAAATGCATTGGACTCTGTGAATAAAAGTGAAATAAGAAGTGATTAGACTACTGGGTTGTTTGAAGCCTTTTTCCAACTAAGAAAAAAACTAGACAAAATCAAAGGTACAGATAAGAAGTTGAACAAAGGCTAATTTGTTATTATGTTACTGGTCCGGCTCACTTGAGATCACATGGGTTGAATGCGGCCCCCGAACCAAAATGAGTTTGACACCCCTGCTCTATGGCGTTCCAAAACTAATATACTTTTGGCCTCCGGGTGGCGCTGCCAGCAATTTCTTTGCCTGCAGCGATGGGGGAAACAACCCCCAAGTGAGTCAGTGCTTCTGAATTTTTTTAACGTGTTAGAGATTCCTAGATCCTTCACGGTCACTTCCGATGCTTTTAGCTGCCTTTTTTAGCTAGCCAGGATGGAGCGACAACGACAAACGGATAAAGTCTAAAGAGCAGCTCCACGCCTCTCACTAGGATCCCAGTTTGATGTTTTCATTAGAAGAAAGTTTGTTTTAGCTTACTCTTGTTTTCAATTAAAATCGCTAATCTGTGATACGTTAATGAATACAGACTCAAAATAAATGAAAACATATTCTTTAATTTCTCCTTTTATTTCATTACATGCAAAAAAAATATTGCAGACCAGCATCTTATTTAGATTTTGGCACTTTGAGTGAAAATTTTTAGCCCCGCCCCTATCTATGTCATGAGGTTTACATATAATGTTACTGTACATCAGGGGTGTCAAACTCAATCGCACAAGGGACCAAAATCCAAAATGCACCTCGTGTAGCAGGCCGAACAGGATAAACATTTATTGAACACTCTAAAACTAAACTTTAAAAATTGAACTTTTTAATACTATTATGAATACAAAAAAAGGCAGGAATATTATTCCAGAATAAATCAACTTAAACTTTAAATTTACTTTCAATATTTTACTCATATTTTGTCAAAATTCTACAAGTTAGGAATAAGTGCAAGATAACATCGAGCCGTTAATAACAATAAAATAAAATGATTTGGAGGGCCGGATAGAATTACCCGGAGGGCCGGATCCGGCCCCCGGGCCTTGACTTTGACACGAGCTGGACACAGTTGATGACATGATGGACTTTTCATTTCTGTTCCTCGGGGTGTTTCCGGGTCGGGTCGTCCGCTTTGTTTCCATGGTTTTTTCCATCCATGTCCATATTCTAAACCCGTTTTAACGGGGTCATGGGGGTGCCGGAGCCCAACCTGGCTACTGATGGTGGCCAGGTTGTCACAAGGCCACAATCATTCACTCATTGGGACAACTGAGTCACCAATTAACCTATGAAGCATGTACTTGAGGGGGGGAAGGAAGCCGTAGAGAATCCACGCATGCTCAGGAGAACATACTAATTCATCACAGAAAGGTCTCCCATTGGTGGTTTGAACCGCGGGCCTTCTGTGAGGCATGAGCGCTAACCACTGCCTTTTTTATATGCTTAAGTTTATTTATTGAATGTTTAAGTTTCTTCCACCAGGACAAATCATCTGCATTTTGGGTCCTCACACTTCGGTTCCTAATGATTTTATTTGAAAGTTGTCCATGACTCCTCCCCTCAGCTCTTCCTCTTCCTCTTCCTCTTCCTCTTTCTCTCTCTGCAGTTTCTTCCATTGTTGTCATAAAAAGAGGATCACCTGTGTTCTTTCATGGATCTCACTTCCTGACTGAAGTGGTAACAATTATCCTCTGAGCTGTTTTTGGCACATAAACTGGCCATTTAGCACATGTAGTGTCGTTTAGTCAGAGTATGTGTCGTATGGAGGAAACTTTTAGAAAGAGACAAATTACAAATTGTGTGAAGCTGAAAACAGACTTGAGATGATGAGAGAGCTCAGAGTAGAGTCTGTGGCTCGGGCATCTGGTCCGAACGCCTCCGACTGGCATGTCCCGCTGGGCGGAGGCCCCGGGAAAGACCCAGGACACTCTGGAGAGAACCATGTCTCTCTGCTGGCCTGGGAACGCCCCCAGAGGAGCTGGAGGAAGTAACCGGGGAGAGGGAAGTCTGGGCATCTTTGCTAATACACTTCAAAGCTAACATCAGCGGAGAAACGACAGCAGTATCAGATCTATTCAGTAGAGCAGTTTTGATCCAGATTCCAGCTCAGACGAGGAAAACAAAGATATTCATGGGTCTATTGTCTGTATCAGAATGGGGCGGAGCAAGGAGGTTGTGGCCCCGCCACATTTTTATGTGGCTACTACAAACTTTTAAAAATAAAATGTTTTCATATGATCCTGAATCACGATTTGAATAAAAAAATATTCAGAAATTCAACTTTGAGGATATATGTGTGCATATATATATATATAGATATAGATATATATGTATATATAAAATATTTTGTATTTCTTTTTTTTAATGAATAACATAATTTGTGTGTCATTTTGATCTGTACTCCATATTTGTCGAGATCTTTTCTGTTGTTGCTGCATTTGTGTCTCAGTTCAGCTGCAGGTTCATCTTCTCGCCTCCTGCAGAAGCTCCGACATCCTCAAACGTTACACATGTTTGGTTTCTGTTAGAAAACGGCAAATTAAAAATGATGCGAGTCTGTTTGTGAGTGTTTGTGTTTACACGGGATTCTGTGAGTTTTTGAAGTTGTGTTGGTCAGTAGAAAGTCTCTTTTTTGGATTCTCTTTTCTCTTTGTCTCCTGTTTTTTTTTTATTTCCCAGAATGCACTTCTGCGTGACAGTGAGCGACCTCAGCAGATCTCGGGTGGAGAACTGCTGAGGTGTTTCCCGTTCGGCGCAGACGTTCATTAGAGTGATCATAACTCCACACTCGGGAGGTTTCTGTCGTGGACCTGCTGTGGACACCTGTAATTACCCGACAGGTAGAAGCACACGGCTGCAGCAGCCAGAGTGAAGGATTATGGGACGGCATCGTCAGACGTGTACTTAAAGGTAGTTTCATAAACGGGTGTTCAGGTGGGGGGGCCCTCTAAACGTCAGTGCACCTTCGTCAGACTTAACAGTTATGTTTAGTGACCGTTGTTCACCTCTGAACAGGTGCTGGCAGGTAGAAGTGGGCGGGGCTTCTTCACTCCTTTGACAGATGAAACCTTTATTCAGAAATGGTTCTGGCAGCGCAGAAACAGGACCGTTCTGATCTTAATCAACACGTTTCGGGTTCCTCGCCCGACTCTGGAGCTCTGAGATTGAATCCAGGAGGTTGCAGGTCGGCGCCTCTCACCGCAGAGCTGCCGCCGTGGTCAGATATCATGTTTATGATGGGCTGTTTGTGGGAAAGATGTAAAACTGATGCAAAACTATGAAAAGCTATGAATATTTATTGCTTTAATCTGAGCAAACAGAACGAGAGGACTAGAAGAGACACAGAGTTATCTGACTGTTCATTGCTTTGAATAGAAGGAAATGTGTCTCATTGGCTGTCTGGCTTTCAACCAGCAACTTAACCAGGAACCGGACCAACTCTTTCACTTTTGCTGTCAACAGAGTCGGTACTTCAGGTCCAATGAGACCCGATCCCACCTTCTGCAAGTCATTTTCAGACACTTTGAAAGCCTCTTTAGAAACGTCTGAGTCTTGTTTTCATTACTGTTTGAGTCTCAGAGTTTAAATTCAAGTTATCTTGTTTTGTATTCCTTTTCTTCGCATTTTTGTGTTTCCTGTCTTGTCCATCATTTCTCATCATTTGCAGGTGCTCTTTTTTCTAATCCTGTGTTCTGATTGGCTGCAGGACAGTTTGCAGGAAGTGTTCCTGCTTATATAAGGAAGTGCTGAACGTGATGTCAGGAGGCCTTCCCTGACGTTCCTGTCACCAAATAAACTGATTTGCCCAGCAACAACAGTTGGAGGTTGACTGTTTGCGTCTTATTTCTCTCTTCTTCTGCTGTTTGGACCACGCGGGACAGTAGAGAATTTACCGCCGTTCTACTTTCTGCTTTTTACAAGCACCATTTTTTCCTAAAAACCTTTAATGTTCTCAGAAATCGTCCGTGCATCTTAAATCTGACATGTCCTCTGTCTGAATTCTGCTTCTGTTATTGTCAAAGTTTTATCAGTCTTACTTCTCACAATAGATTTAATTATTATAATCAGTGGCCTTGTGGTAGAGTCTCCGTCCTGATGAATAAAAGGTTGTGAGTTCAAATCCAGTCATACTAAAGACTTAAAAAACAGGCCTCCCTGTTTTAAGCTCAGAATGAAGGGATTGGATTTGACAGTTCCCGAGCGCGGCTGTATCTGCAGCTCACCACTCCCCCAGGGGAGGGGCCTAATGCAGAGAACACATTCCACACACCTAGGAGCTTGACAGTTCGAACTAATGTAAAGATGAGATGTGTTTCAGTTCTTGGTGTAAAATTATGGAATCAATTGAGTGACGAATTAAAATTGAGTTCTTCACTGTTGAAGTTTAAAAAAAGTTTGAAAGGTAAATGTTTGAATGATTATAACATACATATATAAAAAATTTGATTTACTTGTATTTGTTTGTAAGTTGTTTTTCTTTGTTGATCAGCATAGATATTGTTAGTTTTTAAGGAAAGGCATTGAATAAGCTTAATAAGCTTCTGCCTATTCCTTTTTTATTGGTTGTTTGTTTGTATTGTATATTGTGTTAATAGTACAAATGGGAAATAAACCAATAAACTTGAAACTGAAACTGAAACATCTAATGAGATTTTCTCTTTACAAAAGAGAACACGAAGACGAACACAGTTCACTAGAGAAACTTCCCATCAACCCCTCTGCCTCTGGGCATTCTGGGAAGTGTACTCAGCACATGTATGGCTACTTTTGTTGCTTAATTTGCCTTAAAGGTGCATTCACACCGAACGCAAATTCAGGGGGCCCGCCCCTCTTTCGCCAGGCGGTGACATCACTGAGGGTGACGCCACGGCCGCATGTTGGAGGAGCTACGAGCTAATGTTTTTAGGATGATTGGTATAAGGAATGGTGTCTGTGGATATTAGACTTAGAAATATCCACAGACACCAAAATCATCTGGAAGACACAAATTGTTTTGAAAAATCAGGTTTATTTTATTGTGAAGAGTTCTGCAAAATGATCAGTTATCACATCTCCATGTTTGAGTTTATGTGATTTTTAGAAAACGTTCCAGGTACCGGGAGCTGTGTCTGTATGACAGCCGCTTCCACTGTGTTTCTGTGTCTCTGTGACTTCAGATACTGACATTTTGACCAACCAATTCGGGATTTCAGAGTCTGTACCATCGACTTAACTTTGAAGCTGTCCGCCTCGGTCGAGCGAATCGCTTTCAGTGTGAATGCACAGAAAAGTTTCCTTTTCCAGAGTGATTGGTGACTTTTTGGATTTTCTCTGTAGACTTTGTTTGTTGAGAAGAGCTGCGCAGGAACCTGACGGTTATTTTTAAACAAACGATCAGGATAGAAAATCAAACATCTGGGCTCAGAGTTGAAATGTTCACCTAAACAATAATATTAATTATAGGAATAATAATACCTGTAATCTGCATTTAAAGATCATTATTAGTCTGGAAACGTTCAGTCAAAGCCGCAGCATGGCGTGAGGCGGGGGTGGGGTCCAAAAGACAAGTGGTTTTAGTCCCCGCCCCTTCTGGAAAGGTTGCATGAGGGACATGATAAATCCAAAATGATAAATTGATCACGATTTTTCTGTTTTTTCATCGGCCTTCCGCAGGTTTTTGCTTTACTCATTTGAAAAATACGATTGAACACACCTAGAATTATATGTTTTATTACGTATTTCCCAAGTTTTCCCAGTCTTTACAAGCGTCAGGAGAAGTAATGACAGGTAGGGGGCAGCAGAGAGCGGGTCAGAAGATGCAGATGGAGGTCATGGTGGGAGACGACCTTCTATTAGCTTTGTGTTAGCCCTTTAGCTCCAATGTTTATGTTGTCAATGTAATTCCAGTAGATTCTGAAGGAGAAAAGCGGCTCAGCTTCAGCTTTTTGTCTGATTTCTCTCTTTAAACTCGTTTGTTTCAGGCAGCAGTAAGTCGGTTTGACCCTTTTATTTTGTAGGAGTCGAAGGAAGTTACTTCCTTTTAATTTTTTGGGGTGTTATGTTTTTTGTGTTAGCTCTGTCTGAAGTTCTTCTTTTCTTTTACTCTTTTATGTATTTCATTTCCTGCTTTGTGATTTTATATTGATTTTTTATAACTATTATTTTCAGTTTGCTTAATTTTCATTTAATCTCTTTTTGTTGTAAAGCATTGACGGACGGTGTGGTTTTTGTTTTCTGTTCTGTTTTTTGATAAAAATAGATTTTCATTTATCTTTGGCTCTTTAATGTTTTTTTTTGTTCACATATTTATGCTGCTTGCACAACAGAGCGAGGGGGTAACACTCGAGTAAACATGTCTTTAGGAATAAACTCTCCATCTTCCTTAATATCTGTATCATCAAACTTTTGGAAACATTCTTTATTTTTAACATTATTCCTCAAAATAGCTTTTTTATAGAACTTCTTCTATAAAAATTTTGGTGTTTTTAACGGGTTTCTCTGGCATTTTTCCAATAATGGAGAAAATTATAAGATTAAAACTACTTTTTTGAGTATTTTTTCAAATCTTGTCAATCAGGAGCAGATGTAAAAAATACAGTTGTAAAAGATTGTATTTTTGATGTCGAAAATACACTGGAGCTCCCTGCTTAACCCTAGAAGACGGGTAAACATGCCAGGTCATGTAATGATGTAATATACTCAATAATGTAATATTTAATAAAATAATAAAATAATAATAATAATGTAATATACCCAATAAAAGTATTTTTAATAAAAATAGATCAACACTTGATTAATTAGATTTATTTTCAACTGTGGTTTATGTAACAAAATGGAAAATAAAAATATATTAAGATCCAAAAAACCTGTTAAAAATTACTGACAAATTAGGGATTTGAGAAGAACTCAAAAAATGCAACATATTTAAAATCCTGTTTTGCTTGAAAATCACACGATGATGTCGTTCTATTGTTACAGGAGACAGTTGTCTCTGTCACAACTCAGAGGTGAGATTCCTGCTGCTCTGCAGAAACTATGTCCTAGAACAGGAGTCTGCAACCTTCCCTCTAGTCCAGGAGTGGGCAAACTTTTTGACTTGTGGGCCACAAAGGGTTCTAAAATTTGGCATGAGGGCCGGACAAGGAGCAGATGGAAGGAGTGATTTGGTAATTAACCTCATAAACTAAAAAGATAATATGGAATTTAGAGAAAAACATGCTTTAATTTGGATTAAAATTCACATATATTCATTTAAAAACAGAAAATTTAGGAATTTTAATTTCTAAATTTTGATTTTTGTTCTCTTTTTGGTGATCCAATGGGTTGATGTTCTTCAGAGGAAAATGCAAACTCAAAAAAATCTGAAAAATCACCTTCTGACTAAGAAAAAAAACACACGAACGCCAGAGAAACCACACCATTCATGAGAAGAAACCAGAAATACAATGAAAATAAAACAATAATTAGGATTTTTGATTCAATGTATTTTAATTTGGAGGGCCAGATTAAGTAGTTTAAGGGGCCGCATGTGGCCCCCGGGCCGTAGTTTGCCCACCCCTGCTCTAGTCTCTTACAGACCAGAACCCGACAAGAGTCACAAAGTTCCACTTGATCATTTAAAAAGACTCAATATTTATGCTGTTTTGGCAACGAAACATGTATTTATAAATATACCTTTTGAATATTTCAATAACTGAATTACAACAGTGCCTAAAAGTTTGTCTATATAACAATGTAATGCAATATGTAACTTTTTTTTACTTTGCACACTAGTTCCTTTCAAAATAAAACCCATTCTGTTCTTTTGTTGAATCAAAAAATCATTTTAAACTGAATTTGTTCAAAACTTTAACCTCTTTGGTATAATTGAATAAAATAAAGAACAATTTTAGAGACTAAATTAAAAAA
Organism: Oryzias javanicus; assembly: GCA_003999625.1. NCBI lineage: Eukaryota > Metazoa > Chordata > Actinopteri > Beloniformes > Adrianichthyidae > Oryzias > Oryzias javanicus. The sequence continues at coordinate 29,986,156 of CM012442.1, forward strand.
CACAAATTTAAAGAAGATTTCTACTGAATTTCTGACAGTAAATTAAACTTTTTAAACAGAAATGACAAAACTCAATTAATTAATCTCTTATTTATTCAATCGTTAACATTTTTCCTTAAAGGGATAACGGAGCCACAGGTTGCAGATTCTAGAAAAATGACGCCAGTTTTTAGATTTTGGCTAAAAACACCAAAATAATCCTTAAAAAGACAACCAGGAACGCTTTGGAAACAGATCAGAAGCTGATCGGAGTGGATTTTTGAGGTCTCTTGTCCAGAAAGGAGGCGCTCAGCGAGCCGACCCACATCTCAGAGCTTCACCTCCCAGATTTCCATGCAGGAAAACGGCTGCAGTCTGCCTGACATGCAAAGCTGCCGCGCTTTGCATAGCTGTTCGCATTAAAAGATGATGCTGAATGTTTTCTCAAATTTATTTTCATTACCTAAACAAAACCTGCAGAACTCCAGCTGGCTGTTTGACGTTCAGTTCATATTTTACCCTAAAATTTATTGTATTTTTTGTGTCGTGAAGAGCATCTGAGATGATTTTCCTTAAAGATATAAAACAGAAACATGTCTGACCTGCAGGAGTCAGAGGGTCCGCCTGATTTTGGGGTTCCGCTGGGACAGTTTTCATCCACGGGACCACTTTTTTTTGGCTGCTGTTAATCCCTGCTGCTCAGAAAACAAACAAAAGATGAACTTTCAAATCCCAGAAGAGAACAGTTTTTGGGTTTTCTCAAACTTTCGTCCCGGTTAGTAAACAACATTCATGTTTTCACTCGATTTCATGAGATGATTATGTTCATTAAAAGGAAACAGTCAAATGAGCTGGACAGTTAAATTCCTCTGAAACCCAGATAAAGATCAGAAGCTGCGTTTGAGCCGCTGCTGCTTCATCTCTGCTGCTCATCTGGTTTGTTTGTTTAGATTGAATAAATACTCTCCATCGCCGCGTTGACCAGACGGTTTACATCTTCTCTTCTGGGCTTTGCTGATTCTTTGAACGCTGCGGCGCACAGGAACTCCGAGCTCACATTAGCACACACCCCGAGTGTGTGTGTGTGTGTGTGTGTGGAAAAGCCCTGCAGCCAGGGAGGACCCCCGTCTGCACCCCCACCCCCTGGACACCCTCCTCCTCATGTCTGCCTCAGACTTTTGCTGTTGTCGTCTCTGAAGTTTTCATCAACATGAAGAAGATTTCATAACACTGTAATAATCAGGGGGTTGAATTTGCTCTTTTAGGACTTTCATATGTCCACTGATGATGATGTCATCATAGAGACCTCCTTCTTTTTTTATTTCTGCGATTGTGACCCTCATTTTGTTCAACTCTTGTTTTTATAAAGTTAAAGTCCCACTGTTTGTCACACACTTAGGTGTGTGAAATTTGTTCTCCATATTTGACCCATCCCTTGGGGGAGCGGTGAGCCGCAGACACAGCCGCGCTCGGGAACCATTTGGTGTTGAGTGTCAAGCAGGGTGGCACTGGGTCCCATTTTTAGAGTCTTTGGTATGACTCGGCCAGGAATTGAACCCTGAACCTTCCAATCTCAGGGCGGACACTCTTCCACAAGGCCACAAATATGTATATTTGGGACATTAGCCGTCCAACCGGGCTTTATGAGGTTGAGATTTCACATAGCCGTGAGTTCTTCTTGTTTTTTCCCTCTCTGTTGACTTTCTGTGAACATCACAACATGTTAATCCAAAGACATTCCAGGTTTCACCTCTAAGCCCCGCCCTCACCCCTGCAGACTCCCTCAAACGTCCTGTTCTGCAGTTTCTCTGAAGCTGCTCCAATGGTCATTCTGACCTCCAGTCCTGTAGGGGGCGCTGGTTACCAGCTCATCCCACTGGTTAAGGACAGCTCTGGTGGTTCCCTCGACTCAGCAGACAGTCGTGGTTGAAGCCACAGGAAATGGAGTCGAGTGATTGGCTGAAGCGTCACGCCAGCTCTCAGATGTTCTTGGAACTCATGGAAAGTCCGGAAAGAAAACACAACTTTGCTGATGCAGACCATCGAGTCCACGGGTCTACTGGTCCCCGAGTTTCCGGTGGTCGTCTCTGCCACATCAGCAGGTGTAAGAGGTTGCCATGGGAATGGGGTCTGTCTGACATCACCGCTCTAAGTTATGTGGAGGGAGGATCATGGTGAGGGATTGATGCTCCAGTTCCAGTCCAAGAGTCAGAAATCTATTCTCCTAGGAGACACCTTACTGTTTCATTTTACTCTCTTCTTAACTCTTTGGGTTCATACATGCTTCCAGAGATTTCCCGTAAATGGGAAACAGACTTAGACTCTCAATATATAGAAGATGACTGGCAAATAGCATTGCACTTGATTAAATCCACATTTACAAGTAACAGACTAAGACAGGGGTGGGCAAACTTTTTGATTTGTGGGCCAGAAAGGGTTCTAAAATTTGGCCTAAGGGCCGGACAAGGAGCAGATGGAAGGAGAGATTGGGTAATCAACCTCATAAACTAAAAAAATTATATGGAATTTAGAGAAAAACATGCTTTAATTTGGATTAAAATTCACATATATTAATGTAAAAACAGAAAATTTGGGAGTTTTAATTTCTAAATTTTGATTTTTGTTTTCTTTTGGGTGATCCAATGGGTTGATGTTCTTCAGAGGAAAATGTGAACTCAAAGAAATGCTGCATTTATGTGGTGTAGGAATAATCTGAAAGATCACCATCTGACTCAGAAAGGAACACACACGAACGTCAGAGAAACAACACTATTCATGGGAAGAAACCAGAAATACAATGAAAATAAAACAATAATTAGGATTTTTCATTCAATGTATTTTAATTTGTAGGGCCACATTAAGTAGCTTAAGGGGCCGCATGTGGCCCCCGGGCCGTAGTTTGCCCACCCCTGGACTAAGAGAAACTCAATATAAGATAATACAGACTCCATATAACACCTGTGGTCTTGAATAAATTTAACCGCTCTGTATCCCCACTATGTTTGAAATGCCACTTTTTGGAGAGAGGAACATATTTTCATTGTTTCTGGGAATGTCACAAAATTTCTAGCTTTTGGTCACATATTTTTTCAGTAGTCAGTGGGATCTTTAAATTAAAAATCAAGAAGGATCCAGGTGTCTTCTTGCTGGGCCTCCCTTCAAAGGAGTTACAAATCCCTAAACAATACCTCTTGCTCCTGGAAAAACTACTCTTAATTGCTCGGAAGTGTATTTTAATAAATTGGATCAGAGAGTCGCCTCCCACTGTCACTCTGTGGTACAGAGAAGTCTTTAGTATACTTCCTCATGAGAGATTGCACGCAGTTGTAAAAGGAAAAGAAGAAATTTTTTTGTCAACTTGGGCTCCGTTTTTAAATTACCTGCCTGCTGACTTAAGGGATCTACTTTTAATGGGACAAGGCATTCCCTTTAGTTCATAAGTGAAGGGCACGACTTGGAACATTTGTATTCTGCTTTGCTGTTGTCGTGTGTGTTTTTTTTTTTTTTTAATTATTATTTTTTCATTTATTTATTTTTATTTTCTGTGCATGTATTGATGATTGTTTATGTTTCGTAGGTTGCCTGAGGGTGGGGTGGGAGAGGGATTGTTGTTTGTTGTCTGGATTGTCATATTTGGAATTAAAAAAATAAATAAAAAAAATAATAAAAAAAGAAATCTATTCTCCCGTCTTTGTAGGACGTTTTTGGGGTTGGCCCTCTCGTGTTCCATCGTGGCTCCTCATCAGAATGTCCAAACAGACAAGGACAGAACCGGAACCAGAACTAGAAGACGGAGAATCTGATGTTCTATCAGAGTCTGGAAGAACTTTTATGAGATGTTCCCATGAACACCCCTGAACCTGTGCAGGGGGGGTAACTCATCACATGGATTATTATGGGATATCGTTCTATATCAATGTGTCTTTGGAGGCAGGTGAGAAACGTACCTGCATCCTGGAGTCCAACAGAACCAGGATGGATGATGATAACGTTTTTCCTTTAGAGACTTCAGAAAAACCCAGAGTTTTTTCTTTTTTTTTTTTTTCGTTTGAATGATCCGTGGATTCTTCATGAGGTTTTCGGGTCCAGGTTTGGTAAACGGAGGTCAGCTGTGTTGGGCTCTATAGTCTCGGTTTGACATGAAGGAGGCGCTTCACCGTAAACTGACGAGTCCGTCAGGTTTCGGGTCACTCACATGTTAGGAATTCACCATTTCACCAAACTTTAAAGATCCACTCTAATGAATCATTCATGTTTTTAACATGTTTTTGTTGCGTTTTTGAGATTCTAGCTGACATTTATTACAGAATTCAAGACTAAAACTGCCTCTCTGAGTATTTCTTTGTTCAAGCTGCGACGGATCAGCAGCAACTGAAAATCTGCGAAAACTGAAAAGTTTGTGACGCAGTAAATGCTCCACCTGCCGATAAATAGATCCATGAACGTCTTTATTTAGCTGGAATCTGGGTCAGAACTGTACGCTGGTGTCAGCCTGGAGACAGAGTAGGCACAGGGATGCTGGGATGTCACCGTGGATTACTTCTGCACCAACGTTCCTGCCCACAACTCAGACCAGGAGCAGCTCTGCAGAAGCTATGTCCGAAAAAAACAACACAGGTTTTTGATTTTAAGAGCACTGGGAACAAGTTCCTGTCAAATATTCGACAGGAATAATAAATGAAGATCCTGATGTAATATCCTCTTTCACCACTAGATGTCTCTGTTTGACAGAATATCACTTTATCTCTGGGAAACATTGATTTTTGAGCTTTATATTCATTTATTTCATTCTTCCACTGATTAATATGATCAATAAAATTAGTTTACTAACAGCTGCTGCTTATTAGTGGATGAGAAGATCCAGTTTGATGATCAAATCAGAGAATTTGCATCTGATTGATCTTATTTTCTTAATTTTACATCAGTTTGGTAATAAAAAGGAGGGAGAAGAGATTAAACTTTACTAAATGAAAACCAGGAGGAGCTTCAGGAGGTCCTGATAGAGGAGGAACCAGAGAGTAAAACAAAAACATGATTTCATGAGTGACACTTTTCCAGACAGAAGGGCAGCTTGAATTTAGACAGCGAGACGATCGCTGCAAACTCCTGACAGTGAAGACAAATGGAGGATACACTCAAAAAATGAACTGTTCTGACTTTGACTAAAGTGCATTTTGCTATATTCAGTTCTTCTTTTATCACATATTTTTACTATTCTTTTGTAAATGTTACCAGATACATTTAATATTTTGCATTAAACAGCAATTAACTGACACTCTAGAGCAGAAAAATATTTTAAAATATTGATCGTGGGATACCATAGATCAAAAGTGTCAAAGTTAAAGCCCGGGGGCCGGATCCGGCCCTCCTGATCATTTTAATTTACTATTATTAAAGGCCCGATGTTATCTTGCTCTTATTTCTAACTTGCATAATTTTTTTTAAATATATTTTTCTGGAGAATAAAATATTGAAAGTTTTTTAACATTTAAATTGATTTATTCTGGGAAAATATTCATGCATTTTTTTATCCATATTTACGTTAAAAAGTTACATTTTTAAAGTAGGAAAAGTTTAATTTTAGTGTGTTCAAAAAATGTATATTCTGTTTTAAGTTTTGAGATTAAATTTTTCTGCATTTAAAACCAAATGTGAAGAATAAAGATTCATCATTTGTCAACAAAAATGTTTCATATTTACTTTCAAAAACTTTTTTTCATTTACAAACCTTTTTCTATGCTTTCAAAAATATTTTTGCAATTAGAAAAACAACAAAATAATTTTTAAAGCAATTTTTTTTTCTTTTTCAAATAATGAATTCTTATTTTTAACACTTTACAATTAGAGAATTTTGATCTCAAAACTGTGACTTTTCTTGCAGTATGGTGGCACAAAATTACTTCACATTCAGCCCACACTTAAAGTTTTTTTTGTTTCTCACCTTTGCCGTAGATAATCCTATATAAGCGTGTTTCATAATTATTACTCCGTATGAATATATGGAACCACTTGACAGGATTTTAACTAAATCTACAGATTTCTTTTTTTGCTTGTACCTGCAGGTATGACCAGCTCAGATCTACTGCGATGGCTAAACATGCAGGTTTCCTAAAACTAGAACTTCAGTCTCATTCCCAAAAAACTGTTCAGCCCCTCCCCACCCCCCGGGGAAAAGACTCCAGAGGAACTCGTGCAACTCTGACCAGCAGTAAAGATGGAAATGTGTTGAGTTTTTCTCCTCAAGGCCTTTAGCAGAAGGAAAATGTGTTTTCTGGACTGATCTTGTGTTGGTTTGGAGGTTAAAGGATGAAGATCAGCTCAGGTGGACACAACATTCCCGCCTCCGCCCCAAATGAAGGAGCGCTTAGTTCTAAGTAACGTCAGGAACAAGACTACAGCAGGCTGGGGGGTGGGTGGGGGGGGGGGGGGGGGGGGTTAGAGGGGGTTAGAGGTTCCTCAGACTCTGTGATGGGACAGGAACTGAAACTGAATTTATGAGGTAAAATGATTAGGAGGGATCTGGATTGATCTAAATCAATTCAAAGTTTTCTGGATTAATATAAATCAATCAAATTGATCTGAAGTGATCTATATTGATCTAAAGTTATCTAGATTGGTTTGAAGTGATCTGGATTCATCCAAATCGATCTGGATTTATCTAAATTGGCCTTGATTGATCCACAGTGATCTGGTTCGAAGTAAAGTTGTCTGGATTGATCTCCATTTATTTGGATCGATCTGAAATGATCTAGATTGATCTAAATTGGTTTTGATTGATCTAGCGTGATCTGGATTTAAACTAAATTGGTCTGGATTGATCTGGATTGATCTTAATCAAAATATGAAGTAATCTGGGTTCATCCAAATCAATCTGGATTGATCTAAATCAGCCTTGATTGATCCAAAGTGATCTGGATTCATCTAAATTGATGTGGATCGATCTGATTTGGGTTCATTTTCATCGATCTAGATTGATCTAAATTGATCTGGATTGATCTGACACGATCTGGTTATCCAGGCTCTTCTTAAAATAAATCCAGAGGTAGATCTGTGGGAAACTTTAATCTGAGCTAATCCGAGAGATTACGGCAGATCAAACCTCACCTCCAGGCAGAGGAGAAGACGTTCTCCAGTGATGGAAAAAGATCCGGAACCATTTCTGGAACCATTTCTGAATCCAGAACATGAGGAGGACCAACGTGAAGACAGAGGGGCGGAGCAACCAGCGGATCAGAGCAGGTGAGAGCAAAGGTGATGATGGGAGTCCAGAGGGTCTGGATGGATGTGAAACCCCAACCGGACCGATCGGTGGAGAGGAAGAGTCCGGATCTTCTCCGGTGTTTTGATCCTCATTACCTGAACAGGTAACTTCCTGTCATTATTCAGGAGTGAAGATCTGGCGAGGAGGAGGAGGAGGGTGTCTCTCTTCTCTCCCCCCCCCCCCTCCCCCCCAGCATGACCATCACTCGGTTTTTCTGCTGCAGCTGACATGGAAAGGCTGCCATATGGCAAAACAGGAAGGGGGGGAGCAATGTTCAACGGGGGGGGGGATTACAGGCAAAGGAGAATAAACCTGGTGATGGGGGGTGGGGGGGGGTGGGGGGGCGTCAGCTTGGGAGCAGAGGAGGCGACAGTCGGGGGTGCTGTGCTCTGATCCGCCGCGGAGTCGTCAGGATTGTCTTAATCCGTCAGATCAGATCCGCTCGGCTCGTTTTTTAACTTTCCTGAAAACAAAAATATAAAATTGTCAGAGTTTATTTTTTTCCCATGAAGCTAAAAAGGGAATAACTGTAAATAAGGCGGTTTGTTTGGATCTATTTATAGAGCATCTCTCTGGACTGAACGCAGGTCAGTTCGGATCACGTCTGACTCCGACTGACTCCGGTTCCGGTCCGCTTCTCTTCTCCCTCCTGAAATGTGACGGTTTGTCGTTCGGGCGCCGCCGGTCAGAGGTGAGTAACCGTCCTCACAAATATGCACGGACGGAGCCACACAAACCCGCGCGCGCTCAGCCTCCCTCTCCCCTCATCCTGGCTCTGTTGCCATGGCTACCGCACAGCCTCTCGCTGCATTTACCTAAACCGAGCTGCCGCCTGTGGATCTCTCTCTCCTCCAGGATACAGAAAGCCCATCAGACTCCTGCATCTCGTCTCTCCTTCACACAGACGCCTACATCGCTTCTCCTCCTCCTCCTCCTCCTCCTCCTCTTCCTCCTCCTCCTCCTCGGCCCTGTTCTCCCGGACGGAGGAGCGCGCGGAGGCTCCCGTGGATCAGAAGGGGGAGCGGCAGATGGCGGCGTGAAGGCGCTCTCGTCCAGGTAGGAGGACATTCAGCCCCCCCACCCCCGTGCGACATGAGGTGAATACCAATTTTGGAGAAGAGCCCCCACAGTAGAGGGGGGGGGCATTCTCAGATTAGGGAGATAAAAATCCAACAGGTAGATTCCTCCTCGTCTGCATCTTTTTTTTTTTAAATGTTTGTGTCTTTTTGACTATGTGGGAGTCACCGGCAGAGGAGACGCAACAGCCCCCCCCCCCCCCCCCCCCACCTCCGACTGATTCTCCATCACCCCCCCCTCCTCCTCCTCCTCCCCCGTGCTGCACTGTGTGGTCGCTCCAGCTCACCGTAGCCATGTACGTGATATGAATGGGGTTTTGTTCAGTATGAATGAGAATGCCATTCCTGCACTGGCGCGTTGCTGCTGCTGCTGCTGCTGCTGCTGCTGCTGCTGCTGCTGCGCCGCCGTGCTGCAGGAATCCACCTTCATCAGCCCCGAGGAGCTCTGGACCTCCAGGAAACGTGAGAGCTGACAGGAAGTCTTTGGAGACGGGGCAGGACATTGATTTTGGAGCTTTAGTGAGTCAGTGTGTGTGTGTTGACGGGTCCTGGCCTGTGTGACTTTGTCTCCTGTTTCCATCCCATCATCAGTTTCAGGAAGAGCTTCCTGTGTCACATGAGCACTGCAGCAAAACGCTTCACACTCACTTCTTCGGGGTCTCGTGTTGCTGGAACGGGAAACCTTCCAGAGACGATTCGTCCGACGGAGCAAACGGACAGCAGGTCGTTCACGAAGCAGATTTGGATTTGTTGTTTTCCCAGATTCTTTCTGGAGAATCAGGAACATCCATTAAAGCTGGAGCCAGCTGTTCGCTGCATTAATTCTCGGCGTTTGCAGAGAAAAGCTTTACACGACTGTCACCGCGGTCCTGCCGGGGCAGATGCCAGCGGCTTATTGTGTCCCAGCTCAGACTTGACGGCGCAGGCGCCTCTTGAATGGATGGAGATCAGCAGAAACATGAAGGGCTGAGAGGGCGCCACGTGCGAGGATGACGCTTCTGCTATCAGCCTTTAGGTTTATCTCCCTTAAAATGTAATAAAACAGGAAATCGTTGAAGGATTTTCTGGGTAATTCTTCATAAGAATCACCTGTTAAATCCACATAAGTTCAATCAAACTCTATAAAGTCTTTAATGTCATGATAGTAATCTATGAAATGAATTGTTTGCTGCATTCCTTCAATGTTTGCTCCAAAAGAAACAGCTCTGAAATGTTACATCCTCTACTGCCGTTCTGTCTGTGAGGCTTTTTTTAGTTTCTGCAAAACGTTTCGTCCAGATTGCAGCTCCAAGTTGTTTCTAAGATGCCGGAGTCTCACCTAATGAAATAGAAACCAGAAGAACCCAACAATAAAATCAGAACTTGCGAAACTATGAGGAAACACTAGAAATGTCTATGAACAGGAATCCAAAAATTCAACTAAATGAAACATGTAACTAAAAGATTGCCAAAAGAAACTAGAAAAATTACCAACAATAATTCTGAAGCTTTTTACAGATGGTGACGCAATTTACTTTAATTGCTGAAGGGATTTGCTGACAATGCAAAAGGCATTTGCAAAATGTTAAATTTGTTAAAAGACTGGAAATTTTGTTAAAGAACTATGAAAAAGTGACCTAAATTTCTCTAAGATTTGTAGCAAAATTGCCTAAAAATACCTAAAACATGGCAATTATTCAAAATTAATAAGCGTTCTGTTTAAATATGAGCTAAACTACAAATTATCCCAAAAAAACTGATTCAAAATTGATCAAAAACACATTGCTTAATTTCTAACCAAACGCTAAAATTGCCTAAAATTCCTCAGAAAAACTAAACTAGTCAAAAACGTTAGCATATTGCTAAAATAGAAGCTAAACTCTATAGTAGCCTATAAAAACCTCAGTAACAAATTAGCCAAAAATGATAGCATGTTGCTGAAATATTAGCTAAAAATGACATTTTAGAAAGTTATTATAAAATATTATAGCACAGCCCATGAATATATTCAAAAGCTTGTTGCTAATCTACTTAACATTTTTGCAATTTTAAGACTTCCTCATTCATTTCCTATAGGGCAAATTTTGCTCAATAATTCAAAAACAATAAAGTTTATGGACAACAAAATGAATACGCTGAATATTTTGACACCAAGGTAGATGAAATCGCTGAAAATGTGATTGAGCTTTTACGAAACGTACAGAAAGGAGCAGGAGAACGACTGCTAAAGTTCCGCTGTCGTCTTTTCTTGATGCTGCTTTCAGCCAAAATCCAAAACCTGTGTTGTTTTCTAGGACGTAGTCTCTGCAGAGTGGGAGGAGTTCAACAGAAATCCCTCTCTGACTTGTGGGCGGGACTTTTGGTGTAGAAGTAATCCTGCGTTGATATCCCATCATTCCTTTGTTTACACTCTCTCCCACTAGCTTACAGCCTCTCACAACCCCAAGCTAACATAACTGGAGAAAAAAAAACAAAAAACTGGCGACCAGTTTTTTGTTTTTTTAATTTTGATTTTTACGATCAACATTACATTGATCATTATAATGGTTGAAAAGTCCCATTATATTGAAAACCCAGATCTTTACCATCTCATATTTGTTAAAAATAATAGTTCAACAATTGAAGATGTTCTTGAAGTTGTAAAATGTTGTGGTCAATGTTGGGCCAAGTTTAAATAAAAAATTAAAAAGTTCATGTTGGGAAAACAACGCTCTCCTTGACTATAAAAATAACAGCTCAATGTTTCTCTATGAGAAGCACGTGTTAGAGGTGGTTAGAAAATGTAAGGATAATGATTATCATGTGATGATATTGAAAGATACCACTGGTAAAAAACTGAATTGATTGCATAGTCGAGCCTCTCACATACGTCTGTAATATAACTTTTGCAAACAGAGACATTTTCAGACAAAAAGAAACTTTCTAAAGTGAATCCTCAGCTTTAAGAAATATTAGAAAACCTTTTTCTTAAACAGAAGATTTTTATGAAAAACAAAATGTACTAAGCGATAATATGGATAACAAATCCTTTACAGTGATGGATTGAACAGAAATTGCTGCAACAGCCGTTGATGACACAGACGTAGACGTACATTGATTTTTTTTTTTCTTTTTTTTTTTTTAAATGTGAGCATTGCGGTTTTAGAGAGGTGGTTAAGAACTGGTAGCAACGCTATTTAATAAATAGACTTCTATATGTTGAAATTGAACAATCAGAACAAATGATAATAACATGTGGAATTCCCCAAGGCTCTGTTTTAGGACCACAATTGTTTATACTTTATTCAAATGATATTGCCAAAAAAAAAAAAACAAAAAAAAAACAGTTTGTTATTTTTGCAAATAATGCAAATTGTTATTGTTCAGGTCAAGAAATTTTTAATTAATTTCAGAAATAGAAAGGTAGTTGGTTAAATTTAATTATTGGTTTAACAAATTATTTTTAAATGAAAGGAAAACAAAATTCATGTTTTTTGGTACAAATAAAGGAAAGGATAAAATAAAACTTCAACTAAGTTCATTTGAGTGAATATTGACCATCAGCTGAATTGGAAACTACATGTTGATTGAATAAAAACAAAATATCTAAAGCAGTACTTCACAGAAGCAGGAGAACTCTGAGGAAAACACGTTTGCATATTTTATATTCAACATTAATTCTTCCATAGTTCCAGTATTGCCGTGGAATTTTGGGAAATATGTACGAAACAAATAGTTATCCAATAAGAAAACTTCAAAGAAGAACAATTAAAGTCATAAATTAAGTCAAATGCGCTGTTTAAAAAAATCAAATACATTAGAACTTGTGGCTGTTTTGTATAAGAATGTTGGAAATTTCTCTTTGTGCTTTGGAAAGTACTTCGCTTTTCAAAATGCAGTCATGTTTCAAATGAAAAGAGGAAATTTATAATATGTTTGAATCAGGCAGAGCAAGAACTAATGTAACACGGAGATGTCCTTCTGTTTGGTTTTTGGAACAAAACTTTGGAATTCTTGGGATAAAAATCTTACATTAGTTAATATTCTTTAAAAAAATTAAATTAATGTAAAACTGAAAAAATATATAAATAAAAACAAGACAGTGAAATGTTACATTTATTCAACCAACTAAACAAAACTTCAATCTTCAAAAACAGGGGCAAAAAAGTATTCAGTCAGCCACTAATTGTGCAAGTTTTCCCACTTAAAAAGTTGGTATATGTCAAATATGAGCTACAAAATGAGAAAATTATCCAGAAAAATCACTTAGTCTGATTCTTAAAGAATTTATTTGTAAATTATGGTGGAAAATAAGTTTGTGGTTTCCTACAAACAAACAAGATTTCCGTTTCTCACCTGTAACTTCATCTGTCCTCCACTCGTCATTAATGACACCTGATTGAATTCATTATCTATATAAAAGTCGTCTGTCCTCAAACAGTCACACTCCAAACTCTACTATGGCAAAGACCAAAGAGCTGTCTAAGGACACCAGAAACAAAATTCTTAACTTTTTGATGAGAACTCTTTGGAGGAAAAAGAATGCTGAGTTTCATCCAAAGAACAGCATAACTACTGTAAAGCATGGGGGTGGAAGCATCATGCTTTAGGGCCGTTTTTCAGCAAAGGGACCAGGACATGTAAAAGATAGAATGAATGGTCAGATTTTGAGTGAAATCCTCCCTCCACCAGCAAGGGCATTGAAGATGGAACATGGCTGGGTCTTTGTGACGACCATCCCAAACACACAAATGAAGGAGGGGTCCTTGGTTCCAGGTCCTGGAGTGTCCGAGTTAGTCTCCAGATCTCAACCGCATAGGAAATATTTGGAGGGAGTTGAAAGTTTATGTTGCCCAACAATAGCCCCAGAACATGACTGCTCTAGAGGAGATCTGAATGGAGGAATGGACCAAAATACCAGCAACAGTTTGTGAAAACCTTGTGAAGACTAACAGAAATAAAGGAGCTGAACTTCTGTTATTGACCAAATACTTATTTTCCACCATAATTTACAAATAAATTATTTTTAAAAATCAGACAATGTGATTTTCTGGATTTTTTTTTTTCTTGTCCCTTATAGTGAAGGTATAGTGATGTCACTTCCTGAGTGATGAACATTACAGGCCTCTTTCCTCGTTTTAACAGGGGGAACATGCTCAATTGGTGATTGACTAAATACTTTTTTTGCCCCAGTGTAATCGTCTAGAGCACACGTGTCAAAGTCAAGGCCCGGGGGCCGGATCCGGCCCGCCGGGTAATTCTATCCGGCCCTCCAGATACTTTTATTTATCGTTATGTTATCTTGCGCATATTTTTAACTTGTATAATTTTGACAAAATATACTAATATTGAGAGTAAAATATTAAAGTTTAGGTTGATTTATTCTGGAATATTCCTGCCTTTCAATTATTACTGTTAAGTTTTGGTTTTTAAAGTTATAAAAATTAGCATTCCGCTAACTTTTTGGAATATTTTGGTATTTTCTAAGATTTTTTGGCTATTTTGGCACTTAGCTAATATTTCAGCTACATGCTAGCTGTTGTGGGTAATTTGGGCTTTTTTCAGTTTTTAAAGCTATTTTTGAAGTTCAGCTATTTTTTCAGCTACATGCTAGCTAAGTTTTTTTGTTTTTCTGTATTTGTTTTATTTTTTAGGCTAATTTGGCTTTTAGCTGGCTATCAGCTTCAGCGTTTTCATCTATCAGCTTCAGCTTTTTTAGCTATCAATTTCAGCATTTTCAGTTAGCATCTCCAGCGACCAAATTCCGCTTACAGCATTCACACTAGC